>VZQC01003229.1:3339979-3943513 GCA_009823505.1 Rhizomys pruinosus | reverse complement strand
TTTTTTTTTTTTTTTTTGAGACAGGAGACAGGGTCTCCTTGTAGCTCCAGCTGTCTTGGAACTCGCTATGTAGACCAGGCTGGCCTTGAACTCACAAAGATCTGCCTGCCTCTGCCTCCCAAGTGCCAGGATTAAAGGCGTGTGCCACACCTGGCTAGGAGTCTCTTTTATAAAGGCCAGGTCTTCCTCACCTGACCACCATCTGCTGCCAATATTTCCTCAGCCAAAGTTGGGCTCTGCTACCCATTTCTACAGTTCTGTGCTGGGTTTTTGTCCAGGTGAGCTTGCATGGGTGTCGTGCATGGAGATACCAATGCTGCAGGTTCATATGAACAGGGGCCCAGGATGTTGTATTTCCATTTGGTCTTGCATCCTCTCCCTGGCTCTTACAATCTTTTTGCCCCCACTTCTGCAATGTTCCCTGAGCCCTGAGTGGGTGAGGCTGAATATAGGTGTGCTGGATAGCTTTAGTGTCAACTTGATACACTTGGATTGAGGGAGCCCCAGTTGAGGAATTGGCCCCATTGGACTGGTCTGTGGCCATGTCCATGGAGTATTTTCTTGATTGTTGAGTGATGTGGGAGGGCCCAGCCCATTGTGGGTGGTGCCACCCCTGGTAGGTAGTTCTGTATTGTATAACAAAGCAGGTTGAACACGGTCCAGGGAGTAAACCAGTAAGAAGCATTCCTCCAAGGCTTGTGCTTCAGCCTCTGCCTCCAGGTTCCTGCCCTGAGTTCCTACCTTGGGCTCCCTGAGTGATGAATGGTGACCTGGGAGATGTAAGGTGAATAAACCCTTCCCTCCCCAAGTTGGTATTGGTCAGAGTGTTTTGTCACAGCAATGGAGAAGTGAACTAGAACAATAGGTAACCTGTTCATGGAACCACACTCTGTAGACTCCTACTCTTCCCAGTTTGGCCATTCAGGCCCTTTTGGGTTCCTGGTCTCCTGCTGCATGGAGGAGCTTCTTTAGAGTTAAGAGATAGTTACTGCCTTCTTGGGTCCTTATTCTATGACACCTGGGTCTTGTATGTTGTAGAGGTTGCATTATAGATGTGTCAACTAGGCATGAGCAACTCACAGACCATGTCTGTGTGTGTCCAGTTGTGGGACTCTGTACTATTCTCACCTGGAGCAAAAGAAGCTTCTTTTCTGAGTGGTGTCTGGGATATTTGTCTCTAAATATAAGGATTTTCTTTTGTAGTTAGTAAAATATTACCTTAGCGTAGGGATATGTCTACCTTGTGGAATTGTCTAAGGTCTATGATCTCTCCAGATGTGTGCATCTGGCTATGTTAACAATTTCCTTCCACTGAGTGGGCTTTAGGTCCAATTGGTTAGCCACTGATTTCCCCCAAGATAGAAGTGCTGCTATTGTACCTATGTCATATGCTGTGCTGGTCATCGACATGGATATTTGGTCTTGAGGCTGATGTTGGACCATTTATTGATGATCTCCCTTAGTGGCTTGCATAGTGCTCTCCACAGCTGTGAGAACTAGCCTTTAGGGGTGGTGGCTTCCAGGTCAGACCCAGCTCCATTGCTCAAGATCCAGTCTCTGAAGTGTGTCCTGTCTTCAGCAAAGGGTCTTACCTTCATGTTCTGAGAGGCAATCAAGGGCTGTGGCAATAGGCTATGTGATTTTGGGAGTCTCTTAGACTACCCTGGCCAACAACTCAAAGGAAGGTTTCTCCTGTCTGGAACTTTTTCTTGATATGCAGCCTTCATCTTTCCATATGGACTCATGTAGAGGTACTGTGTATGTATTTTGTCAGTAGATTGTTAGACTAATATGATTCTCTCAGGTTTTTTTTTTTTACCCTAGCCAGACATTTTTGTCTCGTCTCTCTCCCTTTACCTGTCTAGCCCTCCCTCCATGTCTTCTCCATGTCTTCTCCATTTAAATTCTCCCCATCTCTCCTTTGATGCTGCCAGTCTCCCATGGCCCCACTTCTCTTGGGCTCCTTTCCCCCCTTTATCCTCTCCTTTCCTTCTATAACCCTTTCAGTCTATTCCCATTTAGATATCTGAATTTTATCCATTCCTCACTTAGTGACCCCTGTCACCTACTATCCCTCTGTCTCAGGTTCCCTCTTTCCTTTTCCCTTCCTGGTTCCTTTTCATTTATCTAGTTCCTGCAGTTACATCATGGTATATATTTACATATAAGGATTTTGTGCTAGGATCCACAAATGAGAGACAACATACATTGTTTGTTTATCTGAGTCTGTGTTACTTTACTTAGCATAACAACTTCTAGTTCCATCCATTTACCCACAAATTTCATGATGTCATCTTTCTTTACTTCTGCATAGAACTCCATTGTGTAAATGTACCACATTTTCATTATTCGCTCATCAGTTGAGGGACACTTAGGTTGCTTCTAGCTCTTCACTATTGTGAAAAGAGCAGCAATAAATATGGATGTGCTAGTATCTCTGCAGTAGGATGGATCCTTTGGGTGTACACCCAGGAGTGGTGTCCTAGTTTGTCTTCCATTGCTGTGACAAAACACTCTGACCGACACCAACTTGGGGAGGAAAAGGTTTATTCAGCTTACATCTCCTGAGTCACAGTTCATCACTTAGGGAGCCCAAGGCAGGAACACAGGGCAGGAACCTGGAGGCAGGAGCTGAAGCACAGGCCATGGAGGAACGCTGTTCACTGGCTTGCTACCCTGGCTCATGCCCAGCCCGCTTTCTTATACAGTACACAACAACCTGCCCAGGGTGGCACCACTCTTGTGGGCTGGGCCCTCCCACATTGCTCGACCATCAAGACAATACTCCACAGATGTGGCCACAGGCCAATCCAATGGAGCCAATTCCCCAACTGAGGCTCCCTCAACCCAGGTGTGTCAAGTTGACACTAAAGCTATCCAGCACAAGTGGTATGACTAGGTCAAATAGTAGGTTCATATTTAGTCTTAAGAGTTCTCCACAGTGCTTTCCATAGGAGTTGCATGAGTTTGCAATCCCAGCAGCAGTGAATGAGTGTTTCCCTTTCCTTACAACCTCTCTGGCATTTGGTATCATTTGTTTTCTTGGTCATTGCCAGTCTTACCGGGATAAGATGAAATCTTAAAGTGGTTTAAATTTGCATTTCATTAGTTACTAATGATGTTGAACACTTTTTAAAAATCCATTTTTCTTTTTAATTAATTTATTTTTTTATGTGTATGAATGTACTGACTGCATGTAGGTTTGTGCAGCCATGTCATGCAATGTCACAGATGTCAGAAGAGGGCGTCGGATTCCCCTGGAACTGGAGTTCTCCTGAAATTGGAGTTACAGATGGTTCTCAGCCGCCATATGGGTGCTGGCGATCGGGTCCTCTGCAAGAGTAGTTGGCGCTCTTAACTGCTAGGCCATCTCTCCAGCCCAAAGTTAATTCTTTTTAATTGGGGTTTCAGGTAGCTTACAACCACTTAAAATATCAAGAGATTCTCTGTAGAAGATAACAATATTTTATTTATTCTCTTTATTTTATAGGTATGAAAGTATTGCCCATATGCATGTGAGTGCACCCATGTCATGCAATCACAGTGAAGGTTAGAAGAGGGAACTGGAACTGGAACTGATGGTTGTTAGCCCCCATGTGCGTGCTGGATATGAATCTGGGTCCTCTGCAACAGCAGTCAGTACTCTTAACCACTGAGCCATCTCTCCAGTCCCACATCTTAACTTTTAAAAAGCCATCTTTTGTAGGATCCTGAACTTCTCTTAGTCTGACAAGGGTGCTACTCTCTTAAGACTTTATTGCACGAGTGTTAAGGTGGAGTCAGCTTTCCTCCAGTTTATGTCAATATTTGTCATTCCTTGTCTAGGGGAGTCGGAAGAATGGGCTGAGGGAAGCTGTGGTTTCAAAATTAGTCCTGGTTAAGTACAATATATTTATCTATCCCGAAATAATAAAGTTTCATATATGTTAAATTATATGCATTGATAGTTAAACATAAGACAGAATCTATCAAGGAAGACCCCAAACTTTACTTTCTCATTATCAGGGTCAATTACACTGATAATATCTCTTTTGTGATCTCCCCAAGGGTTGCTAATATAATTGCAGGTGAGATAGAGCCCATTAATTCAAACCCTGGCAGCTTTTCTGATACCATAGATAGAGATTTGACACCAGATATGAATACCTTGGTCTTTAATCTTGCCAGTCTCTATCTTGTCTCAAATCGATATGGGTACAAACGTAGATGCAGATGCAGAGGTATGTATAGCTGGATGCATATAGATGGAGATGTAGGTATGCATGTAGATGTAGATTAGGCATTGATGTAGATGCAGATATGGATACAGATGTAGATGTAGGTGAAGGTGTGAAGATATGGATAGGAATCTAGATGTAGATGCAGATGTGGATGCAGATGAAGGTAGAAATATGGATGTAGATGTTTGGGATGAATGGGAGTCAGGAGCTTGCCTGGCTCTGGAATCCCTCTTGTCCAAGAAGATAAATTCTCTTTCTTAATTTAGCCATTAGGTTTTCTATAATCTCTCTCAACCTGTTCTCCAGTTCAGAGGAGTCCCTTGTTTTTATTTTTCCCATGAATCTCATACTTTGTGAGGATCCAGATTAACTAACATTTATTATAATATTATCGCAGAGCAGAGAGGGTAAAAGTTACTTTGGGATTGTTTTCTTATTTTATTCTCACAACATTTCAATTTTGCAGATGGAACTGGGGTTCATAGCAGATCAGTAGCTGGACTGATGCCATACTATTGATAAATAGTCTAAGTATTTGAACTTTATGGACACTATGCGTACCATATTGCTTTGCTTCACATCGTGTATCTCAAATTCCTTTTCAATTCATCCATACATTTATGCATTTGTTTACTTATTTATTACTCCTTCCATTAAAATGAAAGCTTCCTGAAGGAAGAAACTTTGTTTAGCTAACATTGTATTTCTAGAAACTGGAATTATGCTTTATATATAATAGTTTCTCAATAATAGTTTTGTATTAGTTGGTGGAGAGAGACCATGTGTGTTAAAATAGTACCTTAGCTACTCTAGCTGTGTGATTCTGGTCTCTCTCTCTCTCTCTCTTCTCTCTCTTACTCACTTGCTCTCCCTGCACACATGCATGAATGAACTTGGTTCATACAAAGTGCTTTATAAGTGTTAATTGTTCTTATTACCTTTTCAACGAATAAAATGTTTGCATGGTAAGCTAGGGAAAAAGCAACCAAAAAACCCATCACTGTCCAGTCTTAATGGAAAAATCAAGATGAGCACTAGGATGTGCTCCGTGATAGGAAAGTACAGGGTGATACAGGAGCACGCAGGAAAGGGCTGTGGGCAGCTTCCTGGAGGAGCTGAGGTCTGTGCTGACTTGAAGGATGATTAAACATTATCCAGGTAGAGGAAAGCAGGGGAGGAGAAAAGGCCAAGATGGAAGGAAAAGCGCAGGCAAGTCCCAGTGTGGCATGTCTTTCCACTGGAATGCTTTCATCTGTAACCAATATAAGACCCAAATAAAAGTGCTTTTAACAAGGAAATTTGACATAATTTCTTTTTTTTTATTTTTATTGATGCTTTGTGCATTTCATACATTATTTTCCAATTCAGTTCAGGCACATTTCCCTTTCCCTTCCCCCCCCATTCAGGCACATTTCCCTTCCCTTTCCCCCCCCCCCCACTCATCACCAGATCATGCATTCTGCCATAAATGTCCTGCATCTTCTCTCAGTTTTTTTTTCACTTTTTGCTATAAGTGTAATCCATTTGGTAGTACAGACATCCTTCATGTAAAACCATCTGCAGGCTGTTGTGCCCAAACCCCACAGCCCCACCATCCAGTGGGGGTGACAGGTTGTTTGTTCAATCAAGTTGATCAAATGAGTGTCCAGACTACATTGCTTAGTTTCACCATTCACCCCAATCGTAGCCCTTACATTTTTACCATGCCCCCTCTTCCCCAGGTTTTCCCTAGGCTTAGAAAAGGGCACAGAGGTGGAGAGAAGACAAACAAGCCACTCTCTCTGGAGCTGTTGTCTTGGACTCTGGGTCAAATTCTGGCTGTTTCCTTTCATGGGCTGACAGTTTGTCCAGGAAACTTTCGATCCTACTAATGAAGCACAAGCAATTAGATATATAGGTATTTAAAACAGCACTATAGTTATGCAGGTTACTTTGGTATAGACACATATGTTTGAATGATATGTTAATCATGAATTACATTTTTTTCCTTATTAAATATGGACAGGTGTCTTACTGTGGCTTATAACATCTCCTACTGTAGAGGATGTAAGCTTGTTGCATCAGGCCATGGTTATTCTCCAAGAGGGAGAGAGCCAATAGCCAAATAGATTGGGATAAACAGGCACACATGTCTGCCCTGCTGCACACAGTGTATTTCCAGGCGGTAAGGTGTAGCTGATGCTGATGAGGATCTGCTTGACTAAAGAACCTGTCATGACTTAATTTTGCTTATTGGTTTAGCCTTGGCCTTTGGTAACACTCTTGGTGTTCCAGAGGCCATCTGTACACTTGCATTGTGGTTCTCAATACATTCTTTCCCATGTTAATGTCAGGTCTTCGGCAGGCAGAGTCTTATTGCTTCTCTTCTTGCAGGTATCCCCAGTTTAGAGGCAAGGAGCTTTTACCTTTTGTGGGCCTGGATCCCTGGCCAACAATTTTCCTGTAGAATAATCCTATTCTTGATGCAGAGCTCCTGTATTAATATATTTTGCTTAAGTGCATAGCTTAAGGATTTAGTATTATTATTTTGTTTCTGAATCAGAGGTAATCCTTTTCACACTTTATGTCTATTAGTCAATTAAAAAGGCAGTTTTACCAGTTTTATAGAGGATACCTCTATAATAGTTGTCTCCAATTTACAGTTGTGAGGAGTGACCTCATCATTGTCATTTCTCCTGCCTTCTATGGGGGGAGGCCAAGAAAGTCTCTCATATCAAACCTTTTGTGGCACCTAGAAGGTAAGTTTCATAAGGACTCATTATAAATAGTTGTTAACATGAGGATCCACAGAGGGGTTCGATGTTTAGGCATCTGAGGCTTTCTTTCCTTTCAATTGTTCAGAGGGTCAACCTTTAGTTGGCACTTTCTTGGTACATCCTACTCAATGCAAAGCTGTATCTATTCTTTCTCAGCCGTTAAGTTCGGGTGACGTTGTTCCTGTTGGAACAAACAAATCTTTTCCCGTAGAGTTTAGTGTTTAAGACTTTGAATTGCAAGGTTTTTGACGAAAAGGTTTTCATGTCTATCTGTATCCACCACCCCCCTTTTTTTTACCCATGAGCTCCAGAAGACCAGTTGTATTATACATAACTATAGGTGGAATCAAAGCACAGATTTAATTTCAAATTCACCCATGGTTTTTGGGTTGACTTATATGATTAACGGGAAGCAAACTTAATCTTTTACGTTAAAGCCATCTTAAAACGAGAATTGCTACAACGGTGATTACTGTACAACAGAGAAATTATAGAGAACCATTTGTTATGTCCCTAATCCCAAATTATTGCTTACAGATTCTGTAAATACAAATGTGGACAAAGGCAAATTTATATCTCCATTAACTCGGATGCTATTACCGTTTTTATCAGAACTTTTTTTTTTTACAATGTTTTTAATATACACATATTTACTTACTAAGTCCTAAAACACCATGTATCCTGTAACAGTGTCTAGGCAAGGAACTGCGTACTTGTTGAACTCATGTCAATTAAATATGCATTAATCGAATATATACACCTGTGTCCCTCTCCCAACCCCTCCCCCCTTTCCCAATTCACCATTTCAGTCCCATTTCTGATGCAGTCTTTTGTTGTTGTTCTTTTACTATGCATTCCCTCCTCCATGAAAAAATATTTATATCTGGGTTGCTTTGGTTACTAGCTATCCACATATGAGGACACCATTTGTCGTTTGTTTTTTGGGACTGTTGTTACTTTCACTCAACTTAATGTCTCTAGCTCCATCCATTTACCTGCAAAGTTCATGATTGTCCCTCTTTACCGCTGCAATAGAACTCCATTGTATACATGTACCACTTTCCTTCTATCCACTCGTCAGTTGAAGGGGCACCTGGGCTGGTTCCAGCTTTTTGCCTATTGTGAACAGAGCTGGCAATTAAAAACATAGATGTGCATGTATCTTTGCAGATAAGATGTGTCTTGTTGATATATACCCAGAAGTGGGTATGACTGGGCAAATGGAAGGCTCATTTGAGTCATTCTAAGGGTTCTCCACACTGCTTTCCATCAGTGGCTGTACAAGTTTACATTCCACCAGCAATGATGAGTGTTCCCCTTTCCCCAACCTCTTCAGCTTATTTTGGCAATTAGATGGAGATCATACAGAGTTCCACACTGGTCATACGCAAAGATTATCTGTGAATTGCCCAAGCCTAAGTGGCATATCTATGATGCAACCTAAGGCTCATGGAACATAGAACAAAGAGTAAAGAGAACACTAATGTGTCTCTCAACTCTAGTCAATGAAGCTCCCTCATGCAAAGGAGGGCCCCAGATGACCAAAGCATAGAGGTCACAAATGGCCAAAGCATAGAGACTAGAGTCTACAGAATGTGGGTCCTTGGACAGGACCATATTAAATGCCACCCACCCAGGACTCAAGGACCATTGTGGAAGAGGGGGGCAGAAAGATTGTAAGAGCCAGAGAGGAGGTGCATGACCATAAGGAAACAGAGTCCTACAGGCTCCTTGGATCTTGCTCATGTAGACCTACAACAATGGTGTCAGCATGCACAAGACCCATGCGAACTCAAGTAGATAAAACCCCAGCACAGAACTGTGGGCAGCAGGCCCCAAATCTTAATCAAAGAATTATTGGCTGATGATTACTGCTGGGTGAGGAAGAGCTATCTTTTTTTTTTAATTAAAAAAATTTTTTTATGTAGTATGAATGACTGTCTGCATGTAGGTTTGCGTGCACCTGTGTCGTGCATGACAGAGGTCAGAAGAGGGCCGTCAGATTCCCCTGGAACTGGAGTTTAAAGACGGTTCTCAACGCCAGGACGTGAGGTGCTGCGGAATCGAACCCATCCCTCTGCAAGAAGCAGTTGGCACTCTTAACCAACTAGGCCATTTCTCTCCAGCCCGGAAGAGCTATATTCTTAAGGGGAGGGATTCTGGGTGGGCTGACTAGACCCCAGTGGATGGCTGTACTTGAGGGTGTCTGGGGACACTAGCTCGACGTGATGGGCCTTGACAAGGACACGGAATGTTGAATTCCAGATGTGGGGGCCCTATGAAGGGAGGCCAATGGGGGAAAGAGGGAGAGATAATTGTATTGTTCTGGGGTGCGATGATACACAAACATCCAATAAAAAAGCTGTGGCCTCCTAATATTGAAATAAACCAGTTCCGCCCCTTCCATTTAGGAAGCCAGTATGATCCTGAGTGGGCACATGACTAAGAGATAATAGGATTCCCCTCCCACAGTCCCTTTTGGTTTGAAGTAGCACTGCGCTGTATCCCAACAGAGGAGCCCCTGCAGGCTAGGAACATGTGCACAAGAAAGGTTGTGTCGAGTCACAACAAGAATCCTTGTTGACAACACGAAGCTAGTTATTAATCCGAGAAGAAAAAAAAAGAAAAAAAAATTTGAAAAAAAACCCTGCAAAAAAGATTAATTAAACATTTCATTTAGGTAAATATTAAAATAATATGATATATATATATTATATATGTATATTGTGTATACATTCTATCTATATCGTATCTATCTATACTGTATCTGTATTTATATCATCTGTAAGTCTATATCTATATGTTTATACTAATTTTTCCTTTTATTCTCTAACAGGTTTTTCTCTGTTAACTGATGACAAGGTAGTTGGAGGTAAGAGTATGAATAGATGGGGTGGGGTGGGTTGAATAGAACGGGGAGGAGGGGGAGCAGTGTCATCAAGTCATGAGCTCTTACATGTTGATGGAAGGGAACTTCCTGTTGAGGTAGCAATCACCTACCTGTCTGAGGCTTCTCAAGCCTGGCCATGAGCAGAGCCTCAGTCTCACACAGCAGCCTGCGACTGCAAGTGTGAATGTCGAACCCTTCACCTTCTCTAAATGTTCTGGGGAGAAGAGATTTACAATGTCCCAGGTCCCCACAATTTCTCCAGGTAGCAGTACACCTACCTCTGTATCTATAGTCTACTCATTCCTGGAGTCTCTTAGTCCAAAGCCCCAATCTGAGACCCCAAGGTGGCTCATTCTATCATAAATGCTGATATGCTTTCTAGCTCTCATCTGCTGAAGAGGTGATTACTGGCTGTGACTAGAACTAATATCTGTGGAAGCCATACCACGGCCTTACAACCTGCTGCTGTCAGCTTAGTGTGCTTGGCTGGACTCTAACCCTTCCTGGATTATATGCTCTGCACATACTCTCTCCAAAACCCCACATTCCTGATCTTCTGCTTCTAGTTAATTGAGGCCACTAGAACTCCAAGACTTGCTCTCTGCTGTTTTCTGCTGCCCCACCCCACGTTCCCACCCCGAGTCCCCACCCCACATGCATCCTTACCCCACATCCCCACCCCACGTCCCCAACTCGCATCCCCACCCCGCATCCTCAACCGACATCCCCACCCCGCATCCCAAGTATCACAAATGAAACCATCCAGGAGCTTGGGTGTCTCTACAGTCTCACTGAATTCCCTCTTCCTAAGGTAGTGGCAGTATGGCTGCATTTTGCTCAGTCTCTTCTTCATCAGCCACAGTTGTGCCCTCACCTTCCCGTCCCTCCTCTTTTCATAGTACAGCGAAGATTCTCTGCTGAGCCATGCTTGGCCCCACATACAGAGATGTGGCTGACCTCCACGCTAGATTTCAGAGCTTCCCTGTATCCTCTATACTTCTCTTGGTTACTGAATGATACATAGTGTCCATTTCAGGGGTGGTGGGCTGAGCTGACAAGTATAGTGGGGTGCACAGAGCCCAACTACATAGCCCATCCGGCCTCCCTGGGTCTGCTGCCTCAACTTTCTGCCCTCAGAGACCAAGTGCACCCCTTTCCAGGTATCCTCTCGTTGGAAACATCTAGGAGGCTGAACATTGCTTGACATGGCAGTGTCACCTGCTAAGCCAGAGAGGAAAGAGCCCTCCTGTCACAGGCTAGCATTGTGCCTTGTTTACAGTGTATTTTTATCTCAGTTTTCGATTTTTTATTTTCTTTTCCTTCCATTTCTGAATTTAATTATTTTGATGTCAGGTTTCAGTTATTTTTATGACCAATCCTCTTTTCCTTCCAGAAACAGAAAGTGAGAACAATACGAAACCCACTGGGGCAGCTGTCTCCCACTTTTAATTAGTCCTTTTTCTATTGTGTGACAGCAGCAGTAGTAACCGCAGGGTACTCTCTTCTAACCCCCTGATTCAACTTCTTACTCTCATTCCCCAGGCTCCCAGCTACCGGCATCCAATCCCTTGAGCTGCTGCTGAGGGTGGAGTTTCCTGGAGGAAACTTGAGTGGACAAAGTCTGGTCCTAGAGCCTAAATTTTATGTTTTATCTCTTGATTCATTGTTGAGAGCCCCATAAACGAACAGCTTTGCCTAAATGAGAACCACCTTTAAATAGTCCTGTTTAGAACCTAGGTCCTTGGTGAATGAGGCTGTATTAGAGGCCAGAGCCCATGTGGTCTAGTTCTGCATGAGATGAACTCACTGGGTCCCATCTATCTGTGGAGGGCAGACATCCTCTTACCAGCCCCTGCTTCGTGAAGACAGAGCAGAAGGGAGAGCTCCCTGGTGGAAGGGGAGGGTATAGATTTCACTGAAATTATTCACCTCCACCCCCTGAGAGGCAGCATTGTCCTCCTCTGTGACCTTGTAAGCAGAAGGTCACAAGGCTTCCTTTGTCATTGTTTTGCTGTACCCTCTGCCCTTCTGGGCCCCCTTGGAAAAAGCAGGAAGCATTCCAGCGTGGGAACCCTCTGCAAGCCCCAGCTGCTTTGGGAAGTGCTTCCTCCCTTGTACCCTTGACTTGGCTCTGAATAGCTGGAGAAGATCCCGTTGGCTGTGTGATGAGCTAAGAGCTGCAGCCCTTTCCTCGTGGGTCACACTCTGGACAAGGGATACATGTCTTATTTGGGGAAGGTAACTTTCCTTTTCACACTTTATACAACCCGCCTTACTTTATTTCAGCCACTGTCACTTGCAAAGTGGCAGCACAGGAACGACACTGAAGTTTCTATTACGGAAGCCATAACAGAGTGGAAAGAACAGTTGTAGAGACTAAGCACATGTGAGCATTAAAGTCTTTGGTTAGCAGCTGAACCTGGACAAGAACTCCGCATCCTTGAGTCCTAATCCAGGTTTCTTCTCACTATATCTTTTTAGGTCTGGATTCCCAAAGGAATGGGCTTTGCTTCTTCACCTCTTGTCTTATACTGCCTGCCTTTCCTACCTTCTCTTCTTGTGTTACCACACCCTGTTGTCTCATACCCCATCAATATGGGTTGTAGATAGGCGGTAGCTGGGGAGGTGGTCCAGTGTGGAGGAGAGACCTATGATGTGGTGTGGTGGGAGGCGGCAAAGGAACACATGCTCCGTATTAATCTTATTTCAATGAAGGTTGTTGATCATGCTTTATTGTTGGTGCTTTAATAATGTGTCTAACGGTGCCCCCGGGGGCAGCACTTGCACTTTTGAGATCCTATTGCTGGAGTGGCTCACGAGACCAGTCACAATAATAGAAAATGAGGCACCCCCTGGTGCACCATCTGAATTTATAATAGCAATTTCTACGATGCCCCGAGGCCAGCTCTGTTTGTATTTGAGAACATTCAAGAGAGCTTGGCAGGGAGGGGGAGGCTCCTCCCTTCTGGCCGGGTTTTGATCTGTGCTCCTATTTAACCTGGTCCTTTCTTTACCTACTGCTCTTGGATCTCCTTTTTAGTCTCCAAGGAAAGGCCTTCTCCTGTCCCACGTTGGGGTGGGCAGGGACATTGATTGCAGGGGCATGGACTTCTGTCCATCAACCACTTCTCTCCTCACCCCCCTCTCACACCCTGTGTGCAAAGCAGAAAGTCCCTCAGAGGTCTCCTGTGCCGTCACCGTCAAAGCAGTGAAATATGAAATGACAACATAATGAAATGGACTTGCGTCTCATTAAGATCTCAAATGTGGTCTGTTTTTTTTTTTTTTTCATTCTATCCAATTCAGCCAGAGAACCCACACCACACTGCAGAAGGCAAAGTGGTCGGTATTGCTGGGGCTGAGGCCTGGCGGCTGGGGCTGGGGTCTGGCAGGAGAAGGAGGGATAATGGGCCTGCATAGAGTCAGGCTGATGCGGCAGGCCCAGGGACAAACCAGGAGGCCAATGAAGAGCTGAGTCATTCATCAGTTTCTGGAGACAAGGACACAGGGTCTGGAGGGTGCTTTTGGAAACTTAACCACCCACTTTCCTGGACTCAGACAGGGACGGGGTGGGCTGATAACACACAGACAAAACCACCCATTTTCTTACAAACTGCTTCAAGATTTCAAAGCAACTGTTCTGAAAACATATGATGTGAAAAATGAATAGCACTCTTTCCTTTCATCCAATAAAAACAGAGCCAGTGTGTAAGAAACATTTGCACAGTAGTTACGCATTCTCTGTGGGACTGTGTGCATCCTGTTGCCTCATGAAACTCCGATTCATTCATTCACCAGGCATCACTGACCTGCTTCTGTGCACCAAGCACTGTGAGACATAGTGGGGAGCCAGAGAAGAAGATGACATTGTCTCTGCCCTCAAAGACCACATGATCCTTTGTGCACGTGGTCCCAGCCCCGAACCTCATCGTAGGGCAGCTGAGCTACGAGCTGCTCTGACTCATGGAGTCTTCAGCCTCTGAATACTTACTGGATGTAAGTAAACCCAGTGGTTCTCCACCTTGTGTGCTTGAGTCATCTGGGTCACGTTCAGAACTTCACCTGAGCCCTTGGAAACAGATGGCACTGTTCAAGTGGATGTGCTGTCCCACCAGCTTGCCTATGACTAGGGGTTGGGCTTTACTGATCAACAGTAAACATTCATTAAACATTACTCCTGGCCCTGCCCCAAACAAATTACATTAAAAAAGAAAATGATGGGAGTTTAGATGGGTAGATATTTCAAAAGATTCCAGAGGATTCTAATACAGCATCTATTAGGGGTGATCTGGGGACAAAATCACACACACACACACCACCACACACCACACACACACACACACACACAACTTCCAAGCACCTGAGTACCACCAACACCCTGGAAGAGAATAGTGGGGACAAATGTACCATTTTGATGCTTCACTTGGGGGTTGCTGGTAGTTATGTGACATTTTTGGCAAAGTGGATCCCTCAATGGAGAGCTGCCACTTAGTCCAAGGTAACTTAAGGAAACCCTGCCCCTTGCAACTTTGCAATCTTAGAGGTTTAATAAATTGAATAGTTCTATCCAGTACTGTCTTGTGACAAGACAAAGCTCAGGCTCATTTGCCTCCCTGATTTCTGTGCACAGACACATTTCCAGGACCCTTAGCAGCTCATTTGTAGCTAGAGAATGTGAGAAAAGAAAGCTTAGGCTCGGGCCTCAAGACAGGGCCATTATCAGCCTACGAGAGACTTTTAAACTTTTGCAATTGGGCTAAGGGTATGAATTTTTGTCTATTAAAAACTTACCCATCAAATATTTTTGTTTATGTGGGACACCTAGTTTGAGGATGACAAAAACTAATTTCTCATGGAACTGTGAATCTGAGATGCCACAGAGGAAGCAACTGCTCTAACTACAGGGTTGTTGATCTCTCTGGCTGTTTTTGTGGTGTCATTTCTCCTGTGAATTCCACACATCTGATCTCATCCCTCTCACAACTCACTTGTGCCTACTCGATCTCTTTCTCACCGTGGCTCCTTCTGTATTTCCTTGTTAGCGGATCTATCTGCCTCAGACACCTGTACTTAGAAACAAAGATTGTGAAGCCCTGGGCCTCCTACCCCACCTTCCATTCCCCCAGTGGCCCTCTGCTGCCCCCACCTGCCTCAAGTCCACACTAACTGTAGAGATCTTCAAGTCCTGGGCCATAAGGCTCTGGAAGAAGCACACTGTTTCTGTCACCAGCCTAAGAGTGTCTTAATGTTGCCCCTTGTCACCGATTTAGTCATCATAGCCTTTGGTTAAACAGTTTTCCACTTTACAGACTAAGGATCAAAACAGAGTTTGTAAAGGGAGAGTGTTAACACTCCTAAGTGTCATTTTTTTAACCTCTTAGGAGTCTAGCAAAGAAGCCCTTGTACGGGTAAAAAGGAGAGTCCTCTGGGAGAAGGTAGAAATTAGCAATAGTCATGAAAGATTGCTGCAATCATTCAGAGGTGGGGCATTTAGGAGAGTGTGGTGGTGTTACTTTCTCTTCCTCCTTCCTTCTCTACTCCCAGTGGCCTGCATGGACCCTCATCTTGCCAAGGGATTGTGGCATCAGGAAAAAGTGGGAAGACAAGAATACTTCTATGTTCAAGTCAGGAATCAGATATATGAAAAGCCAAAGGAACACAGGAATCCAGAGGCTAAGCAAGTAGGGAGGGTCATAATCCAATCAGCACAAAATTTCAAGCAAGAAAAATTGGATGGGAGCCCAATTGGATGGAGTGAGGGAGGAAGATTCTTCAAGAAGATGTATGGAATTCAAAGGCTGGAAAGCTGGAACACAGACCCAGAACTAGCCTGTTCACAAGAACCTAGTAATGAGGCAGAATTTACCTGTGGCTCATTGACATTCACTTACTCTTAGTGGTTAGACTCAATGGCAAGGGCGAAAGAGATGGAAGATGCAGGTACTGAGATAGGTACTGCTGATAGAAAAGCTCTGGAGGAAGCATCTCCTTGGCATTAACCTTACTAGGAGTTCTCTTCATGAGGAACTGAGGAGTACACTGTTCCTGATGGGAGTATGCTCTGACCTTCCTATAATGACACCAAGTGACAGCTGTGAGTCTGAGCAACTGTATTCATGTATGCTCTTCACCTCCATGATCATATGTGTAATTGACCAGGATGAGAATTTGAAGGATCCAGGACTTGCCACTCCATAAGGGCATAGAGAGGGTAGTCAAGAGTATGAGTTTGGAAAGAAAGTGTATAGGTCTTATAAAGTCAGAGAAATACTATAATTCTTGAAAGGCTAGAAGTCAAGATCAGATCAGTTGCTAGGATAGCGATTAGCAAATGAGCAGCATAAGGTCAACAGTAGACTGTAGAGTCTGACTATCATCTGAACAGACTCCATTAGTGTTGCAAAGGAGTGGCTAAGGTTTCCCTGATATGAAGGAAACACTCTAGCAGGTTGTGCTGCTGGAGTTGTGTGGCTCTAACCAGTGACACAAGAAACTTAGGCTAACTCTTCTTCCTCACCCCCTCATTTGTTAAACTGGATTAGTAAAGTTACTTGTGATTCCAGATTTCACATAAAAGATGGCAGAGGAAAATTATTAATGACTCTCATTTTGCTATTGCTAAATTTCGTTTAAACATTCACTAGTTAAAAATGTATTATGACATCTCAGGATGAGTGAGATACTGTACAATGTGATTCGATGTATACAGAGATTAAAAAGAGAGACACTTGCTCTCAAGGGGTTTACAGTCTGGATAGGGGCATGGAAATGAAGTATCTCATGTAAAATACTGCCAGGGAAGCAAATGATTGATTACTATGAATTAAAGGTTACAGATGATGTCATAGAGGAGGTGTGGCCTTTCACCTAGGGCTTGCAGAGAATGTGATCTCATTTCGAATGGGTGGGGAGATGGACAGGACAAAACCAGGATGGATATGGAAGACGATGGGGACAGAATGAGGTAACTGAGGAGGTTGCTGAAGAGATGAGCGCTGGAAGTACTTAATATCTCCAAGGAGAAGAATCCAAGTAACTATATAACCCCCCCCATTTATGTTGACTGGTTGACAAAGGACCTACAGGAGACCAGATTTAGAAATAACACATTGACTTTTTATTATTTGTTAAATTTTTTAATTTTATTTATTTTCTATGTTGTATGAATGTACTGCTGATTTTGCGGTTAGTCTGTGCACCCGTGTCGTGCGATGACCGCGGAGGTCAGCAGAAGAAAGGGTTCTCTCGGATTCCCTGGAACTGGAGTCTCCCTGGAATTGGAGTACAGCACGGTTCTCAGCCGCCATTGTTGGGTGCTGGGGAATCGAACCCGGGTCCTCTGCAAGAGCAGTCGGCGCTTCTTAACCGCTAGGCCATCTCTTCCAGACCCCCGAAATAACACATTATCATAAGCACACATAATTGTTTCAACAATTTTGCTTTCCCCTTCCACATAGAGCCGTATCATACCCTACTGTTGGTGACTAGCGGTATGTGTGTGTATGTGTGTGGGAGGGTGGGAACTTTGTACCTCTTTTCTCACTATCTACACCCCCTCAGTATTCCAGAGCATCTGACCCCATTCGCCTGACCCCGGAGTCCTTGCCGTCCCTCAATGCGGCTATGCAGAAGGCCGAAGTTGACAATTAAAACAAACTATCATTGAGTTTGGTAAGAAGAGGCAGATGCATTCTGCAAGTTAACTAGAATAATTTCAGACCCTGGACCTCCTGCTGGAGTTTTTTTGTGAAAAATGGATTTATTGGAGAAGCTCTAGAATTAATCCTCTGACAATGTCAGTAAAAGAATTTCTTTCCCGGATCCCCATGCTGCGACTTGCCCTTCTTTCCTTTCCTGTCCTTCTTCATTACTGTAATGAGTTCTGTGATAAAGTCACCATTCAGATAAGATCAGTTTTGTCTGGTGTGGCCAACTTGATCTGATCACAGTTTAGATCCTGGCTTTTGAATTCACTTTGGGCATTCAAATCTAGGGACTTGAAAGGGAAATTAAAAATGCTGAGTGGCACAAAATTTAGCTGCAGAGATCCATCAGCTGTTCCCCAGGCCCTTTCTTTCCAGCCCTATCTTGTTTCAGGGTTTGGATTGCAGGGGCTGTGGGTTTCACTAGGGGTCATCAGTGTGCAGTGTAGGTGCACTCTGAAGGACGCTAGGTCTTCTCCAATCTGGGCTTGGGAGCTCTTCATGGTGCTGAGNAATTAATTTCTGAATTAATTCGCCCAGTTGTGTCTCTCTTTCTTGATGGTGTTGAGTAGTTATGGCCCATTACTATTTTTTTAAATTTTTTTTTTATTTTAAATTATTTTATTTTATTTTTTCCGTATGTTGTATGAATGTACTGTTTGTCGTGATTTGAAGTTTTGTGCACCCGTGTCGTGCAATGACCGCGGAGGTCAGCAGAGAGAAGGGTTCTCTCGGATTCCCTGGAACTGGAGTTCTCTGGAATTGGAGTTCAGATGGTTCTCAGCCGCCATTGTGGGTGCTGGGGGATCGAACCCGGTCCTCTGCGGCTTAAGAGCGGTCTCGCTCTAACCTGCTAGGCCATCTCTCCAGCACCAGCCCATTAATATTTAAGGTTATGATTGAGAGATGTATATTGCTTCCCTTCAATTTATCTTCTGTTTGCATTTTTGTTCTAGGGTTGTATTTCTGGGGTTATACCCTCATTGATTACTCTCTTGCTGCTTGGTGATAGCTTCTCCTTTCCTCTGTCCTCTGAATTGCCTCAAGTATTTTCTGAAGGGTTGGTTTTCTAGACATGTATTCTTTTTTTTTTTTTTTTGTCTTTTTGATCTCCCTATAGCCCCAGCTGGCCTGGAACTTACTCTGTAGACCAGGCTGGCCTTGAACTCACTGAGATCCACCTGCCTCTGCCTCCCAAGTGCTAGGATTAAAGGCATGCACCACCACACCCAGCTTAAAGATGGTTCTTAGCTAACTTTTGGGTGCTGGGAATCAAACCCGGATCCTCTCTGAAAGAGCAGTCAGTGCTTTTATCCAGTGAGCCATCTCTCCAGCCCTGAGATATGTATTCTTTCATCTTGTTTATATCATGTAAGAATTTTCTTTCTCCTTTGACTATAATTGACATCTTTGCTTGGTAACATAGCCTGCTTTGGCGTCTAGAGTCATTTAGCACTGAGAATACTTTAGTCCTAACTGTTTTGGCTTTCATCAGTTGCACTGAAAATTCAGCTGTAATTCTGATGTGTTTCCCTTTATATGTAACTTGTTTTTCTCTTTTGGCTTTCAGTATTCTGTCTTTGTTTTGAGCATCTAGTGTTTCGACTACAATATGGCCTGGGGAATTTCTTTTCTGATCTTGTCTATTTGGTGTTCTATGTGCTTGTTTTTGTATGGGTATGTCTTTTTTCAATTTGGGGAAATTTTCTTCTATAATTGTGTTGAGGATCTGATCAATACTGTTATCATGGTGTTAGGACCAGGTCAGAAAGAGTTAATCAAAAGGAAAGGGTTAACCATGCAGGAGCAACTCTCTAGTTGAAGCAGGTCTGGTTCCCATGACTACCTTAACCACAAGAATACAGTCTGACCCTGAGTTCCTAGTTCCCACAGCTACCTAAGGTCAGGATGAACTTTACCATCCCTGTAGGAGTGCTTCTGATCCCTTAAGGAGTCCATTACTCTCCAAGGGGCTTCACACTGCTAAACACAACCAATCAGCTTAAAGGTCACCACTGCTTGCATTGTGTTTTTTTTTAATTAAAAAAATTTTTTTATGTGTATGAATGCACTGTCTGCATGTAGGTTTGTGCACCTGTGTCGTGCAATGCCACAGAGGTCAGAAGAGGGCGTCAGATTCCCCTGGAACTGGAGTTAAAGACGGTTCTCAGCCGCCATGTGGGTGCTGGGGATCGAACCCATGTCCTCTGCAAGAGCAGTTGGCACTCTTAACCACTAGGCCATCTCTCCAGCCCGGAAGAGCTATATTCTTAAGGGGAGGGATTCTGGGTGGGCTGACTAGACCCCAGTGGATGAGCTTGTACTGAGGGGTGTCTGGGGACACTAGCTCGACGTGATGGGCCTTGACAAGGATCACGGAATGTATGAATTCCAGTTGGGGGCCCTATGGAAGGGAGCCAATGGGGGAAGAGGGAGAGATAATTGGATGTTCTGTGCGATGATACACAAACATCCAATAAAAAGCTGTGGCCTCCTAATATTGAAATAAACCAGCTTCCTTTAGGAAGGCCAGTATGATCCTGAGGTGGGCACATGACTAAGCAGATAAGAGGATTCCCCTCCCCACAGTCCCCTTTGTGGTTTGAAGTGCACTGCGCTGTATCCCACAGAGGAGCCCCTGCAGGCAGGAACATGTGCACAAGAAGGTTGTGTCGAGTCACAACAAGAATCCTGTGACAACACGAAGCTAGTTATAATCCAGAGAAAGAAAAAAAATCTCTGTATCCACCCTTTGGGCTCTGCAGAGTTATTTGATATAACATTTTCATTTTAGTGTATATATATATATATGTATATGTGTATCATCTATCTATATCGTATCTATCTATACTGTATCTGTATTTATATCATCTGTAAGTCTATATCTATATGTATATATAATTTTCCTTTTATTCTCTAACAGGTTTCTCTTGTTAACTTGATGACAAGGTAGTTGGAGGTAAGAGTATGAATAGATGGGGTGGGGTGGGTTGAATAGAACGGGGAGGAGGGGGAGCAGTGTCATCAAGTCATGAGCTCTTACATGTTGATGGAAGGGAACTTCCTGTTGAGGTAGCAATCACCTACCTGTCTGAGGCTTCTCAAGCCTGGCCATGAGCAGAGCCTCAGTCTCACACAGCAGCCTGCGACTGCAAGTGTGAATGTCGAACCCTTCACCTTCTCTTAATGTTCTGGGGAGAAGAGATTTACAATGTCCCAGGTCCCCACAATTTCTCCAGGTAGCAGTACACCTACCTCTGTATCTATAGTCTACTCATTCCTGGAGTCTCTTAGTCCAAAGCCCCAATCTGAGACCCCAAGGTGGCTCATTCTATCATAAATGCTGATATGCTTTCTAGCTCTCATCTGCTGAAGAGGTGATTACTGGCTGTGACTAGAACTAATATCTGTGGAAGCCATACCACGGCCTTACAACCTGCTGCTGTCAGCTTAGTGTGCTTGGCTGGACTCTAACCCTTCCTGGATTATATGCTCTGCACATACCTCTCCAACCCCACATTCCTGATCTTCTGCTTCTAGTTAATTGAGGCCACTAGAACTCCAAGACTTGCTCTCTGCTGTTTTCTGCTGCCCCACCCCACGTTCCCACCCCGAGTCCCCACCCCACATGCATCCTTACCCCACATCCCCACCCCACGTCCCCAACTCGCATCCCCACCCCGCATCCTCAACCGACATCCCCACCCCGCATCCCAAGTATCACAAATGAAACCATCCAGGAGCTTGGGTGTCTCTACAGTCTCACTGAATTCCCTCTTCCTAAGGTAGTGGCAGTATGGCTGCATTTTGCTCAGTCTCTTCTTCATCAGCCACAGTTGTGCCCTCACCTTCCCGTCCCTCCTCTTTTCATAGTACAGCGAAGATTCTCTGCTGAGCCATGCTTGGCCCCACATACAGAGATGTGGCTGACCTCCACGCTAGATTTCAGAGCTTCCCTGTATCCTCTATACTTCTCTTGGTTACTGAATGATACATAGTGTCCATTTCAGGGGTGGTGGGCTGAGCTGACAAGTATAGTGGGGTGCACAGAGCCCAACTACATAGCCCATCCGGCCTCCCTGGGTCTGCTGCCTCAACTTTCTGCCCTCAGAGACCAAGTGCACCCCTTTCCAGGTATCCTCTCGTTGGAAACATCTAGGAGGCTGAACATTGCTTGACATGGCAGTGTCACCTGCTAAGCCAGAGAGGAAAGAGCCCTCCTGTCACAGGCTAGCATTGTGCCTTGTTTACAGTGTATTTTTATCTCAGTTTCGATTTTACTTATTTTCCTTTTTCCTCCATTTCTGAAATTTAAATATTTGATGTCAGTTCAGTTATTTTTATGACAATCCTCTTTTCCTTCCAGAAACAGAAAGTGAGAACAATACGAAACCCACTGGGGCAGCTGTCTCCCACTTTTAATTAGTCCTTTTTCTATTGTGTGACAGCAGCAGTAGTAACCGCAGGGTACTCTCTTCTAACCCCCTGATTCAACTTCTTACTCTCATTCCCCAGGCTCCCAGCTACCGGCATCCAATCCCTTGAGCTGCTGCTGAGGGTGGAGTTTCCTGGAGGAAACTTGAGTGGACAAAGTCTGGTCCTAGAGCCTAAATTTTATGTTTTATCTCTTGATTCATTGTTGAGAGCCCCATAAACGAACAGCTTTGCCTAAATGAGAACCACCTTTAAATAGTCCTGTTTAGAACCTAGGTCCTTGGTGAATGAGGCTGTATTAGAGGCCAGAGCCCATGTGGTCTAGTTCTGCATGAGATGAACTCACTGGGTCCCATCTATCTGTGGAGGGCAGACATCCTCTTACCAGCCCCTGCTTCGTGAAGACAGAGCAGAAGGGAGAGCTCCCTGGTGGAAGGGGAGGGTATAGATTTCATTGAAATTATTCACCTCCACCCCCTGAGAGGCAGCATTGTCCTCCTCTGTGACCTTGTAAGCAGAAGGTCACAGGCTTCCTTTGTCATTGTTTTGCTGTACCCTCTGCCCTTCTGGGCCCCCTTGGAAAAAGCAGGAAGCATTCCAGCGTGGGAACCCTCTGCAAGCCCCAGCTGCTTTGGGAAGTGCTTCCTCCCTTGTACCCTTGACTTGGCTCTGAATAGCTGGAGAAGATCCCGTTGGCTGTGTGATGAGCTAAGAGCTGCAGCCCTTTCCTCGTGGGTCACACTCTGGACAAGGGATACATGTCTTATTTGGGGAAGGTAACTTTCCTTTTCACACTTTATACAACCCGCCTTACTTTATTTCAGCCACTGTCACTTGCAAAGTGGCAGCACAGGAACGACACTGAAGTTTCTATTACGGAAGCCATAACAGAGTGGAAAGAACAGTTGTAGAGACTAAGCACATGTGAGCATTAAAGTCTTTGGTTAGCAGCTGAACCTGGACAAGAACTCCGCATCCTTGAGTCCTAATCCAGGTTTCTTCTCACTATATCTTTTTAGGTCTGGATTCCCAAAGGAATGGTGCTTTGCTTCTTCACCTCTTGTCTTATACTGCCTGCCTTTCCTACCTTCTCTTCTTGTGGTTACCCACACCCTGTGTCTCATACCCCATCAATTATGGGTTGTAGATAAGGCCGGTAGCTGGGGAGGTGGGTCCCAGGTGTTTGTGTTAGGAGAGACCTATGAGTTGTGGGGTGTGGGTGGGAGGCGTCAAAGGAACACATGCTCCGTATTAATCTTTATTTCAATGAAGTTGTTTGAGTTCATGCTTTATTGTGGTGCTTTAAAATAATGTGTTTCTAACGGTGCCCCCGGGGGCAGCACTTGCACTTTTGAGATCCTATTGCTGGAGTGGCTCACGAGACCAGTCACAATAATAGAAAATGAGGCACCCCCTGGTGCACCATCTGAATTTATAATAGCAATTTCTACGATGCCCCGAGGCCAGCTCTGTTTGTATTTGAGAACATTCAAGAGAGCTTGGCAGGGAGGGGGAGGCTCCTCCCTTCTGGCCGGGTTTTGATCTGTGCTCCTATTTAACCTGGTCCTTTCTTTACCTACTGCTCTTGGATCTCCTTTTTAGTCTCCAAGGAAAGGCCTTCTCCTGTCCCACGTTGGGGTGGGCAGGGACATTGATTGCAGGGGCATGGACTTCTGTCCATCAACCACTTCTCTCCTCACCCCCCTCTCACACCCTGTGTGCAAAGCAGAAAGTCCCTCAGAGGTCTCCTGTGCCGTCACCGTCAAAGCAGTGAAATATGAAATGACAACATAATGAAATGGACTTGGTCTCATTAAGATTCCAAATGGCTGGTTTTTTTTTTTTTTTTTCATTCTATCCAATTCAGCCAGAGACCCACACCACACTGCAGAAGGCAGAAGTGGGTCGGTATTGCTGGGGCTGAGCCTGGGGCTGGGGCTGGGGTCTGGCAGGAGAAGGAGGGATAATGGGCCTGCATAGAGTCAGGCTGATGCGGCAGGCCCAGGGACAAACCAGGAGGCCAATGAAGAGCTGAGTCATTCATCAGTTTCTGGAGACAAGGACACAGGGTCTGGAGGGTGCTTTTGGAAACTTAACCACCCACTTTCCTGGACTCAGACAGGGACGGGGTGGGCTGATAACACACAGACAAAACCACCCATTTTCTTACAAACTGCTTCAAGATTTCAAAGCAACTGTTCTGAAAACATATGATGTGAAAAATGAATAGCACTCTTTCCTTTCATCCAATAAAAACAGAGCCAGTGTGTAAGAAACATTTGCACAGTAGTTACGCATTCTCTGTGGGACTGTGTGCATCCTGTTGCCTCATGAAAACTCCATTCATTCATTCACCAGGCATCACTGACCTGCTTCTGTGCACCAAGCACTGTGAGACATAGTGGGGAGCCAGAGAAGAAGATGACATTGTCTCTGCCCTCAAAGACCACATGATCCTTTGTGCACGTGGTCCCAGCCCCGAACCTCATCGTAGGGCAGCTGAGCTATGAGCTGCTCTGACTCATGGAGTCTTCAGCCTCTGAATACTTACTGGATGTAAGTAAACCCAGTGGTTCTCCACCTTGTGTGTTTGAGTCATCTGGGTCACGTTCAGAACTTCACCTGAGCCCTTGGAAACAGATGGCACTGTTCAAGTGGATGTGCTGTCCCACCAGCTTGCCTATGACTAGGGGTTGGGCTTTACTGATCAACAGTAAACATTCTTAAACATTACTCCTGGCCCTGCCCCAAACAAATTACATTAAAAAATGAAAATGATGGGAGTTTAGATGTAGATATTTCAAAAGATTCCAGAGGATTCTAATACACATCTAGGGGTGATCTGGGGGACAAATCACACACACACACACACACACACACACACACACACACACACAACTTCCAAGACCTGAGTACCACCAAAACCCTGGAAGAGAATAGTGGGGACAAATGTACCATTTTGATGCTTCACTTGGGGGTTGCTGGTAGTTATGTGACATTTTTGGCAAAGTGGATCCCTCAATGGAGAGCTGCCACTTAGTCCAAGGTAACTTAAGGAAACCCTGCCCCTTGCAACTTTGCAATCTTAGAGGTTTAATAAATTGAATAGTTCTATCCAGTACTGTCTTGTGACAAGACAAAGCTCAGGCTCATTTGCCTCCCTGATTTCTGTGCACAGACACATTTCCAGGACCCTTAGCAGCTCATTTGTAGCTAGAGAATGTGAGAAAAGAAATCTTAGGCTCGGTCCTCAAGACAGGGCCATTATCAGCCTACGAGAGACTTTTAAACTTTTGCAATTGGGCTAAGGGTATGAATTTTTGTCTATTAAAAACTTACCCATCAAATATTTTTGTTTATGTGGGACACCTAGTTTGAGGTTGACAAAAACTAATTTTTCATGGAACTGTGAATCTGAGATGCCACAGAGGAAGCAACTGCTCTAACTACAGGGTTGTTGATCTCTCTGGCTGTTTTTGTGGTGTCATTTCTCCTGTGAATTCCACACATCTGATCTCATCCCTCTCACAACTCACTTGTGCCTACTCGATCTCTTTCTCACCGTGGCTCCTTCTGTATTTCCTTGTTAGCGGATCTATCTGCCTCAGACACCTGTACTTAGAAACAAAGATTGTGAAGCCCTGGGCCTCCTACCCCACCTTCCATTCCCCCAGTGGCCCTCTGCTGCCCCCACCTGCCTCAAGTCCACACTAACTGTAGAGATCTTCAAGTCCTGGGCCATAAGGCTCTGGAAGAAGCACACTGTTTCTGTCACCAGCCTAAGAGTGTCTTAATGTTGCCCCTTGTCACCGATTTAGTCATCATAGCCTTTGGTTAAACAGTTTCCACTTTACAGACTAAGGATCAAAACAGAGTTTGTAAAGGGAGAGTGTTAACACTCAGTGTCATTTTTTTTAACCTCTTAGAGTCTAGCAAAGAGAGCCCTTGTAGGGTAAAAAGGAGAGGTCCTCTGGGAGAAGTAGAAATTAGCAATTGAGTCATGAAAAGATGCTGCAATCATTCAGAGGTGGGGCATTTAGGAGAGTGTGGTGGTGTTACTTTCTCTTCCTCTTCCTTCTTATCCCCAGTGGCCTGCATGACCCTCATCTTGCCAAGGGAGTCGGCATCAGGAAAAGTGGGAAGACAGAATACTTCTATAGTTCAAGTCAGGAATCAGATATATGAAAAGCCAAAGACACAGAATCCAGAGGGCTAAGCAAGTAGGGAGGTCATAATCCATCAGCCAAAATTCAGCCAAGAAAATTGGAGGGAGCCCAATTGGATGGAGTGAGGGAGGAAGATTCTTCAAGAAGATGTATGGAATTCAAAGGCTGGAAAGCTGGAACACAGACCCAGAACTAGCCTGTTCACAAGAACCTAGTAATGAGGCAGAATTTACCTGTGGCTCATTGACATTCACTTACTCTTAGTGGTTAGACTCAATGGCAAGGGCGAAAGAGATGGAAGATGCAGGTACTGAGATAGGTACTGCTGATAGAAAAGCTCTGGAGGAAGCATCTCCTTGGCATTAACCTTACTAGGAGTTCTCTTCATGAGGAACTGAGGAGTACACTGTTCCTGATGGGAGTATGCTCTGACCTTCCTATAATGACACCAAGTGACAGCTGTGAGTCTGAGCAACTGTATTCATGTATGCTCTTCACCTCCATGATCATATGTGTAATTGACCAGGATGAGAATTTGAAGGATCCAGGACTTGCCACTCCATAAGGGCATAGAGAGGGTAGTCAAGAGTATGAGTTTGGAAAGAAAGTGTATAGGTCTTATAAAGTCAGAGAAATACTATAATTCTTGAAAGGCTAGAAGTCAAGATCAGATCAGTTGCTAGGATAGCGATTAGCAAATGAGCAGCATAAGGTCAACAGTAGACTGTAGAGTCTGACTATCATCTGGACAGACTCCATTACTGTTGCAAAGGAGTGGCTAAGGTTTCCCTGATATGAAGGAAACACTCTAGCAGGTTGTGCTGCTGGAGTTGTGTGGCTCTAACCAGTGACACAAGAAACTTAGGCTAACTCTTCTTCCTCACCCCCTCATTTGTTAAACTGGATTAGTAAAGTTACTTGTGATTCCAGATTTCACATAAAAGATGGCAGAGGAAAATATTATGACTCTCATTTTGCATTGCTAAATTTCGTTTAAACATTCACTAGTTAAAAATGTATTATGACATCTCAGGATGAGTGAGATACTGTACAATGTGATTCGATGTATACAGAGATTAAAAAGAGAGACACTTGCTCTCAAGGGGTTTACAGTCTGGATAGGGGCATGGAAATGAAGTATCTCATGTAAAATACTGCCAGGGAAGCAAATGATTGATTACTATGAATTAAAGGTTACAGATGATGTCATAGAGGAGGTGTGGCCTTTCACCTAGGGCTTGCAGCATGAATGTGATCTCATTTCGAATGGGTGGGGAGATGGACAGGACAAAACCAGGATGGATATGGAAGACGAGGGGACAGAATGAGTAACTGAGGAGGTTGCTGAAGAGATGAGGCTGGAAGTACTTAATATCTCCAAGGAGAAGAATCCAAGTAACTATATAACCCCCCCCATTTATGTTGACTGGTTGACAAAGGACCTACAGGAGGACCAGATTTAGAAATAACACATTATCATAAGCACACATAATTGTTTCAACAATTTTGCTTTCCCCTTCCACATAGAGCCGTATACCCTACTGTTGGTGATAGGGTATGTGTGTGTATGTGTGTGGAGGGTGGGAACTTGCACTCTGTTCTCACTATCTACACACCCTCAGTTATTCCAGAGCATCTGCACCCCATCGCCTGACCCCTGGAGTCCTTGCGTCCTCAATGGGCTATGCAGAAGGCCGAGTGACAATTAAACAAATATCATTGAGTTTGGTAAGAAGAGGCAGATGCATTCTGCAAGTTAACTAGAATAATTTCAGACCCTGGACCTCCTGCTGGAGTGAAAATGATGTTTATTGGAGGGAAGCTTAGAATTAATCCTCTGAAATGATAGTAAAGAGAATTCTTTCCCGGATCTGCTGCGATTGCCCTTCTTCCCATTTCTGTCTCTTCTTATTACTGTAATGAGTTCTGTGATAAAGTCACCATTCAGATAAGATCAGTTTTGTCTGGTGTGGCCAACTTGATCTGATCACAGTTTAGATCCTGGCTTTTGAATTCACTTTGGGCATTCAAATTCTAGGGACTGAAAGGGAAATAAAAATGCTGAGTTGGCACAAAAGTAGCTGCAGAGATCCATCAGCTGTTCCCCAGGCCCTTTCTTTCCAGCCCTATCTTGTTTCAGGGTTTGGATTGCAGGGGCTGTGGGTTTCACTAGGGGTCATCAGTGTGCAGTGTAGGTGCACTCTGAAGGACGCTAGGTCTTCTCCAATCTGGGCTTGGGAGCTCTTCATGGTGCTGAGAAAAGAGGCAGTTCCCTGGTAAAGTGCCTGTCAGGAGCTCTCCGTGGTGCTGAAGGCAGCACCTCTAACCAGGAAATTTGAAGGGAAATTGTCCAGAGTTCCAAGGATTCCCACTGCCTTCTCATGGGCGGGACAAGTGGAAATCAGAGTAGCAAAATGTTTAGGCTTACAGGATGGGTGTCTATGGTGGAAACTAATTGCTAATGACGCTTGATTTTAATTTAGGATACCAACTGATTATTTTAGAATGCCTTGTTTATTTAGTTTTCTTGCTCTTGGTGGTGAGGAGATGAAGGTAGGTTCTTGGATTAGTTGCAATGAGTGCATTTTTGTTCATTGGAAGCACAAGCAAAATTAAAAGTTACAATTAATTTATTCCACAAACACTACTAATGTGCTAGGCCATGTGTTCAGTCTTAGGCACACTGTGGTTCACAAGGAATCTGATAAGCTGTGAATCCAGAACAGCTGCTTTATTCTTTGACAAATGCTGAAATCTCATGATCAGAAGAGCACACTGGACTTTAGGCAGTGATTCCAGCTTATAAGAGATCAGGGAAAATGTGCTGGAGAGGTGGGGAGGTCCTTCTGTAACTTCTGTGAAGTGGATGTGAGAGCTGTACAGGAGCTTATTGGGAGCCTTGACAGGGTTCTAGAGGAAGTAGCATTTCCTACAATTCTATATGCACTGAATCTCTACCTCTGACTGTTTTTAAGAAAACCTCTTCAAACTTAGGCCTGAAATCAGATTCCTGCTGGGATCTGCCGCATTCAATTTGCACAGAGGTCTCTGCACGATTGCCCTGAGGAGTGGTCTGGGACAATGCCTGAAGTTGATATGTGCATGAGTGTTCATGAAGGACTGCACCTGGGGATGAAGACAGGAATACTGACATGGCATTTACTAGATTCTGCTTTACATAAATTAAATTGCTTATCACAACCTTTGGAGACCACAGCTATTATTGTAATTATTTAGACATTTTCTAAAATTAAATTTATTTATTCATTTATTGTATGCATATACATGTGCATGGTGCAAGAGTGCCACAGCGTGTGTGTGGAAGTCAGAGGACAACTTGCAGGAGTGAGTTCTCACCATGTATGTACTGGGGATCACACCCAGTTTATCAGATTTGGCGGTAATTGTCTTTACCTGCTGAGCCATCTTACTGGCCCTGTAACTATTTTAAAGATCAGGAAAATGAAGAACAAAGATACTTTTCAACTTGCCAAAGGTCTCACAACTGGTAGATGGTGAAGCCAGGATGTGATACAAGGTAGTCTGCTTCCATAGTGCATTCCCTTTGGGACCTTGACATCAAAAGTTAAAAATTGCAGCTCCCTGGGAAGTGGTTACATGTACCCTCAGGCTCAGACATACATATTTTATAGCCCGATTTCTCCTACTCGCCTATTGTCCCCACGGCAAACGTCTCTTACCTCACTTTATAGAATGACTTCTAAGCATGGCACATATTAATGCCATTACTAAACTTTTATCTACCTTTTATCTGGAATCTTACTGGTAATATTTGTCCATTACACTGAAAAATATTCATGTGTGATATACTCTTCAATGGCCAAGATTCAAGTCATTTTTTCCAGTAGGCTTACTTTTCTTATACAGTGTGAAGTGTCTCTTATTTGCCCTGGCTACTTTATGTCACATCCTATGGCTTTAACTTTTATAGTAGATCTCACTATTCGAAGACATTTCATTTGTTTATGTGTGTTGTTGGTTTCTGTCATCCCCAATGAAGTATAAGGTGTATAAGGCAGGGCCATTATCTTGTGTTCATGGCTATCTTCCCCATAACTTTAGTATGTTATAATCAATAAATAAATCCATGTTGAAGAGTACCTTGGTAGACTCTTAGGGGAAAATGAGCACAGAAGAAGAGAGAGTTAATAAAGTCCTTTGAGGTCCTGATAGATTTGTAAGGGCAAGTGTAACAGGATAAAATTAAGCATATGGCTTATGGAAAGAGTTGTGGATGCAAGACCACTTCCAGTCCTCAAGGACTACAGGCTCAGCTCTTGATAGCTAAAATAGAAGTCTTGGTGGCTGTGTTTGTTAGCCTTGCATTTCTTGCCCTCCCTCCACAGTTGTTCTGTATGTACCTAACATTGGAGGCTGAAATGAAGGAAGACAGTGTTATGGAGGAGAATGAGCTGTCTACCTAACCCTTGAGCTTGCTATCTGTTTTCCTTGATTTCTTTGGGAAGCCAAAAGAGCATCTTGTATTTCTTCCAGATCTGAGCAAATCTAAGCAGTGATACTAAGAGGAGGTGACTTCCACTTGACACCTGAATTAGAAGATAAATTGGGGAATTACAGAACAAAGTAAAGAGAGTTAATATTTAAACACAAAGTGGAGCCATTGATATATTTGCATTCTTTGGGGGTGGTTTACCCATACTCAGCCAATTTTATAGATGTCTAGATAATTTTCTTGCCTGCTTTTGGCATTGATAGTGCCAGCTTCCTCATTTACTGAAGGCTGCAAAATGAAGTGAAGACTAGAGTCAGTTAATTCCAAGTTTGAAAACAGATGCATCAGAGCATTTGGTGGGGAAAGAGGTTTCTTCCCTCGTCCCCATAGTTACGTGCCAGATTTTCATATTTTGAGGTTTCCTTAGTCAACAATTGCCTGAAATCTATTTTCACTACCAGTGTGCACAAGGCATTAATCACTGAAACCTGTTTCTCATGTTACCCTTTACACAGGAACTTGGTTTGCCTGCAGGGCAGACTTCGGTGTAAAACTTCTGTCTCCTGAAGTCAAATTTATTGTCCCCACCCCTGCATCCAATCAGAGTGAAGACTGGGGTGGGAGGCAAGGAGGGGTTTTTCATGGCCAAGGCATGGTCTGAGTAGAGAAGAACTATGAATGGAGGAAAGGGGGAAAGTAGGGAGATGAAACTCATTTCTATGAAACTAAACCAGGCAGCAGGGACCCCAGGCTGGACTCCTTTGATAGAAACTTTTGATTGTGTGGGAGGAAGAAGGAAATGTGCAAGCTTGGAAGTCAGAAAGGCTTAGGTCTGAATTCCTTCTCTAACCCTCTTTCTCCAGCCTCAGAGAATTCTTCTAAGAATTGAATGAGATAACATGTTTCAAGTGTATGGGACAGCATAGATTCCAATCAAGAGGAAAGTACCAACTTCCTAAGGCCCGAACATTTTAACTTTTAGTTATTTCTTGGATGTTAGATGGTGAACATGATTATAAAGATGTGACCTCCACCCTTTGGGAGTGTGGGCTGTGTGTGTGTGTGTGTGTGTATGCGTGTGCAGACCAGAGTTCAACACTAGGTATCTTCGTCAGTCGCTCTTCACTTTATTTCAGTTTTTGAGATAGGGTCTCAACATGTAGCTCTAGTTAGTCTGGAGCTTGCTATGTAGACAAGGCTGGCCTCGGACTCACAGAGATCTGCCTGCCTCTGCCTACTGAGTGTCGGGGTTGAGGGCATGTAAGGCCATGTCTGATTTCCCCTTTATTTCTTGAGACAAGGTCTCTCACTGAATATGTGCTTACCAATTTGGCTAGAATGGCTGGCCAGTAATTTGCAGGGATCTGCCTATCTTCAGTCCTCCAGCACAAGGGGTTGCGCACACACACACCGCTGCACCTGGCCTTTTACACGGGCACTAGGGGTCTGAACTCAGGTCCTTGTGCTTGGGCTGAAAGCACTTTACCAACTGAACCATTTTCCCTTTCTGCTGAAGTGCAGACTTCTGTAGTGAGAGATGCATTGGTAGACATCTTTAGGTTATAGAAATGTTATAGTGACCTGGTACATTTACATAACGTTCAGTCCTTGGTGCCATGTAGGAAAGGAGTTTTCTTGTAGGAAGAGAAGGAAATGAGCTTGAGTATTGACATTTAGAATATGAATGTCCAGGCTGTGATAGAAAAAGGGCAGAAAGAATCTCAGTTATTTATTCTGCAAACATATATGACCTAGTGACAAAATATTGGCCCCAACGATGGACTCTGGAGGAATTTCCAGGTGGGAAGGGGATTTGACTTGAAAGAATGTGGGAATTCAAGAAACTGTAAGCATTCAAGCTGTGGAAGTTGTGGACTGAAGAGGTGATGAATGAAGAAGATGGGAAGGGAAGGGAAGAGAAAGGGAAAGTCACAAGTTGCAGGGAGAGTGGTTCAAGGAGTGGGCTCAGAAGCAGAGCAAAGAGCTGGGGGCGGCTGAGTGGTATCAGGAAGCAGATGGTGATCCTCGAGAAGGAGGGTGCAGATGGCAATGGTGGAGAGGAGGCAGCGTGGGGTGAAGAACAGTCCCAGCTTGGCCACTCCAGGAGGGGAGATGCTGGAACACAAAACTCCCCACGCTGGGTGAGCTCTCTGACTCAGCTGGCCCCCAGTGTGGCATCTGACAAGGGTAAAAGGAAGACAGAAGGAAAATCTCTGTTTCTCCATGAAGGGCCTGGGAAGTTAGACATGAATTTCAAGCATCCAAGAATACCTGGGGAAGAAAGAAATGTCTACCTAGAAAAGAACAACACAACCACGCTATTTTCCAAGCTGGTCTTCTGGGTCATGCTTTCACTGCCTGTCTGATATTGGGCAAGCCATTTGATTGTGCTTAAACCTGATTTTTTTTTTAAACAAGAAGGAATGAGGCTCAGCAAGGTGGTGCACACCTGTAATTTCAGCATCCGGGAGGTTGAGACAGGAGAATGTTGTGTTCTTTCCAACCAAGAAAACAATAAAATAAGGTGAAATTTAAGGGGGATGGACTATTGGGGGGACAGAGTAGTGTGAGTATGAGGACCTGGGTTTGATCCTTAGAACCTACATAAAAAAGCCAGGCATGGTGGTGCATGGTTCTGATCCCAGCACTGTGGAGATAAAGCCAGGCTGATCTCTAGCCAGCCAGCCTAGCCTACTTGGTGAGCTCTAGGCCAACCAGAAACCCTGCATTAAAAAACAGAATTGAGCCTGGTGTAGTGACATACTCCCTAAATCCCACCACTTGGGAAACAGAGGCAGGCTGATCTCTTTGAGATCAAGGCCAGCCTCTCTACATAGTGAGTTCTAGGCCAGTTGGGGCTAAAGGAAGACCCTGTCTCAAAGAAGACCAAACAATAAAATAAAATAAAATAAAATAAAATAAAATAAAATAAAATAAAATAAAATACAAGGAGTTCTTCTCCACCTCCCATTGCCTTTTTTAATGAAACATTCTTTTTTTTTTTTTGCAGACTCCTTGAGGATGTGATTAAGTGACAAACAGTAGTGAATCCCAACATGTATTTCTTTTTAAAATTTTTTAAAATTTTATTTATTTCTGTATGTGTATGAATGTACTGTCTGCATGTAGGTTTGTGCATCTGTGTCGTGCAATGCCTCGGAGGTCAGAAGAGGGTGTCGGATTCCCCTGGAACTGGAGTTAAAGACGGTTCTCGGCTGCCATGTGGGTGCTGGGGATCGAACCCAGGTCCTCTGTAAGAGCGGTTGGTGCTCTTAACCGCTAGGCCATCTCTCCAGCCCCCAACATGTATTTCTTAAATAAACATGTCGCTTGATGCTTTTCCTAATGTCAATTGATATCTAGTAAGGGAAAAGTGTTTTGTGATAAAATAACTTAAAACACACTGGCTTAGGCAATATTTCTTTCCTGTGGGACTTCTTGAGACTTAAATATTTTATAGTAATTTTAATATTAAAATTTATAATATGAATTTCCTAAATAAATGCTATTTTCACAGAGCCATCACATAGGAGCCTGGTCTGATCTGGTAAACATGTTTTGAGAAACACTGATTTGAACAACAGACTTGGGCTCCCAGGGAAAAAACACATTGCAAGTTCTCCTTAGTGAGGACCGACGATGAAGCCTCACTTTGGTCTAGAGCCTTAGGAGGAAGTTAGATACCATGAAACATGACTCAGCTGGAATGTGTTGCCCTTATACCTCAGTTTTCTCACATGTCAAATGGAGAGAAATACTTTCAGTCCAACTCAGGGCAGAGTTGTCATGATAGAACCTAGTACCTATGAACATTGAGCTTGAATTTTTGAAGAAGATTTATTTTGTTTTAGTTATGTGGATTTGTATGTATCTGTGTGTGGAGATGTGCACATGTATGTATCTGTGTGTGGAGATGTGCACATGTATGTATCTGTGTGTGGAGATGTGCACATGTATGTATCTGTGTGTGGAGATGTGCACATGTATGTATCTGTGTGTGGGGATGTGCACATGTATATATCTGTGTGTGGGGATGTGCACATGTATGTATCTGTGTGTGGGGATGTGCACATGTATGTAGTGTGTGGCTCTGTGCCCATGTTAGTACAGGTGCTGCTGAAGTCCAGAGAAGGGAGTCAGATTCCCTGGAGCTGGAGTTACAGGCCGTTGTGAGCTGTTTGCTCTGGGTACTGGGAACTGAACTCGGGTCCTCTGAGGAGAAGTACATGCTCTTAACCATTAAGCCACCTCTCCAGCTCCTAGAGCTTGATTTTGAAGCTCCTGGTCATCTTATTGGCATACAGATTCTGGTCCAGGGGCTCCCAAGGTGGAGCTGAGATGCTGTGCTGCCGGGATACTCCCAGACCACTGTGGTGCTGTAGTGACCCCAGGAGTTTCCAGGGGTGAGGAAGCCACAGGCTGTAGCCCTCCTCAGGAGCATCTACTGGCAATGAACTTTCTGCTGTCACTCTTTTCCCTGGAGATGCCATCTGTGCTTTCAAAAGGTATTATTCATGTGGGAAAGCAAACCTAGCATCCCTCCTGTGTCCCTGTGGTGAGGTTTGTTGTGGTCCCCTGTGAAGGGAATCCCTCTTCTTCCTTTACTTCCCCACCCCCCCTCTGCCTACGATATGGCTCCCTAGCTAGTTAAGCTATTTTTTGAGTTTGAGTTAAAACCATTTCAGACATATTTTTAAACTACGTCCTGTTCAAAAAGCTGTTAGCATTTGGCAATCATTCCCTCTTAAGCTTGAATCCTGGGGAGGATTTTTTTTTTTTTACCCACGACCGGGCAAATTATATTATTTAAAAATAGTTCTAGTGCGTGGGTCAGGAGCATGGTTGCTGGGATGTGCTGTTGTCTGGGATGTACTGCGGACCCCCACCTTTCCCGTCTGTACCTGTCAGGTTGAGCAAGGTACTCAGTATATGGGAGGAGGAGATGGTATGGGTGCTGTCCAGCAGAAGTGTGGAGGGAGAGATGAGGAGTGACAGCTTTGGGTCTGGCTGACTTCTACCATCAGGGTTGCCAAGAGTCATGGCGGAGGTCACATTTTTCTTGCCCATGACCCGGAGACATGCCAGAACCATCAGATTCCCATCGCCATTATCAGGAAACATTATGAAGGAGCTCCTGGGAGTCATGCCCAATGGAAACTTTGTTTTGTTTAACATACATTTATATTACCCTTTACACTGTGATGTCCACTGAGTGCTTTATGCAAATATCAGCTTCTTCAAACCCCAGAGCGATCCTCTGTGATCTCTCATGTCACTGCTCTCTTGCATAGAAGGTGATTAAGCAACTGGCTCAAGGTCTCACAGGCAGTAGGTGTGTGAGTTTGAGTTAAAACCACTTTGGACATATTTCAGTCACCCCATCCTTCAGGTCTGACACTGGCGTTTGTCCCCTTTGCCATTACACTTGGATGTTTCTTCTAGAGATACAGGTTCTGCCTTAATGGCACTCAGTCCAGGAGTAGCTGGGCTATCTCAGCCTGTTCTTAGCTCCTGGGTGCCAGGGATGAAGTTTAAAACAGACAAGAACTTCCATCACAAATTGGAGAAAATGATGAGAGTTTGTATTAATAGGTAACTCTCTGCCATGCAAACATTCAAACCCATTAAACATTTCACATATTTGTGGACCATGTTAAGATTTGATCCCTAAGCAGGAAACTCTAGAATTGCTCTGAAAATTATTAGAGTGGGAGGAAACAGTTTCATATTTATTTATTTATTTTTTGTCTTGTCAAATGTCTTTTTGGTGAAGTATTCTGTCACCATCAGTCTAGATAAGTTGTTTGCCTTTGAGTGCTGGGGGTGGGGGTGGGGGAGTGGGGGGAGTGGGGGGGATTGTAGCCACAGGGCAGACATTCTGCTTCCTACCCTGGGTCTTCCCCAGGCTGAAGTCCATCGTCTTTTGTTGAAGGCTAGTTCCTCTTAGCTGGCTAAAGCATGCTGAATTCAAGGAGGTGGCTGGGAGGCTTGCTCTGGCTGCAAGCCCTGGGGATTATTTTGTTTCCCAGGGATAAGCTAGATTCTTGGAGCTAGAAACGTTCCCTGGGAGCTGACCTCCTCACAGCCTGAATGTTCAGGCTCCTCTTGGGCTAGTGCCTGCTTGTATACAGGCAGATCTCTCATTCACCTGATTTCCTTCCTTCCAATGCCAGAAACAGTTGTCCAGATTAGGCGCCTGTCTTTTAGAATTTTGGAAGCCCTGTTGTTGTCTCTTTGTAACTCTCTGCTGACTCTGTCCTGTGATTGGGCTCCAAAGATAACTCTTTTAGTGTAAATTCCCTCCATGAACAATTCCAGGTCCCTCTATGGAACTGTCTGTAATGTGCAATGCATGTCTAATAATGCTAATTAATAAGAAGTCATTTGTTAATAACACTGGATTCATCATCACCTTGGAGGCAGAAAGCTAAATCAACTCCAGCAAGCCAGCAGTGCAGTTCAAGCCCTTCAGAGACAAGAGAAGGAATGTTTGCAAGAGGCCTTGGACAAAATGCTTTGGGCTAATAGCCTTGGGGGCTGCATTTGAAATATACTCAGGAGCAGGGCATGTGGCAATGTTACTGATTTCAAAAACAACATGGTAGAACAGGCTGGGGGGTGGGATAGTCCCAGAGTTGGTTGGAGTAGACTGGTGGGAACCCAGAAAATATGACCCATTTGGCCAGAAGAGTTGGTAGAGTGCTTGCCTAACATATATGAAGACTGGGTTCAGTCTACAGCACTGTGGAAATGGGACGTGGTGGTACACATCTGTAACCCAGAGGCAGGAGGTGGAGGTGGAGGAACAAGGATCAGAAATTCAAGGTCATCCACAGCCACTTAGCAAGTTTGAGGCTAGCTTGGGACTATACCAGACCACATCTTAAGTAAAACAAACAAACAAAAACAAAACAAGTGTACAAATGAAAAAAAAACAAAACAAATAAAAAGCAAGAAGACAAAAGAACCCTAACCCCAAACAACACAAAAAACAAAACCAAAATGATAAAACAAAATGATACGCCCATTTAATAGGAGAAAACATTGAAGCCATTGATAATTATGATAGTTTTCTAAAGATGATTGAAAGAATCAGTAAGTAAAAGAAACTTTTTCTTAAAAAAACAAAAAAAGGCCAGTAGAGATGTCTCAGGGAATTACAACATTTTGGAATGGGATCTGAGTTCAAATTTCCAGAATCTTCCTAAAATGTTGGACATTGGTTATATGTGCTTGCAACCCCAGTGCTGTGGGGAGGCGGGGGTGGGGTGGGGGGAGGCAGCAGGCTTGCTAGAGCTTGGTGGCTGCCAGCCTAGCTCCAGGTTCAGTGGGAGGCCCTGTCTCAAGGGCGTGAGGCAGAAAGTGACAGAGCAGGATACCCCTGATATACTCCTCCCACATACCTGCACGGACACATGTGCATACCCCAGTTCTCTCGTTCTCTCTCTCTCTCTCTCTCTCTCTCTCTCTCTCTCTCTCACACACACACACACACACACACACACACACACACAAGAACTCACATAATGAAGATTAAAATCTCTTAGCAAAAGCTACCTGAAATTCATATATGAAGGAAGACTTGTTAGGGAGGCAGGGAAAGATATGTTGAATGTTTTTATCTAGAACTCTGATTTTACATGCATAATCTTATTTATAAATGTGCAATTGTATATACTTCAGTAAAAGACATGATAAAATGAACTGTGTGAGGATTAGATGAGATGCTATGTTATTGTCCGCCTACTCTGTATTTACTTCTGGGCAGGTTGTAATAGTAATAGAGATTGTGCCTGAGAGCTGCATTGTGCTGGAACAGGCAAGCCGATCGTTGATGTGTGGCCCATTTTTTTCAGTGTTTCATCTGATTGGTGGTTGACTGGACCCTCTCAGATATTAAGTACCTTAAATTTTATTCTATCAGAATTCTATTAAATTCTATTCTATGTAGAATTTATATAATTATATATATTATATAATTCTATATAGAATCTATATAAATTCTATATAATAGAATTTAATAAATTCTATTCTGATAGAATAGAATTTAAGCTACTAGATAGAATTTAAGATAATAGAATCGAAACTTTTGATCTTGAACTCCCAATGGCATTTACTATATAGAGGTGCTTTTGATATAACACAGATGGTGTTTCAAGATGGTACCATCATCATCCCTGCTTTACAGATGGATGAGAAAACAGGGTTGAGATGTTGGTCACTTGCAAAGGTCTCGAGGACAATGAGTGGAAGAGCTGGGATTAACCCAGATATCATTTTTCGGGAGTCTTGGGATCTTAATCATGGTGTTAATAAAGCAAGGGCCTTGCAAATTTGCAGGGTGTTTTGTGCTAGATAGTGTCATCGGCATCATTATGATGAAAGCTTTTTCATACTATCATGGACAACTTCCCCTTTGGATTGGGATTTTTGTTGTGTGTTATTTGTGTAAAGATCTGCCCTAGCATAGATGAGAAGTCTGAAGCGTTCCCTGGGCTGTGCTCTTTCCATGAACTGGAGATGGCAGCCACTTGACTGATGAAGGCTGATAAACTCACAACAGTCCTTGTTCCTATGACCTCAGATCAAAACACCCTTCTTCCAGACTACAGAAGGGAGCAGAGAAGGCCTCGAGTCTCTAGGTGCTTCCGTTGTGTTTACCAATTCTTCCTAGGGAAAGAAAGTTGAGTTTCATTGCTGATGTGGTACTACTGTTTTGGCAAATACCTGATCTTGTTTCTTTTTTATTTTTTTTCACATGGTTGCATTACATGTCTGTAAGAAGAGCCATCTTACTCTCTTTGATGTTGCCTTCCTTGGCTCTTGTGTACATATCTTGTGTATGTAATACCCCAGTTGTCTGGGAGAATGCTGGATCATAAGAATGAGCAGAATGATAGTCCCCTAAAATGATACAAAGGAATGGGATAAAAACAAGTCCAGGTTTCATGATAAAAGGAAGATGAAAAAGAAACACTGGAGTAGTTGAAGGTAAACAATACTTAAGAAGCCCAGGCAATTACTAAGTAGAGTAAGATGTTAACATTCAAAATACACATGCGGTAAAGTAAGGTTGGAAGCAGGCCCTTCCCCCAAAGTAAAGGGCCCAAAACATGCAAAGGGGTGGTAAATACTGTGATGTTTCTGCATGAAATTTGAGGAGTAGAATGCATAAATGCCAATTATGGGGCAGCCCAGCATTAAGGATCCTAAACCCTCTGGGCTGAGGTAAGGGGCATTTGTAGAGCACTTCTGTGGGGCAGGTCTTCTGAGTGGGCTTCATCTATTCTTCACACAATCCTTTGAACTAAGTGAGGGCCTCTATTTATATCACTGACCAAGATGCTGAAACTTGAAAGAAGTGAAGAAAATGGTCTAAATCACGTAGAATTTACATCATGGTGTGGATGCCCTGCAGCCAGCCATGGACTGGACTTCCTGCTCAGCTGTCCTTGTTTATGTGGTGTTTGCCAGAGAAGACACACGGGTGCTACCTCCTGAGGGCTCTCAATAAGTCCTTGGGCTCTACTTTAGGACTTTTCTTTCATTACTATTTTTAAATTTTATGTGTATGAGTGATTGCTTGCCTGCATGTATCTAAGTGTACCCATGTCAGGTAATGCCTGCGGAGGTCAGAAGAGGGTGTCAGATCCCCTGGAACCAGAGTTACAGATGGGTGGTTGTTAGCCACCATGTGGGTGCTGAGAACCAAGCTTGGGTCCTCTGCAAGAACGGTTAGTGCTTTTAATCACTGGGCATCTCTCCAGCCTTCTTTTGGACTTTCCTTTTCCTTCCTTCTTTCCTTCCTTCTTTCCTTCCTTCCTTCCTTCCTTCCTTCCTTCCTTCCTTTCTTCCTTCCTTCCTTCTTCTATGACTGTGCATGTACATATTCATGTGTATTCATGTGTGTGCATATGTGTGTGTGTAGGTTGAAGATTGATGTCAAGTGTCTTTCTTACTTATTCTATACTTTATTATTTTTTTTAAAAAAGATTTCATTATTATGATTGATTTGTATGTTTGTGTGTGTATGTGTGTGTATGTGTGTATGTATGTAGTGTGTGTGTGTGTGTGTGTGCTTGAGCATATGCCACATGTGTGCAGGTAACCCCAGAAGACAGTATCTGATCCCATAGAACAGGAATTACAGGCAGTTGTGAACTGCCCAATGTGGATGCTAGGAACCAAACTTGGGTCTTCTGAAAGAGCATGAAACACTCCTAGCCACTGAGCCATCTCTCCAGCCCCATACACTTTATTTTTCTTGAGACTTAGCAGGCTCTATTTGGACCTGAAACCAGTTAGCGAGCTAGCCAGCCATGAGCCCAGCAATTGTTCCTGTCCTTTCAGTTCCTCATTCTTTGGGTTTTGGATTTTTTTTTTTTTTTTTTTGAGATAGGATCTCCCTTTAGTCTCAGCTGGCCTGGAGCTCGCTCTGTAGACCAGACTGGCCTTGAACTCATGGAGATCTGCCTGCCTCTGCCTCTGGGATTAAAGACATGCGCCGTCACGCCTGGCAGTTCCTCAGTTTTTTAAGTGGGTGCTAGGGATCCCAGTTCCTCATGCTTGCCTAACAAGTACTTTATCAACTAACCTATCTCCCCAGACCCCCACTTGAGCTTTTGTCCTTGTATCCATTGGATCTCTTCCTGATGCTCCCAAAGGGTATTCTAGCTGCCTTGGCTGTCGCTGCTGCATCTCCTGCATCCTGGGAATGAACAAGGTGGACAGATTTAGAGGGAGGCTGGCTGGGAGGGGGCACATATCTGGTGCTCAGGCAGCTCAGGTCTAAAGTAAATGGACAAAGATCAGAAGCCGTGTATGAAATTAATCCATGGATGTATTTGTTGGTGTTTCCAGGCTTGCTGGGTACATGGAGGTATTGAGGGTCAAAAAACCTGTAAGAAAATGAGATGGTGATTGGAAAGGCCAAACACACTTCAGAATTCACTAACAGTTCTGGGACTGTCTATGTCCTCCCAGGCCTGGCCAAAATGCCACCAGTCTACTGAGCTTGCCCTGATACACCCAGTCACCAGATCAGAATAATCACTTGCTTATTGGCAGGCCCACAGGATAGCCTTTACATTGCTTTCTGTCTGATATATTCCTTTGCTTTATATGAGTATGCCTCTGTCTTTATGCAATGAGTCAAAGCTTTCTTGGGCCAGGGATGGTGATAGGCATTTGGTCTCTTGTGAGCATGATGCCTGTGACATGAGTGGTTGGGTGCTGGGAGGGAGATTGTCCTACAAAGAGCAGAAATACAAGGACTGTTATCCCCAGAAGAGAGTCATGATGGCCCTATGGCTCTGGATTTGGGTAGACCTGAGTTTAAATTTGTGGCCAGCAATTTCTGACTAGGTGACCACAGGGCACCTCTCTAAAGCTCAAAGCGGACCTCAGTGAGCAGCAACTTCAGTGAATTCAAAGAGATAACCCATGTGCTGGCCTGTGGAAAGTATTTGACAGCTGTTGGAGGCTATTATTGTCATGGGCGTTGCACAGATGAAGGAATGGTATGCTGAGATTTCCTTGGAAAAGGGTGGTGGGAGAAGGACTTGGGATGCTTTCTTGCCTGATACCAAGGTTTGATACTGAACAAACCTTTGTGTTTGGTACCACCAACTGCCATCCCTTGTTTAGACCTGACTGGAAGGGACACTTTCACACACACAGACCAGTTCATCAAGGCTGGTGATGGAGTTTTGCCCTGTGTTCCGGGTACAAGTCAGAGAAGGCACCGCCTCCTGACCCACTAAGGCATTTGAGTCCTGTTTCTGTCTCTTCAGCTTGCAGGTCTTTTGGGATAGACTTGGCCATGCTTTGGGGGGTCTGTCTTCCTTAATAGGGTCCTTTGGAGGGGAAGCCCCCTTTGTCACTCTCTTTTCTATGTTCCCCATCCCTTGCCTTTATAGCTCATCCCAAGCCACCATTCCAAGCATTCAAATGTGTCTGTTGAAGGAATGGATTTGTGTCCCAGTTAAGCCCTGACCTCCACCAGAGGCTCCAGGATTGCCCTGATTTTGCAAGAAGTGACTATTCAGAGAACGGAGGCACACTTGGGGGGTAGCATCCCCTCCGCCTTCCCAGGCTCCAGGGGGCAGGTGCACCCTGGGCAGGCAGCGGGGCAGTCTTTTCCTGCGCTGAAGCTATAAATGAGTATTTGAAAAACAAATATCTATTTGAATTCTTGCTCCAGTTCTGGGGAGGAACTCTCCTCTGGCTAGCACGAGGAAAGAACGGCGGTCTAGAGCCCACCTCGTAGCCGTGGAGGGGCTGCAGACTGGCCCCTCCGTGATGATACCTTCTCGGCTGTTTGCAAAACAGCCTGGTAGGAGGTGAAGCTCTGAGCCAGGCAGCCTAGCTGTCTCTTTAAATGCCGGGGTCTGTGTGGAAGAGGGAGGGGCCAGCTCTGGAGTGCGTGAAATTCCTGGGCTCCTCCAGCAGTCTCGGGCTCCGAGCGCAGCCTTACACATCTCCTCTTGGGTGCAACTCGCAGAGAGGGAGAGGTGCGCGTCCTCCTCTCTCGCAGCCCAGCCGCCAGCAGCTCTCCACCCAGGACCTGCTTTTCGCACCTTCGGCACTACCTCCCTTCTTCCTGCCACTCCCTCCCATAGAGAGAGAGCGAAAGAGAGACAGAAAGAAGAAGGAGAGAGAAAGATTCTGGAATTTGAATCTTCCCAAAGAGGAAACACCCAGCAAACTCAGTTGACTAAACACCAAACTGACAGAGCCCCAACTCTTCTGTTCATCCGGAGAGGTAAGATTCTGGGAAACAGGAAGGTAGATCCAGAACAACTCCAGGTTGTTGTCCGTTCTGGGAAGAGGTTGCTCATGAGAGGATAGAAGTTTTCAGCTGGGAGCGACCAACCTAGATTTTTTTTTTTTTTCTTTTTCAAACGCTGGATTTGAGAGGCTCTGCTGACCATAGGAATGGGTTTTCAACTCCTCTTCTTTGGCTTCAGTGTCTCCTGGAAGTTGGGCCGTTTTACTCTAGACGTTGGAAAGTCCGGAAATGTTTTAGATATATTATCTTCTCATTGCTTGAATTGTGAGTCTAAAATGATGTGTGTCAATCACCTCATTTGGAGCAGATACTTTTTAAAAACATTTTGATGCCACCTACCTCTCTCTTTTTCTGGAGCGGAGATTCTAAAATCACAAGATGGAATGGGATGGAGACAGGGATTTCCCCTGCTGTTGAGGAACCAAGGGGGGAGAGAGGAGAGAGAGAGAGAGAGAGAGAGAGAGAGAGAGAGAGAGAGAGAGAGAGAGAGAGGTTTTTGGAGGGGCTATGGAGAGGTCATTCTTGAGTGAAATTTAGCTTGACTCTTGCTTGTCTTGGGAAGGTAACACACTCAGGTGAAAAGGGTGTGTGTGTGTGTGTGTGTGTGTGTGTGTGTGTGTGTGTGTGTGTGTGTGTATGTGTGTGTACTCTCCTGCTTGGATCAGTTACAGGGGAATCTTCCTTCTCTGCCTTCCATTTGTTTATATTAATGATTTAGTAGCAGGCTTGCCTGAAAACTTCCACTATGTGTAAGCACTGTGGGTTTTGCAAGCTCTCAGTGACCTTAAAGCCTGGTTTGATGTATTGTTTTCTCAAAGCATTGTGCTGTACCCAGAGTTTCGACATTTTCCTTTTCTATTTTTTTAAGCACAAAACTTAGCTGCTTTATAATCATCATATTGATGACAGTGAAAAAATATCTGTCCCCCAGCCCCCACCCCTTCCAAAGCTAGTGATGTAATACCAACCTATGGGCTCGGCTGCTTTGCAGGTGACTTATCTTGTGATTACTTGTTAAAAAATAAATTTCTCCCTTCCATTATTAAATGCATACTCTGAGTTAGCTCAGAAAAATCATTGTGCAATGAGAAAATTATATATACATACATATATATATATATATATATATACACTTATTTGGTTTAGGTAAAGTGGGTTTTCTCTTCTTTGATCTTTATTGTTTATTTATTTTATTTAAATGCAAAGGTCAGAGATCACAGAGAGGTAGCTAGAATAGAGTGATCCCAGTTGGGCATATAAGATCAAGTAGGACAGAGGCTGTCATCTCCCGCTTCTTCTAGCTACTCCTGTTCTGGGGAGAGAGTGTTTCCTTTGCTACCCTGAGCCACCCCAACATTCTGAATTCTTTCTCTGCCCTGGGTCTGGAGAATGGCGCTGAGATAGAGGGGGGCACTCCTTGTCACACCTGGAGGATGGAATAATTTTGGGGGGTCAGATGACCGTTTGTCTTTGTGGTGAAGGTTCCAATGGAAATTTGAACTCTCAGCGTGCTGGGTGACTTGGTTGCTGGGATAGTCTATCTGGGGGCACCTGGAGGTTAGTCAGAGGAGCCTGAAGCACTGGCCCTTTCTCAATTTGCTCTTCTGGGTAGAGCCTCCCTTCACCGTTCAAGGGCTTCTGTGTCGCCTTTCAAGTTACAATGGTCCCGCTGGTTATGATGGGCAAGTTTACCTAAGGGCTGCTGGGTACGTGTCGGAAGGATGGTGGGGAGAGAGACAGGCAAAGCTGGTATTTTTTTTTTTTTTCTTAATCTTTAGGCTTAATCTGACTAAGTCATATTGGGGTAAACGATATTTCAGACGGGATGCTGGTTGTGCAGATATATTCCTATTGTTTGATTTTTGTTGTTGTTGGGGAATGGAGTAGGGATTCTTGGCCCATTTTATGCAGCCCTGGGTTCACCCAGGGAGCCAGTCTTCCTTCTGGAAGATGGGGAAAAGGCTGGACACTGGAAGTTCGCTATTAAAGTGAGCAACAGGGCTGGGTTAAATTTTTTTTTTTTTTTAACAACTGGACTGCGCGAATGCCCTTTCCTGGAGCTTTCCGGCCCTCTCTAGTGAAATGATAATTTAAGAAAATTGCTTCTTAAGAAGAGAGACCAGGAATCAAAGGGATTCTAGATTTGAGAGACTATTATGTCTTTGCTTCTCTGGTAGCTCCTTTTTATTAATTATTGGGGGACTGATGGGCGTCTGGCCTCCGTTTTTGTTGGTTTCATTTTAATGCTGCGTTTCAATGTTGATGATTGCTGCTTATATAAGGGAACGGTGTATCGAGGTGGATTGATGCTTGGGGTTTTGAGATCGGCTACTGAGATTGGGTGGCGGTTGGTGTGTTTGTCGATGTGCATGGTAGGAAGGTCTTTTCTTTTGGGTGGTGGGGGACAAGGGAATGGTCGGAGAATGGTAGATGAGATGCTCCAGCGAATGGGGACGCGAGGGGACGTGGAGGTGAGGATGGAAGTCACTGGTTTGCAGAATTTCTGTCCTGCATCCCCTAGTCTCTCGCTCCTTGAAAAAAAATCCTTTATCTCTAAAAACACATTATTCTTCAATTGGCCTTTTAGAGAGAGAGAGAGAGAGAAGAGAGAGAGGAGGGGTTAATTTGGTGAGGGGGCTTGGTCATAATTAGCCCCCACTGCTGCAAAATTGAGATACACAAATCCACCCGGCAGCAGCTTTGGGGGCTCGGAGAGGCAGCGGAGAGAGGGGCCGAGTTGTCAGTCTTGGACGAGCAGTGCAGCGGTGGGGTTGGTGTTTGGGTATTGTGTGTGGTTGTGTCTCTGTGTGCGTGCAGTTCTGTCCACCGATTTTTCCCCTCCATCCTCCCCCAACTCTGCCATGGTTTTGCCTTCCATTTCCATGCTTCCATGCACCGTCCCCTCTACCCTCTATCCAACCCCCTTTTCCTCCAGCCCTTTCCATCTCCATGAGAAAATTCTGATTCTGATGGCTATGCGGCGTTTTTTTTTTTTTTTTTTTTGTCAACCAACATGTGCGATGGCCTTTCCTACATGCCACACGGATGCAGCCTTCTGATAGGAGGGCTAAGTCGGCACATCCACACACGCAGTGGCTTTTGCACAGACACTCTCTCACATACACGGGTGACCAAGGGCTTGATCGCGTTTGGTTGGTTTCGTTCCCCTTTGCCTTTCTCCACCTCCTCCTCCAGCCATGGCTCCCTTTGCCGGTCTCTACCTACAGGTTGCACAAGTCATCTTCTCCCTTCCACTATCTCTTCTTTCCTTCGCCATTATCTTTCGAACGTCTTGGTGTGTGCTAGTTCAGAGATTAGTATGTTGATGAAGTCTTAGTGAGTGGACCTCATGAGGAGGGGCAGACATAATGATTTTTTTCAAATAACATTTATAAGACCAGATTTACCATCCAGAATCTGTTTGCAGCAGCACACTGGAGGAAGGTTGCGGGGGGGGGGGGGAAGCAGGGTCTGAACTGGGTTACCTCTGGGGAGCTTGATGCCCGGAGAACAGACACAGCCCCCGCCCCCATGCACATGGATACTCGCTCTCACACACGCCAATACACACAACCCTGATCAGTGGACTGTGTCAAGCCAGAGGGCACTGCAGAATATCCTGAGACTTGTCATGGTCTGTTGGGAGGATAGATTGATGTCTTTGTCCTACGCAGCCCTCCACTCTATAGAAGATGCCAGGTCTTGAAATTCTTGGCCGCTTTTGTGTTGCTTTTTGGGTCTGGGTTAGAAGGGTGTTTGCGTTTTGCCAGACAGCAGCATACCTCCAATTGGATAACATGGAGTTGTCAACCCGGTGGGTATGGTTCAGACAGGAGGTTGCCTGTGTTGTTGTGTTAGGTGGCTGGACATGTTGATATATGCTTACTGAGGAGGTGGGGTATTTCCAGGAAAGGAAGGGGAAGAGAGAGGAGGAATGAGTCCTCAAGGAGCCAGGGGGAGAAACTGCTTGTGCCTCCAGCGGGAAGCCTCAAATGAGATCCCTGGTCCACCAAGCAAGCCTGTGGGTGGGTGTGCTCATGGGTGATGGGTGGGCGGAGGTAGAATTAAGGGGGGAGAAGGGACAAAGTGGGTGAAATTAAGGGTTTTCCCTGCTACCTCCCCAGAGCCCTGGGCTGAGCTCAGAGGAAGGCCCTACCCTCCCGGCAGACATCAGCAACCTCTTGGGTGGTACGGCCCTGCTGGAGGCTGCAGCCACAGGAGCTGAGATTGCCCTTGGCCGTGAGCTCAGCTAGAGCCCTGTGTTCTCCTGGGCTCTGGCTGTTTTAACTACCAGACGCCATTTTTTCCCTTCTCCTTCAGTTAGAGGTGTGTCACATCATTAGCAATTATAAATGAAATTAGGAAACATTTTTTTTAAATCCTTAGAGCAAAATGTTGATTGTCCCGTCTCTCCTGTGTTCTCTCTTCCTGGAGCTGACCTTGAGGGGTTAAGGAGAATGGGTTACGTCATCGGCAGAGAAAGGGGAGAGTTGGGGAGTTGAATGCTTTGGAGGTTGATTAGTGTGCCAAACTCAGAAAAGAGCTTGCTCTTGGGACCCCAGGCTGTACTCAACCTGTTCCAGCCCTCAAGTACTGGTGCTTCCACTTGGAAGAGGCACATGCACCCCTTTCCAAGCTTGCCACCTGGAAGTGTGTGCTCTTCTGGCTGTGGTGAGGCCCCAGGTCCCTTTCGTATGCACCTGCTGGGCCAAGGCCTGGTGTGCAGCAGTTCTGACCTGTGGGCCAGCTCTGGATGAGCTGCGTACGGAACAAGGGCAGCTGGAGGCTGGGCCAGCCGCAGGTGGCTGCTGCGGCTTGGGGCAGGGACTGCACCTGGGACCAGCCATAGCAGGGACATTTTTCTTTCCTAGCCTGCTTTCTAAAATAGTCCCCTCACTCTAATATTCTGCCTGTTCTCTGACCATTACACTGTCTTTAATTTTAATGGGTTAATCATTATTGAATATTATGTTATATGCTGATAAGTCTTATTTAATTTCTGCCTGTAGAATACAGGCTCTGTCAGGGACTTTGTTTCGTTCACTGCAGTGTTCCCCATGCTGAGGAAATTCCTTGGCACATAATGAGTGCTCTGCTGATTGGAGGAAAGAACGTATTGGGTGGGAGATAGAGTTTCTTTGCTCTAGCATACTGTTTTCTGGGAAGCCTGAACTTTTCTCAGAGCTGTCTTAGTTCTGCCTGCAAGTCTAGGTCTATTGGAGGAAATGCCAAGTGCAAACTTTCCGAGTTCAGTAGAAAGTTCTCCAACCCTGGCTCAGAGTCACTGTGCTTCCCTCTGGATCTCTCTAATATTATTGACTGTCACCATCCTCATCCTTGTAAGAGCAGAAATGTGGCATTTATTATATACTATGCTCAGAACCAATGTTTTTTGGGTGTAGGATTTCATTCAGTCTTCCAAATGATACGAAGAAGTACACTAGCACAACTTGCTTTCTTGATAACAGAGAAGACTGAGACACTGATAAAGGAACCTGATAAAATGACCGACCAGAGACTTGAACTTAGAGCTGTCTTTTCCCATAGCCCAAGCTCGTGATCTTCATAGTATGCTTTTAGAGCTTTAGAGGTAATAGGGAAATGTGTCATTGCTCTTTCAGTGACATCAAAACAGAAGAGGCCAAGAGATGAACCAGCTTGGTGGAGCCATATATGACATGGATGCAGTCATATATGTATGTCATACATGACACTAATGCAGACAAAGCTAGAATCCAGGTTCCTGGATGCTGCTGTGGTGGCTGTCCACAGCTATCTGGTGGCTTTCCTTCATTCAGATGGGGGTGAGGTTCTAAGGAAATGGAGGGACAAGTATGTCTCTTAGTGCAGGCATGACTCCTAAAGAAGAACCCCGGAAGATGTTTCAGGGTTGTAAGGCTAGAAGGTCCCCAGAGCTCCAGAGCAGAAGGTGGGCCAGGATTATCCTCTGAAGGCGTTCAGAGAAGAGGTCCCAGTGTATGCACTGTGAGCACTCGTTCGAGCGTGCGCCCAGATGCTGCATGGGCTGCTAAATATCGCAGAGCTTCCTGATGCACCCTGACAGCTTGGGACTCACCCCCTGCCTGGCTCTCCCAGGCTGGCTTAGCTGTTTCCCAAGGAGGGATGTATGAGCCCACACTGTCCCCAAGTGTGTTTTGTTTCTGTTCCTCAAGGTTGGTTATAGAGAATGCTGCTATCAGATGTGTGTGAAAGTCTTCTGCCTGGTTCTGCTCCATGCTAGGGTAGGACTTCAATGGCCCTGAGTGGGGGATCTTTGTGAGTTCAAGGCCAGCCTGGTCTACAGAGTGAGTTCCAGGACAGCTGGGGCTACAGGGAGAAAGACCAAAAAAAACAAAAAAAAAAAGGTAAATGATCCCAATACGAGTTAAAGATTCTAGCCAAGGGTGCATATATTTGTTTGTTTAGGGGAGGGGGATAGAACAAAATGGAGTCTTAGAACCAGGAAAGTGTTACCTTGGCCAGAACCTTAAAGCATGGCACCTAGCCATTTCTGTGTGACCTTGAGATGGTGTAGCTGCATGCCCTGGTTTGTTGGCAGTTCCTGTTCAGGACTATGTCTTAGTCTAATTATTAAGTCTCAACAGTGTCCTGGTTTGGATGATAAAATATATGATCATCCTTCTTTGAGGTGACATCACCCACTTTCTCTTAATGGGACAGAGGAAGGAAGGGACCATGATAGAGACAGAAATCCAATTTTAGCTCAAGAAGGTAGCTGGAGGATAGCCATTCTCTAGTGATACTTCCAGTTGTCCTCAATTTCTAAACAGTTAGGACCTAAATCTAACCAGCCCACCCCTACTACACCTCCTAACATCTCAGCCATTCCCACTGCAGCTTATGCTAACATCTGATTTCTAACCATGTAGTAGGTGTCATGCTTAGCCCTTGACCCATACTATCTCACATAGCCTTCCAACCACCTTACGGGGGAGGAAAAGTTATCACGTCTACCTTAACAAAAAACTAACTGACGCCAAAGAGGTCAGGTAACATGTTCAAGATCACTCGCGTGGGGAGTGGCACAGTGGGTTTAGGAGTCTTTGGTCTTAGCCACCATGCCCCACCCTGCCTGTGGACCTGGCCTTCGATCCCAAAGTCTGGCTATTGATTCTGACAGCTGTCCCATTTGCCAGGCAATTTGGCTGTGTACTCTGGAATGTGCTGAAGATGTTGGTGCTTGTTCATGGAGCTCAGGTTTAGAGAGCAGGGCTGCTAGTCTGGGAGTAGACCTGCTCCTTGCCTTTTCAAAGGCATGATTTCTTATGTCTCAGTGGCGATGTTTAATTCAGGCCCCATTCCTGACTGAGGAGAGTGTTAGGCAGTTTGGAATGGTGGTGGTGGGTAGAAGACGGAGAGCCTGAAACCTATCCGTGCATTGCGTGGTGATCCAGGGGCCGATATACTGTGCTGTCCATAATTGTGGAAATAGGGCCTAATCCTCACTGTGAGAGTCTGCTGAAGAGAAACCTGTCCAGGGCCTGCTTCATCTGCCCTTCTGTTAGATGGACAGCATCCCCATTTGACGAGGAAGCTTGAGGGAGTTCTTAGCGTATTTAGGATTGTCAAGAGAAATGATAGATCCTAGGCCCAAGCTTGGGTCTCAACACAGAGACCTTGTTTTGCTTTCCCTGTGGAGCCATTGAGAAGAAGGGATGGGACTTGGAGCGCCTGGACTGGGGGCTGGAGAAGGAAATACCCTTCGAGCTAAGTCTTCATATCAGTTTCCAAGGGTTGGGCAGAGATTCTAGGGTCATCATCCTGCTTAGCCACTGATGGCCCCCTCCCCCTCAGCACAACTAGGGAAAGAGAGCTGCTGGCTTTGGATTTGGACAAGTGTTGATTGTGGCCTGGAGAAAAGGAAGACATGAGACCGTCCGTGGTGTCAATGAAGAGGGGTCCAGGAGTTCCCCATAGTAGTCTATGCACTGAAAGGCAACCCTTATCCATCACTCTGAGTTGTAGGTCAAAGGCAAAAGGGATGGGAGGCTGGTACTGCCCAGGGACAGAAGATAGAGTGGCTGAGGGGGTGGGGAGAGGGGAGGGGAGGCTGGGATTTCCCAGGCTGGAAGGCCCTCGGGAGAGAGGGGGGACTTTTTCTTGGTTGAAGAAAGGTAAGAAATAGGAAAAGTGCTTTTCTGAACGAGGGGCTGGTCTGCAGCCCCCAAGCTGAGCTGCATTAGCTTCATTGCAGTTCCATTGAAGACTGTGTTTATTTTCCCAATAATGTGTTAATTAAACATCGATTTCCGGGAGGAGGAAAGGGAATTGGATCGCCAGAGCTAAATGGAGTGAGGCAGATGGGAAGTGTGAGAGGGGCCCCAAGTCGGAGTCAGCATTCTTCAGGGCCACTCCAAGAGGGCAGAGGGCCCTGGGGTTGCCTCCCCGATCTTGGTCTGGCATTGGCAACTCTGCAGGGGCTCCAGAAGGCGCCCTTTCTACTTTGACCACCAGCTCTCTGTGGAACCTCTGTTGAACGGGAGGAACTATTGCTTTCCACTTTTCTTTGGATCACTTTTGATTTATGGAGAGATGGTGTTCTAGGCTGTATATTCTTTTTTTTTTTTCTTTGTCTTTTTTGAGACAGGGTCTCCCTGTAGTCCCAGCTGTCCTGGAACTCACTCTGTAGACCAGGCTGGCCTTGAACTCACAAAGATCCACTTGCTTCTGCCTCCTGAGTGCTAGGATTAAAGGCCTGTGCCACCACACTCAGCCAAGATCTATATTCTGTAAGAGTTACTGTCTTGGTTATTTAAGCAAACATGGAGTAGGTAGTTTTATAATTCTCCCTTTGAGATTAAAACAAAACAAAACAAAACCAGGCTCAGAGTTGTAGCGAGTTCAAGGTCAAAGAGTTGGCAAAGTAAAGTAAAGGCATACTAGGGGCTGAGGAGATGGCTTGGTCAGTAAAAGACTTGCCATGCACACATAAGACCCTGAGTTTGGGTTCTAGTATCCACTTCTAAAAGCTAGGTGTTGTGGTATGTATATATAATCCCAGTGCTGGGAAGGCAGAGGCAGCTGGATCTCTGGAGTTTACTTGCCAGCCAGTATAGATGACTGATGAGCTCCAGATTCAGCAAAAGATCTTGTCTTAAAAACCAAGGTAGAAAAGGATTGAGGAAGACACCCTGTGTCAACTTCGGGTCTCCATATACATATGTGCACCTACATGTACACACACTCACATAAACACATATACACCATAGGACACATATACACCACAAGACAAAGGGTTCTGGAATAATGAAATTATCTGAGGTAGGCAGATTAGCTACCAGGCAGTCTAAGCCCCTTTAAAGGTGGTGGTGGGGAAGCACCCAACAGCAACAAAGAGAATCATTTGATATTTTCTCATTGTCAGGGATGCTCTGGGCTCTTACGATGTGCCAGCAACTGCATTAAGTACTTTGCACTAGGGTTGGGAAGATTCAGTGAGTAGGTATTAGTTAATGGCACCTTCATTGTATAGATGAGGAAAGAAAGAATACCTTGCCTGGGGTTGCAGAGCTGGTAAATAGTGGAAGTGGGATAAGATTTTGATAAAATGACTTTGGGATTTATTTTTTAAATATTTTATTTATTATTTTTATTTTATATGTATGAATGTGTTGCCTGCATGAAAGTGCACCTGTGTCGTGCAATGCCATGGGGTCAAAAGGGGGCTTCAGATCCTCTGGAACTGGAGTTAAGGATGGTTCTTATCTTCCATGTGATTGCTGGGAATCAAGCCTGGGTCTCCTTCAAGAACAGTCAGTTCTGTTAACTGCTGAGCCATCTCTCCAGTCAGATTTTGGGATTTCTTTATTTTCTCTTACATGTTGAGAACCTGGATCTTGGCTCAGCAGGTTGCTTATAATTTGTAGAAAATAAGACTTGGAGGTGGTAAGATTTGTCATATTGTGGGCCCTGGAAGCCTCTTGTCTTACAGTATGGACCCATGTCTGAGCCCACGACAGCTCAGGTGCAGCCCATGATTGGGATGAAGCTATACTGGATGGCAAAAGGAAATTGGAAGTGCAGTTCTCAAACTTTGCTATTTACCAGGATTCCCATATTAAAATTCCAAACCTAAGCTGCCCTTCATATCAACTCAGAAGTTTTAGGGGCAAGACCTGTGCATCATGTTCCAAAGGTTCCAGGTTTGTGGACCAATGGTTTATTTAGCATTGCCTCCTCTGCAGCAGATGGTGGGTGGTGGGAGGCTGGAGTAGCTTCTTGTGTCTAAAGTTGAGGAAGCAGTGTACAGGTGACTGGTTACGCATTCCCAGTGTCCAGTGGGGACAGTGCTATGGCCAGGCCACCAGTTTCCTTCTTACCATCATTGACAAGACCCCACCTGATCTGACAGAGGTATTGTGGAAAGGGTAGCCCAAGAATGTGCATGCGAAGCAGGCGCTGTATAGGGGAAGGGAAGGGAGGTGGGGAGAGGAGGGGAGAGGAGGGGAGGGGAGGGGAGGGGAAGGGAGGAGAAGATTGTGCTGTTTAGGGCAGCCCTAGGTTCCTGGGCCCAGACACAGGTAGCCTCCTTTCTTTCCAGAGGGTGGGAAGGGTGAGCAGATGCTGACAGCTGTGGCCACTTGTTGCTCTGTGAGGTTTGGCCTCCTTGGCTCAGGACTCAGTGCCACTTGCTGTCATGGGGAAGGCTCTTTCACCTGGCCTGGGTTGCTCTGCCCATTGGAGTGCTTTGTTTCCCAGAAGCTCTGAGGGAGGGGAGATGATCCCATCCTTGAAACTCAGTAAGCTTCCTTTTCAGGCTTAAAAAAAATCAGAGTAACTCTTGCAGCAACTTGGGTGTTGAGAAGCCTGTCAGCAGCAACCATCCTGGAGTTTCCCTGGGGATCAGTACAACAGCTTCTCTAGGCTCATGTGAAGCTGTTTTATTTTCTTCAAAGCTGTCAAAAAATAGAGAATAGTTGGAACCTCTCAGAGCTGGAAAGGACCATGGTGATTACCCATGCCAGTGCTAATATTCTATTCATTTTCTCATTCAAAGGAAATTTATTAAACATCTACTACATCCAGGCACTGTACCAGGTTCTGGGAATGCAGCCACAACTGTGAGAGAGACATTTGGTTTATCCCTCCTAGAATTTGAGCTTGGGTGGAATGGCAACTAGACAACACAAAAATATAATTACACATTATCATGAGTGTTCTAAAGAAAAAGTATCAGGGGCTCTGAGAATGATAGAGATCTAATTTAGCATGATGAGGCTGGGAGAGACAATAGCTAAACTCTACCAAGTGCTCACTGTAGGCAGGCAAGCACTGTTTACAGCCTTTCCCATGAACTGTCTTTATTTAACCCTCAAGTAAATCTTAGAGGGCGGTACTGTTATTATGGTTGCCTTATTATAGAAAAGGAAACTGAGGCATGGAGGGACACCCAGCATGAGGGCCCTCTGATTCTCCTGTTCCCCCAGCAGGGGAAGGGGGTGTCGACAATTTACATTTATATTTATGCTGAGAGTTGAAGGAAGGGTGAAGGTAAGAAAAGCAGAGATGGAGTGTTGGAGGAGATGACGGTGAGAGAATATAAAACTGGAGCTGGGTGGGAGGAGTAAGCTTGAGAGGTCTGACCTGATGCTGAAAACACCCAGTGAATAGTAGGTGTTCACGCCACAAAAGAACTACATGAGGCAAATCTTACATTGATTAGCGAGATATAACCATTCTACAATGTAGAAAGACTTCTGACACAAGGTTGGATATGATAAATATATGCAATTTTGTCAATAAATACAATGACATATGTGCTGAGCATCGTAAGACTCACCTGAAATCCTAGAACTAGTAAGGGAGGCAGGAGGATCGTGAGGTTTTGTATCTGTGTGTGTGTGTGTGTGTGTGTGTGTGTATGTGTGTGTGTGTGTGTTGGTCTTTTACAGGACAGTGTCTTCCTGTATCCCCAGCTGGCCTGGAACTTGCTATGTAGACCAGGCTGGCCAAGATCTCACAGAGATCCACCTGTCTGTGCCTTTTGAGTGGTGGGATTAAAGGCAAGATCATGAATTTGAGGCTAAAGTCAGTTTGAGGTCAGGCTGGGCTATAGAAAAGGATGCAGTCTAAAAAGTTAAGTACTTCTCCCTGATAACAAATAAATTCCTTTTTTGAAAAAGCAAAACAAAACAGAGGAGAGTGCTGGTGACCCTGGCCACACAAAGGCCTCTTGCATGCCAGCCATTGTGGGAAACACTTCACCAATAACGTCTCACCAATCCTCTCCACAGGCAGGGAAAGTAGAATTGTAACTGCCTGTTGCAGGGGAGGGAAGCTGGACTCTGGGAGGTCCTGTGCCTTTCAGGGGCAAAGTAGCTGCAAGTGGCAGAGCTGCCTGGAGCCAGGGCTCTAGACTCTTGCTTTCCTGCTTTGAGATGGTACATTCTGGGTGAGTGTTCTGTCCAGGCTGCCTGAACCATCCCTGTTCCATGGTGCTAATCACAGAAGGGTGCACAGCAAGGGACTTCCACCTGGAGCTGCAAGCTTTCTTCTTCTGGGAACCCCAAGGAATGATAAAACATGGCATGGCTGCCCCTCTGTACTCTGAGGTGTCTCCTCTCTTCTCTCCTCTGGAAGGAGCATCATGTCACCTTCTGAGTTGATTGACTCAGGAGCTCATAGCCAGCGGCTTGCTCAAGGGACAGCTCTGTCTCTCTTCTAGTGTCCCTTTATCCCCACCTGTTGCTACTTGATGAGCTGTTGCCTCCTGAAGCTCTACTCCTGGAGGGCCCATGAGAACACACTCCCTGTGTGCTCACCTGAGGGCTCTTCTCCTGAGCTGTGTGCTCCTCCAGCCCATCGGAGCTGACTTGCACTAAGCAGATGTGAGGGGAGATAGAGAAAGAGAAAGAGAAAGAAGATGTGTTAAGGGTGCATTGATCACAAATCTTCAATTCCCCAAAGTTTGCCAGGACATGTGGTTTGTTCCTTCTGCGTTCTTGCCCTGACTTTCAGGTGAGCGAGTCTGACACGAGGATAGATGCTGCCTGTACCACCTGGATGACAGCCCTGCTGTGTCCTGGCTGTGTTCTTTTCTAGGGTTAGAAGTGCCTGTTCTGGCCATTGGCAAAGCCAGAGGTGGGCAGGCTAGCTTGCTGCCTGGGTTTCTCCATGGGGAAGGGGCGGGGCTGCTTCTATCTTGGGTTCTGATTCTGATGAGGGAGGACAACATTTGCAAGCAATCGTTTGACTCTCTAGATTTCTGAGATGCAGATAGAAAAGAGGAGGTGGGGCAGCTTTCTCTGAGAAGAGGAGGGTGAGTGGGAGGTAAGAGGGGAGCCTCTCGCGTGGATCCCTCAGTGTAGATACCAGTCACTTTTTTTCTTTTGGACGCATTTGGTTATTATTATTTTTCCAAGATTTAAATCCTTATAAAGACTTGATTTTCTTACTACAAAGTAATACACATGTGTTATAGAACAAAAGGAAAGAGACACCTGTAAGTCCCCTATCCAGAGAGATAATCAATGGGAGAAATCTGAGATCTGGCTTTCGGCCTCACTTCTAAGCATCTGCAATCCTGGATATGTTATTTTGTTTTTAAAGAAGTTCATTCACTCATTTAACAAGTACTAATTGAGTGCCCACTCTTTGCCAGGCACTGAAATCACATTTTGGAAGCTGTCACACTAGCCTGGTTTTTCACTTAAAGATGCATCACGAACATGCTCCCACAACAGCCACTCATGTCTCCGAGCTTCCAGATTTAGATTTGGGGTGTAATGAGGCAGTTGGCAAATGTTGCTGTCTCAGGTCTTATGTCTTAAGAAGGAAGGGAAGCCTGCCTGCCGAGCCTCTCTGTCCTTGGCACCTCCTTGAGAAGAAATGTGTCCCTTTGCTCAGAACAACAAGCAAGAGGCAGGAGGAGGCTTCTGGTGTGTGTGTGTGTGTGTGTGTGTGTGTGTGTGTGTGTGTGTGTAGAAAATACTTACTTACTTAGTATTAGAATCTGGAATTTTCTGAATGAGCTGTTTGGAGAGAGGAAGAAATAAATAACAAATAAGTAAATAACAAGTGAAAAGCAAGGCATTACCACCAAGTCTTCAAATATGGCCCCAAACTCATAGGTCTCTCTTTTCCTTATGTGGCATTGGCGCCTCTGAGGATAGGGGACCCTAGATCCTCACTAGTGCTCCTGTCTCGGTGCAGAGCTGAGGACTGGCACCGGGTGAGCTTCCACAAGTTCCGCTTTTCCCGTGTCTTCTGGGCACTTCTTTGCACAAGGCAGAGTGCGCAGTGTCAGGGATAAGGGGAAGAGCACAGTCTTCACTCTCAAGTGAAAGCGGTGTGATACTGCAGGGGAGACGGAGCACGGGGTTTCGGTGGAAGGCGATGACTGCCTGCCAAGAACCGAGCTGAGGAAAGGCTACAGCAAGGGGTTTCGAAAATGACTCCAGCAGACGAGGATGGCAGGTCTAGGCAGCACATTAGGAAAGAAAAAAAATGTAGAATCTCCCCAAATACTGAGGGGATATTTTTCACAGGGGTTGGAGGGCAGAGTAAGAGGGTGGAGCTGGAAAGGTATGCGGGGGCGCAGGTGGTGTCGAAGACTCTGGAATAGTAGATGTTTTAGGGCAATGGTACCCATTACAGGAGTCCTAACTGAATCTGGCTTTCTTGGGGGAGGGAGGTTCGTAGTATTATAATTTCAGAGAATGGAATTCAGCTTTGGTTCAGCCTAGGTACCCTGCAATCAGTGCCTCAGAGTGGCTTGGTTCGTGCTTGTAAAAGAGGCTCACGCTAGCACCTCTCAACTTCGGCTCAAAGTCCCTCTTCCTCTTGCTACTTACTGAATCAAAAGTCCTGGGTTTTGTTTCAGTTGGACCAAACTAGGTCACATGTCTTTATCTGGACCAATCACAGCAGGACTCTCCTGCTGGGGTGGAGCCAACCTCTCCCTGCCTGGGAGAAGCTGAGGAAAGGCAGTTAAGCTTTAGTCTGTGTGTCCCTACGGGAAGTTGCATGCCTGGACACCTTTGTCGTAGGAACAGAACTGTGGAGGCGGACCGGCCCTCTGAATTTGGCAGTGAGGACATTGCTTGTCTGACACAGGCTCTGGTCCCTTGGCAGAAGTCACCAAACTGGGCCAGTGACGAAGTCCAGAATAGGGTCTGCGTGGGTGTATCTGACTCATCCTTGCACATGGCCAAGAGGGAGGAAAGACAGAGTGGGAGGGTAGTACCGAGGACCGAGCCAGGCTTCCTCTGTCCACAGGCTTTTCTGTGGTTTTTGTCATTCCTCAGAGGAAAGGGGGTCCGGATCATCTAGGCCTAAGGGTTACTCTGAAGAGTTTGGGGTTCCCCTGAAGAGCCTGGGAGTTAGTAACCCGAGCTCATGCTCTATGAACCTGAGGTCTTCTTTCTTTGCCGCTCATGTGCGTTTGGCTCCCCTAGAATTGGCTTCGATTGATGGGTGCCTTGGCAACGTTACCATGTCTTTGGGGATCTGGGTGGCTTCAGAACTGCTGTGCCAGTTTCCATTCAGTTTTAACTGGTTGTCTCCGGGCCCTTATGTGCCCCGGATTGTGGTTTAGAGAATCAACTTGCTTTATGTCTCAAAAGTCAATAGGACGCCTTTTGTATTGGGCACTGTGAACAGAGGTAGAAGCCTTTTGTTTTAGAAGGGAGTTCTACTCAGTGCTGACAAAAGAGAATTTCTTTGATTTGGTGATTTGCCTCCTATGTTGTGGATTTATATTGAAGTAGTGAGAAATTGAGCAGGGGAAAGAGGAGGAAGCAGGCTGCAGGGCAACAACATAATGGCCACTGATTTTGAATGGCCAGGCAGCTCTGCTCCTCGGTTCTTGGTTAAGCACTAGACTTGGGGATGCTGATGAAAGGTCTGTTCTGGGACATTAAGTTTCTCATTCATCAGCCCTGTGACCCTGGACACTTGAAATATAAGTTTTTAAAACAGTCATAGATGACCTATTGTGTGCTAGGAGTGCTTTTGGGTCCAAGATATTTCTTATTTTGAGTAGCCCTGGAGTGGCAGTGAGAATGCAGGTCTGCTCTTGAGGGTCCCTTGTGTGTTGCAGTGCCCCAGCTTTATGTGTGATGTCCAGAGACTGCTGGTGGCAGTAGCCCACGAGGTAGGGATCAGCATCCTCACACTACAGATAAGAAAAATAGAAGCTCAGTCAGGTTAAACAATCTTCCCAAGGCTTCTAGGCAAGCCAGTGAGATGTCAATCTAAGAGTTTTGTCCTCAAAGCCTGTAGGACTTGGGATTTTAAGGTGTGAAGAAAGAAGTATAACTTTGGGGCCATACTTGAAGAATTGGTGGTAATGCCTTGCTTTTCATTATTTATTTATTTATTTCTCTATATCATTCCAAATTTTTTTTGTAGTTGCAGATGGGCTATGTTTGAGTGACTTGTCCAATGTCCTTTGATTCACAGTGTATTCAGCTAGGATTAGAACCTATGCAGTTGGAAGTCAGCCTCTGCCCCGTCTTCTGCTCTTGGGAGGAACCTGTGGATGGTTTTGTCTGTTTTCTTTTTTAAAATTTTGTTCATTGTTTTCACTATATGTGAATGTGTATGAGTGGATTGTATGTAAGTGCACCCACGTCAGATTATGGACGTTTGTTAGCCACTATGTGGGAGCTGGGAATTGAACCTGGGTCCTCTGGAAGAACAAAGAAGTTTTCTTAACTGCTGAGAAAACTTTCTAGCCCCTTGTCTGTTTTCTAGGCACAATGGCCACAGCAATAAGGAGGGTAATAATCATGCTCTGTTGATCAGATCCAGCCTCTAGCTAGTGAAGGATGGAATAGGCAGGGATCCCCCCCACTTTTTCCTTAGGGAAGTTTCACTGTGTAGCTCACAGCCAAGGTTGGCTTGGAACTCGTGATCCTCTGTCTTCCAAGTGCTGGGATTGCAGCTGTGCACATAGCCACACCTGGCTAGAGATTCCTTTTCATCTGACTTTTTTCTTTCTAGCTCCACCTTTGGGTTTGTGGAAAGTATGGGTGGAAGAAGTTAAGAATAATAAGGCTCAGTGGACACGTGCATTGTTAGGGTTTTAGATGGGAGGGCACATCTGGTATGGGTCAGGCTCAGGAGGTAGGAGATATCATTGGGCAGTTACTTGAAGTTTGCTAGCATTTGCTAGGGAGGGAAAGGAATCCTCAGGTGGAGCTGGGGGCCTTGGGCCCTATCTTATTGCCTATTTTGTGTTCTTAGACTTTCTAAAATGAGTATTCAGTAAATTAGCACACAGCAAACACCTGCATGCCTTGTGACTGTCTTCTCTATGATCCTGTACGTTGATACTGTCACCCTCATTAAGAGATAGAGGAATAGGATGGAGGGATCAGATTGTCCCTGGCTTTCTGCTAGTAAACCTCAAGCCAAGATTTAAAATAGGCCCCTGGGATCCAAGGCTTTTCCATTATAGAATATCTTCGTGAAGAAAAACTTGCCCTTCATATTTTACAGATTTTTAAAAATTACTTTTAAAAAAATTTATGTGTATGAGTGTATTATTGCCTGCATGTGTGTAAGCCCACCTGCAGGTCACAAGAAGGCATCAGATCCCCTGGAACTGGAGTTACAGATGGCTCTTAGCTGCCATGTGGGTGCTGGGAATTGAACCTAGGTCCCTTTGGAAGAACAGTCAGTGCTCTTAACCTTTGAGCCATCTCTCTAGTCCCTGATATTTTACAGACTCTCAAAAGATTCTAGGTAATGCCTCACAGTTGGGAAAAACAGGCTTAGAAACCACGTGATCTCAAGGTTGAATAGGAGGTGGCTCTGAGATCAAGGTCATGCTCTCCAGGCTCGGGGTTACCTCCCCAATGGCGAGCAGGCACTTGGAATGTAAGCTTAATTCCAGGGAGGGAGGTAGCAAGACAGGTGGGGCATTCAGGCTTCACGCTTTGTGCAGAGCTTGATTCAGGCACGTTCAGAGACTGAGGGCACAAGTTGGGAAATCAAGGCAGAACGTCATGCTTAAGGGTTAGATGATCACTTTGGAGGCTTGATGCCATGGAGACTTGGGGGACAGGGATGAATGGAATAATATTTCATTAGTAGAGAGTGCTCAGCTTACTGAATGGGGAAAGTACCAGATTCACCAAGTTCTTGGCCATGTGGGTTTTATAGTCTTGGTTCATTAAGACCTAGGGCATGGGCTCTGTGCAGCTAGGGCATGGATACAGGTAAGTCTGTTCTGTGTGTGAAAACACAGAGCAAGTTACCTCTTCCTCAGTATTTCAGGCTTATCAATTGCACAGTAAAAAATGTTGAGCCTGTCTTACAGATTGGCTGAGAATATTAAACGAACAATTATAGAGAAACTTTATGTGGTCCCAGATTATGTGTGGCCCGGACCTCTGTGAAGTCACATTTCTGTGTGCACCTGCTCATTCCACATCTCTGCTCATCCAGTTTGAACTTAACTAAAATCTTGTGCTTTCACATCTTTTGATTTTATCTCCTGCCCTGATCTACTGTCCTTAGTCATCCTTACTTTGGAAACAAGGGTTCATCCCTACTTTCCTGTTTGTTCAGACTTATCAGATCTTGAATTGTCCTTCACCACTTTCTTGCTCTTGCACCCCACATTCATTCTATGAGCAATTCCTGCTTGCTTATCTTAGACATGAACCCAGAATCTACCCATGCCCCTGACCTGCTGTAGTCCAAGCTATCCACTTTCTCTGCTCTTGGCTGATCTGCTTCCCATGGACTCTGTACATTTGTTTTCCATGCAGCAGGCTGTGGTATGAGTGTGTGCATGTGCATGTGCAACTTGAGGGAGTCGTTCTCTCCTTCAACTCCTTCTGGGGATCAAACCCAGGCCATCACACTTGAAGGTGAGTACCCTTATGTGGTAAGCCATCTCATTGGTGGGGGTGGGTGGTTTAAAATAAAAGTCTGAAATACCACTCTGCTTAGAGTGTCTAGTGGAGCCAACAATCTGTAAGGTATCCTAAGTCTGGTCCCAGTCTGTCAGCACTCTCCACTCCCCTCCCCTCCTTTCACTGTCCTTGCTTTATCTACTTTGACCACGCTAGCTTCCTGGTTGTCCCTTAATCTGACTAAGGCCAGTCCAGCCTGTAGCCTCCTTTGTCCTGGCCATTTCAAGGCTGAACTGAGTTTTCCCAGCTTTGCTTTTGAATGTGCTTCATTGGGATAGATTTTCCCCAAATCCTCTTTTTGGACAGCATTTCTGCCCTACCACAGCACTTCCCTTGCCCTTATTTTCATAGACCTAACAGCATCTGACATGTCACATGTATATCTGTTTTACTTGGTGATAGTCTCACCTGAACAGGACCTCTTGCCCTGGGGGCCGGCTGGGACTTTGTTTAGTTCCTAAGCAGTACTGCGCAGGTGGTAAACACTCAGCCAATGCCTGTGAAATGAATTCCTCTTCTTCCACAGTCTGGGCTCATTGTGCCATCCGCCACTTTTCACCTAGTCCTTGAGGGTCAAATGAAAACATATTACCAACCTCTGTTCTCTTTCCTGAACTACCTTCAAGAGACAAGGCTTGGTACTTTTTGAAATAGCTCTATATTCTTTATCATTTAAAAAGAAACATATGCTGTATTCAGTGTGAAATAACAATACAAATAACCAAAGAAAGGCAAAATTCAGAATACAGAAATTTATGATAAAGATAATGAAGATGGGGTTAGGGTGATAATTCAGTTGGGAAAGTGCTTCTTGTATAGACACAAGGACCTAACTTTGATGCAGCTTCCTGGCTTTCACTGGCCAGCCATTCTAGCAGTCTTTTTTTTTTTTAATTAATTTTTATTTCTGTATGTGTATGAATGTACTGTCTGCATGCAGGTCTGTGCACCCGTGTCGTGCAATGCCGCGGAAGTCAGAAGAGGGTCTCGGATTCCCCTGGAACTGGAGTTCTCCTGGAATTGGAGTTTCAGACGGTTCTAGGCCGCCATGTGGGTGCTGGGGATCAAACCCCAGTCCTCTGTAAGAGCGGTCGGCGCTCTTAACTGCTAGGCCATCTCTCCAGCCCCCATTCTAGCATTCTTGACAGAGCTCCAGGATAATGAAAGGTCCCGTCTCAAAAAACAGAATCTGAGGAACAACAGTAGAGGTTGTCTTCCAGCTTCCATATGCATGTACACATTCCCGCACATACATGTGTACACACACACACACACACACACACACACACACACACACACACAAAATGAAGAGCACTTGGACTCCTACCTCCCAGGAAGAACCATTGCTCCTGCCCACATGCCCACCTCTCAGGTTTCTTTTACAGTCACATTCCCTTTGGGACAGGGATACACTGGGAAGAATATTACACAAATAAAGAATATCACTAAAGAAATTGAGGATGTGGGCTAGAGAGATGGCTCAGTGGTTAAGAGTGCCGACTGCTCTTGCAGGAGACCCAGGTTCAATTCCCAGCACCCATAGCAGTCAATAAAAGTCTTTAAGTAGGCATGGTGATGCATGCCTTTAATCTTGCACTCGGGCAGGGCAGAGGCAGGTGGATCTCTGTGGGTTCAAGGCAGCCTGGCTCTACAGAGTGAGTTTCAGGACAGCTGGGGCTTCAGGGGACCCTGTCTCAAAAAAAAAAAAAAGAAATGAGGACAATTGAGGATGCAATGTGGTCTTGTAGAAAGTTCTGGGGTAGGGAATTGGAAGAGGTCTGCCCCCAAGAATGACTCTCAATTGTTTTTTTTTTTTTTTTTTAACATATGAAAGCAAGTCAGTTTGTTACTTGTTTAGGGCATTACATAAAGGAAGATAGAAAGGCAAGGTCCTTATGTCTGAAGGATTTTTTTTTTGTTATTTTTTTCCAGACAGGATCTTCCTGTGCTCCAGCTAGCCTGGAACTTGCTATATAGACCAGGCTGTCCTCAAATTTACAGAGATCTGCCTCTGCCTCCAGAGTGCTAGGATTAAAGGCATGTGCCACTACGCCTGGCTGTAAATCCATTTTATCATTTATTTTGCTTATTTTCAAAGCACCTGCTTGGACGGGGTTTTCTTTAAGGCCATGAGAGTTCTGTGCTTCAGTGTAAGCAGATCAATCACTGGTAAGGCATGATATGAAGGCAGGAGGATGGCAGCTATTGAAGGACTTACTGTATGCTGGAAGCTGTACACATGGTTGAGTTCGCATCCTGATCCATGGGCAAAAGTTCCCCACTTGAATTCCTGAAACCACAAATAGTACCAGACTGTATGTACTATGATTTTTATCCCCTGATGCATTTATGATAAAGTTTAAGTTATAAATTAGGCACGGAGATTAACAATAACTAATAATAAAATAGAATTATGACAATATATTAATAAGAATTGTTAGCCTAACTGCTCTTGCTCTGGGGCCATTATTAAATAAAAGAACAGTACTCAGATATCAAACACTGTGATACTATTACAGTATGAACAAGAAGGCTACTAGGTGACTCCTAGGTGGGTACATATATAGCACGGATACACTGGACAAAGGAATGACTCAAATTCCAGGTAGGGCATACTCACAGTGATGCACAAACAAAGCTTTATCATTTTTTTCTGAAACTTCCTATGTATTTTTTTTTTTTTGTACTCCAGTTGACCACGTCTTCTTGCAACTGTCGAGCATGAACCAGTGGATACGGGGTGTGTGTGTGCGGATATGGGTGTGTGTGTGTGTGTGTGTGTGTGTGTGTGTGTGTGGATACAGGTGTGTGTGTGTGCAGATATGGGTGTGTGTGTGTGTGTGTGTGTGTGTGCGGATACAGGTGTGTGTGTGCGGATACGGGGTGTGTGCTGTGGTTGATTCACTGCTGTCTCATAGCAGCAATCTTATGTGGTAGGTATTATGAGTTGCATTTTCCATATATGGCCTGGGCACTTAGAGAGCTCACATGGTTTCTACAGGTATTCTTCTCAGAAGTAATGTGTGATTTGGATCTAGAGAGACTCCTGCATTTATAATCATGGCAAACATGATTATAGGCAATCAGACTGGAAGGGACAGGCCTTCTAATATGGAAGTGCGTTTGATGACGCTGTGAGAGGAGACTGGACTTTCCTCTGTAGAGCCCGTCGACTTCTTCCCTTCCTCACTGCTCCTAGAGTTTCTCCTCGTTATGGCTGCTGCTGACAGGATGCAGTTGGGAGTTTGCGGATAGTACCAGGAATGTGAAATGACGGGGAAAGTCTTGAGATGAAGATGGTGGGAAGCCAGTCGCCCACGTCATTCCCCAGCCTTAGCATCTCTCTAGCAAGGTGCGTGAGTTCTTCTAGATGGGTGCGAGTTCTAGAAACGGGATGAACAGGAATTATTGAATCATTCCTTCCTTTTAAACTGTTGGGCCAATCCTTGAGTACCTGGCTCTTTATGTGGGAGAGGATAGTCTAATGTTTGAACTCCAGTGTTTCCAGACATGCATGTGTATGTGTGTGTGCATGTGTGTCTATGTACAAATGTATGTGAGTTTAGGGTATTGTTGGGATCTTGTTACAACAAGGTCAAGAGATAGCTCTTGGATAGGAACTTGGAAAGGAAACCGACCCCCACATCCAGTCTTATCCCTAGAGTAGGAGGTGCTTATGGTTTTGTTGTCACTGCTGAATTTTGAAACCTGAGTGGGAAGGAGGGACAGAGGATCTTTAACCTCATGTGGTGGTATGGAAAGCTGACTTATGCCCATACTGGGTAGAAAATATTGAACTCCCCATTGCTTTGCAAAAATAGGCTCTCTTAGTTCTGCTTCTTGGGGAAGAAGTCCTCTTAGATTCCATTCAATTTCATGAATCCTTATTGAGCACTTCCAGACACTGTAGTAGGCTCTGGAGATGTAGTGAGGGCAGAGGCGGTAGGTGACAGCCAGCAGAGTGAAGACCTTTCAGTGGCTCTATTGAGCGAGTTGATGAATTGGATGTGGGGCCGAGGGGGGATCAGTATGGAGAACTCCCTGGGTGTTGATGTGAGTAGCCTTCAGACACTTGGCACCAGAATGCCTCTCTCAGGGACAGTGGCCAGGATCCAGATCTCTGGGGCAAGCTTCACATATTTCAAAGAAGACAGAGTAAAAGAGGCTTTAAGAGGTGTCAGGACTGCAGTTGAATCTTTGTATTTCTTCCTTCCTAACAATGTTACCACTTTCTGAAACTCTGATTTCTCTTCCATTTGCCCAACATCTACTTTTCCGATTACCTTCTTCTACATGCATTAAGAATATGGGGAGCAGAAATTGATGAATGAACATTTATTGAGCAGAGAAATTCAGAAATTGTTCGATTTGGAATTCATACAAGTGAACAGGTCTGGGTCCAGCTCTGACTCTGGAATCATTGTCGCAGACCACTCCAGCTGCTAAGGTCCGGCTCTGACTCTGGAATCATTGTCGCAGACCACTCCAGCTGCTAAGGTCCAGCTCTGACTCTGGAATCATTGTCGCAGACCACTCCAGCTGCTAAGGTCCAGCTCTGACTCTGGAATCATTGGCACAGACCACTCCAGCTGCTAAGGTCCAGCTCTGACTTTAGAATCATTGTCACAGACCACTCCAGCTGCTAAGGCTTTTCTCTTTACTATGAAAACTTTGGAGCCTAACTTGACCTCTCCTTCTAGAACTAAATAAACTAACCCTTGAGAGGGAGAGGCCGGAGCCACATTATAATCATGAAGTGAAGTTAGTATGCCTCGACATCTGGACAGAATAGTGCTTACACAACTCTAAAGTTGGTTAGGCAAGGCCAGAAGAGCGCATATGTAGGGATCCTAGAGTGTCAGAACAGAGCTGCCTATGTAGTATAGACAGCACAGTCATCCCTTTGGGTGGAGGCTGCAGCCTGCAGACCCACAGAGCAGGCTCTTTTTACTAAGAACCTTGAATAACAGGAGCAGAACTTTAGGATCAAGGTTAAGTCTGAACTTTCTAGAAGACCAATTCAAGGTCATCTGTCAACCCTTCCCTTAGGAAAGCCCTCACCCCAGGAGCTGGACCACTGGCAGCTTGTGCTGTGTTGCCTGGCTGCCATGTCCTAGTGCCTCTCTTCTGTGGTCATGCTCCAATCCAGAGAAAGTGCTAACAACTGAGTCTGGAGTGGTGGTTTGATGTGCCGCCCACTTCAGTCCTTTTCTCTTTGCCATTTGTTTTCATGGGCTGAGCACAAAGCTCAGAGTGCACAGATCAATCCTGTGTGGCCTCACTTTGGCATTTTGATGAGCAATGTGGTGTGCGGTGGAGAAACTGCAGAGTTTGATGCTTACTGTGGGCATATACCTTTGACTTTTTTTTACTTTATTTTTAATGGTTTGATTTATTTATTATTTTTTTTTATGTGTATGAGTGTACTCTCTGCATGTAGGTTGGTGCACCTGTATTGTGCAATGCTGCGGAGGTCAGAGGAGGGTGTCAGATTCCCCTGGAACTGGAGTTAAAGATGGTTCTTAGCTGCCATGTGGGTGCTGGGAATCGAACCCAGGTCCTCTGCAAGAGCAGTGACCACTGAGGCATCTCTCTAGCTGCACCTTTAACTTTTTCATGCCTGGCCCAGAACTGTTAGGAATGTGTGTCTCAGGGCTATGAGGTACAGTGGGCCCCTCAAGGTTCAGTTCAGTCTATTGTTGAGGTTAAGCTTGTTGCCACCTGCATGAACCTCTCAGGCTGTACTACTTCCCTGAGCTCCAGTGCAGTTGTTGACCAGTGGCTCAGACTGTGGCACCTAGAATATGTGGACAGAGTAAGGTCATTGGTACCCTGAGTCCTGGTGGTGAGGGTGTGGCTTGGGACACTCTGGCTGCATCTGGTAGGAGAAAGATGAGGAAATTCATTTTGGTCTGGGACCCAAAACTGAATGTGCTAGGAGAGATCATTCAAAGTGGAGCACTGTTAGCGGTGGCAGAATGAGAAGTGGGGTAGTGGTGGGGTATGTCTGCAGATGGATGGCTGAAGTGGGGACAGAATGCTTCAGCCCCCTGGGGCATTTGGGTCCATGCCTGACTGGGGCTGCATTTCAGCCCTGAGCCCTCACCAGGGCCCAGCCAGCAACTCACTGCCCTGGCTGGCACTGACCCCTTGGCACTGACTAGAATGCCATTCGTCTTTGTGTCTAATCTGCAACGTGTGCAGATGCAGAAGTGGCTCAATTGATGACCTGTCTTCCAAGCACTCAGGGGATCCTGGGAGGCTCTGTTGTTCAGATATTTCAGAGGTGTTAAGAAGCCCTTGGTGGAGATCTGTGTGCGAAGGTTAATTATGACCGTTCCCCCCCCCCCCGTTTTTTTTCCCTGTCTGGTAACTTTAGTTCAATTTAAGTACATTTCAAGATGAGATAATGTTTAAGGACTGTAGTTCTTGAAGGATTAATTCCAGGGAAAGTGAGGAAACAAATACAAAGAGGCCACTATGAACCAGGCTCAGTGCTGGGTGTGCTCCTCATGTCTAGCTGGGTTTTCACACTTATTGTGTAGGGTGTTCATTGTTTATTCATTCATTGACTTGTTCAGTGTTTGTTGAGTGCATGCAAAGCAGCAACCAGGCTCTGAGCTGAGATGATGGCAAGTGCCATAAGAAGGGGCTGGGAGAGGGGCATCTTTGGGCTACTGTGATTATAAGCATGTTGGGTGGGAAGGAACTTAACCGGCACAAGAAAAGGTTGTCTTGTTTCTTTTATTTTCCACATGAGGGAACTGAAAATAGAACCAGCTTGTCCATTTTTATCCAGCAAAGTGGAAGAGATCTTTTCTTAGTCTAAGCCCAGGAGCTTTCTGTTGTACTCTGTGCCATCAGCAGAGTCTCGGCTGTGCTCAGTTGTAACACATCACATCATCTTATATATCCTTACAAACTGTCATCAGTGGAGTTTTACAGATGAGGAAACTGGACCTTAGGCCAGGTACCTTTTCCATGGTCACACAGCTGAATATTGGAGGTAGGACTCCAGCACAGGTCTGTATGACTAAACCGAGGTGATTAGTCACTACGTCACAGGATATAGATTGGTGTTTGCTTGTAGACCAAGGCTCAGCCTGATCTTGTCATCCCCTATATAGGGAGCTCCATGCCAATGTTTCACCATGAAGGGAAGATTCCCAGTCTTAGGTATAGGTTCTTTAAAAGGAAAGTAAGAAGCAAACAGACACAGAACACTGAGCACACATTCCTCACTGGGAAGGAAAAAATGGAGTTATTTATCTTAGTGATGAAAAATATTTTTTCAAGGGTGTTAGAAATATTGAGCCCAGCCACATTTGGTGACACATGCCTTTAACCTTGGCATTCAGGAGGCAGAGGCAGGTGGATCTCTTTGAGATCAAGGCCAGCCTGTCTACATATTGAGTTTCAGGCCAGCTGGATATCCTGTCTCAAAACAAGCAAGCAAGCAACCAAGCTAGCAAGCAATAACAACAACAAACCCCAAAACAAAACCCCAGGAACAGTGAGCCCATCCTTCATGTGTGGGGAGGGATGGTTGTTGACTGTCTTGTCCCTAATGAGTCTCACAAATGTAGTTGGCAAGAGCAATGCCTCTGCATGTCATATTGCACATTATCGAGTTTCTGCATAAACCAGGTACTGCGGGAGGTGAAAGGGCAGAAAAGTTCCTTGATTGCATGAATGGGGCTTGGGGAAGGGAAAGCAGAATATATTGAACCCCAAATCCAAGTATAATTGGGGTTAAAGATGTGAAAAAGAGGTACAGGGAGTTATTGAAGAAACAAATGAGAGGTCCAAGTGAGTTGGGGAAGTTAAGGAAATTTCCTTACAGAAGACCTGCTTTGAACTGGTGGACAGGTTGGAAGGCTCCCACGGAGGAACCAGTGAGGACTCCTGGTTCAGCTTGGGAACATCTGTTAGGATTTCTCTAGATAGGGAAGTTAAGTCTACTTAGTTGAGAGGGTAACTGGGGATTATGGCTGGGTGATGTCATGTATAGCACGAACCGTGTGTCATTTGGTATTCTCGCTTTCCTTAAGAGACCATCTGCTTTCCTCACAGAGGCTACAGCTTACTTCTGTGTTGAACTTCTGTTGTCCACCTCATTTCTTTGAACTCTGCCCATGGCTCTGTGATACCTGTGCCAGCACATAAATTATCCAGTAGGCATCAGTGCTCACCCAGCAGCCAGTTCACTCAATAGCATGCATGCATAATCAATACAGGAGGTTGCTGCTGCTTTTAGCTGGGGCCTGGAGAAGAACTTGGGCTTTCGGGGCTTGTCTGCTTGCTGGCATTTATTTTTCCCATCTCTTCCTTCTTTTCTTCTTCTGGCTTCTACTAAGTCTGTAAGGGTGTCTAGTAGGATGTTTTAGGTGGACCACCATTCTTGTTTCTGTCCTAAATCACCACATCCAGCATTTGAACAGGTGCTAGATAGCTCAACCTGGAAAAATATTAGGCCCCAGGCTAGAGAGATTGCTCAGTGGTTAAGAGCACTGGATGCTCTTGTAGAGGACCTGAGTTCCGTTCCTAGCAACACAGCTAACAATTGTCTGAAACTCTAGTTCCACAGGATCTAATGACCTCTTCTGACCTCCATGGGCATTGCGTGACATGGATACATTGGCATAATGCAGGCAGTACACTCATATACATAAAAAAAAAAAGAAATCCTAGGCCCCTAGAATCCCAAGCCTCTCACTGTGCTGTTCCTCTTGATGTTTGTGGTATTGCCAAGACTTCTGAGCTTTCCTAAAGTGTCCAAGTCTTGGTAAAAGACTGGCAAGATAAGGTGTGAGATTCCTTTTTATTTCATGGTTAGAGGAAAGGAAAGCCACAGACAGGATTAGCTCCCTGCCTCTCAGTGCAGATGAATTGGGTCTGACATTGTCTTTCCTGGGGGTATTCATGAGACATCACAATCGCTATTTTTTCTATCTCTTCTTCCTCTCCTGCCCAGATAAAGGGGAAAAGGTAGTTTCTAAAACCCTTCATACACAGGGGGATGCAGTTTTCTTTTTTTATTATTATTATTTTTTTATTAATTTTATTTATTTCCGTATGTGTATGAGTGTACTGTCTGCATGCAAGTTTGTGCACCCGTGTCGTGCAATGCCGCGGAGGTCAGAAGAGGGTCTCTCGGATTCCCCTGGAACTGGAGTTCTCCTGGAATTGGAGTTTCAGACGGTTCTCGGCCGTCATGTGAGTGCTGGGGATCGAACCCGGGTCCTCTGTAAGAGCGGTCGGCGCTCTTAACCGCTAGGCCATCTCTCCAGCCCCGGATGCAGTTTTCTTGCAGTTTTCTTGTCTGACCCCTTCATTCTATCTTCATTCTTTTCTACCACCATTTTTCCAAATGTCACCTGAGTACCATCTCTCCATAAAGCAATGAAAACTACCACATAGCCTTCTGAAACCCAGAGGCAGGAATCACTTAAGAGTGTTTTCAGCTGAGGAATGAGTATGACTCACAAAGGTCCTGGAAGGAGAAGGGCCAGGCCTTGGTTTTCATAAGTACCCTGTGGCTGCTGCTGCACTGTCCTGCCCAGGCCTGGGCAGGGGAAGAACTTTGCTAAACCGGATTCTGCCTGGCAGAGGAGTTTGATTTTCTTCTTTTGTTTCCTTACTGAATTCAGCCACATTTTTTTTTTTTTTTGAGATAGGGTCTCCCTATTAGCCCCAGCTGGCCTGGAACTCACTCTATAGAGCAAGCAGGCTGGCCTCGAACTCACAGAGATCCACCTGCCTCTGCCTCCCGTGTGCTAGGATTAAAGGCATGCACTACCACGCCCGGCTTAAAGACAGTTCTTAGCTGCCATGTGGGTGCTGGGAATTGAACCCGGGTTCTCTGCAAGAGCAGTTGGCACTCTTAACCACTGAGCCATCTCTCCAGCCCTGGCATATTTCTCTCTCTTTCTCTCTGTCTGTCTCTCTCTGTCCCCCCCCCCCCGTATCTGCTTTGTGTCATGTGTCCTGCCCTGACTTCCCTACCTGTTGTGACTTATTGTAGCAGAAGGGAGTACCCAGGCTACCCAGCCATGTTCTGGCCTGCAATTTAGAGCTCAGAAAAGACGATGAGGTTGCTAAGGAACTTGGAATCAGGAAGCATGAGCTTGAACTGGAGCTGCTGAGCTCAAAGATGGTCATGATCAAACTTAAGCCTCCCTGAGGTTAGGAGATGGTAACCAACACACGCCCAGAGAGAAGGATGGACTGCAGAAAGTAAAGCAGTAGTTTCTTGAAAGGAAAGAAAGGGAAGGAAAGGAGAAGAGGAAGTAGCTACCTTTTTGAGTTTCAGAGCCCATCGCCCCTCATGCACTCACAGTGAGGTCTTGGCAGAACCGTTCTTTATTGGGGACCTTTGTTTCTTGCAAATCAAAAGTTCAACAATGATCCAAGACCCCTTTGAGTTGTGTAGCACTTAAGGGAAAGCAACAGAGCCAGCTATGCTCACTCAGAGGGATGGCTTGGAGTAGGTCTAGGACCGTGTTGCCTTCCAAGTAGTTTCTTGCCAACTTCAGATGTCATTGTATTTCTGGTGGCTTGAGAAGAATTCCTAGAAGATTCCTTAGATTTTCTTTTAAAGTTGATGGATTCTTTTCAAGGCCAGGTAATGGCATGCCTTGGTTCTGTGGTGACAGAAAACAAAACCACTGACTGATGGCTGGAGGAACAGGGTTCCTGGACCCAAGGAAAGTTCTGGGGATGCCAGAATTGAGGAAAATGTTGAGTTGATTTAGATGGACATCGTTAGAGCCTTCATTATGGGTGTTGATATGATGCCCATGTGAGATACCTAGAAAGCATCAAACAGGCCTTATCAAAGGAAGCAAGTCAAGCCAGCAGAGACTTGAGAGGGTGTTGACTGGAGCTGCTAGAAGCTAGGTAAGGAACAAGCAGGCTTCCAGGATGGTCACTGAGGTGCTGAGCCTGGTTGTCTGTGGAGACCAACTGAATCTGAGATCCTACTCTCTAGTACTTGAGGCGTGGCAGGCTTAGGCAGGTGGAGCACAGTTCGACTTTTCTCAATAGTAATTATGCTTTGAGAAACTGGTGTACTTACTTGTGTGTGCTGGGTGCTATGCTAAGATTTCCTACTCTCTCTCTCTCTCTCTCTCTCTTCCTCCCTCCCTTTTTCCCTCTCTCCCTTTCTCTGTCTCTTAGCAGATCTATTAAGGCAAGGAACCATGATTCCCCCATATCACAGAAGAGGAGACTGAGGGTTAAGAAGCTTCACTCTGTTACCCAAGGCTGCTCACCTGGCATGAGGTGACTGAAGGATGTGAATTCCGGCCCCTCCCATGCTAAGGCCATGCATTCTCTATGAATCTAGTTTATTGCTTTGTTTGCAACAGGCTCTTATTCAAACCATAGGTGGAGGAAGCCTCACTTGGGGTTGTGTTTCCTGCTTTGTCCATGCCCCAGTGGGCAACCCAGTCTCCTAAGAGGCTTGACAAGCCCTGAAGGCTGTTGTTCTGCAAGACACCTGTTCATGTGAGCAGCTGCCTTGCCCTTTCCTGAGGTGGAAGCAATCCAACCTGCTGTGAGCTAGGGAGGGGCTCAATACATTATGTAAGAGTGGCCGTCCCCCTGGAATGGATGTCACAGACTTTTGTACCTACAGCAAGCGAGTGCCAGCTGCTTTAGAGCTAAAGTAAAACTCTGGAAGCTACGGAAGGAGAGAAGATGGAGGGAGGGGTTGTCCTCATCAGATTAAGTCAGCTCCAGGGGCTCAACAGTCTCTGGCAAAGCTGGTGCGGTGTGATGTGTTTCAGGAGCAGTCTGCTGTCTGCTGCTGGTACGAAGTGCCTTAGTGGTCTGTCTGGGTTAGGGTTACTTCATGTAGCACAATGGCAGGTGATCTTGGGAACAGGGGCAACCTTTGTCTTGAATTATCTGCTCTTCGATATAGATCCCAAGGGAAATGGATTGTGTGGCAGCATGAGGGTCACCTTAATTGGCCAGAACTGTCTGATAAGATTGCAGCCGTGAGAAGAGGCTGAGTAACTGTTCATGGGTTATGAATGTGCAGTTCAGAGGATAGGGCTGCGGCCTGGGGACATGGCAGTGTCAATCTTATTGACTCTCAAGTGCATGGTTCGCACAGTGTTGCTATAGAGTCAACAGAAATGTGTGTGGGTTCTATCTCAGAGGTTTTGCATCTGAAACTCTGGGGACAGGATCCAGAGAACTGAACTTTAAAAGATGTTGGAGTGATTTTTCTGGTGCCTAGAATCATGGCTATAGAGTAAGCAAGGGTACATGGTATGTTTCTTAGAAATATCCTATCTCTCAGGGGAGGAAGATAAGGAAACTTACTGTACCTTTTTGGCTTTAACCTTTTTAAAAATTAATTTCTGAAAAAATATTTTTATTTTATGTATAGGAGTATATTGCCTATGTGTGTAAATGTATCCATGTTGCACAATGCCCACAGAGGTCAGAAAGGGGCATTGGATCCCCTGGAACTGGAGTTACACATGGTTGTTAGCAGCCATGTAGGTGCTGGGGATTAAACCCTGGTCCTCTGAAAGAGCAGTCAGTGCTCTTAACCACTAAGCCGTCTCTTCAGTTTCCTATTTTGGATTTACTTTAATCAGTACCAGGAGTTGCCCAGCAATTCAGTCAAAGTTCCTTGTGGTCCAGCCACCCTTGTCTCATGAAAAGCCTTCACTGGACTTCAGTGGGCAGAGAGGTGTGGCTCAGCAGTAGGTCTTGGACGATGCTTCTCTATTGTGGCGTGGTGTAGTTGAATGAGAATTTAGGCTTTGCTTCTGGGCCTACCTGGGTCAGCCTCGTGAGCCTTCCTGTGCGTATATAGTCCTGGACTTCAGATTCAGATTCTCCAGCATTCTGTGGTCCCTCTTAGAGTGACCCTCTGTGGTACTCAGTGATGTCCCAAAGAAAAACCATGGTTACCTCATATGAGACACTAAAGTGCCGGTGCTATCACATTTTCCCCGTTAACATAGGAAGTGACAGCCTGCTGACCATCTGGAAGAATCTCCCAGGGCACCAAAGGCTCTGGACCCTGGCATTTAGGACAGGTGCCTCATTAATAGAAATGACTTCTTAAGAACAATGCCAAATAGGCTCTCTGACTTTGTATAGTTTTTGAAATTTCCACCTGTCAAGCCTTTTGAACATAGAGGCCATTCCACACACACCAGCAGTCCCCTATCCCAGGTCTGCTGTCCTCCGCCCTCTCGGGGCTTGGTGCTTTCCACTGGTGACTTCAGTGGGTCTGTGAAACTAGCTCTTTGTGGATCAGCATTGCAGAATAGGCAGTGGGAATGCACCCAGTCGGCAGGCATTCTGTCCTTCCTTGGCTGGGGACACTATTTGGGTGTGGGGGTGGGCAAGAAGGAACAAAATTCTGGGGGTGGAACCAGGGGAGAGACGGCTTCCAGGACTGGTTGTACTCCTGTGGCTTGCCTGGAACGTCTACATCCGAGTGAGAGAACATGCACAAATCTGCTGCACTTGACCTTTGAAGCCAAACTGACTTGTGTATTTGCTACACGAAGAGCATGCTGACAAGTATCAGGCTGGAGACAGAGGGGGAAAATCAAGGACAAATAACAGCACCATGAGCTGGGGAGAGCTGGAGCAGCTGGTGGAGATGGAGCAGCTGGTGGAGATGGAGCAGCTGGCAGAGATGGAGCAGCGGGTGGAGCTGGAGCAGCTGTGATCTTCCAACCTCTTCATGAGCGAGGTCACTAGGGCAGGAAAGGGCTGTGAAGACTAAGGCCATTTGATCCGAGTGTCTTTCAGTTTAAGGTCTCTACTGAAGGGAGGAAAGGGGGTGACTGATAAGTACAGAGGGGAGGGGAGGGAACCCCATTGTTGTGGGAGTGAGGTGGGCGAGTAGAGTGTGTCCTGAGCGAAGCAAGAGGGGAGTGGAAAGGATGGGGAATCGGAGACAACCTGCCTCCCTCCCTCCCCTGCTTGGGAATGAAGGAACATTTGTTCTTGTTCATAGACACAAAGAATTTGATAGAATTATTTTTTTAAGTGAAATGAAAGCAACTTAAATTTGTTTCTGCAAAAGGCCTTTGTACACTCTGCCAGCTAGAGAGGTGGCAGCGATAAGGGTCTCATTTCTGGAAGATGTCAGAAAGGGATGGACATTTGTGAAGTGTGTGGACTTAGGTGTACTGCTGGGATCTTCTGCGGTGAGTCTTATGTCACGGCTGTAAGGCCGGCAATGTGATGGAGGCAGGAGCTCAGTGGTATCACCTTAAAGCCCCTTTCAGTGCTTACTCAATTCCAGGAGTCCCTTCACCAGTCAGTGAGATGGGAAACCAGTGGGTTTTCTAGTTCCGTGTGTGCTGCGAAGTGCGTAGAACCAATTCCTACGCCAAGCCTACTCCGTACTGACACCCAGAGAAGGGAAGATGGGTGCCCTTAAGACTCCTGAGTCTTTACTAGGGGCAAGGATGAGGAAGGAAAGGGAACCAAGAGTCTTGACAGTATCAATCACAGTAACCCAGCAGGATCCCTGGGATTAGCGTTCACTAAACGGTAGAAGCCTGAAAACCTTTGAATCAAGCACATAGCCAGTTAGCAAGCTGGACTGATATACAGCACCCAGCCCTGGACCAGGACATGCTTTCCTGCCTGTTGTCCCTGCGGGCATTGCTGGAGAAGGCGTGGGCCAGCAAAGGCTGCCATCAGTCCCTCCTATCAGAGAGTCCCCTAGCTCTGCACAGCGCACACTTCCTCTCCTACTTGCATCAATGGAGAACAGGTTCCTCACTGGGCAGGGTGACGGTCTGGAGGGCGGAGGGCATTCTGCTCTGTGCTTCAGGCACCCACTTGCACCCACCCTGAGGCTGTCCTGTGGCAGACACTGACACTGCTGTTCCCTCATTGATGTTTCTGTGTTGGTAGGACTTCTCCACTGCGGCTATGACGGGTCAGACATCAGCCACCTGGTCTGGGACTGGCTCTGGTTCCGAGTCTGAAGTGTCCTCTGATCCTAACCACTGTCAGTTAACTTGGCTCAGTTTGAGACTGTGTGGGAAAGGACACAGGCGTGTTTGCGGGTTGATCCTCCCCCTCTTGGCCAAAGGTGAAGAGGTAGAGAAAGAAAAGACAGTGACCTGAATTGCCCCATCTCAGAGTTTGGAAAGTTTTATTTGGAAAGTTAGTTTTATTTCTTTCACTAATCTGATATCACTCTATTATTACTATTGACATATTATCTTAGATAATGAAAATAATACCCAATATATACTGAAAATCTAGAAATTTGTGTGAATTTTGTGTAAAATTTTTGTGAATTGATGTTGGATGTCTCTCAATCATTCTCCATCTTAATTTTTAATTACATTTATTTACTTATTTATTTATTTATTTATTTGTGTGTGTGTGTGTGTGTGTGTGTGTGTGTTTGTTTGTGTGTAAGAGGACAGTTTATTCCCAGTCTGGCCTTGAGTTCATGACCCTTGCCTCCACTTTCTAAGTGTTGAGATTATAGGTGTCCATCACAAAACTGGTTAGTCCTGGTTTTATTGTAAGCATTTTCTGTATCAATAAGTATTCTCTAGCCTTTTACTCTAAATGTCATACAGGTATTAAAGTATCCTGTTACACAGATATGATGATTTATTTTATCTCGTATGGTTGGACATATGGATTCTACTTTAAAAAGTAATCAGAAATAATCTCGTTTCTCTTTTCCAAGGTGATGTCACTCTACCATCCTACCTATAGTATATAAGAATAAAAGTTTGCCAATACCCTTACATTAGATTTTCACTAATCTTTGCCTTCTTGATGGAATAGAAAAATTCCATTTTCTTGCTTCAGCTTTGAGCCATTCTAAGAAAGAGTGTGTGAGAATGCCTGGATAAGTTCTTTGGGATTTTAAAGGGAAAAAGATGTTATCTGTCTCAGCTTACTTTTCTTCATTTGCCTTTTTTTGTATTTTTCCTTTGTCAATGTAATGCAAATACATCAGATCTCCAAGAGAAGAGGTATATAAAATATCTTTTAAAGAATGTTTCTCATAGTTTTATTTATAAGAGCAGTAAGTTGTCATAGCCCAAGTTTTTACAATGCAGAACTGATTAAATTAATTATGGTCATAGAGTACCATGCAATCATTAAAATAATTTAATGGCAAAAAAAATCAGGCTGTGATTACAATGCTCCCAATTAAATAATATGTGCATAGAGAAAGGTTACTAGGGTCAGTGTTAACTAGCTCTGAATGGTGTAATTATACTTTCCCCTATATTTTCAAAGTTATTCACAGGCACATACATTACTATAGTCATTATCACAAACAAAACAAATGCTAGCAAGAAGTCTCTAAAGTATGGTACATGACAACAATGAGCTCTAATAACTGCATTCTGTTCCCCTAGAATCCTCTGAGGACTTTATGAGTTGTCTTTTCACATTCTTTGAAGTTTGTGGAGCTCTTTAGAAGCTTACAAAAATAATTTCTGTAGGAGGGACTTCTAACGAAGAACTGCAAAGGAGCTTTCTATCTGTTCTTTTGCCCCGGGGGTGAAAAGGGAAGGGACTTACTTAGATGTCCGCAGCCTCTGGACACAGGTCATGTTGGACTGGACGTGTCACCCAAAACATCAATGGACATCAGGCCCATTGGAGTTTAGAAGGTGAAAGGTTGAATGTGCCAGAGGGCTGATGTCTAGCTAATGTCACGTAATTCTGCCAATAATAGGTATCTTAGGGATGGAGAATCTTATTCCCTCACTGACTGAGGAAGAAGTACAAGTACAGAGGGATGAAGTAACTTGCTTAAACAAGCCAATGTCTTTATTATTTTTCTAACCACAGTGTCCAATAGGCGCTGCAGTGTGATGGCTGGGCATATCTGACTGAAATGAAATCATCATACTTGGTGGTCTTGAAATACTTTCATTTGCCCGAGTAGAGTTTGGATGAAAAGATCATTTAGGGGCCTGAGAAGCATTGGGGGAAGTCATTGTGGGACTTTTCTCATTATATTATGACGTTTACTCAGGGACATTCAAAGGAAGAGGAAATGCTGAACTTTGTAATTAGAGGACGTTAACTAAGAGAGGTAATAGAAGAATCGCTGGTAGAATGGAGTAATTTCTCCAGACTCGGGTTACCTGTACCTATGTCTTTATTTTCTGACCTTAGCGGCTATTCTAGTTTGTCTTCCATTGCTGTGACAAAACACTCTGATCAACACCAACTTGGGGAGGAAAGGGTTTATTCAGCTTACATCTCCTGGGTCACAGTTCATCACTTAGGGAGCCAAAGGCAGGAACTCAGGGCAGGAACCTGGAGGCAGGAGCTGAAGCACAGGCCATGGAGGAATGCTGTTCACTGGCTTGCTCCCCTAGCATATGCCCACCCTGCCTTCTTATATGGTACACAACACCCTGCCCAGGGTAGCACCACCCATTGTGGCAGCCAGAGAGTGGGGCTGTTGGCTGTGAAGAACCTGATCATGTGGATGTTTGGAGAAATGTGGAAGACTCTGGAACTTTGGGCTAGAAAAGCTGTTGACTACTTTAAGCAGAGCTTAACGGGCCATTCTGGTAGAAGCCTGGAAGAAAGCATTGCTGCAAAAAATGTAGTTCCAGAGGAAAATAAAGACTTAGGCAGCAACTGGGATCTTTTATCAGAGTCTGGCCACAGTTTGCCCACAGCCCAAATGCTTGCCTGATGCTAAGTTGAAAAGCAATGGATTAATGTCTTTGGCAGACGATATTTCAAGATAGCCTAATCTAGAAATGGTGGCATGGCTATTAATGGTGAATATTATACAGATCTACAGTGAAGAAGAGCAGATGGGGCAGAAAGAAATGCAGAATGTACAGTTTGGATCTGAAAAATGCACTAGGAAGGTTAAAGGTGGGGCCAAGGCATGTGAAGGAGAGGTTCCTTTTGATGGGATTAAAGTGATTAAAGAGAGGTCTAGATATTTACAAGTAAACAATGGAAAAAGTGACATTAAAGTGATTAAAGAGGGGCCTTGAGATTTACAAGTAAACAACAGAAACAGGACCTTCAGGGCAAGACCACACCCTGCTAAGCCTCCAACTTTTGAAAGGAAAATACTGAAAGGGTCTTCTGCTCCAACAAGTTCAGGCCTTAGAAAAGTTGCAAATGTAGTTGAAATAGGCCAAAGTCCATCCCAAACTTGCAGCCAAACTTAGCAGTTTAATTCACGTGGTGCTGGCTTTAGAGGCATGAAGTTTGCAAGAGTGAAGGGTTCTTCAGTTCTTCACAGTTTCAGAGAGCCAAAGAGGCCAGGCAGAGTGCAGCAGGAGTGTCCCTAAATAAAGAAGGCTCTGATAGGCCACTGCTTGAAGCTGTGAATGTGAATCCTGGTTGGCAGCGGAGACCCCAAGAAGACATTCAAGATGCCAGAGCTGTGAGATATTTGCCAAGGAGAGCTGCATACAGGGAGTGGTACCAGCCTAAGAAAGAGATGTATGTTGCAAGCAAAGCTGGAAGAGCTGAGCCATCTAAGACCTTTGGAATAAATTCCCAGAAGTTGCACATGGAGGTACTGGACTTGGTGTTTGCCCTGCTGGTTTTTGGTCTTGTTTTGGTCCAGTATTTCCTCACTATGCCCCTGTTCCTCCCTTTTGGAATGGGAATGTGTATTCAGTTCCACTGTATGTTGGGAGTATGTAATTTGTCTTTTGATTTTACAGAAGCTTACAGTTAAGAGATTGGCCTGGGTCTCAGAAGAGACTTTGGATTGTAGACTTTTGAATAGAATTGAGACTGGTAAAGACTATGGGGACTTTTAAGTTGGACTAAATGCATTTTGCATTTTATATGGTCATGAGCCTATGGGGGCCAGGGAGTGGAATGTGGTGGTTTGAATGAGAGTGTTCCCCATAGGCTTTAAGTATTCAGACATTTTGTCTCCAGTTGGTGGCACTGTTTTTGGAGGTCTTAGAAGGTGTGGCTGTGCTGGAGGAAGTACATTATTGGGGGCGGGCTTAGTGAGTTTAACAAGGCTTAGTGAGTTTAACAAGACTTGTGGTCTCCAGTCTCTCTCTCTCTCTGCTTCCTGTGTTCATTGTGAGATGTTACCCTTGGCTTACTGCTCCAGCCCCAGCCACCATGCCTCCCACCACAATGGGCTCTGATTCCCTGGAACCGTCAATCGTGAGCTCAAATAAACTCTTCCTTTTATAAGTTCCCTTGGTCATCGTGGTTTTATCACAGCAACAGAAGAGTGACTAATACAGAGGCGTTCGGTGGCATGAGTTTTCCAGCCATGTTTTTCATCCTGGGAGAATTATAAGAACTCTAAGACGCAGAGATGTCACTTACCTTAGGACTCAGTGTCTCCTGTTGGATCAACCTGCTTGTCTTTGGATGTCATTGCTCTGAGGATTTAGAAATTGAATTCACGTTGGGCATCACTCTGGCAGTTTAGGGGGCGGTATCTATCAAGATGCGGCAACATTTAGAATAGGAGAGGGCTAGAGTTCAGGGCTAGTGAGGAGCTCTCAAAACAAGTGATGTGTGTAGTGGAAGAAAAGCTAATTGAGGGATGAGCAGAGTGTGACAGCTGCCTTCAAAGGTGTGAGTGGCTGTCATGGCAAGGAAGAATAAAGTTGTTCGGGGTGATATCTGACAGCAGAACTATGACTGATGAAGGGGATGCTATAGAGAGAATCATTCCAGCTCAGTATAAAGAAGACCTTTCTAGAAGTAGAAGTGTTCAGACAAGCATTCTTTTTTTTTTTTTTTTAAATTAGTTTTTATTGATGCTTTGTGCATTTCATACATTTTTTCCAATTCACTTCAGGCTTGATTCTCAGAGGTGATTCCTCCACTGTGTGACCATAAAAGAACATTTCAAGTCTGTGCTCTTAAGAGTCTGTGACTTAGCCGGGTGTGGTGGCACACGCTTTTAATCCTAGCACTTGGGAGGCAGAGGCAGGCAGATCTTTGTGAGTTCAAGGCCAGCCTGGTCTACAGAGTGAGTTCCAGGACAGCTGGGGCTACAGGGAGACCCTGTCTCAAAAAGACAAAAAAAAAAAAAAAAAGAGTCTGTGACTTGATGCTTACCTCATAAGTACATTTATCACTTGCTACTTGTTATTAGCTATTATATGTTCTGGTAGGCTTTATAAAGGTGGGCAGAACAGACAATAGCCTTGAGCTTGTAGTCAGCCGTGAGAGGTAGATGGTAAACAGATTATTCTGAAATAGGAGTCTGATGGTATAAAACATAGACTTCTATGAGCTCACATAAGAAGGACTCTAGTTGGGGGTGGATTGTAGAGGCTTCCTGAAGAAGTGAGGTCTCAGTCATAAAAAATGACCATGACTTGTCTGGGCTAAGAGGGTAGTTCATATGCTACATAGAGGAAGCAGCCTGGGTAGAGGCGAAGGGGCAGCACAGTGCCTGGTGACACTGGTTTCTGAGGATCTGCCTAATGATGAGAAGCCTGGTTTGAAGAGGTAGGTAGGTAGATGGCAAAGGGCCTTGTCTGTCAGGCCAGAGTTTGGACTTCAAGTTGAGAGCAATAGTTATGAAAGTGTCTGAGGGAAGAAATTGTGTGCACCAACTCAATCTGCAAAGACTGCTTTGCTCCAGTGTGGGAGTGAACTAGGAAATAAAGACTGGGTTAGGAGGACCAGCTAGGAGTCTCTTTCAGGGGCTGAGGTAAGGAATAGTGTGAGGCTAACCCAATGGCATGGCAGTAAGGACAGAGATCTGGGAAGGCAGAAAGGAAGAGATCAGGTTGAGCAGTTGGCAAGTTGGGAGTCACTGAGAAACACACACAGGTGCATGTTTGGGGACTGAAGGGAGCTCAGTGGGTCTATTCTGTGACCCACTGTGGTTGAAATCCCTATGATACGATGGTAGAAATGCATTTTGTGCAGATATTGTGAAGTATGCAAGGGGAGGTTCAATTTTTTTTCCTCCATGACATTACACTTTTCTAATGCAAAGGACTTTTCTTCTAAGACTTTTCCATAACTACGTACCCTAGATCTTTACACATTCATGTGAGGTACAGATGGGGTGTTTGTCTCAGTGCACTGTTCAGGCACAAGATCCCATGAAATTTTGTGCTCACTGTTGCTGACTGGGTCACTTGTGTCTCATAAGTGTAATGTTTCACCTCCTTGAGTCTTCCCCATGGACAGTGGGCAAGGTGATGATGGAGTCCTGAAAAGAGGGTCTAAAAGGGAAGAAGGAACAGCAGGTTCAAGGCCAAGGTAGGATTGTATGCCTTCCTTGCTGGGGGACCACTGGGTGGTTCGACAGCTGACAGTACCATCAATTTGCTGTCCTTCCATCCTTCTATGGGCTACAGCCTTGGTCTTTCCCATGCTGACTCAACAGGCCTTGTTTTGAGGTTGTCTTAAACTCCTGTTGTTGGTGGCACAGATTCGTAACCAGCAGGGATTCTAGAGATCAGTAAGTCTAAACTGTGCCTCAAAGATTTGTCAGGGGGGCTGGAGAGATAGCCTAGCAGTTAAGAGCGCCGACCGCTCTTACAGAGGACCCGGGTTCGATCCCCAGCACCCACATGGCGGCCGAGAACCGTCTGAAACTCCAATTCCAGTTCCAGGGGAATCTGACACCCTCTTCTGACCTCCGCAGCATTGCACGACACGGGTGCACAAACTTGCATGCAGACAGTATATTCATACACATACTGAAATAAATAAAATTAAAAAAAAAAAAAAGATTTGTCAGGTAACTTGTCCAAGGCTGTACCACGAGCTGCCCCCAGGGCTTCTTTTTTATTTCACCAGGTTGGACTTTTAAAGACTCTTATATCACAGCTCCAAGTTCTGCTTGTTTCTTAAAAGGTATAGATACCTATTCCTTCTTTTTGATTAGTTTCTGCTCTATGACCCAATGTCTAGATTTTCCAGACCTGCTACCATCCTCCTCTTCACTCTCTACCTCCCCTTTCTGAGTGATCTTTTCTAATCCTGTGCTTTTCAATGATGTCCAAAGATGGATGATTCCCTAACCTTAAATGCCTTCATACATCTAAGGTTTCCTGCCTCCTGGGACTTTTAACTCATAGATACCTTATAACTAACAGAAAACCAAATGCTGGGTTAAGAGCTACAAAGTGGGGCTGGAGAGATGGCCTAGCAGTTAAGAGCACTGACTGCTCTTGCAGAGGATCCGGGTTCGATCCCCAGCACCCACATGGCGGCTGAGAACTGTCTTTGATTCCAGTTCCAGGGGAATCCGACACCCTCTTCTGACTTCCGAGGCATTGCATGACATGGGTGCACAAATCTGCATGCAGACAGTACATTCATACACATAAAAATAAATAAATAAATAAATAAATAAATAAATAAATAAATAAATAAATATTTTAAAAAGATCTACAAAGCAATTGCCTGCTAGTTCTTGGCAAATGAGGATCAATAGTAAGTTGAGAGTCCAAGTCAGATTTCTCATCTTTAGGTCTAAATGGGATTCTGATCTGGAATCATGGGCATAGCTTCAGTACCCTTTCTGTCTTCACCATCATATATTCTGGTTCTACCTTTTGAATATTTTTTAGATTCTGAGCTAGGAATGTAGCTCAGGTGGTAGAGTGCTCAGCTGACATGCATGATACCCCGGGTTCGATCCCCTGCACTGCATGAAGCTAGGCATGGTGGCACTGTGGAGGTGGAGGTAGAAGGATAAAGAGTTCAAGGTCATCCTCAGCTGCATGGTGAGTGTGAGGTCAGCCTGGGCTATGTGAGACTCTGTTTCAGAAATGTTTAAATTAAATATTTTGGGGTTCCATTTGCTCTTGTGAGCCTTTGGTAGCAATGGACTATCATCAGATTTGACCGAACACTTCAATGACTTCTTAGGTGGTCTTCCTGCCTCCCATCTTCTCCTTCCATCTTCTCTTTCTTGTACTGTATTAGGAAATAAAACCTAAGCATACTATTCCTTTTGTAAAACCCTGCTCTCCTGAAACATCTCTTCAGTGTGGTATAGACTATGGCTAAGAAGCCTTGAATCTGTAGTCAGACTGCCCATTTGAAAATTTTGTTTATAGCTGAAGTATCTTGGGTTAGTTTACTTTTCAGTTCTTGAACTCCTATAAATGGGTGATGATGATAGTACTTATTTCTTAGGGTTTCTATAAGTATTAAGCAACATGCTTAAAATAGTGCCTAGAGGACTGTAAATATCAACTAGGGCTTTATTAAATAAAATAAATGTATAAACTATTTAGTTCATTAGGGGGCCCTGCAAACTTGGGCACAGTTGAAGATCAACCTCTTTTTTATTAAAAATAATTTATTTATTCTTTAAATGTTTATGTGTATGAGTGCATTGCCCGCATGTGTTTAAGTGTACCTATGTCATGCAATGCCAGAGGAGGTCAGAAGAGAGTGTTGTATTCCCCTGGAATTGCAGATGGCTGTTAGCTGCCACATGGACGCTGGGAGTCAAACCTAGATCCTCTGAAAGAACAGTCTTAACCACTGAGCCATCTCTTTAGCCCAAAGGTCAACCTCTCGATTCTCCTGCTGCTGCCAGTAATATACAGCAAGTGGCCATTTTTATGCCATCAAGTTTTTCCTGTGTTTCCTTTTATCCATGGGTTTCTCTTCCTTTTTTTTCCCAGTATCTCATTTCCCATGAACCTTCCCGTCAATTACTCATCTTTTAGAATCATCCTATGGCTCTGAGACAAAGCCGTTCTCACATCACTGCACACAGCACCCAGTTCTTCCCTGAGATACTTTCTTGCCTGATTTTATCAACGTGTTGGTCTGGAGCCTCTGGAGTTGGGTGAACACGATTCCAGCTCTGATTCAAACAGTTACAAACTTTCTGACCTTGAGCAAGTGGCTTAAACTCTTGGAGCCTCATCTACAAAATGGGAAGGAAGAAGTTGTCTACGTGATAGAGCTATTATGAGAAATATATGGCTCTGTGTGTACTGAGTGCTAGGTGGAGTTCCAAGCATAGATGATGAGGTCACGGCAGGCAGGTATAGAGTTGCTAAAATGATTTGTACACAAATAGGCATCGCACACTATTTATTTTCTGGTTTATATTTGTGTCCTCACCAGTCTGGGGCCCTGTTTCGCCTTGTTCCACACCAGTATCTCTTCTAGTTGTCACTAGCACTGATGGTGACGGGAACGCCTGGGCTCCATCCTGATCATCTCATTGGGATGAAGTCAGCGTCCCAGCCACTCAGATCTCTCCAGCCTTGCTCCTAGGAGCTTTGTTTTGTTTTCCTGGTGGAAGGAAGTGAGCCTGCACCTGGAACTTCTAAAGGATCAGGTGGCATGGAGCTAAGTGCGAAGGCCTAGGATGAGGGAGGGGCCTGGAGGATGAGGGAGGAGCCTGGAGAGAGGGAGGGAAAGAAGGGGCAGGGACCTTGGCTGGCTGTGGGCAGAAGAGGCAGCTGGGCAGGAAGCAACTGGAGATCCTGAGATAGAGCTGGCAGCAGCCAGGAAGGACATGTGACTGAAGAGGAGGATTGTGGGTCAAAGCTGGGAGAACAGAGAGGCTGGGTGTCCTTGTTCCCGGGAGGGCACGATTCCCTGCCACTCTCCTGCCTCTGCCCACGTGCCTTGTTTTCAGCTTCAAGTTCTCCCGCAGCACATCAACTCCCCACTTACCTCCATTTATTTCAAGAATGCGTGTGGCCTTTGGGCGTGCAATTTGTTGCACTTACATATTTGCTCATTACCTTTCTCTCCCCCTTAGTATTTAAGATCCACCAGTGTTTCATCGCTTCACACTGATACATCCCGTCTGAGTGTAGCGCATTGCCTGGTGCATCCTGAGTGCCCAATAAATATTTGTTGAATGAGTGAATTCCACCACAAAGGCACAGTAGCCACTTGTGTTTTTGTGTACAGTCATTTAGTAAGTAGGTTTCCAAAAAGTATGAGTTACAAGTTACATGAAATAAAGGTCTTCTCAAGGGCCCCATTCGATGAGCTTTGGCAGTTGTCTGTACCCCCTAACAAATGTCACAGCAAGTACCTAGAATACTTCTGTCATCCTGGCAAGGTTTCCCTATGCCCATTGGTGGCTACTGTACTTGGCACTAAGCAAACATAGTTGTATAGTTTTGTTTTAATCATTATTTATTTGTTGGCTTTCTTTATTTTTTCCTAGAATTTCATATAGATGAGATCACATTCTTGTCTTGTTTTGCTCAGTATGTAACTTTCACAGTAGGTATGGCCGAGGCTCATTTGATTTTATTTTGAGTAGTGTGGGTTATTTTTTCTTTGTGGGGCTTTGGGATTGGTGGTGAGTGAGGCTGAAGTTCTGGATTAAGACTGTCTGGTTTTGATATTTTTTCAATGTATATTTTTATTGAATTTTTGTGCACTTCATACAAAACATTTTTTTTTGTCTTTTTTTTGAGACAGGGTCTCCCTATAGCCCTGGCTGTCCTGGAACTCACTCTGTAGACCAGGCTGGCCTCAAACTCACAGAGATCCACGTGCCTCTGCCTCCCAAGTGCTAGGATTAAAGGTGTGCGCCACCACGCCCGGCATTTATTTATTTCTGTATGTGTATCAATGTACTGTGCATGCAAGTTTGTGCACCCGTGTTGTGCAATGCTGCGGAGGTCAGAAGAGGGTGTTGGATTCCCCTGGAATTGGAGTTTCAGACGGTTCTCAGCCGCCATGTGGTTGCTGTGGATTGAACCCTGGTCCTCTGTAAGAGCGGTCAGCGTTCTTAACCGCTAGGCCATCTCTCCAGTCCCACACAAAACATCTTAATCATATATATGCTCTCTCCCCCATCTGCACCCTCCATAGCCCCTCCCTTCACCAAATGTGGCATATATATTAAACCTTATCAAGTGAGGTTTGTGTACCTAGGCTCCCTTCAGTGTAAGTTCATCCACTGGCGTCCAGGCAGCCTTCCTTAAGGACGATCAACTCTCCCTCACCCAGCACTAATCAGCTGCTAATAGTTTTCAGACTAAGGTTGGGGGCTGCTGCCCATTTTCCTAATTCGATGTGGTTTGGGGCTTTACCACTTCCAAGCTGGGTGGTTTTGCCCAAGACTTCTTATCCCTTAAGTAAAGTAATAACTGATCATATTACCTTCTGTGGTTGCAGGGAGCAGATCTGAGGGATTAAATTATATATACAAAGTGCTTTAATGGTGTTTAGCACATAGTAGGCACTTAATAATTGTTATTAGTACTTCAGTTTTGCAAATGAATTTAAGAAAACCTAAGACACAAAACTTTCATAGTTCTTCCAGTGTTATTGGGATTGAAGAATGGACTGGAATCCCTATGTGCCTTATTTAACTCATTCATTGTCACCTCCCAGATGCTGGCATTGAAGAGAATGAGGGGAGAGGCGGGCTCTCAGCTTGGGAACGTCTCACTCCTCTTGAACGCCCGTTGAGGCTCTTTTCAGCAAGTTCACCATCCTTGCCTCTTAGTCCCATTCCTGCCCCGGTCTGCTGAAGGCCGGGTTGGGACCGCTTGCCCTTTGCTCCCCTCCTGGGTCCTCTCAGGCAGCCGGGTCTTGCACCAGGAACACCTCTTGCAATCACATAGCATCAGCCCTGCAAGAAGCTAAGTTGATAAACCCCACTCCAAAGCTCATTGAACCTGTCTATAATGATGCTTAATGAAAGTGCAGAAACTTTGAAGAGATAGCAGGTTACTGCTTAATGCAATACCAGAGTGCCACTGTTCTACCATCTGCCTCCTTCTCCGCAGTAATTGCTTCCTGACATTTGTTTATTTTAATTAGGAGAGCAGTCTTGATCAAGAGGGAGGGCAGGCAGGGTCAGAACTATTGGGGAGGAGGAAGAAAGTAGAAAGGGGGGGCTATGGCATGTTGGTGGTGGCCTGAAGCGGAATCATTTTTGTCTTCCTGGTGAGTCCGTGGTGCCTTCCATCTTTCCTTGAAGATGGGATTATGGGACTCCTTCTAACAATGACAGCCTAAGGTTGACTCTCAGATGGTATTCTCAGGACTTGGGGATGTCCCTTAGGGAGTATGGGAACTTCTTGGGTAGTGGTTGAGGTTCCTTTGTTAGGAAGGATATGAACAGATTCCAGGGTGCTGATCCCAGCAGAACTAACTAGATTACTGTGACAGAGCCAAGAAAACTTCTAGTACCAACAAGGTCTCAGAGCAGAGGGGAAGAACAGCTCACAGATGTTCATTGGTTCTGATACATGGTTCTAAAAATGCCTGGTTGTCTTTAGTATGTGCTGGTCATTGTCTGTGAAAATTATTTATAAATATAAACTGAGGCCTAAAGCACATACTATATGTGGACATTGGTGAGCTGTGCTTTCCCTCTGCTTTGAGACCCTGTTGGTACTAGATCTTGGGCTTCTCCTTAAATAAAATTAAAAGCTCGAGGTCCCTGGACAACACAGGTGATTCAAACCCAAAACACTGGTTCTCTTGAAGACTAGCTGCTTTCTGATACTTCCTCAGAGGGCACCCCGCCCCCCACTTGTAGGAAGATCTCCCTTTGGTTTCTCTCTTGTGTGAGTTCTAGGGGTGGATTTTGCTCTCTCTAGCCCAGTTTGCCCAAAGTTCAAACTTCCCCTGCCTTTAGGGAAAAAGGATTTCCATCCCTACTAAAGTTCCCATTTCATATTGGACTCTCTTTCTGTACTGTCTGAATCAGCGTTTTGATGACCTAAAAGGACATAATATATATTTTACCCATATTTTTAGTCGTTTTAATACAAATAGCCTGCCGTTACCAGACAGTAGTTTTTAATTACATATGTTTTTACTTTTGGCAACAGAACCTTCCCCCCTCCCCAGGTGAAATCTTAGACAGGCTTTTCATACCCAAAGCATAGCAAGCTGAAATAAAAAGACTAAAGTGGGACTGTTCTGGTTAAAGTAGGGCTGAGGATTCTCAGAGATTGCCAACTAGTCTCCCCCTTGTTGGGCCCTCCCAGAGCATCTCCTGGGACCCGAGTTTCATGGATGTGGTTTGCAGAATTCTTTTCTAAGAAGCTCTTGGCTTGCTTGATCTTGAGGGACCACAGCTTTGGCAGGGCTTATCGAGTACGTACTCTCCTTGGAAACACATGGTTCTCGATATTTTAGGATCTAGGCTTCCAGCCTAGATCTTGGGCAGGGTGCTTTAAGAAATGACAGGGTATGCTGTGCCAGTCCCAGAGAGCACCTGTGAAAGTAGGGCTGGAGAGTGGGTACCTTTTAGTGCTTTTTACAAAGATTGATCTGAGGTGGGGGTAGGATGAAGGGGATGGAAGGGACAGGGTCCTGGTCCTTCACCGGGCAGATGTTACAGCAGGATTGAGTAGGCTTGCAAAAGAAGAGTGTGAGAATTAAGGGGATGGAAGAGGGAGGACAGTATTCAGACTTTGATGGAAATCCGACTTCTGTGCCAGGGGGAGGGAGGAGAGACTGGGCAGTATTTTAGTTGCTTTCCTGAGGACCTGGAGCAGCCCTGAGGGAGTGGCTCCTTGTGAGCACATGGTGGGCCCAGAAGGTGGCAAAGGGGCACTTGGCCTTCTGCTTTCGTAGCAGGTGCTCTTTTTCTTCTCATTTGCCTTTGTTATTGGATTTTTGTGATTTTCATACAATATAATTTGATAGTAGTTAGATTGCTTTCCCTGTCTGCATCTCCCTTACTGACCCTGCCTCAGTGTGGGTCCATCCGCTGGACCACCAGAGCCTGGTTAACCTACCAAGAGTCCCATTCTTGAGAGAGACTGTCTTTTGTTCTATCAGCAGACATCAGTTGCCAAAAGTTCCTTGGGTTGGGGTTTCTTTTTTTTTTTTTTTTTGACAGGGTCTCCCTGTTAGCCCCATCTGGCCTAGAACTCACTATGTAGACCAGGCTGACCTTGAACTCACAGAGATCTGCCTGCCTCTGCCTCCTAAGTGCTGGGATTAAAGGCGTGTGCTACCACGCCCAGCTGGGTTGGGGTTTCTTGTCCACTTCTCCATGTCTATGCTGGGATTTGTCTAGTTTGATCTTGCATGAGACTTGTCCATGTTGTAACCATTGCTGTGAGTTCATGAGAACGGCCCAGCTGTCTGGAAAACCCTTTCCTGTGCTCATCCACCACCTCTGTCTCTACCATCTTTCCATCCCCTCTTCTACCATGATCCCTAAGCCTTGAGAGGCAGAAATTTGAATTAGTGTCCTATTCGGAATAAGCACCCCAGCAGGTGCTCTTGAATCAGGTTTAAGTGGCACCTTCATGGTCGCCTCTGAGGGAAGGCCATCCAGATACCAGTGAAGTATTTACTGAAAGTGGATGGTAAGGAGAGCAAGGCAGGCTTATCTAGACCAAGGGGGCACTGGCGGTGGGTTGCAGCTATCTACTGCATGTCTGGGGTCTTTGGGGCAGGCTTGTGGTGACAGATCCTTTATTCCCCGAAGGCCCTCTGGCTGGTCTGGCTGTGCACACTATATCCTCCTTTCCTCCACACCTCCTCCATTTCTTTCCACTGCTGCTGACACTCAGACTATATCTTTTACCCTAGCCTCTTTGGCCTGGCCTGAGCTCTGTCTGCTCCCCCACACTTACTGTGTGTCGTGCTTTGCTCCTGAGCCCCACCGTCTTTCAGCGTTTGGTGTTTGCCTTGCGCCGGCTCGCTCCAGGGTCTTTTCCACACTCTCCCCTCTTAAGTTTCTCTTTTCCTTTTCTACTTCTTTGTGCTTTATTTCTTGGTACGAGGGTCATTTCTTTAGGAAGGGCCAACGTCCTCTGCTCATGGCTGTCCCATTCCACTTCCATGTTGGAACCTCATGCCTCAGAGGGTTTGTCCCAGCCCTGTATTATGTCATCCTGGCTGATTGTTCAATCCCCGATTCTCACACTTGACTGAAATCTCCACAAGGGCAGGGTCTGCATCTGTTTTTCTATCATTACACTTCAGGCCTGACACCCTGGAGATCCTCAACCAAAGTAATTTGTTCTAATGACTTGTCCACAGAAAGAAGGTAAAAATAAAATGAGCATGGAAACTTAATAAGAGGCTAGAATGATGGCTCAGTGGTTAAGAGTAAAGGCTGCTACCACAGCAGATCTGTATTTGGTTCTCAGCACCCACATGGTGGCTAACAACCATCCTTAACTCCAGTTCCAGGCAATATGACGCCCTCTTCTGGACTCTATGAGCATTGCATGCATGTGGTTCACACACACATACACAGGCAAAACACTCATACACATAAAATAAAAATAAATAAAAAGAAACACTCAAATATAAGTTAGGTTGAGACAGACTCAGATTCTGAGGGGTTTTCAAGGTTCTTGTTAATATTTTTGCTTGGAGTTGAGCCTAGGGAAATTGGCTTTCCTGTGCTTAGGCAGTTAATAGGATCCAGATCTGGGTTGGACATCTTTGTCTCTTGATTCAGACTCCAGTGCTCTTCTCTCTGTTGTGGCCAAAGAATATGCGACATGAAGGCAGATGCCAGGGTTCAATATGGACTACACGCTTACTGTTGATCTACAATGAGCAAGGCATTAACCTGCTGGGCTATGTCTTCGTCTTCAGTGAAGGGATGATAATGTTATGTTAAAATGGAGACTTTGAAGATTAAAGGAGATAATATGCAAAGGCTTCATTTTGTAGTTTCTAAAGTGTATTACAAATTTTGCCACTGTATGTTGCTTTATTTCTGTTTGGTAAAGGGAGTCATGAAACACGAGTGTTAGCAAAGATGGAGGTTGGGGTATGGTAGGGACGTGTCCAGGTCGTGTTTTTACTAATTTTCTTCTGAGCCCACTCTCTTTCCTCCTATAGATAATATATTTTATATAATTCTAAAATGGGGTTGAAATTTGGGGGAAGCATAGAGCTCTAAAGGTGAGAGAAAGTCCGAGGGGTGGCTTGGACCAGTGCTTAGCCTCTTGTCCCATGTTCCCCACTGATGAGAGGAAGAGGCTGAAACTAACTTGCTCTAAGATCTCCTTTCAGCAGGAAACCACATGAGTGATTGTTATGAACGGGAAGGATTGAACTAGGGAATCAGGGGATCTGTATTGGTAGACAGACTCTCAACAGGGCCGAGAGCATGGTTACTGCCTTGGCTTTAACCTGAGAGATTTGTTAAATCCTAGGAGGAACTTTCTGGTACCAAGAAAAGGAGGTAAAACTTAGAAGTGGAGAAGATTTTGTGGAAGTTGCTTTCTGGAGGTCTTTACAAAGAGAAGAAAAACAATATTGGGGCCAGGCGTGGTGGCACAGTGGGATTAAAGATCCCAGTGTTTGGGAGGCAGAGGCAGGTGGATCTCTGTGAGTTCAAGGCCAGCCTGGTCTACATAGTGAGCTCCAGTCCAGCTGGGAGACCCTGTCTCAAAAATATAAAAACAAAACCAAACTGAAAAGCCCCCCCCCCAAATAATATTGTATGAAATGCACAAAGCTTCAATAAAAAATTGTCTAAAAAATAAAACAAAGAGAAGAAAAACTCAATAGTAGCCCTCTTGGAAGTGGAGAAATAGACTGGAATGGATTGGAAATGATTTGGGCTCTAGACACTGACATCACTCAGACACTGAGGTTTGGGATCTTCAGGCTTTCAGAGGGATCTGCAGGCTCCTTCCTGGTGTTTTTCTGCAGTCCTTGGTGTGCATTGGCTTGTGACATCCTTCTAGTCTCTGCCTCCATTGCCGAGCGGCTGTCTTCTCTCCGTCCCTGTCTCCAGATCTTTCTGTTTGTGGGATCATCACCTCTCATTAGATTTAGGGCCCACTCTTCTGCCGACTTAGTTTCTTTTCCTGTTGCTGTGATAAAATACCCTGACAAAGGCAACTCAACAGAGAAGGGTTTATTCCAGCTCTCAGTTCACAGCAGGTAAGTTCAGGTAGTAGGAGCTTGTATCACAATATAATGCCTTACAGTCAGGCCCAGAGGCCATGTAATCATTCACAGATGTGCCTATAGTCTTGTTTCATAGGTGGTTCAAGTTAGTGCTAACAACCGCACCGCTGGTATATATGACCACATCTTAATTTAAAACATCCACGAAGACCCTAGTCCGTACTACGGTCCATTCACAAGAAGCAAAATTAGGCATTCAGCATATTCTTTTCATTTTTTAAATTAAAATTTTGTGAATTTCCTACAGTATATTTTGATCACACCTAGATCCCCTCTAATATCTTCACCCCCGTTATTATCCCCCCCACCCATTCCACGTACTCTTTTGTGTATATGTGTATAAATTAAGCTCTGTGGAGTCAAATTTACATCCCTAAATGTCCTTCAGTGTGGATCCATCCACTGAAGCCTGGTTAACATGCCAGGAACCCCACCGTTAAAAGAGATAGACTCTCCCCTTTGCAGAAGCCGCTGGTTTGTGATTGTTTCTCAGGCAGGGTTGCAGTTTCTTGCTTCCTCACCTCTAGGCTGGGGTTTTGCGTGGCTCGAGCTTATGTGGTACTTGTGCACATTTCACCATTGCTGCGAGCTCGTATGAGTAACTGGCTGGCTGTCTGGACAACTGATTCCTCGTGGTCATCCATCACCTCTGAGTCTCACAGTCTGTGCTACATCCAGCATATCTTTTATAGAGACACAGTTGAAATAAGGCTATTTCACCTCAGCCTGCCTTTCCTGTTTGTTTAATTTTCAAAATGCCCATCTAGCTGTGCTTGATGGCACACATCTTTTATTCCAGCCCTCCAGAGGTAGAGGCAGAGGATCTCTGTGAGATCAAGGACAGCCTGATCTACGTAGTGAGTTTCAGGGCAGATGGGGCTACAAAACAGGGCCTGTTCTATATATTTTTATTGTTTAAAAGATCGTGTGTGTGTGTGTGTGTGTGTGTGTGTGTGTGTGTGTGTGCAGATGCTTGTGGAAGCCAGAGGTGCAGGATCACCCTGGAACTTGAGTTACAGGTGCTTGTGAGCCACCCAATCTGAGTGCTGGAAATCGAACTCTGGTCCTCGGCAAGAGCAGTACACATTCTTAACCATCTTTCCAGCCCTGTTTTTAGTTTTTGAGACAAAGTCTCACTCTGGCTTCAAATTCATGGTAATTCTCCAGCCTCAGCTTCCTGATGCTGAGATTATAGATGTGAGTCACCCTGTACAATAAAAAGTGCCATTGTGGGGCTGGAGAGATGGCTCAGCGGTTAAGAGCATCCACTGCTCTTGCAGAGGACCCAGGTTCGATTTCCAGCACCCACGTGGTGGCTGAGAACAGTTTTTAACTCCAGTTCCAGGGGAACAGCCTCTTCTGACCTCCAAGGCATTGCACGACATGGGTGCACAAACCTACATACACATAAAAATAATAAAAAAATTAAAAAGTGCCCTTGTTAAAAGTGAGAGTTTGGTTATTGTAGAAGATAGGTATTATTTTATAAATGTATAGGCTTCAGAAAAAAAACAACCCTTCTTACTCCTATCAGTTAGATAAACAAAGAACATGTATTTGCTTTGGTAATTTCTTTTGAAGAAGAAAAACATTATAAACATAGATTTAACGGTTACAGTTGTCCATCTCACAGTTCTCTCTCTTCTCAGAGCAGTGAGTCTCAACCAGGGAAATTTTGGGGGTGCTACTGTCACCCCCAAATATCCCACAAGGCAAAGGTCACCCTCACAACAAAAAATTACCTGTTTCCAAATATTAACAGCACTTAGGTTGAGAAACTGTGTTTTAGAGAGAACTATCATGGTATTGACAAGAGTCCTTAAGAAATATTTTTCATACTTTTATATACATTTACAAGGCTGAATAAACAACATATGCTTTTATGTTTTTCTGTATGAGTCTTCTTTAAATTTATATAAATAGTATCAAAAGATATTCTGTATCTTGCTTTTAACATTTTTACATATATCCATGTTGATATATATGCACATATAATATACATATGTAATTTCTTTTTAACTGATCTGTGTTTTATTTTAATGTCACAGCTAGGCACCATGGCTGGGGCAAAGGCTGGGTGATTGCTGAGGCCTGAGAATTTGCAGCTAGCCTGGGGTAGTATAGTGAGACTTCCATCTTTTTTTTAAAGGTTTATTTGATGAAATAAAGGATTTTTTTTGGTCTTTTTGAGACAGGGTCTCCCTGTAGCCCCAGCTGTCCTGGAACTCACTCTGTAGACCAGGCTGGCCTTGAACTCACAAAGATCCACCTGCCTCTGCCTACCAAGTGCTGGGATTAAAGGCGTGCACCACCATGCCCGGCAAAATAAAGGATTCTTAACTCATGGCATACTCTCCTTTTTGAGAGAGCATGGTGTGATCAAATTTTATTATCTAGTGATATCTCTAAGTGTGGACACTCAAGAGTAGATGTCTATTTGGAAAGGAGTCCCATTTTGGGGGATGCTCATTCTCCTTAGGAACTTATTCCTGGGACCTGCTTGGTTGGAAAGAATGGACTTGAATCACTGTTCTCAACCTCATCTTGCCTTGGTTTCTCATATTTTCTAACTTCCATCAGTATTTTTCTTTCCTTTGGGACTGAAAATGTCCAAATCTCCAGACTTCCTGCTCCCTTCAGCATTGGGGATTTCTTTTTTAAAAAATATTCTATTTTTTTATTTTATGTGTACAAGTGCCTTGCCTGTGTGTATGTAAATGCACCAGTGTCGTGCAGAGCTCAGAAGAAAGCCTAGGATCCCCTGGAACTGGAGTTACAGATGGTTGTTAGCTTCCATGTGGGTGCTGGGAATTGAACCTGGATCATCTGCAAGAACAGTAAGTGCTCCTAACCACTGAGTCCTCTCTAGCCCAGCAGTGGGGATTTCTGAGGGGGACCTTCTCAATGCATGGACCCCAACTGCCACGACCGATTACCACAGTCTAGCAGCCCACAGTCCAGGATCCAGATGCCAGCAAGTCTGGTTTCCTCTGAGGTCTCTCTTTGGTTTATAGATGGTTGTGATTCTGTTGTGTCTGTTCACTGTCCTCACTCTGTGCTTGGCCCTTGTCCACATGTCCTCTTCCTATAGGGACACCAGCTGGGTTGGATGAGGGCCCATCTTGATGACCTAATTCTAGCTTAATTACCTTTTTAAAGAATCTACCTCCAAATAGTCTCATTAGGTACTGAGTGTTGAGACTTCAATGTAGGAATCTCGTGGGGACTGAATGTATCCCCTAACAATCTCTGTCCCACGTAGTGAATATTTGTAGGAGAAGGTGGGATCACAGGATGCTGTATGTGAAATCTGACACTGAGAACTGAACGCTTAGCTATAGTATTTTAAACCCTACATTAAATTTGAAGATAGTGGAATCAGAAGACCAAGGAGTACTGGATCCACTCAGATTTTGTTTTCCAGAGGAAATGATACATGAGAAGGGAGGTTGCTCATCAGAAGCCTCATCAGATGCCTGAGCTGTGTGGCCAAAGTTCATATTGTGAACTTTAAGACCAGCAAAAGAGGGCCCCACAGGTAGCACCTCTATCTGAGGTAGAGGCCTGGGTTTGTTCTTGGGTCATTTTCCTTCTGTATTTCCTTTTGGTAACTTTGCCTCAAAATGATACTTTCCCCATCTCTCAAATGGAAATACTAACATGCTGGAGTAGTTCTGTAAGAACAAAACGAGAACAGTGCTTGGTATCTGGTGAGTTTTCAAAAATGTTGTTTCTGGAATTGGAATGTAAGGAGATTGGACTCTTTCCGATTTGCTGCCAGAAGCTGCTTTAGAAGCCGGGGAGTGATCTGTTTAAATGTGGGTTTCAGAAAGTTAATTCTGGCTTGGAGGCAGTGCAGCAGGAGAGGTGACAGTGGGGGGAAGTCGGAAGCACAAAGATCAGCCATTAGAGATATGTCTGGATCGAGTGAGTGAGGTGGGTGGGTTGGTGGAAGGGAGGGCAGAGGGGTGTAGACAAAGGAAAAGAGAGAGATGTAGGAGATAGCACTGGAGAGTAAGAAGGCTGGATGTGGGGTGTGAGAGAGGCAGTGGAGAGGAGTGGGCGATGCCTGGGTGTCTTGCTGGGTCTGCTGAAAGGAGGAGGGTGTTAGGAGAGTTGACCAATTCAGAAGGAATAGTTAATGAAGGATCTTAGGGAGGAAAAAAAAAAAAGAAGAGCTTGCGGGGCTGGAGAGATAGCTCAGCGGTTAAGAGGGCCAACTGCTCTTGCAGAGGACCGGGGTTCGATTCCCAGCACCCACATGGTAGTTAAGAACCATCTTTAAGCCAGGCATGGTGGCACATACCTTTAATCCTAGCACTTGGGAGGCAGAAGCAGGTGGATCTCTGTGAGTTCAAGGCCAGCCTGGTCTAAAGAATTCTAGGCCAGCTGGAGCTTTAGAGAGACCATGTTTCAAAAAAAATCTCCTAAAAAGAGCTTGCTTTTGGTCCACTTATCCCTGAGTTGCTTGGGGGGTACCCAAGACCAGGGTACCACTAAGAGTTGGTCATTTGTGAAGGCATTTGTGGGCAGAGCTGCAGGGACACTGTTGTCCGGAGGGTGGGAAGAGAAGGGGACCAACTGAGAGCGGCTTTCAAGGATGCGTGGTGGCATGGTGGTGAGCTCAGGGAAGCGGCAGGAAGGGATCCAGAGTGAGAAAACAGCAAGGAGGCTGGGGAGAAGCAGAGGCTCCTGTTTGGGCATTTCAGAAGCCCCTGGTAACTTTGAGGAGAGCCGTGTGAGTTGGGGACATGTCAGGTACAGATGCCAGGATGCAGAGGACGAGGATAGGAAGGAATGCTTGGAGATTATGAATTCTGACAGAGGAAAAAGATTGCAGAGAATATCCTGAAGAGGAGGGAAGATGGTTTCCTTTTCAGGTTATTGGCAGACTGCTCAGCAGTGGGTGGGGTGGAAAAGCAGTCAGTGGAGTCTGTAGGGTGAGTTCAGGGAAGTATTGCTAGAATGAGTGTCTGGAGGTGGGAGGGCTTGGAAGAACGGCGCGGGGGGAGTCAGTCGTGAAGTGTTCTGCTTTTTTATTGAGAAGGGAAAGAAGTAGGTGGGTGGCAGAAGAGGAGGATAGCTGAAAGAAGTACAGGGCTTCACAAAGGCCTTCACGGTAAAACAGGGCCCCAGATAGCATTCACTGAGTGAGTAAGGTGGAACAGGTTTAGAAGAGCTAAAGAAGAGGGCGGACTGGGGAAAGGCTTACAGATGGCGGAGTAACTGGGCTTGAGAGGGACAAAGAGATTGGGGTGTTATGGCTGTGCTCAGACTCCATGTGGGGACTAGGAAGGGATGAGAAATTAGGAATAAAAAGATTTCCGTGGCCCATGCCTTTAATCCTAGCACTTGGGAGGCAGAGGTAGGCAGATCTTTGTGAGTTCAAGGCCAGCCTGGTCTACAAAGTGAGTTCCAGGACAGCTGGGGCTACAGGGAGACCCTGTCTTGAAAAGACAAAAACCAAAAAAAGATTTCTGAGAGAAATGTTTAGTGGAGAAGTGTTTCTGGTAATGAGATGGAAGTGTAGTTTATTGGATCAAAGGTGCCAGAGCCTGGGACGCAGACACTGAGCGCTGGGCATTGGGCGCTGTGTGCGATGGTAGGAGTCAAGGTACAGAAGGGAGGTGCTAGCCAGCTAAATATCTCAGTGAATATGGAAGAGTGATCTTAGGTGATGCACTCATCTCTTAGCACAATAGAGATGGCCTAGCGGTTAAGAGCGCCTACCGCTCTTGCAGAGGACCCGGGTTCGATCTCCAGCACCCACATGGCGGCTAAGAACCGTCTGTAACTCCAATTCCAGGAGAACTCCAGTTCCAGGGGAATCCGAGACCCTCTTCTGACCTCCGTGGCTTTGCACGACACGGGTGCGCAGACCTACACACAAACAGTACATTCATACACATAAATAAATAAAATGAAATTTAAAAACAAAACAAAACAAAACAAAAACTGCACAAAGTATTGTTAATGTGCCATAGTAAGCATTGATTGGCTTACAGATGGGAAACCTGTCAATCTGGACCAGATACGATGATGTAAAAGTCTCTAGATTCTGCAAGTGTAGATTGGCTGAGGTTTGGCTGATTTAGGCTGGTCACGGTTAAGGTGGCTGCCTGGCGTAGCTCTGGTCAGTCACCTCTTGGGACTGACAGGCTAACCCAGCTGTTCTTTTCTTAGCATGCTGGGCAGAAGTGCAAAGAACAAGCGCTTTTCAATCCTTTCGTCAAATTACACCTGCCAGCCTGCTAACCTGCTAACATTTCTTCCACCAAAGGAAATCTTGTGGCTAAGACCAAAGTCCAGGTGTGAGGAGGTACACTCTACCCCAGCAGGTGGGCAGGGATGGAGAGTGGATACTTCTGAAGAAGATTCCAATCAACCACAGGTGGGAGGCCAGGACTGGGAGGATGAGGGTGGAACTGCCGATGGCATTGGGCCCTTGAATGAAGACGGAGTGTTTAAGCAAAGGTGAGAAGAAAGGACGGTTTTTATGCTACTCTCATCCTGAGATACAAGGGGACCCGACTGAGAGTATTTGGCAAATAAATCATTTAATTAGAAAAGATACAGGTTTTTGTTTTGTGTGGAGTCAAATATGAACAGCAGGAACTCTAGCAGGCCCAGAGAGCTGAGAAGATGCTCTGGGAGGTAGTTAGTTATGGAGTGTCAGAGAGTCTTGGAAATAAAATGAACACACACACAGATACACACACACACACACACACACACACACACAAGCACACATACTGGGAGAAGAGCTTGGGTTGTCCCAAAGTAAACTCTCTAGAAACCATGTAAAGACCAGCCCGGACATGGCCTTAAGTGGAGATCTGGGTGTTGAACTCTTCCCACTAATGGCATAAGGCAGAAGCTTCCAGTGAAGAGGTACTTCCAGGGAGAAGTGGTCACAGCTCCATATTATACTTGGGATTTCGAAAATGCTTTTACTCTGACAGGGTGTTGAGATTTTTTTTTTTTTTTGGCACTACAAATAAGGAAGTGAGAGGGTGGGCGTGGGAAGGAAACTATTTAAAAGGAGATACAGTAATAGAAATACATTCATCCTTGGAAAGAGAGATTAGAAAGATGGATGGGGGCGAGACACCTCAAGCCTTTATCTTTCTGCAAAGCTTCTTGCTACGTTCTAGTATTCTTGACCCTCCCTCCTACATCAGGCTCTATGTTCCTTGGGAGTAGAAGATGGGTTGTCTTAATTACGGCTCTGTCCTCAGGCTGGCAGCTCGCCAAGAATATAAGAGAGCTCACCGAATATGTCTGAGTGGACGAATGAATGAATGAATGAATGATGCAAAATTCATAAGGTAGTATGTACATGTTCACGAAAAAGAACTCCAGATTTTCTTTTGGTAACGTCACTCAACAAATATTTAGGGACCTCTTGAATTTTAAGCAGGATGACTAGGCCTTTGTGAAGAATGAGACATAGCCCTTGGCAGATGGTCCTGTAACTCCACTTGCAGCTCTGGGAACAGTGACTAATACAGAGCCAGCCATACTGGAGTGTCTCAAGCCTTGGTTTCTCCACCTGCAGAAGGGGGAGGCTGACTCAGATCAGAGTGTTTTCTGCCAGGCTCCTCGGAACCTTCAGTATCTATTGTTTATTGTGATATCTAAAACAGAAACAGAATTTTCTTTTCTTTGTTTTTTTTTTTAAGAACATTTTCTGTGACTGGTTTCTAAAGGTGATATTTTGGGGAATGAAGTTTTGGACTGATTCTGGTAGACCAATCCAAGAATTTCATCAGAAGGTTCTCCCCATTCCACTTCTGGGGTGCACTAGCCTCAGATATAATCACACACTAAACCTTTGCCCATGTTCGGGATGTTATGGCTGATTTTTAGTGCCCAGTGGCTTCAGATATCTGATTATCTTTGGTCGTGATGATGTTGGAGGTGCATACTGAGGTTTCAGGATTAGGTTTTACCTGTTAACCTTTCAGTTTACTCCCTATATTCCAAGAACCCTGCACTCTGGGGAGAATCTGAGGTATTCAGGAATGTGTCTGTGGTGGTGGGGGGATAGGGATTTTGAGAGGACTAGGCTGTATAGGAATGTGGTCAGAGGTTAGGATCTCATCCTGAAACAGGATAGGATTGGAATTTCTGAAAATCAGGCAGATTTAAGGCAGAGCACAAAGTTATAAAAGATTGGTGGGCACTTTTGCTCTCTTTTGGCTTATCTGCCTAGTTGTAATATAGCCTCAATTTTGGGTTCAGCCTGGCTGTTGAAGTGTGCAGAGTATGACCATGGAAGGTTGAGAATGAGGATGGAGACTAACTGCAGGCCCTTCTGTAACTGCCCCAGGTAAGAGGCACAGAGTCACATTTGTTCTGTGTCCTAATGTGTCCCTTTCAATACTAGATGTCATACCATCTAGAACTCAGACTCTGTCCCATCATTTCTTCTGCTTAAAAATCTCCCAATGGCTCCCCAACCTCTGTGGTGGCTCCCAGTGCAGCTTCCCAGCTTCACATGTCCCCTACTCTTTCCTTTCACCCTTCCCAGTATTCTGGCCAGTTAGAATTGTTTTTGGCTTTCTGAACAACCCAGGATCATTCATATCTTCCTGTCCACTCATAACTTTCCTTCAGTTAGGATATCTCCCCTGAAACCCAGTTTAGTCAGACAGCCTATTCTTTAAGTACTAATCAGCTCCAGTCATAAGTATTGTTCATGTATCTATTCACTACCCCTGTCCCCAACTTTTAAAATTCTGACAAGGATCTTTGGGACTCTAGGACCTTACAGGCTGATTGGCACATAGCAGGTATTTATTGGTTGGAGGTTCATTGATTGCATTAGGTATGAATTTTGTTGAATGAAGTGGGGATTGTGACCTGTTGACTTTATTACCATCTCTTTGTGTCTTGTGTTGTATTGTGTGTGCGTGTACATGCTCATATTGTGGGCATACATGCTCACATGTATACATGTGTTATGAAGGTTTGCCTAATCTACAATAACATATGTCTAGCCACATTTACCTAGATATTTTTAAAAGAGTTGAAGTTTTGTTTTCTTTCAAGCATAACACATTTTTTTAAAGCTAAGCTATAAATAGATACTAATAAGGTAGGAAAATTAATGCAAAATTACAGGTTGTATTAGTCCTGATTGTATAATAATGTATCATAAACAAAGGACCATAAACATTCCTGAATTATCCTTGGAGTTCCCAAGTTGAAGCCATGAAGATAGACTCATTAATTTTGTAATCCTTGAGTTTGAAAAATATACTAATTTTCTACTTCAAAAAATTAAAAATATTTCTACTGTTAAATAAAATGACATTATAAAGAAAGATGTAGTTGGAAGTTTCTAATTTTGAAAGCAATGGAAATTACATTTGATTTATTGTACTTCTAAATTAGCAGCCCTAGATAAGGGACTTTGTTGTTACATAATAACTCACTGTGATCAGAAGAGTCTGACATAGGTGGGTCCACTGTGTACCATCCAAGGTGCCATCCAAATGCATTTAATTACTACAGGATGAGCCCATGGGTTTTATTTCATATGCTTCTTGCAATTTTAATTCATGGAATGAATGTCTGTGGCAGGGTCTACACAGTTGGATTGAGAAGGGTTCTGAGGCTCTATCCTGTATTAAGGTACCTGATTGATTAGTGACGTGTTCTAAGGACATGCAAGGAAAGATTCACATATTTACCTGTCTTACCTAAAGGATCCCAGATACGTATATAATGCTTACCAGTGTTATATAAATACAGAAACAAGAGATTTACTTATTATTCAAATGCTTGAATTTAAGATTTAATTGCATCACTTCCTGAACAAATCATGTTCTATCTCTGAGCTTCAGTTTCTTTGTAGGTAAGGGAAGTTGAGAAACACTAACACTTTTTATGAAGATTACATGACAGAATGTTTTGCATATGGTGATTTATTCTGCACATATTAACATCTACTATTTAAAATATTTTATTTATTATTTTTATTTTATGTGTATGACTGTACTGCCTGCAGGGAGACAAAGTGCACTTGTGTCATGCAATGCCCATGGAGGTCAAAAGAGGGTGTCAGATGCCCTGGAACTGGAGTTATGGACTGTTGTTAGCCACCATGTAGGTGCTGGGAACAGAACTTGGGTTTTCTGCAAGAGCAGTCAGTGCCCTTAACCACTGAGCCATCCCTCCAGCCTCACATGTACTGTTTTTAAAGGGTACTATGACACCATTGCTGTATTTATTACTCATCTGCTTCTTGCCTGCTAGCTATGCAGGTTTCCGGTAAGAGTGCCTTCCTTTCACTCTCATTTCATAGCACATGGAAGGAGTGCTGGCTGTTGACCATGACAAACCACCAAGGCCAGAGTTCTCCCCAGGGCTTCACTTTTATGCTGTGTGTGGTGATGTTCCTCATGAGAGATAGATACACTGAAGTGAATGAAATTGAACTCTATCATGGGGTTCATAGACTTGGGAACTCTATTCTTCCCAACTTACTCTTCTTGTTTGCTTTCTGTTGCTATGCTAAACTCCATGACCAAAAACAGCTTGAGGGGGAAGAGATTTATTCATCTTCCGTGTTCCAGCCCATCTCTGAGGGGACTCAGGCAGGAACTCCAGCAGGGGAGGAACTTAAAGCAGAAACCGTGGAGGCATGCTCCTTGCTGGCTTGTTTCCAGGCTCATATTCAGTTATCTTTCTTCTCATATTCAGCCCAGGCCCACATGCCTAGGGATGCTACCACCTACAGTGGGCAGGACCCTCTTACATCTGTGCTCCACAGTCATGGACATAGGCAAATGTGATGGAAGAAATTCTTCAATTAAGAGTCTCTCTCCTCAGGTATGTCAAGTCGATAACCAAGATTAGCCATCATGCTATAAACATTGACAGCGAATTTGGAGATAAGGTCTTTCTTTCCTTGGCTACCCCAGGATTGAAGATGTAGAACCTTATAGAGCTTAAGTTTTGGCCAAAATAACTAGGATGACTCAATTCTGTTCTGTATATCTCATTATATATGAGGCAAACTTAGGCACAGTCTCATGGTATAAGAGCAAGGGTGAGCAAGTAGACTAGGAAAGTCCCTTTTTATTTTATTTTTAATTATATATATGTAATCTATTGAGCATTTGTATAACTCATAGAATGGTTCCGAATCAAACCCAATCTCCCCTATGCCCCAATTCCCCATCAGAACTCATGCATTACAACATCTAAGTTAAGCACTATACAGTCAGCCTCCCAAACCAAGATGTCCTTGTCTATGTGTAAATAGATACTCTGGAGTCTAGTCAGCATATCTAGGAATCCTAGGGAAGGCATATTCTTCCTCACCCAAGAGTACTCAGTCTCTTGTAGTTCTCAGTCCAGGGTCAGTCCCCACCTGTGTCTCTTGCTCCACTTTGAGACCTTGTCCCAATTGACATGGGTCCTGTGCCTGATGCCGACATTGCCACAAATTCACATGCGAAAGCTTACAGTTGACTGTTAGCCACTGCTTCTGTAGATTCATGCACCAGCCCTGGCTCTTATCTTTCTGTTCCCTCTTCTGTGATGATTCCTGAGCTGTGGGTGGGTGAGGTTTGATATAGGGGCCCCATCCAGGGATACACACTCTGGAGGCTCCCATTCTTTGAAGCTTGACTAGTTGTGGCCTTCTGTTTGCATCACACTCTATTGTGTAAGGAAGCTTTACTGGTGAGAATTGAGGGGTGTATTTGTTTTCTCTCTGCTCCTCATTCTGTGTGTAGAGGTTCAACTGTAGATGTGTCTCCTGGGAATGGGTATTTTTTTATATGTATATGTTCTGTGTCTGACCAGCTATGGAATTCTACAGTGGCCTCCATCTGTTGCAAATAGTAGTTTTTTTGATGAGTGGCATATGATATGTTTGTCTGTAAATATAAGAACATGGATACATACTTGTGAGAAATGCTTATGATTTCACTGCTCTGTGAAGATCACAGTGTATATGTATACAAATTAAGACAGCTATGATGTCTATATACAGTATAATTTTATGGAACCACCAGTAGAATGATATTTTGTTGACCAAACCATCATTATGTGATATATTGCTACAATTGGTATATAGATAAGTGGTAGAATGCTGGGAGAAGAATCCAGTTTTCTCTAACTATGGAGTTAAGCAAATCTAGAATTCTAGAACCAGGGAGTAGGGATATCCCTTGAAATTTTCTAGAGAGAAGTCCTAGATAAAGAAGGGACAACCCCATGACATGGAGAGGGCAGTCCAGTCAAGGTATGTGTCCTTGTATGAGAATTTACTGAAGATTCCTGGTAGAGACCGAGAAGGATGCAAAGATTAAAACAGTCAATCCATCTTGAACTAGTATGAATGAAAAAGAAAATCTGTCAAGAAAGATATGTGTAAATGACAGCTCTCTTCTGGATTTTGAGGAGAAAGTCGATGGTTTAGGGACATAGGGGTAACTTCCTAACAGTCAGAGTTACTGTGGTGCAGTGGCTTTGAAACTGTGTTCTTTGGGTCACTAGAGTTTTGTAGTATAAAATCTCAGATGGCAGCCAAGTGGAGAGTAGGATGCAAAATTCTATCTACAGAGAAACTCTGCTTTTAATTATTATTTTTAGGTTTAGTGCACTACTTCTGGCTATTTATTTTTATTAATGAAACAAGCTCTGAGAGGCTTAAGAGAAGAAAGCCTTTGTTCTTTTTTATTATTTTTTATGTGTATGAGTGTACTGTCTGCATGTAGGTGGGCATACTCCTGTCGTGCAATGCTGCGGAGGTCAAAAGAGGGTGTTGGATTCCCCTGGAACTGGAGTTAAAGAGGGTTCTTAGCAGCCATGTGGGTGCTGGGAATCGAACCTGGGTCCTCTGCAAGAGCAGTGGCGCTTTTAAATGCTGAGCCCTCTCTCCAGCCCCAAAGCCTTTGTTCTAATGAAAAGAACCTTGATCAAAGGATCTTGACATTTGGGCTTTAGTACCACCTCCTTTCCTGCCTTACAGCTGAGTAGCCAAGAGGCAAAGATGGACTCAACAAGACACATTACAAAGCTGGTGCCTCATCCAGGAGTGAAGAAACATTGACATAGTTGAACTGACCAAAGTGTAGTCAGAGCTTTGATCAATTACAAAGTGTTGGGTGGTGGGGCCAAACCTAGATTATCCTAAGCATCAGGAGACCCTAAGAGAGATCATAGATTGGGTATTGGGATTATGGGTTGTGGTATGGACTCTGGAGCAGACTTAGTTCTGTCATTCATTCATTAATGTGCTTATTCACTCATTAACTAATTCATTCAATCATAGAACTGTTTTCATTTTACTTTTTTGCTGTCCTTAAAGACTCGGCTCCTAATACAGTCTTTGGCAGAGAAGTCGGGTAGCACATTGGGTCTAATCTGAGGGGAGAGTATTGAGTCCTTCCGGGAATCATGAGGACCGTTCTCTGTGTGTCTTGTAGTGGATGGCGCCCCTCATGCTGCAGTGAGTGTATAGAGAGCATGAGCTGTGTGTAGGACAGGATGAACTTCTTCATCAATGTTCCTGATGGCTGTGGCCTCTATTGCACTTGAATGATAAACTTCTTTTAAAAATATTTATTATTTTATTTTATGTGTATGAGTGCATTGCCTGCATGTCTGTAAGTGCACATGTCTGTAAGTGCACCTGTGGAGATCAGAAGAGGGCGTTGGATTCCCCTGAAACCAGAGTTACCCATGGTTGTTAGCTGCCATGTGGGTGCTGGGAATCAAATCCGGATCCTCTGCAAGAGCAGGCAGTGCTCTTAACCATGCACTCATCTCTCCAGCCCCTGAAAGATGAGCTTCTTAATGCCTTTGTCCTTGAGTACAGAAATGGCACATCTGTGCAACAAGCACATAAGCTGTCCATGGCTACAGCTCTTTTTGACATTGTTCTCTTGGAAGTGAGGTCCCAAGATTTACCCTGTATTAGCTTTGCGACTTCGGGAAAATTATTTACTCATTTCCAAATCAGGGATCATAATAGTTACTACTGCAGAGCATCTTCATCAGAATTAAGTTCAAATATAACATAGTTGGTGCCAGGCGTGGTGGCATGTGCCTTTCTTTAATCCCAGCACTTGGGAGGCAGAGGCAGGCAGATCTCTGTTAGTTCAAGGCCAGCCTGGTCTACATAGTGAGTTCCAGGACAACTGGGGCTACAGGAAGACCCTGTCTCAAAAAGACCAAAAAGACCAACCCCCCAAACCCCAAAACCGTAGTTGACATAGTGCCCTATACAGAGTATGATGCACATGTTGCTTTTGGTGTGTGTGCGAGTGTGTGTGTGTGTGTGTGTGTGTGTGTGTGTGTGTGTTAAAAGAAAAGCCTTTCTAGGGCTTTCCAAAAATCTCAGGAGAACCAAATCCCTATTGGCCTTGTCCACAATTACCCATACTGCTCCATTCTCAGAGTGGCTCCAGGACCCCAGGCTCCAGCCTCACTGTACTGTAACTTCCTGAAGACAGCATTTGAGGGCATGCCGCTGCCTTGCTTCCTGCCCTTGCTCCTCTTTCCTCTGCCTCTGCACTGCCTTACAGGTATTGTGCTCTGAACCTTGTCCCTCCCAGGCACACCTTGGCGGCGGGGGTAGGGTGGGGGGGGGTGTCTGTGCCAGTCCCTCATGCTTCCAGGGGTAAACCAGGAGGTTGTCCTGCCTTGTCTGGATGTGCACAGCCTGGGTCTGCTCAGAGCCTCTGCCAGTCCGCTCTGCTTTCCCCTGCCAGCTGCAGCACCTCTCGCTTTGTTAATAGAGAAATTGTCGAATAATGGGAATAATTAGCACAGTGGGAGCTTTACTGTGTCCTGGAAAGAGAACAGAGAGAGCCCTCCCAGCAGCCCCAGACATAATTGCTGGGCAGGGTTATTTTCTCTTGTCTGTGTCTTTCTCCCCTTCTCTTGCATGCATTTGATTTTTTTTTTTCTCTTTGTATAGAGAGAGTTGGCTAGGAAAAAAGACCTGTAAATTGCAGCCTTGCTGGGCTGGTGCTGTGAAAGCTGGGTACTATCGTCTTCTAGGGCTGAATAATTGCCCTCTCCCCCAACCCCTTGCAAGGGAAAGATCAGCTAAGCATCTAGCCCCTCTGCCCTTCTTTCTTTCCTGATTTTCTCTTCCTCTTTTAGCCCCCCCCCCCAACCTCCTTCTGGGTCCCCTCATGTAAAAAACTCACAGGCTCTCAACTGAATCTTTTTTACTGGTCCCAAGAGGCGAGGATCTTGAAGGGTGATTATCTTCATTATAAATTATTAACTCTCCCGGCAGCCAGATGGCTTTCCAACCCATGGCTGGGAACTCCAGGCTGGGGAGACCCACTGGCACGCTGAGGAGGGGACAGGAAAGGGGTGGAGGTTGCCTGGATAACGGCTTCTTGGACTTCTGTCTTTCCTTGAGTTGTGGCGGGGGCTGTCAGCACCTTGTAAGGCCCAAGGTCTGTGGTCTGCAGGGAAGTTAATTGTTGCGTATTGTCCCTTAAACAGCTCAGGGCTCCTTCGGAAATGGAATGGGGTAGCCAGTGGGGAGGAAGCCATGAGTTACTTTTGGTATAAACCTCAGAAGCTTGCTGAGGCCTAGTAGGAAGAAGTGATTATTATTTTGCTTTGATGTTCCCAGCATGCTAGACGGCATACCCACTGACCTCCGGAAGTCTGAGAAAGCCTTATTCTGTTGCTCAGTCTAGTGCTCCCTCCCCCACACCAGCCAGACGATCTCTCTCTTTCCCTCTCTTCCTCCCTTCCTTCTTTCCTTCCTTCCTTTTTTCATTTCTTTCTTTTTTTTCGAGACAAGATCTTATCATATACCCTGACTAGCCTGGAACTTGCTATGAGTTCCTGGGATGGTCTCAGACTCTTGGTGATCTTCCTGGCTTAGCCTCCCAAATGCTGGGATTGCAGGTATGCCGTACCACACCTGGCTCAGACTTCTCCATTGCCTTCATCTCACTCGTCCTTTATATGTCCATGAAAGGAAGTCCTCCCTTCTCTCAAAGCTTCCCCTGATCACACCAGCTCAGGGCCATCTCCAGTTTTTCTGAATTCCATTATATTCTACACATAAACCTATTTAGTACTGATCGGACACCCCAATAGGTATTCAACCCTTTCACGATAGGGAGAGTCAGTTCATCTGGAAGTTGTCTTCTTTTAAGACCCAAACATATATAGTCATTTTAGGATTTCCACTCACTAGACAGAACTCTAACCAGAGGCCAGTGGAGAACCCATGAGGCCTTTTCTAATTTAAGAATGATTCAGAGTTGGTGTGACTGCTGGTTGCCCCTGTAAACCTCACATCCTGCTATCTCCAAAAGCCTCTCATGAAAAGAGACTCAGCCATATCTCTCTCTCTCGCTCTGTCTCTTTTGGTCTCTCTCTTTCTCCATCTGTGAGTATTTTGTGTGTGGTATACATGTATGAGAATGTGAGCATACCTGTGTGTGTAGGAGGAGTTCAGAGGACAACCTTGAGTGTTGTTCCTCAAGCACCTTCCACCATTTTTGAGTCAGGGTCTCTCCAGGCCTGCAATTCACCTGGTAGTCTACACTGACTGGCTGGGAAGTCCTAGGGACCCACCTACCCAGTCCTGGATTATAAGCATGCAGCATCATTCCTGGCACTTTTATGTGGATTAGGGGGATCAAACTTAGGTCCTCATGTTTGTACAGCAAGCATTTTATTTATTGGGCTATTTCCCCTTCCCCCACCCCCACCAGCCTTCAGAAACGAGTCTTAAATGTGGCCTGTGACATTGGAATAAATGTAAAAGAAGCCCACATGTCTCAAATGCTGTCCCTGAGCAAGTCGGGTGGAACCATGATATTAGTCAGGTTGAAATAGGAGCTCAGGGACCAGCATTAACCACAATAGAAGCAGCTGACAGTGGCTGAGTTCCTGTCTGTTCTGTGCACTGTGGACGTTAGCTAAGTTTGTGCTCCTGGTTATTGACTTCTTAATACACGTGGAGCAGTTGAGACACAGAAAGCCATGTATCCTGTTCAATACCAAATAGGCATCAAGTGTTATATTTGGGATTTGGACCTTGAAGTCTGGCTGTGAAGTCCAGGCTTATAACCACTTACCATACTGCTTTATGTTCTGTTTTAGACCCTGGAGATGCCTGGTGCTACACCCAATCTATGCTTGGTAGTCTGTCTTTTTCCTTTTAGCCTTCCATCTTGTATTATTTAAATTCATGGCTTTCTTCTTTATTAGCATGGAATTTCCTTAGAGGGCTGGAGCTTTGTTTTTTAAATTTATCATTCTATCTGGGACATGAGGGTTTCATAGTTTAAAAAAAGATAATGAAAGGACTTTTTCCATTCACTACCCTTCAACTTACCTACATCTCTCTCGAAGTGCAGAGCTTAGAATAGAAATGGAGTGGCGAGTAGCAGACTGACACAGATGATCATCCCCTCTGCTCTGTAGCTTACATTTCAGTTCATGTGGTCTTAGATTACATTTATCCAGCACCCATAAGACACTAAAAAGACATGCATATATCATATGAGAGAGAGATATCTTGTTTATTTCATTCCTGAATTCTTATAACTTGTACTTTCTGACCTTGTGGTTTGGTTATATTGGACTATCAAGTTGTAAAACTTTATGTTCATCTCCATCAGAATTTGTTTGATTAGATATATGCTGAAGTTTAAACCTATCATGATCTCTCAGGATCCCTGCAGTCTCACTCACACATATATTCTCTGATCTGAGTGCCAGCTCAGAGGCCAGAGGTTCTCTTCCTCTTCATCCAAGCTCATGGTAAAAATGAACAATGGGAGGGGGGGGGCTGGAGAGATAGCTCAGCAGTTAAGAGCACCGACTGCTCTTGCAGAAGACTGGGGTTTGATTCTCAGCACCCACATGGTAGCTAAGAACCATCTTTAGTGCAGGGTGTGGTGGTACACACCTTTAATCCTAGCACTTGGGAGGTAGAGGCAGGTGGATCTCTGTGAATTCTAGGCCAACTGGGGCTATAGGGAGACCCTGCCTCAAAAAAAAAAAAAAAAAAAAAAGAACAATGACTAAGACCTCCAGGCTTCAACTTCCTTGATTGTCAGTCTTGGACTTATATACCCATGTTCTACATATTGTAGAAACTTTTCCAAGATTAGCAGGCCGTCATATAACTCCTGTGAATAGTTTCTACAGTAAAGTATATATATATATATATATTATATAGAATTATATTATTAACTATTATCAGGAAAGGAAGTTTAGGTTAGCCCAATAGGACCACTTTTTGGTTCTTTTTAAAAATAATATGTTTTATATTTTTATTTTATTTTTATGCATATGTCTATGTCATGTATAAAGCGCATAGTATACACAGGTGCCTGTGGAGGCCAAAAGAAGGTGTTGGATTCCTTGGAACTGGAGTTACAGGTGGTTGTGAACGAACTGCCTGCTAGGGTTCTGGGAGCCAAACTTGTCTCCTCTGGAAGAACAGAAAGTGTTCTTAACTGCTGTGCTATACCTCCAGCCCCTACTTCTTAGTTTTTATGGGAAATATATTTTTTATCCAAAGAAGAGTGTTAAAATTCAAGGCTAAAGAAAAAAACTCTTTTTCTTTGTCCATTTCTGTCCCTTTTTCTAGTGGGCACACATTCCCTCTTGTAAGTCTATTTGATAGCTTGGAGTTGAGGTCCCACTGGCCCGATGTCCCCCCCTGACCTGGAGGAGGCACAGTGACACTCCTAGAGTGGGCTGACTTGGTGTATGGGTCTAGAAGTAGCTCATCAGATTCAGGGGAGGAAGTGAGAGTAGAGGGAAAAGTGGTGTTTTCGGAAATAACACTGTAAAGGCGAGAGCAGGTGTATGGAGTGGATGAGAGTGATGAGCACAGTTCCAAAGCTTGGTAGATATTAGATGAGACGCTTTACCTTGGGAACTGTCGAGTAGGGAGTTCCAACCTTCAAACAGAAACCAGCAATAATTTTCTTAATAAAACCTTCTCAAGACACATGAACATGTAGACCAGAGAGAGAGAGAGAGAGAGAGAGAGAGAGAGAGAGAGAGAGAGGCCAAACCTCTTCTCCAGGACCTAATAAAATAAATACAATAGCATATAGTATGAGTAAGGAAGTGTATTACCTGCTTTTGTTAAGATACACAGGTAGAAAGATGCATACTGCAGATGGGTAGCACTCAGTCTATGTGTTTTATACATTGGGCTCACGGCAACATCACTCAGATCCCAAAATGAATTCTTTTATTTCCTCTGTCCTCTTCCCATCAGTACCCACAGTTCTGTCATTTGATTACATGGAATAGATAATTTTGCCTCTTCTCTGTTTTCTATAAACGGAACACACATAGTACGCACTCTTCTGTGTCTTAATTTGCCCAACTTTTGCTTGTGAGATTTATGCATGCTGTGTCTGGAGATGAAGACCAGTCACCTTCACAGCTGGGAAGAACTTTGCATGAATAGACTGGAATTTATATGTACCTCATATTGCAGATGGGTGTTTGGTGATATAGATATTTGGATACTATGGAGAATGTGTCTATGAGCATTCTCAGATATCTTTTGGACATATGTAAGCATTTCTGTTGGTATATTTCTAGGAGGGAAATTATGAAGGCATGAAGGTTTAAAAATGATCAGCCTTTTAAGATGCAGCTAATACAATGTTCCAACGTTGTTGTGCCTGTGTACATTTTTACATTTAATAGAATTCAAAATTATGTTATTGGAGAGGCATTATCAATCTTCTCATTCCCTTTTGGATGAACTAACAAAGACTCAAGTGGGTTGTCCAACATTAAGTAGCTGAAATAATGAGAGTCTGGGTTTAGGTTCAGCTCTTTGGCTCCAAAGCCCGTGTTCTCTATCTCTCCTTGCACTGCTTTTAGATCTCAGACAGAGATCTTTGTGCCTTGATCCCTCACTACCCGCAGCAGAGCCTTGCTCATGTACTAAGGAATGTGTGGTGTCAGGAGAGGTATGATCTAGTTAAAGGAATGAATTTCTGAGGCATTTGTATAAGAACAAGCCCCCATCTACCTTTAAAACAGAGAGAGAGAGAGAGAGAGAGAGAGAGAGAGAGAGAGAGAGAGAGAGAGAAGAATCGCATTGTATGCTATGTATTTGTCCATGCTCATGGGCAATAGGAATATAGGGCTGTGGTGCTGGGAGAGGGCTGGAAGAGTCTTAAGTTGCAGAGAGTTCTTCCAGATATGGATGGGGCAATATGATATGCAAGTCTTTGTCAATTTACTAAAGATACAACTTTAAAACAATGTTTTTGAGAATTTCATGCAATATATTTTGACTATACCCAGAGCCCTATTCTGTATCTGCATTCCCCGTTACTGCTCTGTGCCCAGTTTCATGTAATACACACACACACACACACACACATATATATATATATATATATATATACATATATATATAAACACATACACACATATATGTTTTTAAGGCCCATCAAGTCTAAATTGTGTCTACAAATGCCCTTTGAGTCTATCCACTGGAGCCTGGTTAACCTACTCAGTTTCACAGACTTACAAAGAAAAGACTCTTCCTTTCCCAGCAGCTATCAATTGCCCATAGTTCCTCAGCTAGGGGTGGAGCTTCTTACCTACTTCCTCACCTTTATACTGGGCTTTTATCTAGCTTCAGCTTACACAGGTCTTGTGCATGCTGTCACCATTTCTGTGAGTTCATATGAATCACTGTCAGGCTGTCTAGAAAACAGTTGTCTTGTGGTCATTCACTACCTTTGGCTCTTATAATCTTTCTGCCCCACTGATATCAGGCCTAGGAACCTGTGGCTCAGGGGAGTAGGGGAGAACCTACTACTATTATTCTGCCAAATGGGCACAGTATTAAACTGATTTATAATGACATTGCTATACCCACAGACTAATGCTTCTCTCAACTCTCACCAGAGAAGCTTCCTCATGCAGCACATGGTGACTAACACAGAAACCCACAACTAGTCAGTGTGCAGAGAATGAGACTACAGAATGCTTAATCCTGAATAGGAAATCTTTATCAAACCTGTCTCCCAAGACTCAGGGATCATTGCAGAAGACAGAACATTTTTATATAAATTCTTTAATTGAATTTTTATGTGTTTCATACATTTTTCAGTCTTAATCGTCTTTATATCAGCTTCTCTACTGGCACCCTCCGCCCCCTCCCCCCAGGTCACATATTCTGTCAGTTGTGCTAGGGTCCACTGTGCCAAACTACTCTCATGCCCACTCCTCAGTGCCAGCGCATCCCCCGAGCTCTAGTCAGCCTATCCCAAGTCCCTTTCCTAGAGGGTCAGTTCTTCCTTACCCTACTGTAATCGGATGCCAATATTTCTTCAGCCAAGGTTGGGTTCTGCTACCCATTTCTGTGGTTCTGTTCAGGGTTTTTGTCCTGCTAAGCTTGTGTGGGTCTTGCACACGCTGCTACCAGTGCTGTAGGTTCATATGAACAAGGAGCTTGTAGGATTCATTTCTGTTTGGTCTCGCACCACCTCCCTGGCTCTTACGATCTTTCTGCCCCCTGTTCCGCAATGTTCCCTGAGCCCTGGGTGGATGAAGCTGAGTATAGGTGACCTGGTCATGGAACCACACTCTGTAGACTCCTTATCTCTTTGGCCATTCATGGCCTTTTGAGTTCCTGGCCTCCTGTTTTATGGGGAGAGCCCCCTTAACAAGAGTGAAGAGGTAATTAATGCCTTCTTAGGTCCTTGTTCTATGTTGCATGGGGCTTATGTGTAAAGGTTGCATTGTAGATGTGTCACCTAGGTATGAGCAATTCACAGACCATGTCTCTGTGTGTCAAGTTGTAGGACTCTGTACTAGTCTTCATTTGGTACAAAAGAAGCTTCTTCTTTGAGTAGTATTTGGAATATTTGTCTATAAATATTAGGTATACTTATTTTGCAGTTAGTAAGATGTTACCTTAGCCTATGGGATTTCTCTAAGATCTGACCTCTCCAGTTGTGTGCATTTGGCTATGTGAGAAGACAGAACTTTTTAAAAAATATTTTATTATTTGTATTTTATATGTATGAGTGTATTGGCTGCATGTGTGTAAGTACACCTGTGTTGTGCAATGTCTACAGAGGTCAGAAGAGGACATTGTGTCTCCTGGAACTGGAGTTATGGATGGTTGTTAGCCACTATATGGGTGCTGGAACTGAACCTGGGTCTTCTGCAAGAGCAGCCAGTGCTCTTAACTGCTGGAATATCTCTCCAGCCCCAGAAGAAAGAACATTCGATGGCTGGCCCAGTATTATTATGATGGTATTAATCAAGATTCCTGGTCATGATTCAACTCAAACTTCATTTAGTAAAAAGCAAGTTTGGCGTCTGTAAAGCAAACCCTAGGACTCTTTGGGCCTCATTAGATCTAGGTGTTAAAGCCACACCATCAGGGGAAATCTGTCTCTCCACCTCTCTTGGCTCTTCTTTGTCTTTGTTGTCTTCATTCATAGATAGGATCAGCTTTAATGGTAACAATGGTATTTCTCACTGAGTCTTGACTTTGAGAGTTTGCTGACATCATAGAAAAAGAGGTTGTGTTTCCAGTAATTAGTCATCCCTAGACCACTTGCTGTGACCACAAGACTAGGACGTCTTAATGGGCTAACCTTGATCATGTGATCTGATATTAAGGTGATATCTGAATCACACAAACTGAGATTGGTGGTGAAAATCATTTGCCTGTAGAATAGAGGGTTCAGAAAGTAAAGGTCAAAGCTAACAGAGAGCCCTTGGAGGCCTTTGCAGTCCTGGTGAGGGGTCTGAGAGGGAAGGAGATAAAAAGACTGCAGACCCCACCCAGGCACTGTGGGCTGGGCAGGGGATGGCCACCATCATCTCTTCCCAATCAATCACATGCTAGACACTGTCCTGACTGTCTCTTGAGTCTATTTCCAGCTCAGCTAAGCCTCCATGGCTGTTGGAAATGGCAGCAAAGAAACTGTAAGGAGTGGGTAAGAAGGGCAAATGGCAGCCAGCTCTTCTGTGCTATCCCTGTGGCGAATAGCCCGCATGTCAGAGTTGTGTGAGGCCCCCCTGCATCCTAAGCAGCCGGAATTCAAGACATTTGCAAAGATGTTCACCCCACATAAAAAGTGTGCTGTTCGATAATTATGTAAATTAGCTGGCAATTAGATAATGTCACTCACTTTCTCTCTCCTGCTTGATTCCCACACAGCAGATAAGTGTTTGGAGCTTCAGTGCCATCTCCAGCCTTCCATGTTGGCGTTGAGGTTACCTGGCCCTGGCTGCCTGTGCTGGCCAGTGGCTCCAGGAGGCTGGTAGTTGGTTGCCTGGGCGAAGAATGCTCTGCTGGGCAGTTGGAGAAAGCTAAGGGACACATGCTGGGGTAGCTGGCTCAAGGCCTCTCACAGCTAATATAAGATCATATATATCTTTTGGTCATTTGGGCAAACTCCTAGAGGCCATGGGAATGTCTTCAGTCCAAGGAAGCAATAGAAGAGCTTTATTAGAGAATGTGGGTATATCACAGGGTGTGAGGTATAAATGGACTGGTGGCAGTGGTACCGTTCCCATGTCTGACCTGCCTGGCACCTATGGAAATGAAGGGTCAGCCTTTCCCTGTCAGCCCTTTTGATCTCTTAAGATTCACAATGGGCCGAGTTGATGTCATTGATGCTGGTCTGGACTGGTGGGGAAGGACAAGAGTCTGAAGGGAGAGGCTTGTCTATACAGACCAGGGTGGCCGTCACAAAACAGGCTTGGTAAACTTCCATGATCTTCTCTCACAGGTGTGTGTGTGTGTGTGTGTGTGTGTGTGTGTGTGTGTGTAAATGCGTGTGCTGGTGTGCATCTGGGTACCATGGTACCTCATTCATTCATGGGTTACCCTTGACCATTAGGCAGGTGTTGCTTTGCCTTTTGGGGCCACCTCAGGTCTGCATTTGGAAGAGTTAAGGACGTGCCCAGGGCTGCTGTCCCTGAATACAGTGGGGTCATGTGGAGACCTCTGCATGGAACAGAAGTCAAAGGACCTCATAGGGGCTCTTAAGTTTTGTTTTCTAGTTCATTCTGTCTATGTTGCCTAGGCCCTCTTCCATGACAATTCCTGTGGCAGGCACTGTGGTGAAGCAGTTGCTTTCTTCCAGAAGGTTCCCCCAACAAATAATCTGATTCTAACCCTTGAGCTCTTAATCACTGTAACTTACTGACTCTAAAACACAGTTGTCCTTTAGCTGGGCATGATGGCACGTGCTTTTAATCCCAGCACTCGAGAGGCAAAGGCAGAGGCAGATAGATCTCTGTGAGTTCAAGGCCAGCCTGGTCTACATAGCCAGTTCAGGACAGCTGGGGTTAGAGGGAGACCCCCATCTCAAAAAGACAAAAAAAAAAAATGCAGTCGACCTCCAGCGGTTTGTGGTGCCTTCTGGTATGAAACTGTCTTATACTGTTTTGATCCAGTACTTCCTGGAAGGAGCTAGAGTTAGATAGACTGGTGTTTCCTCCCTTCTGAAAGATGTGGCCATTCCACTCTTTTGGCATACCTCACCTAACACTCCCATCACATTCTCAAAGACTGTCATGGCAACTGCCCTTACCTCCTGCTCCAGACTCAGTACTTTTGCACTGACCATTTTTCCTGGATATTTATATGGCTAAATCATATTCTGACTTGTGTTGTTGATATGTATCTGTGATATGACTCTTAGTGTCATTGATTTCATGCTACCAAAGTGACATCCAGGAGTGTAAGATTGCTCGAACTTTTGGCAGCTGGCTCACACAAGCATCTGAGAGTCAGCATCAATATATTCCTCTGTTCTACTTAGGCATCCCTAAGCCACTGCAGGTATTCAGGCCACACTTCAGGAAACACTTCTTTTATAGAACCAAGGCTTTCATTATGATGGATTTGACCAGCCTTTTGTTGGTAGGGGTTGCTTGTTCATGTGGAATAGGGATCTGTCCTGGTTAAAGGGATAGCATCTTCTTCAAACCAGGGAAATGGGAAATAGCTAGCTTTGTTGACATCACCATCACCATCACCATCACCATCACCATCATCATCATCATCATCATCATCATCATCAGTATAGTAAGCTGTGATGCTCTGATGGAGATCATGGTGAACCACTGTGACTAGTAAGCAGCAAACTGCACAGCTCTTGGAAATTATACTGACTGTTATATCCAAACAGAGAACTCAGAACGTTGGTGTGTTGGGTTAGTGAGTGCCTCCAGAAAGCAGTTCTCAAGCCCAGTTGGCTGCTGTTGGCTTTCTGGCCATCATCAAAGACACACCTTGTGCTCTATGTCTGTGGCACATCTTAACTCTTCAGTTGCTACTCATTCTGCAGTTCTCAGAAATTTTCTCATACACACACACACACACACACACCCCATCTTTCCATTCCAGAAATAAGAAAGAAAGCCACCCAGGATTTATTAATCATTTACCATGTACAAAGCCCATGCTGGGACCATAGCACACTAATCTCACTCAGTCTTCCTCTCAGTCATGGAAAGAAGCTATTAGTTTATCCACTTTTCAAATGATTAACTAGAAACTCGCATGCATTAATTTTTTTGAAGTTTCATGTACAGAAATTAGAATCCAAACTCAGCGTTCTAAATTTTTTAACATTAAAGGTCAATTTTTTGAATAACTTTCACCCCAAATTTGGTTGGAGATGAGGGGTGTTATGCTCACTGCTCATCTCCTAATTTATTTTTCATCTATCTATCTATCTATCTATCTATCTATCTATTATCTACCTGTTTATCTATCATCTTCATCATTTATCTCCTTTTAAAATTTAAGGATGGGGATCTGCCTTAGGTCTCTCTCTCTCTCTTTTTTTGGTCTTTTCGAGACAGGGTCTCCCTGTAGCCCCAGCTGTCCTGGAACTCCCTCTGTAGACATGGCTGCCCTTGAACTCACAGAGATCCCCCTGCTTCTATCTCCTGAGTTCTGGGATTAAAGGTGTGCCCCACCATGCCCAGCTTTGCCTTAGGTGTCTTATACCTAAGTAGTGGATTGTCAAATTGAAAAAGAAAATAAAGAATCAACATTTTTAATAGACAAATAAGCAAAAAGCATGTGTGGATATTTGAACATTTTAAGCTGCTATGGCCTAAATACTTCAATTTTGGTTCATTCCAAAAATGTGCTTCTGTGGTTTTAGAAATTTTCCCATGATATATGCATTTTCCATATGAAAAAACCAAGTGTGTCATTAGGAGCTGGGTTCAGGGTCCTCCACTGACTCTGGGTAGCTGTGCCCTACCTGGCTTGAAGTATTGGGCACTGAAGGCAGATTTCAAATAGTCCACCTGGCATCAGTACATCAATATTTGTGCAATAGGATGTAAAAGTTGCCTGACAGTCTTAATCTTCATCTCCTGTCTCTTTTCTTTCACAGGTGTTCCTTCTGGAGTCCTGGGAGGTGGGATATAGACAGGACTGCCTCCAACCGGCACCATGAAGTCTGAGTCTGGTTCTGCTCTGCTCTGGGCCGTGCTCTGCCTGAGTACTCAGCTGCTTCCTGTCGCTCCCCTTCCCAGGGCCTGCCGGTGCTAGGGTGCTAGGAGGTAGAATCTCAGCCCTGATCCTCGGCCTGGGTTTACCTTTCACCTGGCTTACTGCTTCCTCCCTGTCCATCCCGGCACTCAGGGTCTCAGCCCTGTCCTTGTCCTCCCTAGCTGGGAGGATCACATTGCTTAAGACTCACTCCTGCCCTCTCTGGCTGGGAGGACCACATCGCTGAAGACTCATCCCACGTAGGCCCTTTCTCCTTGAATCAAGGCCTCTGGATCCACATGGATAGCTGAGATCTTTTCTTGGAGAAAGATATTTCCTGTTTGGCACCTCTCTTGCCCCGCCTGCCTCTCCCTGTCTGTTTTCCCAGCCTCTTGCCCGTGTGCCCATCTAGGGCTGTGCTATTAACATTTCTCCCTTTCTCACCCTTCTGACATCCCTGTTTGTCCCTCCTCCTTGTACGGTCTCTGTCCCCACTCTTCCACCACCAAAGCTTTCTCTGAGGGCTGTTCCCTGGCCTGTCTGCTCCACCGGGCTCTGGCCCAACAGCCACAATGAGCTTTACCCTTCACTCGGTTTTCTTCACCTTGAAGGTGAGCCTCTTTCTGGGCTCCCTGGTGGGGCTCTGCCTGGGTCTGGAGTTCATGGGCCTACCCAACCAGTGGGCCCGCTACCTCCGCTGGGATGCAAGCACTCGCAGTGACCTGAGCTTCCAGTTCAAGACCAATGTTTCCACTGGGCTGCTTCTGTACTTAGACGACGGTGGTGTCTGTGACTTCCTCTGCCTTTCCCTGGTGGATGGCCGCGTTCAGCTCCGTTTCAGCATGGACTGCGCCGAGACTGCTGTGTTGTCCAACAAGCAGGTGAACGATAGCAGCTGGCACTTCCTCATGGTGAGCCGTGACCGTCTGCGCACAGTGCTGGTGATTGATGGTGAGGGCCAGTCTGGGGAGCTCCAGGCTCAGCGGCCCTACATGGATGTGGTCAGTGACTTATTCCTTGGGGGCGTCCCCGCTGACATTCGATCTTCTGCTCTGACCCTTGATGGAGTACAGGCCATGCCCGGCTTCAAGGGATTAATGCTGGATCTGAAATATGGCAACTCGGAGCCTCGACTTCTGGGGAGCCAAGGAGTCCAACTGGAAGCGGAGGGACCCTGTGGTGAGCGCCCCTGTGAAAATGGCGGGATCTGCTTCCTCCTGGACGGCCATCCCACCTGCGACTGTTCCACCACCGGCTATGGTGGCACCCTCTGCTCAGAAGGTAAGGCTCTCCTCACTTTCTTTCTTGCTTGAGATCTTCCTACTGGACTGGGTGAAGGCAGGAAGGCCGGATAGAAACCAGCTCCATGTTAAAGTACATCTTAATCTCTGCTTAGATAACTGAGCCTCTCTCCCAGAGGAGGTGTTGAAAAACGCTTTTCTTGCTCTTAATGGAAAATGCACCAGATCTCAGGAGGAAGAGAATCCAGGTTACTCAACCATGGGCTCTGACTCAATTCAAAGTCTAGATGGAGTAGACTGCAGAGTCTCTACCCCAGCTTGGCTCCTCTAAGCAGCATGGTTAGCGAAGTGGCTATGTCTGTCCCTCCCAAACCTTTGAAACTTGGACCCTTGGTGATGGATTGGAAATTCCCTGTCACCTCAACCTAAGCAATGCCTGTGCAGAGAATAGGGATGGGTGGAGTACAGGGTCTGTCATTAACTCAGTCCTTATGCTGTCCTTGACCTTACCTTATGTATTAATATCCATTTGGTATTAGATCAGAGAGTAATCCAGAATCCAGTTTCACAAATAAAAATAAGATATAAATTCTTGGACCATTGAACAGGCTTAGGGTTGGGGAAGAGGAGCCACTGAAGTGATCAAATACATGGAAACCGATCAGCTAGGTGTGTGTGTTGGGAGCTTAGGATGAAGGGGAAACAGAATGGAATTTCTCCTATCCTTGGGTTTGCTCCAATTCTTCGAGAAATACTTTATATTTCAAATCCATGCTGACCTCTTGATGGGGTGGTGGCATGGTATAAGGGCAGGCAGTGGTCCTTGATCTCAGCTGCATATTAAGATCACTTTGGGGGAAGTGAAAACCGTTAGGTACCACATAGCTTCATTGAATCAGACTCTCTGGGAGTGGGATCCCAGCAGCTGTCTATTTTTAAAGCTTCTCACAGGAGCCCAATGTGAAATTAAGGTAAAGAATCTACTGGTATAGGGTCAAAGGGGGTCAGACTGATACCTGTGAAATCGGAGTGCCCTCCTGGAGCTCTTAGTCTTAATAAAGGGATTTAAGAATAAACTCAAATGGAAACTTGAGGACATTTTCACTAGAGTTTAAAAGACAAACAAACGAACAAACAAACAGGGCAGGCAAGTTATAAATCTCAGCAGCTTCTCAGAGGAGGAGGATGGAGAAGGAAACACCCCACACCATTTGAGTTAAACCAGCATGGAGGTTAGCCACATGATGGGCCAGCAACCATGTGGCAGGGAAGGGAGCTTTAGAGAAAGAGTAAGGAAGCCCAACGTGCCAGAAAAAGCATACCCAGGCTCTGACCAGCATCCAAAAGGAAGAGAGGAACATGGACCTGTTTCTGAGGCAGGACTTAGAAAGATGGGCAGATCCAGCTGCGCGGGTGGGAATTCTGGGAAGGAAAAGTACATCATCTAATTAAAGGAATAATTATTCCTTCTGTATCTTTAGCATGGCTTAAGATGAACCTGCCTTCCTATGGGTGGTCCTGCCTTCCTGAGAGGTGGTCCCTTAGCCAAGTCATTGACTCACCCAACTGGAATGTTAGGTCTCCAGTCTGGCCAGAGATTTCATTCTCTGGACCAGAAGGAGAGAGTTTTCCCTTAATTGGGCCTTTACCATTGTGTCAAGAGGGTGGGGTCAGGTATATGTCTTCCTTCTGATTCCCAAGATCCATTCAGGTAAGGCCCCCACTGTCTTGGGATTCATATTTAACAATTGTATTTGTTGGTATTCCTAGAACATTTTGGGAATTGTTCATCCTTTAAAGCATGTTGTGGTTGATGTAAACTGTGTATGTCTGTAGCTATTAAAATACATTTAAAAAATCAAAACAGTTTGTTTTACAGGTGGAACACACTGGAGACTGACACATTGGAACTGGGTGGAGACCTCATTGTAGGTGGTGTATGGTTTGCAACAGAAACGCTCCCTTTGTGGTTCTGTTTTCTATTGGGTGGGGCCTCCCATTTCCCTTCCTGTGCCTGGGCCCTAGAAAAGAGAGACATCAGGCATCTAGATTGTCTCTCTTTAGGTCTGCAGGTATGTCCAACCCGAGACCCACCAGTCCGCTTGCTTCCCAAGAGAGCGGTGAATACGGCTTAACACATTTGTAGATGATAATTTCATGTTGAGATGTTAAAAAGTTGGACAGACTTGCGGGATTCTATTTTTCATTTAATTCAGAGAGAAAAAAGGGTGGAGGAAGAGGAGCAGAGTGACACTAACCCATAAAACCACATTGGGAGCGTGGTCATTGAAGAGCTCCCAAGTGGGTCTTTCCACAGCCAACAGGTGCTCCGGAGCTTCTCAGCCTGAAGACGCTGACACGATCACTTGTTTTCTCATTTGCCCAAAAGATCTGTTCAGCTCTCAGAACTTACAGTGAAAGCTGACATTCTTCTTTCCAGGGACCAGGGAGTTTGCAAGTGTGTTGTTAACTTGCTGATTATCTCTGATTGCATTTTGTGTGTGTGTGTGTGGGGGGGGAGGGTGGTGGTTGAAAAGATCTCATTTCCTCCAGGCAGGTCTAGATCAGCACTTTCCTGCAGGAAGAATCTCTATACTGTAGATGTATATAATTTGTCTTTTTCTCTTTCTTTTATTTATTTCTGTATGTATGTGTTTTTCAGTCCCCAGTGGAATTTCTTCAGATCAGATTGATTGCAGTTGATTTTAAAAACCAGTTAAATGCAATATGTATATTTTAATAATTGTTCTTTCTGCAAGGTTCAGATCACTGCTTGGATATGGATTGATAAGCATTTGTAGAAGGCAAACACACAGTTTAACTCATTCCTCTCCTGTATAGAAGGAGAGTAAATAAACTTTGTGATAACAGTAAAAATTGGCTGGCCTGAAACAACGATACAAAGGTTGGAATGAGGTCTGATGTTTACTGTGGTTAACTTGAAGCCTGCTGATCCCCGTAATTATCATCCTGTCTAGTCAATCACAGAAATGCATTGCAGACCCTTACAAAATATCCCTTGCCTCCACACACAGTTAATTTTTAGAGAGTTAGCGGAAACACTCACCTGTAAAATGTTAAAGGGAGGGGGGACCCACAACAGCTGCCAAGTGTTAAGCAGATCTGCATAAAACAAGACAAATAGCCTAAACAAATACCTACCCATCTTCTTAGAGATAGTGTCCAGTGGGTAGTGATAATGCAGCCACACCTCCTTCCCCTCAGGTCGTCCACAGAACAGAAACCACTGGATTCTATGAAGACCCACTTTGTGCTCTCCCAGTTCCAAGACCAGGGGCAGCTGAGAAGGTTCCTGCAGCTTCAGAGAATGTAGTTGGGGCCTGTTGGGGGCAGCCCTTGTGGTCCATTAGCTTGCAGTCTGCCTGCAGTGTTAGCGTTTGCTTGGCCTGTCTGCTTCTGCATGCCTTGATGACTTTAAACTGTCTCCGTAATGGACCCCAGGAAGAATGCACAGATGGGTCCATCACTTTTATGTGCTTTGAGCTATTCTAGTTCCCAGCTGAGAAGAGAAAATGACACCAGAGGTAGTTGGTGTGGGAGATCCGATCCCAAGTGTAAGATCTACTACACCATCTTCTCTTTCATCAGGTGAAGGAAGGACTGTGAGCTCTGGCTGCAGACTGAACTGACCTTGGGAAAACCCTACTCTCAGGTCCCCACCTAGTTGATAGTCGCAGTCACATTGAGCATTATGGTACAATGAATGAATAGAGAAGAGGTTCTAGGTTCTTACTCCTAGGTGTCATAAATAAAATGCTTTGTTGCACAACCAGTAAATAAACGGTCTTGGAGGATAGAAGTGGAGATAAGACAAAACAATTGAAAGATGATGCATGTGGTTTGGGCTATAGTGAGGCTATGGGCCAGCACCTCCACTCGTTTATTTGTTTAGTTCAGTCCTAGAATGGCAACCTTGAAGTTTAGTGACCAGAGAGTGAAGAGATGTCCTCAGCTCCCCTAGGGATAAGTCTGCTCATGGGATATAGAAAGTTCATCATTCCCTTGGAATAATGAGTTGAGACTTGATTATTTTTAAAGGCTTCTTAGTTATAAAAGTATATGCGTTGAATTTCTCAGCAACCTTGTAGCTGTGAAGCATCAATTCCCTGCCAAGGTATGCAAATTTCAGTCCCAGTGTCCCTGAAGATTTCATTTGACATAAAGTCAGCCTGTTGCAGGGAGGGTGGGGCCAGGGAACAATGGAGAAGGCTTTATGAGTTGATCTCCTGAATGAATCTCATGACATGTGGCTATGTCACATCATTTGGGTGACCATACTGTTGAGTTGATTCAGTAAAAAAACAAAAAACAAAAAAACAAAAACCCCCAAAAAACTGGCGGCTTATCATATTGGCAAAGAATGTTGGTTGGTTGTCTGCTACCTTTTCCTGCTGACTTGGGCTGTTGCCCAGACAAGAACTTGCTTGCTTCATGTCTCAGCTGTTACATTTTCAGGTGTTGAGAGTTCTAGTGAAGTGTAGCTAAGGGTGTCTGTGGTAGGGACCAGGCTTTAATTACAAGTTCATTGTCGCATGAATCCCACCAGCGACCACCCACTTCCCTCATTTTGTCTGAGCTGACGCTCTACTCAGGTTGTTTGTTTGATATCTCAACACTGCTGTGTGGCCTCAGTAGGCCTTCTAGAAAGCAAAGTTCAATGACTTTTTTTTTTATTGAGAAGTGTACTACTCTTGCTCCAACTCTCAAAACCAGAAGGATGAAATGAGTTCTCCCTAGATGAGACGGCACACCCCTAAGCATTCACCGAGTTCTCCCTAGAGGAGATGGCTCACCCCTGAGCATTCACTGAGTTACATAGACAACAGCACATTGTTAAGGTACCAGGGATGCCCCAGTTTGATCTTTCTGTTTGAGTAAAAATATGGTTAGCTCTCCTCCTCCCAAGTGTACACTCTGTTTGAATTATAACATGAAATTGTTGCTAATGCGTGTCAGCTCCTAAGGCCTTGCGAACGACTGGGAGCTGGGAAATGGCGATTAATCAGAAGGAAAGGCAGGAACTCCTTTACCAGTGCTTCCCGGTGGTGTGGGGAAGTAGAAGAGAAGACAGACCTTACAGTGAACACACGGGAGGGACTGCTGCTCCGAAGCCTTGACTCCCCACCTAGTATTCAGGCGGTCTGTGGGATCAGCCCTAGCTCTCCACTAGCCCAGCCAGCCAGCCAGCCAGCCAGCAGGGGCTGTTGCTAAACGGAGCTTGAATAGGGGTCTGATTGCTCCTTTTTCCTCCTCTCCTCCTGATTACCAAGTGAGATTTCCTGGGTATGCTGCATGCTAAATGGCAGAACAGCCGCCTGCCACTTGCTCCAATTATCCCTCTTTTAGCTGCTGAAGGAAGAACAGTTTTTCTAATCTCCCCCCTCCCATAACATCTCTGCCTCCTTTAAAGAAATAAGACCCTTCTTTCTTACTCTCCCTTCAGTGGGCTGAGAGCAGCCTTTTCCCTTTGTAGGGATTGCACACCAGCTGCAAGCTGCAAAGGGGGTGGGCAGTGGGGAACGATTTGGTCCACATTCAGCAAGGTCAAGGGTCAGGTAGGCATTGTGCCAGGAGCCTTGGAGTGGCAAGTGAACTTGAATTTGCATTTGGTAATGAGATACCACAGGCCGGTGCTGGGGGCTAATTATTTTCAAGGCCCCTATCTCCCTTTGCAGGCTGCCCTGGAAAGATGCTTTCCAGCTCCCGGGGCAGCTACCCATCAGCTGGGTCTCTTCCTTCCTGCACAAAGCAGAGAGATGGGATGTAGGCAGTGTTGAAGATGGGATGCGTATGCCCTACAACCACTTGAGCGCCCCTGTTCTTACAGACTTTGCAATGTAGGTCCATAGCATTGAGACTCCAGAAGTGTAACTGAAGTGAGAGGCCTTGGGGCCTGGCCTTACTCAAGGTCAAGTGCCCTTCTGTGTGGACAAAATACCAATGATGTTATTGTCATCATTGCTAATGAAGAATATCACCATGTGCCTGATCTTCTGTTGCATTCATGTTTATTGTCTCATTTAATCATCACAACGTCACAACCTGTGTACTTGATAATCATTGACATGCCCCATTTTACAGATGAGGAAACTGATGTGCAGAGAAATTTGGAATGTGAATAGAATTTAATAGAGTTGCTGAGAGAGTGATGACTAGGGTGAAAATGATTTGCACTAAAATCTGAGCTTGTCCACGTACAGACTATATGCTTGTGGAGGTTTCTGAAGCTTCCGTTTTTCTATTAATAATAGTAAACAATAGTAACAACAGCAACAGCTGATAACCACAGAGCATTGGCTTGATGTCCATATGGTTGTAGCTGCTTTGCATGCATTAGCTCTTGCAACCCCGACTCTTGACACACAATTACAGTTCTTTCTTGTAGGTAAGGAAAGTGAGGGACAAACAGTTAAATAACATCTCCAAAATCATGCAGATAATAAGAGACCAAGCCGGGCTTAGTACCCAGACCTTCTCACACTCTTTACTAAGTCCTCTTGTCTCTTCATAAAGAAGAGGTCATAGGAAACCAGACCTCCAAGAGTGTTTAATGGTATTAAGAGTATAAGGCTATCTGTGTAGACGCCAGGCTGTTGGTTTCCTGGCCTCTATAAGAACAGCTATGTATCTTTGTGGCTTCACAGACATTTTGAGGCCTTCTTGGGGGATGCCCCCACTAATTTATTATATTACAGCTTTAAAGGTGGCAGAGACAAAGGGAGGGGGAACTTCAGGAGGGCATAACATTTAATGTCATTGCTGCTTTGCTTGGAGAACACGGAGTTGCTGCTGCTGACGGTTTGTTGGGTGGACCAACCATCTTTACAGCTCTTTGTCTGCATGTGAAATTATGGCTCCTAAGCCACCCAGCGAGGCACAGGGCAGGCTTTACCATCCCTGTGAATAGGTGAAGAAATGCAGACCCAGACAGAGGTGCGACTGAACTTGTTCAGTGCAGAAAGTGGGAGGAAGAGTTTGGGTGCTGCCTTTTTGGCAGGTATTTTTCAAACCGGTGTGCCCCATCCACGGCAATGCATTTTACTCCTTCTCTTAGCTCCCTTCATTAACACAAATGACCTCTGTCTCCATTGTGAAATGGAGCACTGTCTCCCTGGATGCTGAAGATAAGCAAAATGTCAAACTCCCGGCGCAGGGAGGTTATCAGCTGGGCCAGTCCCAGGAGCCTTTCTCCTCAGAACCAGAGAGTGTGAGAGAAAATGAAAACGAATGAAAATGAGCACTCAGTTCTCACCCTCAAGACCCTGGTTTGCAGTCAAGTGGCTGGGGACAGGACCCAAGGGTCTCCAGGCAGTCGGAGCAGAGCCGAAGCAGCTGGAGCGTTGCTGGAGGACACACCTTCTTAAGACTTACCTTTGGGTTTCCAGGTACCGGGAAATGCTCGGCGCACACTCAGGGCTGGTAAAAAAGATGGAGGCCCTGGGCTGTCCTGTCAGGCTCCTTGTGGCTGTCTTGCTGCCTTCCGTTTGTATTAACATGTAACACTACCAAACTCTGCTCTCTGTGTTTATTCTTTTCCTTTGTAGGGAGGGGAGCAGGATGAAGAGGTGGATTTACAGGGAAATTAAACTTTTAATAAATACTAACTTGCTTGAGCTCCTCACATGGTCCTGGACCCAATGCTTTTCCAAAAGATCTTTGAATATCACGGGCTTCGGGCACCACCTCTATGCACTCACCTCTGAGAAGACTTGTTGCTGTCTGGTGACAGCAACATCACTCTTGGTGTTTGTGTGTGTTTGTGTGATTCCCTCTGACCAGTGACCCTTCATCACAGACACACATCACACTTTATAGCCAACAGAGGTAGACAAATCATGGCTGGAGAATGTGGGAGGGGGGGCAGATAATAGAGACGTACACTTTGGAAGCAGGGAGGAGAGGAAGGGAGGCTTTGAGGATATCCTTTATTTAATAAGGGAAGAATTGTTTGGAAGTATTTGCTGCAAATTCAGAGGAAGCTAGTATTTAAACAGAAGGACAACTCCAGCCACTTCCTGGGCTTCCTCAGTTCAAGTGGGGATATTGGGTTTGTTTAGCTCTCTGGGGGCAGGGGACAGGCTGTGGTCAGCAGAGAGGGACAAAGCGTGGCTCCACGGGCCTGCCTCTGTGATCTGTTTGGGAAGCGACACTACCAGTGGGTTGTCATTACTGCTGCTGTTCTCCAGGAATTGGTGTCTTTGGGTGACCTATTTAAAAGGCATATGGGGGGGGGGGCCTGGAGAGATAGCCTAGCGGTTAAGAGCACCGACTGCTCTTACAGAGGACCCGGGTTCGATCCCCAGCACCCACATGGCGGCTAAGAACCGTCTGTAACTCCAATTCCAGGAGAACTCCAGTTCCAGGGGAATTGGAGACCCTCTTCTGACCTCCGCAGCATTGCACGACACGGGTGCACAAACCTACATGCAGACAGTACATTCATACACATACAAAGATAAATAAAAATAAAAAAAAAGGCATATGGGGTCCCCTTTAAATTGTATCATTGTGTGTGTCTGCTTTCAGACCTTGACTGCTGTCTGGGAGGTTCCTAAATAGTACATTTTCCAAAGTTGTCTTTTCTTATAAACCCAGGAACCAATAGCTTTAACAATAAATTGCCCTCAGAGTTATCCAGCTGAACTACCTAGCTCTACATGGTATAAACCTTGCTTTGCATCTAATCCTAGAAATGATGAATGCTTTCAGCCATTTTTTTTTTTCAGGGAGGATGATCCTACAGTGTGTAAGAAATACAAAGACATAAAAGTACTATTAATGACAGAAAGTCAAGGCACAATCCAGCTCTGGGTTCACATTTTCCAGTTGTGAAATGCAATTTGGAGCTTTATTTAAGTATAGTACTCTGTGTGTGCGTGTGCACATGTGCATATATGTGGATGTGGAGGCTGGTGGACAACCCCAGCTGTAGTTCCTCAGGCACTATTCACCTTTATTTGTGACATAAAGTCACTGGCCTGGAGCCAAGTAGTCTAGGCTGGCTGGCTGACCAGAGAGTCCTAAGGATCTACCTGTTTCCAACTTGCCGGTGCATTCTACCACATCTGTCTATTTTTTTTTTAACATGGCTTCTGGAGCTTGAACTCAGGTCCTCATGCCTGCAAGGCCAGCTCTTTACAGACAGCTTCCTTCACCTCAGCACTAAGTGCAGTATCTTTGTAGTGAAAAAAATGACTAGGGAGTTTCCCCATCAAGTTTGCTAGTGAGGCGCTATTTATTGCTTCCTTTGTTGTCATTTTTGCCTCTCACCTGCCAATTTGGTTGTCCTGAAGTTCTTTTTGACAGAGTGAAACCTATAGAAGAAAGACTGAGCAGCCCTGTGTCTGTTGGACAGGCCAGGGCTGGGGTCTCGGGTCTAGCAGATAGTGCATTCAGATAGTCCCATAACTGCTTCTGCAGGGATGATTGGAAATGTGTTGCCTGTAGCCCCTGGAACATAGGAGAGGAGCATTGAGAGAGTGATCAGCTTATTTCTTTAATAAGTTTTCAAATAAAAAGAAGAACAGGACTTGTGAAGAGAGAGAAGGTGGATAGCAGAGCCGAAATCACTCACTTGTGATCCAAACAGCAGGAAAGGGGCCAGCCAGGCTGGGAGGTCACCAAACACTTGAGGTTCCTTCCTTCCATCTCATTTTCTCAAGCATCTTTCCTCTCCAGAGGGGGGCCCTGCTTTTGCATGCTTAATCTTGAAGGGCTAAGGGAATGAGGAAGAGCGGGCTTGGGTACCGATGAACTGCTGATCTGTGGGATCCCAGAAAGACTAATCCTCCTGTGGTGAATTTTCTCCATCTGGGTCAGGAAAGACAAGGCTGCGGCTCAGGCAGAGGTGACATGCAATAGAAAAGTGTTAGGAGTTTGCATGGCTGCCGAGAATGAGCTGAAACTTGAGGGGCTCTGAGGCAGGAAGCACTGGTCTCAGGACCTTGGATGAGGATGTTAATGTGTTTGCGATTCCTTCTAGCTACGCTCTTGCCCTGGAAACCGAAATACATTTTAAATAATCCTGGGGCAGTAAGTTTAGAGGAAACTTTCAAGTTCATTAGGTCTAACTACTTGTCACTTTTTCTTCCTATTTATCCTCCCTTCCATACCACAAAACAAAGAACATTAACGACAGTCTAGTCAACTGCAGCAATGGGGTCTTGGTGCCTTTCAGGGTATCTTAATGTGTCTCTGATCAATGCTGTGTGTCAGGGAGTGCTGTCCTGTTTCAGCCTAGAGTTTGCTTCCCATCCACTTCTTCACTGATCTCCAGTCTCTTTAAAGCAATTTGACCTTTGTGATGTGTCACATGGGTGAAGAGGACAAATGGGAGCATGGGTAGGTCCTCACATTTCTGGATGAGATTTTACAGGAATTAACCCTTGTGCCAAGATAAAACCCAAAAGAAATTCTCTACTGTAGCAGTCATGTCCAATGTGCAGTCTGTGTGCCTCATGGACCCCAGGATAGTTTTGGACATGGACCAACACAACTCACAATATTACTTAAAACATGATTATTTTGAATTTTTTTGTAACTTTATTGCATAATATGTACTTTGTAGATGACAGCATCATGTTGCAATGCCAAAGTTTGAACATACCTATAAGCAGTACATATTCCACAATTTAGAATTATCTTGTGATTGTGTGTATGTGTGCGTTTCGTGTACACGTGTGTGTATGTGCTCATAGAGGCCAGAGGTCAATGTCAGGTGTCTTCCTCTCTCGCTTTCCACCTTACTTTTTGAGACAGGATCTGAACCAGGAATTCACTGATTCAGTAAGACTAGCTGGCCTTTAACCCTCAAGGACCTTTCCCAGTGCTGGGATTGTAGATGTGCACTGCCAAGTTCTCATGCTTGATTAAACTATAACCTCAGCCCCTGTTTGCATTTACTCTTAAACAATGTAGGAGGTATTGATATGGCCTGATACATGACAGTGCTCAGCAGTAGTCAGAGATATGTTAGGCTGCTGTAATGTGTATTAGTCGACCGGACTTTTCTTTATTGCTATTCTGGTGTAAGCAGATGAGTTAGGATCCATTCATTTTATTTCAAGGGAGCTTTCACTGAGCAAGATTCACAGTCAGCCCCGTTGTCCATCCTGCTTCACCTCCCTGTGATGTGCTATCTTTCTCCATGCTCACCTAGATGTTAGCATCTCTGACTTTCCAGAGTTTCCTGGAATTTCCAGATTGTTCTATAAATAATTGGGAAGTTCTGGAATGCAGTGGAGTAGAGAAAAGGGGGGAAATGGATTGGACTTTCTTGACAAGATCAACCTTGTTGAAAGGCTAGATATGCCAATAGAAAAGAAGACTTTGCTAAAAAGCCTACTGGATTTTTTTTTTTTTAAAGAAGGGGTGAGATGAAGTGGTATTGAGCAGCTGCTCCTGGAAAGTGGCCTTGGGACCATATGCCCAGTTCAGAAATGCTTCCTACTCTGCCAGGTTGCCCTGGAGAGCCAATGTTCTTGGCACTAGTGGGTGAAGCCTCCAAGGCAGAGGCTTAGGCTGTGCTAGAAGTCATCAGTCCCATGTGGACATAGACTGGGATCCCCCAACACAGATTTCCTCAGGCACCCAAATGAGTGAGACTAGTCTTGGCTCTTGGCCAGCTCTCTATTGATTGACATTTTACTGACAAGACAGCAAAGAAGAAGGAAAAATCTCATAAATTCTATGCTTTAAAATGGCATACTTTTAAGAGAAAATGAATGCTATGGTCATAATTCAAGACGTTAACTCAAAATTTCCAGGCTCCATGAACCTCACAGGTCTGCTGGAAAATGGGCCTCACTGTCCCAGTAATGACCTGTGGGATTATCCCATGGGTTGAGAATCCTAGGGCTTTAGTGTTGTGGAAACTTTAGTGTTTGTTCATCCTGATGTTCAGCCTCGTATTAATGCAGAGTATAGCTATTTTTTCACCATGTGTATATAACCAATGGCTATATTTTAATGTGTCTCTTGGCTCTCTTTGGCTTTCCTATCCTTAATGCACATTGTGATTGCTCAGCGGGGCTTTCCCATTCCTGTTGCAGAAGTGTAGATCATGCCATACTCTTCTTGGGAACTGTAAAATACAAGGCCAAGAAGGGAGAGGGCACTGTGCTTTCCTTTAAAATTAGTATACATGGAGGCTTGTATGTGAATGGCGTGTCTGACACAAAGCCAGGTGCTCAGTTAGTGTTTGTTGCCATAAGAAGGTATATTGTGTGTGGGGAGGGGAGGTATGTTCATGTTTCACATGTGTAGTATGTATCTGTCACATATGGGTTTACATTTGCTCACTAACATATGTGGATACATACAGGTATTTAGGTATATGAGATTAATAGTATCTGTTGAATAAATTGATCACTGAACTGATCCGTCATTTGGATTACACTAGGTACTATTGGAAATGCCTTCTCTTTTTCTACGGAAAAAGCAGTGTGTTTACCATGGAACAGATTTTATTGAATTTATGAAACCCATATACATATTCTATGTGGTTTGATCTGCTTGAGGATGAACTAGAAGACTTTTGGGTTGTTGGTGTTTACAAACCAGTGGTTTCTTGTAACAATTATAGGCAAGCAGCCAGCCTGGGATCATGTAACTGCTTGTGAAATGGCTGTTTCAGACAGCCATGTTGTTGTCACTGGAGATGGAGAGGGCCCATTAGTTCCTGTGGATTCCCTGGAGAAGATGAGGCTCACTGGGGACAGGATAATCATCTTCAGATATAGGAAAAGCTGTCATATAGAAGAGGAAGTGACTAGCCAGGTGGGGAAGCTGAACTTAAAAAGAGCACAAAGGGAGAATTCTGTGATAGTGCGATTGGCCCAAAGATCGCACATTTCTCAAGCTCTATCATTGGAGGGTGGAGTGGGGGCTGGAGTGGAGCTGTGAGGAGTGGGTGTGAGCTTGTGCTAGTGTGGACCTACCTTCAACCCATGGTCTTCCTGGTTCTGGGACTCTCAGCAGGCAGACCCTCCCTCTTGTTTTGTCATGTACTCCAGCCTTTTTAGAGGGTGTGGGAGATCATTCCCTGTATCAGTAGCTTGTAAAATAGAATATTAGGAAGAAATAATCAAACACATCACTATCACATATGCAAGTTGTTCCTAAGTAAATAGTCATCTGTTGGGAGACTATTGTAAAGATTTTTTTTTCTATTGAGGAATTTGGTTCAGGAAGGTTTAGAAGGCACTAATTAGAATGAAGCTCAAATCTACGTTCTCTTTACATGGTCACTTCTGTTACAGTATCTCACTCCAGAGCTTGTGCGCTCAGGTGGAGGCTGAGCTAAAATACTCTTGATGCCACTGGTGGGTGTCCTCTGTCGAGCCTTTGGCCCTGTGCGTGGTCATCTTTACTGCTCTGGCTAGAGGGCTCTGGCAGGCATTCAGTTACACCTCATCCGTTGGAGGCATCGCACTCACTAATATGGCAAAGCTGCTTTCAGTGCAAACAACCATAGTAGGAATATTTGCCGGGATAAAGTTGGAGTCTATAAGACAGAGTCCTTTGCAAAGCAGTCTTAGATATTTGTTCATTGACGTGGTGAAATAGGCTTTCTGCTTGCTAAAATTAAGTCATTTATTAGATGCTCATCAAGTGAATGGCTGTTACCCAACAGGATGGCTTCTGTTCCTTTTTTTTTTCTCTCTCTGCTGATGTTGCATTAGATTTTATTTCAGATATAATTGATTTTTTTATTTAAAAATTTTATTGAATTTTTATGTGTTTCATACATAATTTTTCAATCTGTCTTAATCACTTTTATGCCCACTTCTCCCTTGGCACCCTCCTGAAGGCCTCCCCCGACTCCAGAGTTCACACATTCTGTCATTTGTTCTAGGGTCCACTGGGCCAAACTACTCTTCTGCACACTCCTCAGTGCCAGCTCATCCCCTGAGCTCTAGTCAGCCTGTCTGGAGTTCTTTTCCTAAAGAAGGCCAGGGCTTCCTCACCCGACCACCATCAGCTGCCAATATTTCCTCAGCCAAGGTTGGGCTCTGCTACCCATTTCTGCAGTTCTGTGCTGAGTTTTTGACCAGCTGAGCTTGCAAGGGTCTTGTGCATGCTGATGCCAATGCTGTAGGTTCATATGAACCTGGTCCCAGGAGCTTGTGGGATTCATTTCTGTTTGGTCTTGCTCCATGTCTCTGGCTCTTACAATCTTTCTGCCTCCTCTTCCACAATGTTGCCTGAGGCCTGGGTGGGTGAAGCTGAACATAAGTGACCTGTCCATGGAAACACACTCTGTAGACTCCTAATCTTCACAGTTTGGCCAGTCAGGAGGCCCTTTTGGGTTCCTGGTCTCTTGTTGCATGGAGGAGCTTCCTTAATGAGAGTTAAGAATAGTTAATGCCTTCTTGGGTCCTTGTTCTATGTATGATGTGTGTGCTTGGGGCTTCTGTATAGAGGGGCTACTGTTCTTAATGGTGTTATGGTCTAGTTTGGAAGCCCATTTGCAGAGAGGTATAAACGTAAATCAGACAGGGTTAGAAAGGAGAGTTGGATGTGAGAAGAAACTTCACAGAAGAAATTCTTGGCGAGAACTTAGAAGTTTTAATTGGCAGACTTAGAGGAAGGGGCATTCAGTGTAGTCCTAGGAATCATCAGGGTCAGGGTGCTATTTGCAGGTTTCGCAGGACTCAGTGTCACTGTTTGGAAGGTCTGAGGCTAATCGAGAGTATGAGGACGAGCAGTTCGGCAAGGAGGTCTTCAGTGCTTTGTAAGGATTTTGAACACTTTTTCATAGAAGGCTTTGGAAGTTGTTTTAATGGAGTAGTGTCAGGTTTGCATTTTAGAAAGATGATTTGCAGGGTAGTTTGCATGATGGATGGATGATCAGAAGAAAGCTATTGCGTGGGTTTGTGATGCAAGAACATGCATTGGAAGAGTAGTGATGGGACAGGGCCCAGTTATGGAGATGGCAAGAACTTAACAGTTGGGTGAGGACTGACATTTGGTTTTGGGTTGAGACCGTGTGGCTCTGCCACATGCTAGTTGACTAGTTGTGAAAACTCGAGCAAAGGAGGTTTCCATGTTTCAGTTTTGCCACCTGTGACATGGGATGATAATAGTGCCTACCATTTAGGATTATTTTGAGCTTTAAATGAGATAGCATGAAGCTAGAGTTGTAGCTCAGAGCTCTTGCCTAGCATGTACAAGGCCCTAGGTTTGATTTCCAGTACTGAAAAGAAAAAAAAAAGGTGCTTATGGAGTACCTAGATGAATGCACAGCACAAGGACAAAGGCAAGTGAATGTTGGCTGTCACTATTAAAAATAGAAAGGAAGAATTCTGGATAATGGGCCCTTTCTGTGTATTTATGACAGGGAAGTCAGCAGAACAGCAGGCTTGGGGTGAAGGTAAGAGAGTTGATACATTGCAGTTTGGCCATGCCCCTCCTTCAGGGACTCTGGGATATGGACATGTGGGGACAATGCTTGGTGCCAGGGAAGGGAAGGGCCCAGGTATAGAGGTCAGGGATGTTGTTGTAGGGGAAATGGGATAGCTTGGGGATGGAAAAGGCTGTCCAGGTAAGGAGAATGCTTGAGAGAATAAAGAAGTGTAGACTCAGACCTTTGGGGACCTTCATATTTAGGATTGTAGAGGAAAAGGGTCTGTAAGATAGACTACAGTAGATAGCCACGGAGATGTACAGAAGGAAACTATGAGTAATGGGAAGCCTTTGAAGATTCTTTTCTGGCAAATAAATGAAAGAGTTTAACCTTTTCAACACAGCTAAAGTTGGAGCATTCATTTGAATGTAATAAACTGGCCAGAAATTGGCATAATTTAGTTTCAAAGACTATTCATGTTGACTTTTCTTACCTTCAGTGAAGTGAGTCTGTTTGAAAACACTTCTACAAATAGAAGCTGGAGGCTTCTAGGCAGACAGCAAACCTGAGGGTTTTTGAGGTTTTACACTTGATAGAGTTTCTGCCTCTTAGGATGACGGAATTCTGAGTGAGTCAAGGACCCAAAGATCTGAAAGAAACAAGCCCAGAGGAATGAAGTGACTTACAGATTTGTGTTCTGATTTGAACCTCATGCTTTTTTTGAACTAAACCAGAGTACATTGGTTAGGTTTTTCCCAGAGTCAGGCACCTACTTTTGCACTATTAGCATTGAAGCTCAGCTCAGTGTCACATACCATCTCTTCTGCCTCTTGTAGTCTCTGTGGACTGAAAGACCAAGAGGCTTCACTTCAGGGATGCTGGAAGGCTTGGCTCAGCTAGGGATGTAAGTGCTGATAATTAATCCACTCGTTTCTTTGTCTCTGCTCAGGGGCAGGGAGCTTGGAAAGGAAGCAAAATGCTTTCCTTAGGAAGTAGAGGCTAGGCCCAGGCTGCCTGCTTACGGCCTTGCTCTGTGTCTGACTCTCTGGGGCAGGGGGTGGGGGCTGTGTCTGTGTTCTGAATGCTTGCTCTGCAGCACAGTTTTCCAGGAATTTCAGGGCACAGGAATTTTCACCCAGCTGTGTTGTGTGTTGCTGCTCAGCAATCTGAAGTTGCTTATCCAGCGTAAGTCAGAGTGGGGAGCCTAGGGAGGAGGGGGAACGCCTTCCAACATTTTTCTAAGCAGAAGAAATTGAGGTGTTAGGGGCCCAGCTGGTATGTGAGTTGAAGTAAGAAATGTAGCCTACGTGGGCAAATATACTCACATGAACCCTCTCCCTGAAGACTTGGGATGCTGTTTGAAAGGTACCGTCTTTTACTTTATCTCATTACGATGAGAACTTACTGTAGACCTACTGTGTGTCAGGGGAGGCTCCGAGGTTAAGAGTAGTGAGCAGAACAGGCAGACCCATGTTCACACTGCTCCATAGCCGATTAGAAAGCGACAGATGCTCTGAAAGCAGAATGAAGCACTGGGGTGTGGCCGAGATACTGCAAAGCTTTCCTGGACTCCCCATTCTCATACCAGGGGCTCCACTGTCCAGAGGCTGCTGGCTGTGAGTCAGGAGTGCAGCCCTGAGACCCAGGACTTAGACTGAGTTCAGCCTAGCCTCAGCTCTCTCAGCATGCTCCTGAGTAGGCCTCCATGATGCAGTTTGGTTTCACAGAAATCTTATGATTTATCAGCTGCTTAATTGAGAACATGTAATATATATGGTGGTTAACTAATTCTCTTGAAGCACTTACTCCATGCTGGGGCTGATTTAAGTACACACGCACATGATTTCTTTTCATTTCCCCAACTACTTTACTGAGGAGGTTGCTGTTTACCTGGTTTTATTGATGAGGAAACTAGAGTTGAAGAGGTCAGGCCATCTCTCTTCCTGTGGGAAGAGCCTAGGAATTGATGTGCAGTTTCAAACTCATTTACCTCTCGCTACTCACTCCTGTTCAGTTTGGTATTTGGTGGTGGTTGCCATGGTTATTGACGACATGAACTTTCTTGGCTAGCCTTACTGGGGTGACTCTAGCATGTGGGGCTCTGTTTATTTCACTGACCACCTTCTAAGCTTCCCCTTTCTCCAGAACACTTTGATTTTGTTCTCTGGTCCTGATATGGCCACATGGTCTGTAGAGGAGATGCAGGCTGCCCTGGCCCTCTACGCTTTATACTGCTGTGAACCACAGACTGCTTGGGTTGGAATTCTGTATTCTTGGCATCTTTTTGAACCCAGGAACCTCTGCCCCTAGTCATTTTCTTGTTGCGCTCTTGTCAACATATCCCATTTTCCAAACTTTTATGAAAAAATGGAATTTATTTAAAAATTATTTTGATTTTATGTGTATGAGTGTATTGACTGCATGGATGTAAGTACAGCCATGTGGCACAATGCCTGTGGAGGCCAGAAGAGGGCGTTAGATCCCCTGGAACTGGATAGCTGCCTTGTGGGCCCTGGGAATTGAACCTGGGTCCTCTGCAAGAGCAGCTAGTGCTATCCAGGCCTGAAAAGATGAACTTATACCAAATTACACACTCAGCATTATTTTAATTTATATAGTCTTTCCTAAATTAAGCATTTTATTACCTCATCCCTGTCTTGATCTTCACAGCTCTTATTTTTAAAATATCTTTTATTGGATTTTCTTTGGCAAGTGCATTTGGATCACTGTCTCTTAACTCCCTCCCACCGCCATTACCTTCACCCCCCTACTAGGCCCTTTGACATATTCATGTCTTTTTGTTTTGTTTTGTGACCCACTGAGTTTAAGCAGAGGCATCTGTGTGACCGTGGATTTGGAACTATCTACCAGATCATGTTGGGCTCATCAATGGGTGAACCATTGACTACAATGTCTGGCACTACTCCAGAATCCATCAGTATCCTGTAGTTTAGCAGAAAGGGTTAAGCTCATGTAAGCCCCTCCTCAATCCATGGTTGACAGTTGTCAAGCCCAGTCTTGTGTAGGCCCACTGCAAGCAGTTGCTAGTGCTTTGAGTTTGTGATGGTATTGGCTGTGTCATACCTAGGAGACAGAACTTCATAGCTCTTGTCCCTCTCTTTGCATGCTTACATTCTTTCTGCCTCTTCTTTTACACTGTTCCCTGAGTCTCAGGAGAGGTGGCCTGAATGTTCTGTTTATGGGTAAGCACTTGACCATCAGTTATTCTCATTCCCTCAAGAAAATGTATCTTTGCAGTTACTGCCAGTCACGGTGAAGAGAAATTTCTCTGATTAAGAATGAGAGTAGCACTTATCTATTGGTATAAACCTAAGTATTTAGAAGGCAGCTTGGACATTGTGTCAGTTTAGTAGTAAGTTCTTCTGTGGGGCCTAAGACATCCTCAACCATGGATTTTTTACCTGGGTTTTCAATATCGGGCACAAATTCCCTCTTGTGGAGTGGGCCTCTGAACGAATCAGAGAAAGCTTGGTTGCTTCCATAACAGTCATGCCACTATTGCACCACCGATGCATCTTGCCTGACATTGTTATTGTAATTCATAGGGGTCTCATTTATGTAAGAAGATTGGTGCCTTTTCTTACCCAGGAGCCTGCATTGCGCCTTCTGGCACTATGAAAACTGGCCAGCAGAGAGGAAGCTTCTAGTTCTGTTCTAGTTTGGTTTCTCTGTATCTTGCACCCAAGATGTGTGGTGTTTTTTAGCAATAGGGTCTTATCAACCAGTTCTGGTGGGGAACCAGGAGGAATGGCAAGAATCTCTATTGTTCTGAGAGCCTCTGGGACCTCCTAACCAGCAACTCACAAGGAGGTACACCACACCTGGCACTGGGGTTTTTGTTTAATACCCATGGCTGTTTGGTGCAGCCACGCATGCTATCACCCTCCTAATGCTCATACTTTTTGATTGGCTTACAAAGTATTAGGGCTCCCTGAGGCTTTTCCCAGCTCTGTTTTGGAACCATACCCTAGAGAGGCCAGGTGACTTACCTTACAATGATTTGAGAACTAGGCAGTGGTTGCCAACCACGATCAACAGTGATCACAACAGACGTGGTGCTTACCTGCAGTGAGCTTACAAATGCAGCGAACCTTTGTAAAGATGAGGAACATATTGCTATGGGAAACATAAACCAATCCACATAAAACTCATTGTGATGAGTGTTGGAGGTGGAAAGACTGAATGAAGGGAAAGCTAATGATAATGAGGTAGTCAGGGAAGAGGTGACACAAAGATGGGAAGGCATAGGGAGAAAGCAACTGAGAGGAGCTCATGTAAGTTCATAGTCACTTGCTTGACTTAAGGATAAGATTGATGGGAATTGTCTTTCACTTTTATTTATTTACTTAGAATATCGTTAATGGGGGGAGGGGCTGGAGAGTTAGCTCAGTGGTTAAGAGCACTAGCTTCTCTTGCATAAGACCCAGGTTCAGTTTCCAACATGCACATGGAGGCTAAGAACCATTCAGAACTCCAGGGCCAGGGGATGGAAACAATGCCCTCTTCTTTTTACCTCTGCAGCATTGCACGACATGAGTGCACGTAGAAACATATAGGCAACACACACACACACACACACACACACACACACAGAATATGGTTAGTGGGTAATGATGGATGGTTTGATGGATAGATGGATGGTCATCTAGGGATATAGAAAGGGAAGAACCATCAATGGGGTATAATAGGGTAGCTGGCCTTGCTTAGAAGTGGATATAAACAGAGCCCAGAATCCCAGAGGCAGGGACATGGGTGAAGAAGCTCCACCTAAAGGAAACTCTCTTATAGATAAGGTGAAGATGAAAGGCAGCTGGGGCAGGAAAGTTTAGTGAGTGTCATTTGCTGCCAGTCTAAGCAACTTGTTCCTCAAATAGCTGCACAGCGTGACTCCCACCCACAGCCCGGAGATCTACAGGAGCATTGCCAAACAGCTGCCCTTTCTTCCTGGTGCTCAAAGTCTTGTTCCTGCCTTCCCAGACCCTCCCACCAGCCACATGTATTTTCTTTTTACATGAAGATGAGTAGGTTGTTGCCCTGATAAATCCATATTCTCCAGTGATTGTTGCCAAAGACATTCATTTCAGAACATCTCAGGAATTCTTGGCTTGAGGCTTAACTTTTGAGTCTGGGGAATTGGCTTGGTTGCCAAGGACAATGCTTTCAGGATTTTAGGCTATCATTTCCTGGCTTAGTATGTTTTAGGCACTGTGAAGAGGTTTACTGTTTATGGATTGGGAGACCGAAGTGCCAAAAATTTCCCAATACACACTCAAACAAGTGGTACAAAGACAGGAACCACAATGAAGTATTTCCATTCTCCTCAAAAACAAGACACAAGCATAGTATAGTTTTGTGACACCATAATCCATTTTATTTTTTAATTTTTATTTATTTATTTTTTTTATGTGTATGAATGTATTGTCTGCATGCAGGTCTGCGCACCCGTGTCGTGCGATGCCGCGGAGGTCAGAAGACGGTCTCGGATTCCCCTGGAACTGGAGTTCTCCTGGAACCGGATTCACAGACGATTCTCAGCCGCCATGTGGGTGCTGGGGATCGAACCCGGGTCCTCTGCAAGAGCGGTCGTCGCTCTTAACCGCTAGGCCATCCCTCCAGCCCCACCATACTCCATTTTAAAAATACAGTTCTGAGATTATGCCATTTTATTTTGGGTTGGTAAAATACCTTTCCTTTTCAAGGAAATAGGGTATCACAAAGTGTCAGTTTTATTTATCTTTCTTGGAAAAGTCAGAATATAGTTAGTCTTCATTTGTTTCCAGAATTGCTTTACAAAGTTTTAAATATGTTACAAGTAAAAAAACAAAAACAACTATTAATTGAGAACCATTGTTGTAGATGGGTATCTTTTTCCCAGGCTATGTTCTTACTAGGAGGGAAGTATTTGCATAGTTTTATTCCCCCTTATTTCAATCTTTTATTAGCAGAAAAATGCAGCTAGACAGGACCTCTGAGATCATATAATTTATTTTTATTCAGCATTTATCAAGATGTTTTTTTTTAATTTTTTTTATTAATTTTTATTTATTTCTGTATGTGTACAAATGTACTGTCTGCATGCAAGTCTGTGCACCCGTGTCGTGCAATGCCGCGGAGGTCAGAAGTGGGTGTCGGATTCCCCTGGAGCTGGAGTTCTCCTGGAATTGGAGTTTCAGACGGTTCTCGGCCGCCATGTGGGTGCTGGGGATCGAACCCGGGTCCTCTGCAAGAGCGGTCGGCGCTCTTAACCGCTAGGCCATCTCTCCAGCCCCTATCAAGATGTTTTGATTGCATAATTTGATCCTGAGACTTCGTTGGCTCTCTATTGGTATAGCCAGAATTAGACCAAGGGGCTGTTTATCAAAGGACTGACTTTTGAAGCAAGAAATGTGGATCTTGTGTAATTCTTAAATCCATTTCTTTCTAGCCTAGTTAAACCATTTCTTATTTTTCTAATTCACTTTTATTTTACTGAATTATTTTTTAACCAGATCAATTCCATATGTGTCCCATCATGAAGATTTGATTCATCAATTGACTGTTATTTATGGTTTTTTTTTTTTTTTTGTGTGTGTGTCTATCAAACTTTATCTAGATAGCTTCTACCATGATTTATTCTTTTACGGCCATTATTTCTACCACATCCAATTTTCTCACGTCATATTTGCAGGTCTAAATTTTGTCAAGAATATTTGATTCTTCCTCCAATTTTTTAGTCAATAATAAATTTTACCATGTGCATTTTTAGCCATTGTCAGTTCTACTTTGTGTTTTTCTTTCTTTTTTTTTCTTACTGGAAGGTCTAATTTTTTTCCAGGTCAATCTTTACAGTTTATTTTTATTATTTTTTTTTAAATTTTTTTTATTTATTTCCATATGCGTATGAATGTATTGTATGCATGCAAGTCTGCGCCCCAGTGACGTGCAACGCCGCGGAGGTCAGAAGAGGGTGTCGGACTCCCCTGGAACTGGAGTTCTCCTGGAATCGGAGTTTCAGACAGCTCTCGGCCGCCGTGTGTGTGTTGGGGATCGAACCCAGGTCCTCTGTAAGAGCGGTCGGCGCTCTTAACCGCTAGGCCATCTCTCCAGCCCCAATCTTTACAGTTTAAAGAACCATATCCTCTGCCTATGCTACGCAAACCTGTCCTCCTTCTGAGAGGTTATCGGCATATTTGGGGGTCAAAATATCCTACATTATTTATTGAGACAGGTGACCCAGAAGGATTAAAACACCTACTGAAGATCATATTTAAAGTGAGGGCACTTTAGAACATATAGTTTCTCATGTTCAGTGGAAGAAAGCAAAGTTGGCCTAATCTTGAAGTTATACCTTACTCCTAACACCTACTTCCAAACCCTCTCTGAAGCTAAAACAGTGCCTACCAAGATGTAACCCTAAGAAATGGAAGCTAGGGCTATAGTTCCAAGCCCCCTGGCCTCTTCCTGCTTCCTAGCTAGGTCTGCTTTAAGCTCTGTGTGCACTGGGGCGACATGATTTACAAACAGGACCAAAAAGGGAAAAGAAATCCTCTCTTGTGGAAAATGAGGTCAATGGTGGAGTTGGGGAGGGGGGGAAGGGTCCGAGCCTTGGTCCCCCATTCTTTGCACCCCCTTGCCTGCAGCCATCAGGACAGCAGAACAAACATCTGGGTGGGGGTCAGAGTAGTGCCCAAGTGAGTGTTCTTGTGCCGATGCCTGTAAACATGAGCACAGTCTATTTCCCAAGCAGTTGGCACACCCCCCGACTCTCTGAATGTATTTGTCTGGATTACTCTGAGGGGGATATTAGTGTTGTCTAATAACGGCCTCAGATTTATCAAGGGATTTGTTTGATTAATTCCAAAGCACAGGACAGCAGATGGATTAGAGCTCAGCCTACGGGGAGGGCCTGCGTCCTCCACCCTTGGCCCTTTCCAGCTCCTGCAGAGGAGGTTTTCCTTTCTTCCTGGGTGTCCTGACTATGCAAGATACAGCTGTTAGGAACTCATTGTAGTTCAGCTAAAGCCACTGTCCCCTGATAAAATGCATGAGTGAGTGGGAAATACAGATGATTCTTCAAGTTCATGACACTTTTCCTCTGCAAAGCTCAGCGATTTAGTCTCTTTCTTTCCTTTCCTTTCCTGGTTGCCCTCCCATATACTCCATGCTGGGTTCTTCTCCCATATCCTCAGTCAGGGCCCTGGAGCCTGGCTCTGGAACAATAGGAAAAACAAAGAGCTGGATGCTGGTCTTGCTATGTGAACATGTACCACCACTCATGGGCCTACATGATGCTATATGATGCTACTGCACGGACCAGTTACAGTGAATTGCTTGCCTATTTGACTATTCTGGGTCCTCTCTGTAGGTTAGGCTTTAAGTCTCAAGAGTACAATACTTATATAACTATATCTCCCTTGCTCATCTGCTATCACCCCAGTGCCTAGAACTGCCTCTGGGGACATGGGTCAAGTGCAGGGAATACTTGTCAATGAAGTGAACTTGAAAACCAAAAGCTTGAGCATAATGGTTTACATCTGTAATCCTAGCATTCAGGAGGCTGAGATATGCAGATTGCTGAAAATTTGAAGCTAGCTAGAGGAAGACCTTGTATTAGAAACAAAACAAACAAGTAAAAGAAAAAAAATTAAGGAACAAAAGAATGAACTTAATATATCCTGAGATGCTTCCCCTTGGCAAATTCTCAGTTTCTCCTTTATTCTCTCTGAAATAAAACCTACTAGGTAATATTGTTTTTAAACCGCTTTTAATCATAACACCACAGATGTTACAGGATAAAAATGGTGATGAATAATAATGGCAAGAACTTAAAAAGCATAGTATACATGTGGGGTCCTTATTTTAGGGACTTTTCCTCCCCTCACTTGATCTCTGTGATCCCTGGGGGTACAATATCATTCTCAATTTCTAAGCTCCCTTGGGAAGGGCCTGTAACCTGTTGAGACCTTTAGAGTGGGACAGGTACCAATTAGTAGGCTGCATGTAAGGTTCTCAGACTTAGTCTTTTAGGTCCAGGGTATCACAACAACCCTTTGCCTTACAAGCTGTGAAAGGGAACACAGAGAAGCTGACAGAGCCTTCTGGTAGGGTTCCTGGTTGTTGCTGCGTTTCTTCAAGTCACCAGAATCTCATTCTCCCAAGCACAAGGACTCTTTGGAAAACCTTCGGTTGAATGTCAACTTGAGCCGATATGTGACCTCTTCCTTGTTAAGATCGTGGCAGACACTGCTGGTCAGTCATGATCTTTTTTGTCCCAAGCTCCTGTGCAACCACATACTCCTTTTTAACACAGAATTCCAAGTTGTTACCAATCAAAGAAAAGGGAAGTGATTCCTGTAGCACCTTGGCGGACGGGGCTAGGCATTGTATAGGCATGTGAAGTGGATGCAATGGTCAGTTTACAGAAGTTAAGTAACTTCCGGAAAGCCACAGAATGAGCAGAGAAGTTGGCATTCCAGCCCAAATCTTTCTTTTCCCTACATGCTCCTTGGGAGTCCCCTCAGGAATGTCAGTTGTAATGGAAGGTTCTTACAAAGGCTTTTCTCTATTTAATTGTTGCTGTCCTTCCTCTGAGGACCACTTTTGACTTTCTACACTAAGAGTCTGAAGCATCCTCTGTCAACCCGAAATCCCCTATTAGCTTTAAGTACAATAATAGATGGCCCTAAACAGCCACCCTATGGTGTGTGAGTACTGTCTTGCTCTATTAGATTTATTGCTAACTGCTTGCAGGGCAGTCTTTTGGGGTCTCTAGTGCCTAAGTTGGTGTGAAGCATGGGTAAGTGGTCAATAAGCATTAGCCATTTCAAAGGTTCACCATGAGAACAAGACAGTGAGGATGAAGGTTCACGGTACAATTTAAGGCTTATAGTTGCTTTAAGAACCTCAAAATCAAGCCTTTACCAAACTCATTCTGTGATAATGAGGTAGTTTTTCTTTTCTTTTCTTCTTCTTGAGAAATGTCCAGAGATTCAAAAGCATGTATCATCTCTGAGCAGCATTCCCTTTTGGATGTCACAGGGTATCTTCATATAGATGAACTTTGCTGAAATACTTGACGGTATTTTAACAATTCAATGTCTTCTAAATTAATTTAACTATAGACTTTTTTTCAAGTAAATCTTGTTCATCTCCTTTTCGGCATTGTATTTTTATAAAATTTATTTTAGGATTTGTTGCCCCAGCTTTCTCTGAAATAGGGATCCCAAGAGCTCACCCCACAACGGACGTCATGGACATGACAATGGACACTAGGCCGTAGAATATTTAATGGCTGGCAGCTATTTCCATCAGTTTACCACCAATCTTGGAAAATCCATGCTATTTTTCTGAAGTTTGTCTTTTTGTCCTAAAAGGTGGTCGATTTGGCTGGTTAGACTAATGTGGGAAAGAATGATTCGACCTGAGGGATGGTACACCAGAAGGAAAAGGGCTTTGCTTTCAGAGAAATCTGAGTTGTAAAGACTTAAGGATGCTAACTTCCCGATCCTTGGTTTCCTTGTGTGTGAAGTGGGGCTAGGAATATCTACGTTGATAAGAGTAGATGAGACCATATGCGTACAGAGAGCACTGCCCCAGGTGGCGAATGCACGAAGCTGGCCTCCCATGTGCATAAGGATCCCTGCAGTTGTCCTTCCCCCAGGCATGCATTTTAAACTTCTGTTTCATGATGTTATTGTGATTGGAGATCCTACTGAGTCCTTTTTGAACAGCATCTAGCAGGGTGGCAAATAAGGAATTGATACTTGATTCATATTTCTGGAGTGAATAAGTGAATTAAACAGTATTTAGTACTTTGTTGTTTACAAAGTACCTCCACATTTGCAGTTTCAGTCACACCTCACAGCAACTTGGTCATGTAGGTAGTGCTCCTAGCCCATTAATTATGGGTGTAGAAAACGAGGCTGAGAGAGGCTGAGTAGCCCAAGGTCACATAGCTGATATGAAGGCAAGAGAACCAAGATTTCAAACTAGGTTTCTATATGTAAAGTGTGTTTTACTCACACAATGGCAACTTCTTCAGCCTTTAAAAAGAAGGAAGTTCTAGCTAGGCATGGTGGCACATGCCTTTAATCCTAGCACTTGGGAGGCAGAAGCAGGTGGATCTCTATAAGTTCAAGGTCAGCCTGGTCTACATAGTCCCAACTGGGACTAAAGGGAGACCGTCTCAAAAAAGACCACAAAAAAAAAAAGGAAGTTCTGATAGCTGTTACAACACAAGTGAGCCTTGAGGACATTAAACTAAGTTAAATGAACCAGTCACAAAAGGAGAAAGATTGCATGAGTCCACTTTTTCCCAACGTATATTTTTATTGAACTTCTGTGCATTTAATACGAAACATCTTAATCATATTTAGACCCTCTCCTGCCCACACCTTCCCTAGGCCCCCACGCCAGATTTTGTGCATCCTTTCATCTATGTTAAGGGCTATCGAGTCAAGTTTGTGTCCCCAGATGTCCCTCAGTGGGAGTCCATCCTGGAGCCTGCTCAGCCTTCCCAGAGTCCCTCCCTTACAGCAGTGTTGTCAGCATGCACAAGACTGATGCAAACCCATCCAGACAAAAACTCAGCATAGAACTGGGGAGATGGGCAGCAGGCCCCAGCCTTGGCTGAAGATTACTGATTATTGCTGGGTGAGGAAGACCTTACCATTAAGGGAGAGACTCTAGATAGGCTGACACACTCCAGTGAGTAACTCCACTTTTATGAGGTACAGAGAGTAGTCAGATTCATGGAGACCAATGAGTAGAATGGTGGTTACTGGGGAGATAGGAATGAAGAGATAGGATTTCATGGGTATAGAGTTTCAGTCTTGTAAGATGAGAAGATTCTGGAGATGGATGGTGGTATGATGTGTACACCATTACATGAGCTTACTTAATACCTCTAAACTGTATATTTAAAATGAAAGGCCAGGAATGTGGCTTAATCATAGAGAGTCTATGCTTAAATCTATGCTTAAACCCTGGTATTTCAACAACAACAAAAAAATCCAGGCTAAGATGTTAAACTGCACGTAATGTATATTTTTGTGACAACTTTTAAAAATTAATGAAACAAAACATGAGTTTTTTTGCCTCCAGACCCAGGGCTCTTCCATGCACTCTATACCAGTGCCCCCTTGGTGAAAAGCTACAGTGTATCTGTTATTGCACAGCTCTTTTGGGTTTTGCTAAGTTCATAAAACTTACCTCTGCTCAAACCCTGGAAGACTTCCTGCTTTTCCTGAAACATTCTTCTAATTGGCGTAAACTCCAAGTACTTAGGACTTTTCCAGAGAGCTAGAGATTCTTGGAAAGAGGGCAGATCCCTCTCTCAAGGAATCACTGGGGTGAAGTAACACAATAATTATGATCGCTGGCATGGGTAAGTGCTTACTGTGCCAGGCCCCCTCAGTGCTTTTGCACACATGACTCCTTAAAACCCTTCCACTAGCCTTCTGAATAAGGGGACTGTCACCACTTACCCATAGGGATGTTGGGGTTCAGAGAGGTCGGCTAATATGCTTGAGTGCACATGTCAGAAGATTCAGAATTTTCATCCAAATATTCTTGACTCTAGAACTTTCCACTTATGTTGGCTCTCCGGCAGGAGCCAGGGAAACTGAAAATGCCCATGGGTAGGGTGTTTTCCACCATAGGGGTTGATGGACTTTTTCCCATGATTCTCTTTTCTCAGTCCTTCCAGATTATGGGCATTCTTACATTAGGCTGTTTCCTTTCTTGATTTCCTGATTTTTTTTTTTTTTTCAGATGCAGATGTATGTTTCTCTTTCTGGTAGGTCGTGCTGGCACTTGGAGGGGCAGTCTCCATTTCTTTCCTAAGGAAGTTGCCATGTGAAGCCTCTCTGTTGGCAGTCCCCATTTGCTATGAGGACATTCCCAAGCCCTCATCCTATTGGACAGGAGAATACTGTACTGCCAAAGGTTGGGAAGTATTAGCCACCTAAAGGTGTCATTTGCTTGAAGGCTTAAAGAGGTCAAAAGAAGCTCAGTGTGTTATTTTCAGTTTACCAAGGATGTGTCAACAGCCACCAGAGACATTAGTGATTTCAGTCAATGTTTCTTGAATGTTTACTATGTTCCCAGCATTGCGCTAAACACTTTATATGGATCATCTCACTTGATCTTCACAAAAGTCATATGAATTAGGGACAGTCAGTTCTGGTATAATGCTTGTTTTGAAAATGCAAATTTGTTCCAATGCAATTGATATATTAGGGAACACTTTGAGCATAGTAATTTTCTGTTTATGCATGATTTTGTCCATGAGAGGCACTAGGTGAAGGAAGAAAGCTGTTGTCAAATGAACCAAGCTGTACAGGAGCTCTGCAAACATGCGTACCTCAGACTTGATCCTACAACTTAAGTTACCATGTGTGATAGAACTCCATATCTGAGGTCACAACTTCCTATGCAATCCCAGGTGACCCTCGTTGAACCACTTCTCAGTAATTCACAAGCTCTGCACTTTTGCAAGCGGAATTCAAATCTTTTTAAAGTGCTGTATTTATTGTAGTAGTACTTAGATATTAACATGTATAAAACTAGTTTTCACTTTTTTGTTTCTTTTTTATAAAATATTTGTATTGATGTTTTGCATATTTCATACATCATTTCTCGGTCCAATTTAGACACACTCCCTTTCCCATGTCCCCACCCCAGTTCATGCATTCTGCTATACATGTCTTGCATCTTTTTCTCAGTCTTTTTTTTTTAATTTTATTTATTTCTGTATGTGTGTGAATGTACTGTCTGCATGTAGGTTTGTGCCCCGGTGTCGTGCAATGCCGCTGAGGTCAGAAGAGGGTCTCGATTCCCCCGGAACTGGAGTTCTCCTGGAATTGGAGTTTCAGACGGTTCTCAGCCGCCATGTGGGTGCTGGGGATCGAACCCGGGTCCTCTGCAAGAGTGGTCGGTGCTCTTAACCGCTAGGCCATCTCTCCAGCCCTTCTCAGTCTTTTTAAAGTTTTTCTCTGCAGAGGTTTATTGTTTGGGTAGAAGTTAACAGTTTCAGTCAGTTCTTTGACCCAGTCCTTTTGTCACTGTTGTTCCCTCCCATTTGTATTGCTTCAAAATATGCCTATATATACATCACATATATACCAAAATTATGATCTCTGAAAATAAACTGTATGTTAATTCCAAAATATGTTTAGGAGTTCACATTTTTCCCCTTAATTTTATATTACTTTAAAATATGAATACAAATTCTCCACCCATATACCACAATTACAGTCTGAAAATAAGTGGTAAGTTAATTCTAGAGCCTAAGGGATTCACATATTTTTTTGTTTTTTTGAGACAGGGTCTCCCTGTAGCCCCAGCTGGCCTAGAACTTGTTATATTGACCAGGCTGGCCTTGATCCCATAGAAATTCTCCTGCCTCTGCCGCTCACATGCTAGAATTAAAGGCATGTGCCACCATGCCTGGCACTTATATTTTACTATGTATCACTGATAAAGGTTTTGATTTGTATGCTGTGTAACCTTATTTTCCTTTGAGCCTGTGCATTTTACTATGTAGCTGAAAAATGCAGAGATGGTTTTAGCAAACCACTATTTCCATATAGCAGAAGAGGAAGTTAGAGCTAAGAAATCTGCCCCCAACCTACTAACAAGTAGCTGAGTTATGATGTGATCAGATTATCTTACCTCCATGTTTATACTCAAAGTCCCCAGTGCATCAACAAAAGGCTGTCTGTGCTGGTTTCTGGTTGTATCCATAACATGTAGACTGTCTGTATTCTCAACTGTCAGTTAAACTCTCATACTTCAAACTAGAGCTCCACACGTGTGTGAGAGCTCCTGAGGGTGTTTGGGCATAGCAGTGCCATAGACCATAAAAATGCCTTTTTGGCCTCTTCCTGTTGTTTTTCCTTCTATTCCCTACACTCTTGGTGTATCGCAGTCTGCCTGGCACCCAACAACTACACCTGTATCTCTATGTTTATAGTGTAGAATTATTAGCATCAAAAGAAAAAGCACACAATATCACAGTGGAGGGTTCAGTAATAGAGAAATAGGCTCTTCTGTCAGGGATGAAGCTAATACTCCAAGGCTTTGTAAGGCCCACTCTTTCATGTTTGAAGAGTCCAGACAGAAAGCCATACAGAGTTCTAGCATGCAGGAGCCTCCTTGATGTTGGAAGATGCTTTAGGTTTCAGTTAAAAGCAATATTTCCATGTCTGTGTATTCTTGGAGAATGCAAGGCTTTGTGTTCATTTTCTCTGGAGTTTGAAGGATGAGATAGGCCGTAGGGGAGCAGCGATCTTCGTTTTGTTCTTCCTTCTGATGCTGGGTATAATACTCAGTGGAAGGCCAGCTGATGTCTGTCCTGATGTCTGAGGGCCTGTGCAAGAGTACACATAGAGGCTGGGGGCCAGCTTCTGTTTTCTCCACCTCCATCACCAACAAGACTCTGCTGCCCATTTGTGGTGATATGTGCCCTGTGGCAGCCCATAGCTCTGCAGATAGCTTCTCCTTTGACCAAATTGTTGTGTATTATATATGCATGGTATGTGCACATTTTTGTGTGTGTGCATGTATGAGTGTAGGTGCATGTGTACATGTTCACATGTGTGTGAACATGTGACAGAGGTCAATCTTGGGTATTGTTCTTCAGGTGATAGCCACCTTATTTTGTGGGACATGGTCTCTTACTAGGGCCTGGGGCTTACCAGCTAGACTAGGACTGTTAGACAGTGAGCTCTTTGGGGTCTGTCACCACACCTGGCTTTTTACATATATGCTGGGGATCTAAGTTTGGTCTTCATGCTTGGGTGGCAAGCACTTTACCTACTGAACAGCTTTTCTAGTCCCTTGGCTATTTCTTGACAATGGAACACAACCAACACTGGGCTGGTCTGTTTTGGGAGAACAGATCCTGGGAAGAGGCCCATATTGATTTATGCAATTGGTCAGGGAATTCTGGGTATTCTTTGGGGGCTGGGCAAGTAGAATATGGCTTCAGAAGGAACAGATGGGTTCCAGGGTAGGAGCTCCATTTTTCCAAGTCATGCTGCTTCAGACTGTTTCCCCCTACCCTGGTTAATACCTACTCATTATGCTATGAGATGCCCCGAGAATATTACCTCCCATTTCTAGTTCCCCAGGTCAGTTCTTTCCTTTCTGTTTTTGGACTTTTACTCATAAATACAGACTGGCTCATATCTGGTGTATTCTGAGTCTGAGAGGTATTAGTAATAATAGAACATCCTGCCTAGGCCTTAGTTTCCTTATCTGTAAAATGGAATGAGAAGTGCTCCTACCTATTAAGGTTGTGGTGAAGATTAAGAAAGCATGCCTCTACTTGGCACAGTGCCCAGCACACTGATAATGCTGGATAAATGTGAATTTCATGATGATTAGTGTTGCTTTTATCCCATTTTCTTCTCATAGTCACCTGTTGGAAGTGATACTGCCAGCATCACTGACACAGAGAGGGGAATCCAGAGCTACACTGCCAGGGTTCAGGATCTGGCTATATAGGTTTTATGACTGAGAGCTTAGTTGCCAAAGCGATCTGTCTATGCGTGCCTTTATAAAGTGGGTATGGTAACAGCCCCCACCTCAAAGCATGGTTGTTGTGTAGTGCTTTGCATGTAGAAATTGTCAATCACTATTAACTGATAATTTAATTTCCTTAATCTAGGAGAGAGTTTCATATATGAAACCACAAACTCTTCGGAGGCCACACAGTAAAGAAAGAGCTAGGACGTAGCCACAGATGTTGCTGGTTCTTACCTTGTGGCCTTCTCATTTCTAGGCCAGTGTATATCCCCAGAGCCCCTCTGCCAGGGCTTGCTGCAGCCCGAGGTCCATGTGTGGGGAACAGCTTTGGAACCCAGAACCGTCCAGAGGAAACACATATAAATAGTGTGTGCATAAACCTTTTCTTTTTGTGTGTGTGCATATATGTGCATATGTATATATGCATGTATGTATGCATGTAGTATGCATGTATGTAGCATGTATGCATGTATGTATGTATGATGTGTGTGTGTGTGTGCAGGCACATGTGTGGAGGTCAGAGAACAACCTCAGGTATTTTTTCTCTATCCCACAAGGGTCTACTTGTGGTTTGCACAGCACATGGCAAACTAGCTGGCCTGCAAGCTTGCCGGGATTCTCCTGTCCCTGCTCCCATCTTGCACAGTGGCGCTGGGTTACAGACATGTCCTGGCATACCCCACTTTTTTACACAAGTTCTAGGGATTCAGACTCAAGTCCTCATTCATGCGTGTGCTATAAGTACTTTAACTGCTAAGCCATCTCCCCGATTTTGTGTTGACTTTTAAATGAACAAAAGGAAGGAGCAAATTTTCAGAAGCAAAGACCATTGCCATCCAGATGAGCTGGGGCTCAGGATGCAGTGTCCTCACCAGATGAGCTGGGGCTCAGGACGCAGTGACCTCACCAGATGAGCTGGGGCTCAGGACGCAGTGACCTCACCAGATGAGCTGGGGCTCAGGACGCAGTGACCTCACCAGATGAGCTGGGGCTCAGGACACAGTGTCCTCAGCAGATGAGCTGGGGCTCAGGACGCAGTGTCCTCACCAGATGAGCTGGGGCTCAGGACGCAGTGTCCTCACCAGATGAGCTGGGGCTCAGGACGCAGTGTCCTCACCAGATGAGCTGGGGCTCAGGACGCAGTGTCCTCACCAGATGAGCTGGGGCTCAGGACGCAGTGTCCTCACCAGATGAGCTGGGGCTCAGGACGCAGTGTCCTCACCAGATGAGCTGGGGCTCAGGACGCAGTGTCCTCACCAGATGAGCTGGGGCTCAGGACGCAGTGTCCTCACCAGATGAGCTGGGGCTCAGGACGCAGTGTCCTCACCAGATGAGCTGGGGCTCAGGACGCAGTGTCCTCACCAGATGAGCTGGGGCTCAGGACGCAGTGTCCTCACCAGATGAGCTGGGGCTCAGGACGCAGTGTCCTCACCAGATGAGCTGGGGCTCAGGACGCAGTGTCCTCACCAGATGAGCTGGGGCTCAGGACGCAGTGTCCTCACCAGATGAGCTGGGGCTCAGGACGCAGTGTCCTCACCAGATGAGCTGGGGCTCAGGACGCAGTGTCCTCACCAGATGAGCTGGGGCTCAGGACGCAGTGTCCTCACCAGATGAGCTGGGGCTCAGGACGCAGTGTCCTCACCAGATGAGCTGGGGCTCAGGACGCAGTGTCCTCACCAGATGAGCTGGTGCTCAGGACGCAGTGTCCTCACCAGATGAGCTGGTGCTCAGGACGCAGTGTCCTCACCAGATGAGCTGGTGCTCAGGACGCAGTGTCCTCACCAGATGAGCTGGGGCTCAGGACGCAGTGTCCTCACCAGATGAGCTGGGGCTCAGGACGCAGTGTCCTCACCAGATGAGCTGGGGCTCAGGACGCAGGAGCTCAGGACGCAGTGTCCGCACCAGAGCCAGCCCTTCCTCAGGACGCAGTGTCCGCACCAGAGCCAGCCCTTCCTCAGGACGCAGTGTCCGCACCAGAGCCAGCCCTTCCTCAGGACGCAGTGTCCGCACCAGAGCCAGCCCTTCCTCACTCACGTCCTGCTGCTTTATTTTCTCACACTGCTGGGCCTGGAGTTTTCCAGAGCACCACTGCATTTAAATCTATATTCTATTTTCTCTCCTAGAAAATAGGTCAAACTCAACGCAGAGTTCACCAGGTGGGGTCCCCCAGGAACTGGCTGGGACTCTTCTACACGAGTCTGGCTGTGCAGCCTGCTCCATGTTCCCCAGACCTCCTCTATGGATCTGGGAGGGGTGTGGGAGGAGAAAGTAGGGTGATTTTGGATTATTGCCTCTTGATATGATTTAGTCCAAAGGAAGGTTGAGGTGGGAGGGTTCCCCCAGCTGGGTTCACATCTGCAAGTATGACAGCGGTGGACAGAGAGTCCTTTCTTTTCTCCTGGAGTTAGAAAAGTCAGTCCCCCCAAACTGCAAGACATTGTTTCCTTTGAACTTGAACATAACTGTGCTGAGTGTGTGCTCTGTGGCTGAAGTTGTTGGTGAACATGCACTCAGCCTCCATGTGGAGGCAGCAGTGACCTGATTTGCATCTCCCCTGGTTGTGATGCTAAAAAAAAAAAGCGGGTGAAGGTTTGCAGTGGGCTCTAAATCCTTCTTTTCTTGTTCTGCTTACTCTGGTTGGAGTGTGGCTTCAGACTCAAGCAGGAATAGTTTTCACTGGGGTTTGTTTCCCCCTGTGTGTATCGTGAACACCTGTTGCCTGCTGAGGACTGTGCATGAGTGGCAGATCCAGGAGGAAAGCATGGAGCTATGGGAGCCAGTCTGCAGACCTCTCATCCTGTTGGTAGAAATAATTTTCTGAGTGGGTCCTTCCTTCAGCCCTTGCCCTTGCTGGTTTCCTGCCTGAACAATCTTCTTCAGGTGTATGAAGGCTCATCTTCTTTCGGTGTCAGTTCAAATATACTATTACTTCTGAAAGGTCTTCCTTAACTCTTCTTTCTGACATGGAGACTTCTGCTGTCACTTATCATGTTTCTCCTTTCCTTATCCCAGTAATCACAGGTCACATCACATTATATATAGCTATGTTCGTGTTATTTACGTCTCCCATTAAATCTCCAAAGTATTGCCTATTTCATTCATTATTTGTGTCATTCATGTGGAAAGTGGGGTCTGGCCTATAATCAGTACTCCATGAATATGTATTGAATACGAATAAAGAATCTTCATGAATATAGCTCACTGAGATAGATACTGTGAGGATTTCCATTTGTAGAAGACAAGATTGAGGTTCAGAGATGCTGAGGCAACTGCCTGTGGTCAGAAGACAGAACTGGGATTTGGTTCTAGGTCGGTTAACCTTCCCCAATTGTACCAAGAAGCCCTGTTTTCTTCTCTGCTGTTCTTTTTGTCGAGAATGGAGGCCGTCTCTATACGGTGACAAAGATGGCAGCCAGCAGCTTCAGAGATAAGAGAGCACCTCATATCCTGATAATTCAAGTGAAATTCCCTGGGAAGACTCTCATTGGTTGGACTTGGACACATGTCTGTTTTTGGGCTAGAGAGAGAATATTCCCAGGATCTAACCGGAGTCATATGACTCAGAGCAGGGGTAAGAGGAGGGATCACCTGTACATGGATTAAAGATTGGAAAGGGGGTTCCCTGGAAGAGAGCTGGGGATTGTTATAGAAAGAAAAAGGGGCTCTAAAGAGAGACCACTGACACACTGATGTGGCCGACTTCCTCATCCCCCCCCCCCCACTAGATATCTGTCCTCTCTTCATCTCCTGCCTTTGACACTTCTTTCTATTGGTTAGAATTGAATTCAGAAATTCAGGTCACTCTCTGTTTCTTGGGACAGGGGTCAGGTGATGCTGTGTCTGTATTCCTACAGTTGGAATGATGCTCAGCTTAGCTTACAGTCACTGCCACATCCAGGAAACAAGCTCAGACATTGTCCCCTACTTCCCAGTAAAAAGGATTTACGGGTGTCATTGTTGTCCCTTTGGAACAAGAAAAGGTGCTGTGTTTTAAGGTACAGGAACACAGCTGCACAGAATTAAAGCATGAGGAGGTAAGACAAAAGCAATGATTATGTGGTTTGTCTTGGCCCTTGCCCCTACTCACCTCAAACTCTAACTCCCTCTTTCCCTACTTGGCACTGAGGACTGTGGAAGGGAGAGCGATGGGCCCAGGGCCACAGAGCAAGCGGAGATGTAGCTTAGATATATCTGTCTCCAAGTTTAAGATTACGGTCACAATACCCAAATGGGCAACTAACAAGTACGTAAGGACCACTGGAGTTCCAGAGGATCCTGTCTTCCTGGTCTTGGTACCCTCAATGATTGTGTTTGTGTGAATAACAGTGTTGACATTCTCACTACAGAATACCACCTGTAAATTGTTTGAAATCCTATTTAATTAAGGGGTATTTTAACGAGGCCACTATTCTAGGCAATCCATCAGTCACAGTTAATGGTTCTGCTTAGTTATTTATGCAGCATGCTTTCTCTACCCACCTCTTCTATTTCTCCTCTTTTCTTCATCCCTCTCATCACTCCACCCCTAAATCTAACTCACCAGAAAACCTGAAAGGGGGTGTGTCTAAAGAATGATTCAGAGTTCTCCAGAAGTCTCTTTGACCAGATATAGCTCCCAGAGATTGCAGGGCATACAGTGGGTGAACACTCAGCTGTTGCTCTAAATCTGTCCCTTCCAGATGTGAGGGCATAGGTCACTGTGGTCACAGATCCTGGATTTTCCTGGAGTAAGAACCCAAGGACTTGCTGTACAGCTCTGGTGGCAGATGTTTTGTTGTTGGCATGGAATGCTACCTGCCTTGTTCAGACAGCCACAGAGGATCAATTGTGACCATTCCTGGGGTAGTGGAGGAGATTCTCATTGAGCTTAAAGGACACTTTGTTTAGCTTATAAATTGAACTGGATCCTATGTGCCCTTGAGAGACCTGGGGCTTCAGCTGAATGAATGTTGAACTAAATGGGACTAGGAGATATTGGATCATTTTCTGAGCTCTGTCTCTGAACTGGGTGTGTGACCTTGGACAAATCTATCCGTATCTTCACCCTCCATCCTAACAACAACAAGAAGAAAATTCTAGATAATCTGTGTCTTCGGTCATTCTGGGTCCACTATCCAGTGATTCAAAGTGCATTCATCCAGGATGCCCTGATGCAACATCTGGTCTCCTCTGCTGTAGTAAACACTGCCAGGCTAAGTCTGAGTGTTTTAACAATGCCTTGAGCTGGTCTCATTTAGGTTTCCCTAGCAAGAGCGTATTTCACATCTGAGGGTGGGAGGAGGAAGATGACATTGTGCCCTGTTCATGAAGAAGATGCGAAGAATGGTTCTGCGTATTTTAAAAGTTCATTGGCGTAATTCATGTGTCAACCTTTCCAGGTTTGTGCATTTATTTGTGGTTGACAAAAGTGATTTACGTAGGCAATTCTTGTCATTAGCGATGGGGTGAAAACCAAGGAGGAAAATTAAGGGCACAGGAAGCAGGATTTCAATTTCTATGGTAGATGTTCAGCTCACACATAATGTCATGCACACACTGCTGTCTGTGATGAAGAATGGTCACTGGGAACATGAGGTGGGAGGGAATTGTAAATGTTTTGTGATCTTATGACCTTCAGTCCTGTGTATTGAATAATGCTGGAACTTACCCTTAACTCTGTTACCTCTCTTTCTTTGTTCCTCCAGGGAGTGGTTTACTCATTTATTTCTCTGCTGGGCAACCTTGTTTGATTTCATATCTAGTGTTTGGCATCTGGAGAAGAGGAGGATTTGCTTGGGTGTGTAGAAATCAACCAGAATATTTTAACCAATATTCTTTCAGGATTCTAGGTTGCTTGGCTCATTGGAGCCCTATCTGATTCCAGGATGGTGTCTTTCCGGACAGATGGGAAGCTTACTTCTTTTGCTACATGCACAGTGAAAAAGGAGTTTGACTCCTTGGCTTGCATGGGTGGTTTTTGGGTGAAGGTAGAATTTTGGGGGCTTGCATGACCTTGATACTCATGCAAGAATACACGGTGTTGTGTGTGGGTGTCCTGCTAACGCTCTTCTTCCTTTCTCTCCCCTTTTTCTCTTCTCTCCCTTCCCATTTCTTTGAATATGCTGCCACAGATGTCAGTCAAGGTCCAGGTGAGTCTTTGTGCTTGTACAGCTGTCATGGGAATTTCCCTTCTGCCAGACTGTGTGTGGTTTGATTTGGAGTGAACCCTTTTCCCAGGGATTAAAAATCTTAGTATATTACATTTTCACTGATTTTTGATTTAGAGGAAGAAATGCCTTGAAGTAATAGATTTGTATTAGCTTTGAAGAACTATTTTAAGACCAATGGACTATGGCTCCCTGGCTTAAATGATCAGTTCCTTTGATTTCTGTGTGAATCAAAGAAGTGGAAAATTAGCGAGTTTTGAAAATATTTAAAAAGATATTCTTATCTGTGTGTTATCCAATGTAATGAACATTTATTTGTCTTGTTCTCTAACTATAACTTCATTGTTTAAAAGCTGAGAATATGACATATTCAATCCATGAAATATACTGGCAAATGAAGGTTTCTTTTTTAATTCTCAGAAATGTCTTTTTCCCCCATAATGACAATAATTATGGTTAATTAAAATTTTCAGTTATATAAGTAATACATGTTCACTGTAAAAAAAGGTGGTTTGATTTGTTTTTGTTAATAGAAATATAGAAGACCTATTTTATGATTATTGTATATTTCTGTTTAAAGTGCATGCTAATCCAGAGTCCTGTTTTTAAGCATTGTGTATATTTGGACACACATGCAAGCATGTATAGAATCATAAGAGGTGATGCAACCATTTGTAGATAAGAAGTTTGAATGGATTTACAATGGTTTGGTAGCTATTCTCAACTAGCTAGAAGTTTGAGTTAAGGATAGGTAATCTACCAAATAGTAAGGGAGTGTCACCTTAGATATCTTCCTGGTTACTTAGTAGTTTTCATATTTAATTCTTATAGTGCAAATATATGATGGGTACTGCTATATACTATTTAATGTGCAGGAAATTTAGGGCCTGACAGGGTAAGTGGTCATAGAACTCACCGTGGTAACATCTGAACTCTAAAACCAATTCATACTTCAGTGAGCTTCATCACAAAAATTCCCAGTGACTAGAGATCTTATAAGCCTTCTTGATGGTATGATTGCCCCTTGTTTATTGCTTAGAGACAATGTGAAAGCCCTTTTCCCATAACGAATTTATTCTTTAATTTTTTGAATACCTAAATTGCCGATCACCTGTACTCAGTTAGGGGAACCTTCTGATCATTGTTCTGTAGGGATGTTACACAACATAAGAGAATAATATAGTTATCCCTAGCAAATGCAGAGGGTTTTTCTATTTCTATTATTTTGTGCATATCCTTCATCTTTAAAAACAATTGCTATTTGAACCACAGTGCAGGTAATACTTCCTAAACAATACCATTAGGAGCCGGGTTATGGCAAAGTGGATAAAGCCCTTGCTGTGGAAACATAAGAATCTTTTAGTCTTCAGAAACCACATTTAAGAAAAGCCAGGTGTAGAGGCTCACTTTGTCATGTAGCGCTGGGGAGGTAGAGGCAGGCAGGTCCCAGTGGCCTCCTGGCCAATCAGCTTGGCGTTGTTGGTGCGTTCCAGGTCAGGAAGAGACCCTGTCTCAATCCAAAACAAAACCCAAAACCTAACGTGATCAGCACCTGAGGAAATATGGTTGAGGTTGTTCTCTGGCCCTGGCTGGTCCATGAAGACACACGTGTGTATATATATATATATATATATATATATGTGTGGTGAGGCACGCATGTGGTAACACACAAAAACACATGAAACAAATATACATACCATCACATTCATTATTTCTGTTAGTTCATTCACTCACTCAACAAATAATTATTTACTAGGCACTGGGGACAGAACAGTGAACAAGACAGAAGACAATCCCTGGCTTTATCTACCTTTTATTCTAAACAAGGGCATAGGCACACACACATATTTATATACATATTACATGCATATGCTAATTAATGTATATTATACCATGTGGTGACCGATAAACCAGGTGTGGAGAGAAATGAAATAGTGTAAAGGGGACATCACTAGTTTTTTTTTTTTTTTTTTTTTTTATTATTTTTATTTTTTAACAAATCTAGACCGTGTCCCGCCCATTCCCCCACCGCCAGAGCTCATGCATTCTGCTCAACATGCTTTTCATCTCTTTCTCAGTCTTTCTCAATATTCTCCATGAGGAAGTTGACTGTTTTGAGCAGAAGTTCACTGTTTCAGTCAGTTCTTTGATGCAGTCCTTTCTGTTGTTGTTGTTGTTTCCAATATGCATTACACCCAACTGCTTTGGACAAAAGCTCAGGGGTCCCTACACAAGAAATATTTACAACTAGGTAATTGGCACTAGCATCCACAGATGAGGGATACTATTCATTGTTTATTTTTCTGGGACTGTGTTACTTCACTCAGCATGATGTCCTCTAGCTCCAGCCAGGGACATCACTAGTTTATAGAGGGTGCCCAGGAAGACCTGTCTGCTAGGAGATTTAATCCGAGGAAGTGGAGAGTAAGCCTGCACCTCAGGTTTTGTTTTTCAAGGTGCCACTTGGCTCTGTTCTTCCTAAGAGCAGAGATGTGACCAAGAGTCACCACTTGAAGTGGTCCTGTGTGTACACAGGGTCTCCCTGCTGAGGGATGAATGGGGGCTGAAACCCAGCCTGCGTTCTTGTTGTCCAGCCCTTGATCATGGGGGCATCTTTTTCTAACTATCACAAAAGCACCATGTTGGTCCTGTGTGGAAGACAATGATAGAGGGGACCACAGACCTTCTTTTATCTAGTGCAAGGGGCGGAGGCCTGTGACTGACCCTTCCTTAGATGATGGCAACTGTTAATGCCCTCCTTCCCCACCACAGTTCCATTTAATGGTCATTATCTCTTAATAACTGTCTGAGGTATGTGGCCTGAGCTTCATTTTATTGCTGAAGAAGTCAGGGCCCACGGAGGTTAAGTGATGCATTTCACTCACTCAGCTATTGAGTATCAGGACCAAGAGGGGATTCCAGCCTAATTCTAAATTTTGTACCCTTTGTTGTGCCCTTGAAATGTCTCGGGCTGATTGCCATTCCAGTCACTCCTCTGACCACTTGATTCTTTTTTGTGGTTTCTGAGCCTGAAGAAAATTCTTTGTTTAGATCATTGTGTTGGGTCCAGGGACATGGCAGGAGATGGCCTGTGGGGTGTGGCCCTGTGGAGGTCAGGGGTGTCCTCCTACCTCTCTCACCCTGGGGTGTGGCCCTGTGGAGGTCAGGGGTGTCCTCCTACTTCTCTCACTCTGGGGTGTGGCCCTGTGGAGGTCAGGGGTGTCCTCCTACCTCTCTCACCCTGGGGTGTGGCCCTGTGGAGGTCAGGGGTGTCCTCCTCCTACTCCTACTACTTCTCTCACTTCTTTCCTCCCCCTCAGGAAGACAAATTGGGGATTTTATGAACTAGTGTAACTGTTTACCTAAGGGCTGTTAGAAAACTATAGAGGGATGATTGATTACTTGATGAATTTTGCATGCTGAGAAGATTGGTTAGAAGTCACCGTACTGTAAAATGCATTTGAGATAGGGCTGGTGGGCAACACCTTTCCTCGGGTCCAGGAGACAGGCTGGGAACTCTTGATAGTGAGTCCTGGACACCCAGGTCAAATGTGTAGGTGAGTTCCAGTAGCCTGCCTCATGAGATAAGCTGAAAGCCTCTCCTAATCCCTGGGAAAGAGATTCAAAGTAATAGAAGCAACAGCAAGTTTTTATATCAATACCTGTGGGTCTCAGGGAGATGGCTGTGCATTATCTCACATCTTCATGTTAGCGTCTTGGTGGGCTTTACCATCATCTCTGCTGATGGGAAAAGGAAGCCTTGGGAAGCCCCCCAAACCTTCCTGTGGTCACAGTAGACCAGAGTTCATGTGTCCACATTTAAACCTTATATTTCTCTTTTTTCTTTCTTTCTTTCTTTCTTTCTTTCTTTCTTTCTTTCTTTCTTTCTTTCTTTCTTTCTTTCTTTCTTTCTTTATTTATTTTTTTGGTCTTTTTGAGACAGGGTCTCTCTGTAGCCCCAGCTGTCCTGGAACTCACTCTGTAGACCAGGCTGGCCTTGAAACTCACAAATATCTACCTGCCTCTGCCTCCTGAGTGCTAAGATTAAAGGTGTGCGCCACCATGCCCGGCTTAAACCTCATATTTCTACAGTGGTTCTGTGGGCTGGAACATGTCTTGCTTGTGTCGGCATTCCTATGTCTTTGCGTAGTATATAGCACATAGAACGTAACACATGTCTACTCAACAGAAAAAGCAACCACACACATAAAGGGGCATTCTGACTCTATAGGGTTCTGAGACAGTGGAGCTTAGAGGGTATCCTGTCCAAGGACTACAGACTTTTCAGAGAAAGAAACCAAGGCCCCTAGAAGGAAAGCAACCTCCCTAAGACCATGTAATTCACATATATTCTGGAAAGGACCCTGTCAAGTCACTTAACCCATTTTTACTCTCTGGGATTTGTCACTGTTCTCCCTGGACAGGTTTTGGGGCAGTCCCATCCTCCCCTGCCCTCCACCGCCCTCCCTGTGTCTGCATGTTCCAGAACTCTCTGCCAAGAGGGGAAGGAAGCATTTGGTATGTGAGGAGGTGGGAGGGTAGTGGAAGGAGCCCTCCCTTTTCCCCCCTTCCCTTGGCACCTCTCGCTCATGCCTGAGGGCTGTTTATGGTGCTCTCTGTCAGCCTTTCCCCTCAGAATGGATAATTTCTCAGGCTCTGCCTGCTGATTAGAGCTGGAATTTAAATGAATAACTGTGACCTTGTGGATGTGCCCTAGTTATTCACAGGCCCAATGAGGAAATAGGCCTCTTCCGCTGTCCATCAGAGCCCTGGCAGGTGCTGGAGGAGGGGCTCCTATCTGTGGGGGCCCAGTGAAGTCCTGGTCTGCTATTTCTAAAGGAAATGGAGGTATAGCTTCTGGCTTCCTCTGCCTGCTCACTCTTGTCTTCTGCCCCTCACCGGCTTCCTCTGCCTGCTCACTCTTGTCTTCTGCCCCTCACCGTCTTTCCCCTCCAGTATAGGACAGCCAGGGGATTTGCTTATCTGTCCTGACTACTGCTCTGTCTCCAGAGAGTGGCTCTGTCCCGCTGAGGAATATTGATCTGGACCTGTGGTCAGAAGACAGCATTTAACAAGTGTGACTCAGGGCTGTTGATATAAGGAGCTGTCTATTCTGTAGAAGCCTGCGGGTGACAGTAGGGTCAGTAGAACTGGCATTGTTTAGGGGCTCAGCAGAAATGCAGAAGCTCAGGCCTAACCTACATCTACTAAGGCAGAATCATCACTTTTCCGAAAACCCTAAGTGCCAGCACATTAACCTTTGATGGGCACTGACCTCAGCTTCCCGGTTTCTCCTCTCGTCGGGGACCCTGGGTTGTCTGTCCTGAGGAAGCTGTGGTTTACCTTGCTGAAGCCTCATCTCTTGCGGTAGGTACAGCATGAACGATGTGCCTGTCTGGTTGTTTGGAGGAGATGGACGGAGATGGAGATTAGGGAAGGGAAAGAACAAGCATTTGTTGACCACTAAGTCTGGCTATTGTCAGGCCTTTTCCATATAGCTACTACTTGGGTACTGCAAGGAATACAGCACAGGCCAGAGCAGGAATTGCAATAATATCGAAGGGGCCACATTGAGCTCATTGGATTTGGAGTTTTACATTCTGAAATGGTTGAGGACAACCAAAAGAATAATTATCAACACAAAAACCTTTATGATGATTGGCTTTCCATGTTCGTAAAGTATGTGTCAGAACACAGCAATATTCATTCACCTGTATAGAGAGTCTGGGGCTGCTTTTGAGCTGTAAACCAGAGTTGAGTAGCTGAAAACCTCAAATACAATCTGGCCCTTTAAGGAAAATCTCAGTTACCCCTGGCTTAGATAGAGTACAGACTGAGCCAGATACTGGGCCTAACCTCTTGGCTCTACTACAGCAATCTGACCTGTTAATATTACTTTACCATTGTGGACCCTATTTTCTGTATCTATAAAATGGGGCCAATAAGTTTGCAAACCATGTACAGCTGCTTTAAAGGTGAAGTAAGTTCCTGTACAGTCTTTAGAACAGAGCCATATGACATGTAACAGCCACATATAATGGCTGCTATTGTCTTATTTGCTCCTTTCAACACATCTCTATTTCGTAGACAAATATTTACAAAAGTCAAAAACCTAAACCCAAGCCAACAGCTCATTCTTTCCCTTGTGTTCTGATCCCCTCAGTTGTCCAGCGGTACGCCCCCTGTGTCACGGTGTGGAATTGCTCCAACACACCTGCTGTTCTCTTCTCTCTCTATCCCCATTCCCATCCTGCCTTTATGCTTCCAGTCTAGAGATCTCTTGAATTTAGATAGTTTCACATTGCTCTCGGGCATGGCTTGGGATCCCAGTAAAAGAGGACAAGGGCCCAGTATCCACAGAGGACCCCCATGTACTAGGCCCCTGCCACTTTACAGGTGAAGAACCCTAGGCTTTAAGTCACTGTACCCTTGGCCCAAGGCCAGAAAGAGATTGGCAGACTTCAAGATTTAAATTCAAGTCTTAGAGTCCTGCTTTGAGATCCTCCCACTCTATCTAGTGCTCGTCCTCCCATGTTTATGGGCAACAGGCTTCTTTCCTTTAATGTGAAGGATCTGAATCAGATGATCTTTCCGACTCTACCTGTCGTGAATGTTTATGACCAGATCATCTCACTGAGATACTTGAAGAATGCCTTTCTGTCATTAAGACTTACAGTTCCTGGGGCTGGAGAGATAGCCTAGTGGTTAAGAGCACCGACTACTCTTGCAGAGGAACCGGGTTCGATCCCTAGCACCTACATGGCGGCTGAGAACTGTCTGTAACTCCAATTCCAGGAGAACTCTAGTTCCAGGGGAATCTGATGCCCTCCTCTGACCTCCGTGGCATTGCACGACACGGGTGCACAAACCTACATGCAGACAGTACATTCATACACATACAAAACTAAATAAAAAAAAAAAAAAAGACTTACAGTTCCTGACTCCAGTACTACATGTAACACATTTGTCTCTCCTCTTCTTTTGGGTAATGGTCACACTTGCTTGTGTCTTATTACCTTACTAGGAAAAACATTTGACATTTATTGAGATTGTATTTTAAGCAAGGGACTGAAATGCTATGCTCTGCATGTGTTATTCAATTCTTTAGGCACACCCACAAGGTAGATTCTGTTACTAGATGCATGTCACACATGAATAAACTGATTCAAGTTTGTAAGTAACCACTGATATCATGCAACAGACATTGGCATTACAGGGCATAAACTCTGTTCTTTTTGGTCCTAGAGACATTTCAAGTGGTGTTCCACTAGAGCATATACTCCTCAAAGGTTTACCCCTGCTCACCACCGTGTGTTTTTAGATTACACCAGTGCCAATACATTGCAAACATAGAATAAATACTTCCCAAGTGAATGAAGAGTGCTTAGGAATCAGCTCTTAGTTTCAGCCCTGGCTCTTATGGAAGTCTGCTCTTGCAGAGGACCCTCGTTGAGTTCCCAACACCCACAAGGCAGCTAACAGCTGTCCATAACCCCAGTTCTAGGGGATCTGATGCCCTTTTCTCACCTCTGCAGGCATAGCATGACACGGGTGCATTTACAAACATGCAGGCAATATACTCATACACATAAAATAAAAACAAATAAAATATTTTTAAAAATCCTTTCTTCTAATGTCTTAGAAAAGCCAGGGCATGCTATGGATAGTTATATCCCAGGTACAGCACATGCCTGAAGCACCAGCACTGAAGAAGTTAAGGCAGGGGAAATCAAATTTTAGGCTAGCCTGGGCTACACAGTAAGTTTGAGGTTGGACTGTACTACATATAACTGTCTAAAGGAGGAAAGAAAAAAGAAAGGAAAAAAAGAGAGAAGGGAGAAGAACGGGAGGGAGATTGAAAAGGCCCATCCATTAAATGTTGGTTTTAATCACATTTCATTTATCAGGTTTGGAGGGCAAGGCCAGCATTAGAGCAGTGTCTTATAGCCTCAATGGGATAGTATTACCCTGTCTCTGAGCCCATCAGATGTGTCGGTTGGGGGATGCTTATTTGTTACTTCAATGATGAAGGACATCTGTGGCATTCAGTAGCAAAGGACAATGAATACTGAACATCCTGTGGTATATGGGAAAGCCCATGCAGAGATTTGTGCTACTCAGAATACCATTGATGAGAACACCATAGAGAAGTTATTCTAGGGGAAAATGAGGCCATAGAACTTCCACACAACACAGTTAAGTCACATGGCCTATTTATGTCAGTGTTGGAGACCTTGTCAGGCTTCAGATCAGCCTATGGAGGTCTGGTAAGGACACAGGCTAAGCTGTCCAGTTTGTTGGGACAAGCCTCAAGAGGGGTGGGAGATGGAATACAGGCCAGAGCCTGGGACAGCCTTGTAGAGTAGCCTAGTGGACTGAGAACACAAAGAGAGGCATCTGAGGATGCAGTGGGCAGGGGTCAGCTCATGCTGCCAGCTTATTAGAGAAATGGTGCTGGGCTTGGCTGGGTGGTACATACCTCTAATTCTGGGTACTCAGGAGGATGAGACAAGAACATTCCAGTTCAAGACTGGACTGAGTTACATAGTGAGACTGTCTCTAATAAGCAAGCAAGCAAACAACCAACCAAACACATAAACACATATATAAAATATTGATAAGAGATGAGAGGGGACAGAGAAGTATCCTAGATAGAGCAATCTCATAAACAGTGACAGCAATAACAGGTTTTCAAGCCTTTACTACAAGTCATGAACTATGCCATACACTTTCCATGTGTTGCAGCACAAGATTATTGTAGTGTTGACAGGGCAAAGAGACATGGAAAAGTTAAGTTGCCCCATATCTCACAGTTTAAGGTCGAGCTGGGATTTGAATCTAAACCTTGGATTCCAGAGATCAGAGGTTTGAAAAGCATGAAAATGGCCTGGGAAATGAGTAAAAGAGATCCAATATCATTAAAGAAAGAGGTAAGACAGGTCTGTCCGATATGGCCAAAGTTAGAAGACCACTGTTGTAAAGAAAGTGATCTGGAGAGTGAGGGGTGTGGAGCTTCTATCTTAGCTATAGTTTTATATGCACATGAACATTAGAACAAGGAGGGAGCTAGAAAGAGGGCAGGATGCGTCATCTCCTTTTGTGTTCCAGTGGTATTTAGGTCATAGGGCTTGTACAGCCACTGCTCTCACATTATCTCCAAATGTATACTTGTACATCCACTGCTCTCACATTATCTCCAAATGTATACTTCTCTCATATCCTCCCCCTCTACTCCCAGGAGCTACAGAAGGGCAGGGAGTATCTTACTCTTTGAGGACAGAGACTTCGCCATGCTGCATGCCCATAGCTTGCCACACAACCTTGTTAGAATTAGTATTTTTAGGATGGAAGCGACCAAAATGGTTATGGAGACTCTGTATGAAAATCCTGTGTGGGACCTTTGTGTAAAATTTTATTGAGATTTTTGTTGAACTCCTTTGGCAATGAGCAATTCATTTATCTTTTAGTCTTTCGGTTCCATTCCAACAGTACAGATTGTTTGAAGAGCTTTTTATCCCCAGTTGCTGTAGTGTTCCCCACCTATGTAACTTCTAGCCCTTTGAGAGACACAGAACAGAGCTAATTACACTGAGTGTTTTTTTTTAGTATTTATTTATTTATTTATATGAATGTACTGTCTGCATGCAGGTCTGTGCACCCGTGCCGTGCAATGCCGCGGAGGTCAGAAGAGGGTGTCAGATTCCCCTGGAACTGGAGTTCTCCTGGAATTGGAGTTACAGATGATTCTCAGCAGCCATGTGGGTGCTGGGGATCAATCCCGAGTCCTCTGCAAGAGCAGTCGGCGCTCTTAACTGCTAGGCCATCTCTCTAGCCCCCACTCTGAGTGTTTGAAGTCAAGGCTTTTGTCTTTACAGATTTTCTTTTCTAAGGACTGAAACTTCTCCAGGTCCTTTACCTATTCTCAACCAAAGGTTTTTAATTCTTTCATGTAGATCATTGTTTCCTGAAAAATGACTTTTTTTCTGTATCCCTTCTAAAGAAGGGATGTCCATACAGCATACAGTGTCCTAGACATAATTGGGATCAGTTACTTATAGAGCTGTTCTTTTGCAGCTTGTTCTAGAGTCTACATATATTAATGACAACACTAAACACCTTAGCTTTGTTTTTAATGACTATTATATTAAATTGAACTTGAAACCAATGACAACCTTTACTATTTTTGTGTGCACTGTTAAGTCATTTCTCTCTTTTCATGGACTTGTGCAATTGGTTTATCTGACTTAGCATGGGGCCATTCTTTGATTCTGCTAAATCTAGCACATCATGATCTATTTGGATGCAGTTCTTTCATCGGGCACATCAACTGTTCCTTCTAGCCTTGTGTTATTCATGAATGGAAAGTGATTTCAGAGAAGTTCGTGACAGGGGAGATCAAGGACTTTCTCTCTTGTGGGATGAATCTTTCCCCTAAGTCATTCTTGCTGATACTTTAATTCTTAGAGTAAAAAGCATGACTGCTTTTGTCTCTTTGCCATTTCTGGCATTCATTCATAAAGAAATTGCTCCACTTCTTTCTCCCAGTAATAGGAAGACTAGATCAGAAAAGTGCTGCAAATGTCCTTAACCCTGTGATTAAGCCACATAGATGTTGTCAGTGACTCATGGGCTTGATTGGAAGCAACACTTTGTGCTCAGTCCAGCACCATGCTACCAGAATAAAGTTGGGCTAGAGCCAAACAATGGTGTACTGGCTAAGCCAACACCCTACAAAAGACTATATGGTGAGGATTAAACATAGTGGGGATTATGGGAAGATAAAACCCAGAGATAAGGGTCAGGCTGACCCCTATCTTAGAGAACTAGCAACGTGCCCTCTTCTCTCCTACATCTCTGAAAACCATCATCACTGCCAGTCCACTTATTCAGCTTAGTACTGTACTGATCTTGTGGAAAAGGTGGGCATTTTGGAGTGTTGGCTCAGGATTGCTGTTAGGTAATCAGCGGGAAGCTTTTACAGTTCAACTGAGGTGGCAGCAGGCTATCCTTGATACTGCCATTCTGGTCATGGGTACTGTTCTTAGAACAATAGCTTGAACTATTTGAAATTATTGTTTTTATAGGTCAGAACCAGCCAAGTATAATTGTTGCATCTGATTCCATGCATTATGTTGTTTGTCCTTTTTGCATCCAGAGATCTCAGTGATACAAGGAGTTTGGGGCAGCTGTCTCGTAAACCATCACGTGTTCTCTCTTCAGTTGCATTTCTGGCCAGTGCAACTTGTCTCTTTTTCTGCTGTCTATTGACATTGACTCCCTTTGACTCCTTTTCTTGAATATGCACCTTTTAAGGCACTTGACAGCAGTGCTCATATCCTTACCTAGTTCTCTCTTATTTCAATGAGGCATGAAGTTTCCTCCAACCAGTCTGTTTATTATGTTTGGGGATTCTCACAATCCCAGTTATCTTTTCTCCACCTGGGTCATTCTCCTCCTAATAGGTGATACCATGCTCCTAAAAGGAGGGGAGACTTGAGCTTTTTAGTTTCAGGAGTATTGGAGATAGAAAGTTGTACTTAAGTGCCAGAATTTATATTTGCCCCTTAATATATATATATTATTTTTATTTTTGAGACAAAGTTTCACTATGTAGCCCAAGCTGCCCTCAAATTTGTCATCTTCCTGCCTTAACCTTCTGAGTTCTGGGATTATGAGTGAACACCATCAAACACAACTCTTAAAATTAAATTTCATTTTTGTTTATTCCCAACCTTTTACTATTCCAATAGCTGACAAATTAGCTATTCCTCTTCATCATAACATAACATGGAGATGACAGACTATGAATGTTCAGCCAAGTAAGTCATTGGTCATAATATGGGTCAGGCCTGGGCTAGACTGTAAAGTAGGGGTGAACTCTTGGTAGAACTGCAGTCAATAATGAAGGTCCAGAGTTGCCCATGGATGGGCTAGTCTGAGGCAAGGCTGTGGACAGGTGGAGCTTTCCTTCAGAACCTTCCTTTTCTCTTTGAGAATTGCCTCCTCCCACTCCCCATGCCCTCTGTCCCTTCCACAGGAGCAGACTTCAGCCTGCATGTCCCCTTCTTTATCCCAGAGACCCCATTCCATGTCCCTGTCTTAGTTTATCTGGCCTGATGATCTTCCCACATGATGATGTTAAGGGCTGGATTTGAGGATGTATCATGTCTAGATTTGCATTATAAACAAGGAAATGGCTCATTAATCCCAAGAAATGGCTGGGGAAAGGAAGAGTCTAATGTTTAAATAGAGTACACATTGAGGCTTGGAGGAATGCTTACTGTTTAAAAACTTCCCCCACAAGTTTGCAGATGAGTTCAGAACCCCTGAACCTGAGAACGTACATGAATATTGGGTGGGCATGCTGACCCACCTGTAATTCCAGCTGGACAAAGAAAAAAAGAAATATGCATTAAGTTACTTCTGTCTTTGAAATACAGATATCAGCAAGAGATTCTTCCTCCTCTCTTTCCCAATTCCCAGTCGTCCTTCCAGACAGGGTCTCTGCAGCCATGCACTTTGTCAGGGCGCCCTCGTCCATCTTCATTACCTCCTTAGTTCTTCTGGAAATACCAAGTAAATGTTTCCATTATCTTCTGATTTTATATAATTACTCTTTAAAAAATTCCTCTTGGCTTTGTGAGGATTCGATGTTGGCACTTGTAGCAATTACTGACATTTAATTTCTTTCTTTTGATATAGAAAGACAAAATGATAAATGATTTTTTTTCCACTGGGGTAAAAGTTATCCTGAAAGTGAATGAAATAAAATCTTGGCAGAGATAAGTTGTTTCTACACCCATCCCCCTAAATCTTTTCTCCCCCCCTTTAAAAAAATAATTTTCTCTATTACCCTGCTAGGGTGAAGGATGGATGGATTGAAAAGCATCTGAGTTGAATGGAGTATTATGGGTTTAAGAGGGAGACAACATTAGCTTAAATGATAGGGACCTTTAACGTCTGGTCTGATTCCTGAACATAGCATCTTCCTCTTGTCTGGTTCAGTAAGAGGTTTCTATTCTCTATATTAGTCATTCTCATGACAGGCTTCATGACAGCCACAGCTGTTTATAAATGACTCTGCTTTCATAGCCATTTCCATTTTACTGAGTGGCAAAAGCTATCTCAATGGGGGTTTTTCTGAAGGGTACAGCATAGTTTGGGCAGCCATATGTATATTTTGCATATATTTTACATATGATTTGCAGTCTGATCCAAGGCAATTCCAACTTTGTGTGTTGTATTGATTGGTGATATTTTCTTTCCTTCTGTTCTAGTATGCACCCTGGGAACCTGTGCATCACAGATTCTCAGGCGCTGTGTCCTCTGTGGGGATACAGAGGCAGAAGGATCCCTGGGGCTCATGAGCCAGCCAGCCCAGCCTAATCTGTGAACACTCTAAGACCACCAGAGAGCCAATCCCAAAGGAAGTAGACAGACAGTGTTGTCCTCTGGACTTCACATGCACACTCATGCATATACACCTGCACATGCACACATAGGCACACACAATATGTGCATGCACATGCATTTTCAAATAAAAAAGAAAATGGTTTAAGACTTAGATAGAGCATTGGCAAATAGTTAGTGCCATCAGTTCCCAAGACCACCAGGTATCTTTGTAAGGACCTCCCTGTTCTGCTTTCCAGAAACAAGGGCATTTCTGGACACATTTCTGACAGGTGTGTAATAGCATGCTATACTGACAAAGGAATGGACATATACAATTAGTTCATATAAAGAAGAAATGAAAAATAATCCTAAGGATCTAAGCATAGAAGCATTAAGTTTTAAGACTAAGGAAATGGGGACCAGAAAGATGCCTCAACAATTAAGAGCTTGGCTGCTTTTGCAGAGAACTGAGGTTCAGTTCTCAGTACCTGAGTGGTGGCTAACAACCATCCATAACTCCAGTTCCAGGGAATCTGACACCCTCTTCTGACCTCCATGAGCACTACACAGGTGCACTTACATACATGAAGGCAATACACATATACACAGAAAATGAGAGTAAGAATAAAGACTATGGAAAGTGGACTTGATCTTACACCTGATGGGAGACACTGCAGGTTCATGGACAAGCAAATGACCCAGAGAAAACAATGTTGAGAAAGACTGCTTTTTTTTTTTTGGTCTTTTTTTTTTTAATTTTATTTATTTCTGTATGTGTATGAATGTACTGTCTGCATGCGAGTTTGTGCACCGTGTCGTGCAATGCCGCGGAGGTCAGAAGTGGGCGTCGGATTCCCCTGGAACTGGAGTTCTCCTGGAATTGGAGTTTCAGATGGTTCTCGGCCGCCATGTGGGTGCTGGGGATGGAACCCAGGTGCACTGTAAGAGTGGTCGGCGTTCTTAACCGCTAGGCCAGACTGCTTTTGCAACAGATTTTGCAACAGATGAATTGGAGGGAACAAGATAAAGTTAGAAAGATAAGTCATAGGTAAGACCCAAATGATTATTGTGGTAGCAGAAATGTAAAGGGAGAAAAAAGATTTACTAGGCTTTGATGAGGCTAAGATGCTTTGGGAAAAGGCAGATGAGAGACAGAGGGAAATAATGTCAGAAATAGCAAGGTGTGATGTGCTGGGGAGATGGATTTAGAGTGAGGAGATAATGAGTTCTGTTTTAGATAAGATGAAGTTGAAGAGAAAGAATTATCAAGCAGAAATGTCCATCAAGCATTTAACACTGTAGTCTGATGGTCTGAGAGGGGATCAGGTTGAATATAAAAAACTTACCACATCCTTTTCATGACACAAGGGTAGGTAAGTCAATGAAGGAAGCCTGATAGAAAGGGCTATAGCTCTATCTTAACCTGGTAAGGGTGGGAGGATACTGAGATAGTTGTCAAGAATATTCAACATTAAAATATTCTAATTATATTTTTTAAAATAGAACTATGTAGTTTCCAACATAAATTACAGAAAATAATGCTCAAAAGACTCTTAACTGAGAAGCATATAATTAGCAAGAAAAGAAGTAGGATCCATACTAGATATGTTATGTGTATGGTTGATGTAAGTGTAGATGGGCTTTCTGGTCAACCTCAAACAGGGAGGGTCAACAGAGATGGTGATGCCCCCCACCCTCACCCTGAGACCACACTGCTAGCCCCAGAGTGTACACCTGACTGGGCTTGAAATTTGGCATTTATTCTGGACCTGACATTGTAGAGCTATCAGAAGACACGAACTGAACCAAGAAACGAAGAGAATTATAACTTTCAAAACAACCTTATCATGGATTTTAGATTTGAACAGATCCTTAGTTATAACTCAAAAGTCAGCTCTATAAAAATTCACCTAACTTAGGTAGAAAATGAGAGATGGGCTTTGGTAGTAAGAAATTAGAATGTCTAACATAGAATCCTTATGGAACTGCAGTGACCTTTACAAAATAATTATAGTAATGGGGGCTGGAGAAATGGCTCAGTAGTTAAACACTGGCTGCTCTTGCAGTGGACCCAGGTTCAATTCCAAGCACCCGTATGGTGGCTAACAATCATCTGAAATACCAGCTCTAGGGGGATCTGATGCCTTCCCTCTGATATCTGTGAGCATTGCACAACATAGGTACACTTAAAGACATGCAGATGATACACTCATACACATAATAAATAAAATATGAAAAACAAATACCAAAAAGTACAAGAATAAAAGAATTGAAGTGATTTACACCCTGACAAAATGCTACTGTCATGTGGATTTAGGGACCATGCTAAATCCCAATACAGGATCTGATGCATTTGGCTTTCTCCTCTTCTTCAAGTGCATTTTTATGTGGGTTCTAGGGCTTGAACTCAGGTCCTTACATTTACAAGGCTGAGCCATATATCATCAGCCCTTAAACTATTTTCTAAGGCCTGATTCAAATCTTTCAGCCTTCAGAAACATTTTCTGGGTGCCCAGCACCCTCTTATCAGTTCCTACTGGCCTTATTGCCTGGATTCATAATTTGATATTTAACAATGACCTATTCATTTTTCATTTATGAGTACCTTCTGTGTGTTGGGCACCAAATCTATAGATGTTTCCCTGTGTATCCATATAGTTTCATAGTATGATGTGAACAACAATGACAACCTTTTTATAGCTATTATCATATATAGGGACAGACATATTAATGTAGTTAGTTCTTAAAACAATGTGGGAAGTGATCATTGTTATCCAGATTTACAGATAAGAAAATGAAAGCCCAGAAACGTTCAGATAGTTTCTCAAAGTCACCAGGTATAAACTAGCCATGTAAGAATCAAATCTGGCTCTAAAGTCCTTCATCATAACCTCTAATCACTGTCAGGTTCCAGTGCATATGCCATCTGTGTGCTTGCATGAATATAAACACACAGGCTTCATCCGTGCCAGGTGCTAAACTTCTGGAGGCCGGAGATGCTGTGCTGTGCCTACCCATAGCCCTAATGCCTTCTAGTCTTTGCATCTAGTAGTACTTGACAAGCTTGAGTCAATTGGTTGTTGGGTTCCTCCATTCACTATTGAGAGGACTGAGGTTTTAAGTGGCAAATAGGAATGTTTTGAGGCAGAGAGAGAAATGGAATTCTAAAATAGACCAGAGTACTATGGAATTCTTAGTTTCTAGTGCTTAACTCTGTAAGCTTTGAGGATAAGCTTATATGAGAAAAGATGCTGACATGATGCTCTTAAAAAATGAGGTAAAATTCTCTTCATAAAAAGCAAAATAAAGAAAATCATGTATGGCTGCACAGCTCCTCCCTTCCTAATCCCATTTCTTATGGCTCAAGGTCATTTTGCTTTATTGTGTCCAATACCAAAAGATCCCAGATCTGCATTCTAGTCTTGATACTTCTACTTGAGTTTTTATAAGATGAAGATGAACATTTTACTTGAGTGGTCATGCTGCAACTATGTAGGTAGCTTAACAAAATCTGATAAGTACATATTTGAATCTTAAAAAACACAGGTGGTGGGTTATTTGCATTTTAAAAGGATTCTCCTTTTCACAAAAGGATCCACTGCAGGGTTCCATTAAATATCCAATTCCTCTTACTACATTTATCATACAATTTAATTTACCAAAATTTGATTTATATGCTGCTCTAAAGGGGTAGCTCTCAAGTTTCTATGAGCTTGGAAATTCTCTGAGCAACTTATTTAAATTTCAGATCTTGCCCCAACTCCTCCCCAAGATTCTAATTCATTGTGTCTGGGGTGGGGTCCTTCTCCATTTATCATGTGCTTTAGGAAGTACATTAACTACAGCCCCTCTGGAGGTCTTCTCCATGGTCAGGGTATCCTTTACTAACAACTGTCTGGTTAACTCTTCATTAGCTAAATTAAAAAAAATATTACTTGGAACCTCTTTTCTAATCCTTCTGAATATATATAATATATATAATATATAATGTTATGTACATAGAGAGAGATGAAGGGAGAAAGAAAGAAGAAAGAGAGATAGGAGGACTCACAGAGTCACTGTGCAGCTCTGGATAGACTGGAACTCACTATATAGACCAGGTTGGCCTTTAGCTCATAGAGATTTGTTAACAAGGCTTTCTGAATGTTTGCCCACTGGACTTATAGCTCTGTCATCGCCCTTTCCACAGACCTGCTCCACATCCTGGTCTCCTTGGGATGTTGATTGCTATGATTTGGCCCGGAAGTATTGGTCATTATAGGAATGGTTTTTTCTGTGTAGGTTTCTCTTCTACAAATCTAAGATCTTTTCTCATGACTTCCTTCTGTTCCTCTGCCCTGAGACAGATGAAAAAGAATTTGTTTTGGAATAAAGCGAAGAGAGTGACTTGCTTTGTCATGACTCCATTCTTCCCTGAGTATCAATCCTGATCCTAGAACAGCGAATGCTGGGATCTGAGCTTTTAAAATATGATTATAATTTAATGAAATTTGTTTAAAAAATAGACTCCATGACATTTATGGCACTTGTATCTGTGTATTTAATATATCACTGATCTTTTAAAAGTCAGTTTCTTGACCTACATTTAGTCTCTGATTACTTTTCTAAATCTCTAGTAATCTCCAAAAACATTTAGAGATTTCCGTACTTTAGAGGTTTTTTTTTCCCTTTATTAATCCTCTATATCCTTGAGTTTTCCTTCAAGTAAATGTTCTTGGGGGGTGATCTGGATTGTGTAAAATATCTTCAGTAAAATCGAAACAGTACAAGAGCAAACAGGAGTTGGCTACTGGTTGGAAATCTTTTCTGTTAGATTTTTCAGAGCTTATGCTTTTCTTGTAGTGAGGAGCCCTAAAGAGCCTTGTTTGCTTCTATGAGGACTCCCCAGAGGTTCTGTTAGTTATTTATTGGCACTCTGTGTGCCTTCTTTTGCCCACTCAGTGCAGGGTTAGGCCTTTCTGATGGAAAATGGAGGACTTTCTAGGAAAGTAGACAGAGCAGTGGGTATGGATGTCGCTGGTGAAGGCATGAACAGAAATGGTTTTAGGGAGCTTGAGCAACTCGTGCAAGTAGGAGGTCATCTGGCCTATTCAATATGATTCAATTTATGAAGAAAACAATACAATTCCTAGAAAAATGGATAGTATTGTCTGGATGGTGAGATTATAACTGCTTGTTCTTTTTATTATGAATTTTCTCAAGTTTCTGCAGTGAACATGTATTACCCTTTTAAGTAATTTGAAAGAAAGAAACTTTACCTGATACCTTGAATCTCTTTCCCAAAGATCTAATCTTAGTAGATGCATCACAAATCCCACGGATTGTATAAAACAAAGGTAAAAGGAAAGTTCGTGGTATTATTCAGCAAACAAAAGCATTTCTTAGTCTAAGAATCTTCTCTTCCACAGCGGAAAGACTAGGGATTAGGCTGTGTTGCATGCCACCAAGTCTGTGCCCCTGTCCTCCCCACATCCCCTTCTATGAAATAATTAAGAGAAGGTTGCTTTGCGTTGGGGATTTTAACTGTGTCTTCTCTCTTTTCCTCCCCCTCCCTCCTCTCTCTCCCTCTCTCTTTCCTCAGGCCTCTCTCACCTCATGATGAATGAACAAGGTAGGTGCTTTGTGCTGTGGTCCTGCAGATGCCTGAACTGCTTGCTTCTGTGCCTCTGGCTGGTCACTCAGAGCCTCCAGGCTGGAAGGCCATTCGTTGCCTGTTTCTCCTGCTGTGGGCCAGGCTGGCAGCAAGGCCGCCCTGCTGGGGGGGGCACCTTTCCTGATGCATTGTGGTGTCCCGCCCCCTCCTCACAGCTTCTCCATTCTCTGCCACCATTTGTCATCTGGACGCTGCCCCTCCTGGGCTCCCTCTAAGAGGGAAGCATGAAACAAGGCATGAAGCGTCGATAATGGGGGTGAATGAAACTAATTTCAGAGCAACCAGGCGGTTAACTTCCTCCTGCTCCTCCCCAGGCCATAGGCTGGGCCCCAGCTTGGGAGCACGGAGGAGCTGGGTTTCTCCCAGAACCTCACTCTGGGTAAAGGTTTGCTGTGTGCCCTCCCCTCCACGCCATTGTCCATCTTAATGACACTCTACCCTTCCTGGTCAAAGGGAGCCCTTCGGGGTTGGGATGTTTTCAGTTTTATAGAAAAGAGAAAAAAAATTATAGAAAGAACATGCTAATGTTCTCATGGCAGGATCCTAACTCATTATACACCCTGAAGAAAGCTGCATATAAAGATCTGTAAATGCAGCATCTGCAACCTAAAATATTCAAATATGCAAGGAATGAACTGTGCAGGAAATTCAGCTCAGCTAAGCATGGGGTGGGCTATGAATGAAGCCTTTTTCTCCTAAATAAAATTTTTCCACATTATCAGCCCAAATCAAGATCCGAGAACAGAGCCCACTTAAAATTGTCTTTTCCTTTATCATTCAATTGCTACTATTGTGTTTCTTCCTAGCCTTGGGGTGATTGCAAGATCAGTCTACCTGTTTTGCTCTGTCGCCAAAAGACTGTTCTTTAATTTTTCTTGTCTATTTCTTATCAAAATATGTATCAGACTCAGAGCTTCTTTGGGAGGACTAGAGGAAAGAAGAAGAGTTCTGACTACAGTTTTTGTGGTCTTTTGGAGAGGGTGTGGCAGCGGCCTTGATGTCCGCTTCTCTTCTGCTGTTCCTTTATAGCAACCCATCAGATGGTTTGGCCATGAGGAAGATAGCATCATGTTAACTAACTACCCTGGACCCAAAGACATGGTTTATCAGTCCGAGGTAGGCTGTTGAGGGTATCTGGAATGGATAAGACAGGGTCAGGAGGAAGTCTGATTTCTGTAATAGAAGTGTATTCTACAGCATGAGCTAAGGCCCATAATGTAGAATCCATAAATTTCAAGACAGTGATGGTTTGGTAGAGAGCAGATAGCAAACATTTTTCTGAAGGAAAGAAGAGGATCAGGTGAGTTCTGTTCCAAAGAGGCTGGGGTGAAGGCTGTCTGCTCCTGTAGATGAGTGAGGGGAGCAAGTGCCCCCAGCACGTTCTATGAAGCAGATATAAGGAAAGGATGGGCTCGATTTGGACCTATTATCTGGCCAGTTTGACAGAGTTAAGCTTTTCTCTATGAGGAATGAGGACCAGCATTCTATGAGTTGCTAGAATTCAATGGTCTAACCGTGATAACACTAATAGACCCCAGGAAGCTGGATCCCAACATTGGTATGAACCACACTTATACCTGTACTCGTATTTGTGGAGCTTTGCATACACCATGCTCCAGGAGAGTAACTCAGGCGCCTTCTAGAGAAAGGAAGAGAATCCTGCAAATACAGATGCTATAGCGCCTCATTACAGAGGAGATGCAGAATTCTTCTGGGTGATCGTGCAGCCAAGATTTTTAAGTTGATACTTGAGGCTTAATCTGAGAAACCTTTTGACTTCATTCCCCTTCCTCTCATTCTTTTGCATCCCTTCCTCATCCTTTCCTACATGTATAGACTACCTGAAAATCTAGTACTCTTCTCCCTACCAGTACTCCACAACTTTTAATTCCTGCACCTGGGAGATGGGGGCTTCTGTCTGGTTTCCACTGAATCTCCAGATTTTGTATTTGATCCCCACAAATACATGTGGCACTTATGTGTGTCATGTGTGCATCCCTTATACTTGTATGTTACATGTATGTGTGTCATGTGTGCATCCCTTATACTAGTATGTTACACTCTTGATCTCCATGACTTACATGAATGCTGGGATCATATAGGGAGCCTAGTTTCTCAAAGATTTTCCCTAACCATTTTGTCTAGGATTGGTTACATGCATGCAACCTCACATCCATGTGCATGCACAGTGCTCTTGCATGCTGATTTTGCCATGTGTCTAAGAACAGAACTGGGAGGAAAGGAATGGGGTGGACAGGAAATCGATGGAAGCAGCCTGGCTGTCCTAGTGTTTGCTCCGTAAGCCTCCCATCGCACATTTGCTTTTTGCTGCCTTCTCAGGAAGATGCAGGGAAGCTTCCTTTGCTGTTTGTCCTGAGATTTGTCATATGTGTTATGTCTCGTGTGCCTGCAGTGTGCTGATGTCCACTCTCTTTCTCTCGCTCTCTCTCTCTCGCCTCCTCCATGGTGGACACCATGCTCCCTCTACTTAACTGGATCTTCCGATTCCTTTCTGTAGGTAGAGGTAAAGGTAGAGATCACTTTATTTTTTATCATTCTCTCAATATGCCTTCTGAATTATTCATATATATGAGGGGAATTGTGGATTCTGATGAATACAGGATGGATTGGACCTTACTGTTTTTAACAACACCTGAAAACAAAAAGCCATTGTTATCCCTTTCTTCATTATACTTTGTGTTCAGTGTTGTGGATGGTTCCGAGTTTGCCTGCCTGCTTTAAAGCAGGGTTGACCCTTATGCATGGTGTCAGACTGTGTCTAGTAGGAATGGGGTGCTCTGGAAGAGGGAGGCATTGTAAAGATGTTTTACCCCATTGCAGGGTATTCTAGGATCCCTTTACTGATTTATATTATAGGCACAGGGGAGATGGGTGTACTGTGACTGCTGGTATTTATGCATAACTGAGCTTGGGGGGGTAACATCAGTAGAAGAACAGTAATGGAAGAGAAAGGGGAGAGGACTAAGAACTGGTTAGAATGTTACTGTGGAATTTTGAGGTGTTTATTTATTGCTCCTTTTTCTTCAGTGTCATAATCTTGTCTGACTAGGAATTGGGATACTTTGATGGGTGGATGACAGGTTAAGAAAGGCGGGGCTAGGCATGTGCAGAGCAATATAGAAATAAAAGCATCATACTGGTGGGAGGAAGAGGAGAAAGAGAAAACATGGGTTTTTAATGTATAAAACCAGCCTTAAAAAAACAGCCTCTTGCCAGGTGGTCAAGGAGGAGAGGTGCCCAGTGGATGGGCTGACAGACCTCTGCCATGCCTTGAAGTGCTTCACAACTCTGGGTAGCACAGCTCACCCATCCATTCCTAATAAAAGGTGTTAGAGTCACTAGTCCAGAGCACCTTGCTCACCTGCTCAAATTGGATTAGCTGTGTAAAGTAAAGGGGAAGTTAACTGATAAATTATAAATCTGTACCTGATCTAGTTCTCCTTTCCTTCTTCCTAACTCTCCAGCCCTGTCTTGTGGACCTGTACATTGCTGTTTCCTCCACCAACTGCCAAGAAACACAAATAGAGAGAGTGAATTCTGGTGCAAGGCTGCGGAGGAAGGAAGGGGCTGACTAGTTATTAAAATGCATGTTTGCAGACCAGCCAGTGAACTGGTCATCTCTTAAGTTTTACTCTTTTCTGGTTTAAAAATATATATAGTTATCTTGAAAGCAGTTCAGCCATTTCCACTTTGGGTTTGGTCCATTACCCGATCCTTTAATGGTAATCCCAGGTGGATTCATTCTCTGAATCTGCCATCTGAAACCCTCACCCCTTTGCTGGATTGGCACCTTTTGAAAAGAGGTAGGTGGGGAAGGGCAGAAAGGGAAGAGGAACATGATTAGAGGGGTTCTCCCCACCTCTCTTCTGACACTGGAAGGTTGCCAGGAACCTCTTGTAGGTGAAGGTTGGAAACATGTAGCACTATAACCTGACCTTCTGTCCTGTTGGCTTATGTAGTGCATGAGAGCAAGTGCTCCCCTCCCCTCCCCTCCCCTCCTCTTCTCTCCCCTCCCTCATGCCTCTTGTCCCTTCCCTTTTCTCCCCATATCCTCTATAACATACCTTGACATGGGTGTTTGGAGTGTTTTAGGTTTTGTACACACACTCTTTCTCTGGATCATTGCTGCCACCAGGACTAGCGGCCGTGGACCATTAGGGAGTACCCTTGTGTGCCAGCCACTGAGCTACATGCTTTGTGGGCCTTATCATACTCTCTATTCCTAACTCTCCTATGAGTATGTGATGGAATAGCCTTGTTTTGTGGGTGTGGATAACAAGGTTCAGAGAGACAAGTTAAGTGGCTTCTAAGTGGGAATTGAACCCAGAATCTGAAGAGCTGCTATTCTAAGCTATCTGTCCTGGATACAAGAACGACCTCCATGCACTAACCTCCTAACTGCCTCTTAGACACGGATCTGTTTTAAGTTCCAGGCTGCCACCTAACATTTGCCATAACACATATCCATATAAATGTCACCTAGTACTGTCCTCGATATGTCCAAAGTCAACCTTAGTGTCATTTGTCTAGAAATCAGTTTCCTTTTTAGATGCTCCATCCTCCTCATCCAGGCTTGACCAACAGGAACAATTTTTTTAATCTTTCCCTTCCTGAATGTTTCTCCTCAAACACAGTCAGTGGAGAGAGCTCCAGTGATTCTGCTCTGGAATATTCTTTGCATCTCTGCCTGCCTCCACGATCAGCTCCTGGTGAGCATGTACTAGATCATTATTCTGTTCTAGTTTGTCTCCCTGATGCTGTTCTTTTCCAGTCTGTCCAGGAATTGAGAACTGTCTAAACTCAGCTTTCTACCACATGGGATGCAGGATTGGCCACCTCACTTTCTCCACGGTCTCCAGTGTGACCCTGTTTTTCTAATTTAACCTTTTCCCCTGGGCATAGATGTGAAATTACTGCTTCAGCCAAACAGGCCACCAAATCACTCTGCTAGACTTTATTCCCTCACTTTTCTAGTTCTCTTTCTGTCCTGTTTCATGGTCCTTTCTCCCCTTTTGTCTGTCTGCTGAAATCATACCTAGTATTTCTTTCCAGCTTGATGCTGTCTTGAGTGTCCTATGCAGTTGAGTTACCCCTCCATGCATCTCTGTACCAACTTATATTAAACTTACTTGGGCAGCCACTCCTCTCTATCAGATTGAAGGTATGCTGAAGACAAGCATTTCCATTTGTTAATGTCCAGATTTATCTATTCTAATGCATTACATGTGAAGGTTACTCTGTCTCTAATTCTTGTTATACCTGATGTAAATCGTTTCCCTAAAAGTGAAACTGAAGCTAAATTAAAATTAGATATGTCATGTAGCTCATCTGCTGAAAAGTTTTTAGTGGATTTTGATTGTGTCTTATGCTTTACATACTGTAACCTGCCTCCTGCGGTTACCCCTATAATCTGCCAACTCTCCAGCATTCTAAAGCCAGTAGTGTGCTCTGTGTCAGTGTGCATTGCTTTTACCTGTTTGGGAGCTTTTCTTCAAGCTGTCTTCCTTCCTGAATGCCTTCAGATCCCTGTTCCTCTAATATCCTCTGAGGTTTACCTACACCAAACTTGCCTTGCCTGAGATGTACCAGTTTGAGTCATTAACGCCCAAACAAGATTGGAATCTGTGTCTTGGACATTGCTGTCAGACTGAATGAAGTCCATACTTTGTCTAGAGCAACACGTGATGGCTCATCACAGAACTAAGTAATGTTTAATCAATCAAATGATTCATTGTGATATTGGGGGGTGGATAAGATTTGATGTGGTGAATTGATACTTTTAATGGGATCACTCTCCTTGATACTTGTACCTCTTATTGCTCTCTTTATTACCCCAACCTGCTGAACACTGAAACCCTGAGGGTCATGTGAGACCAGGTATTTTGGCTGCAGTGGCCTCCTCTGCTAATGCCTTCTTTTGGCCCTGTGTGTGCAAGTATCAGAGGGAAGTGGTTACAGATTGCACTAGACTAAAACTGGGAAGGCCTTGGATTTATTTTTAGCTACTTGTCAGATAGACCTCAGATCTTGTCATTCTTTAAAAGCCCAGTGATAAAACAGTAAGCCCACAGTAGAAAGAAATGTAAGGTTGTATCTATAGAACTGAGCAGGAAATTCTGGCAGCCTCTGCATTCAGGAGGCCACTGGGCGACAGGTGTCCCAAAGCACCGATTCATCCAGAAGTGTCTGACAAGAAGCGCTTTTCTGAATCTAGGATTTGCCAGCCTTTAGATTTGACTTTGACAGCTTCCATTTAAGGGCTGAGCGTATATTTGGATTCCTTCCTCTTGTCCATTTGGAGCTCCTTATTCTGAGGCATGTGATCAAATACCTTCTTTCCCTTGAAATTGAACTTGGAGCAGGAGTTGCAGACTCAAATGCCAACAGAGACCTGATAGACATCATAAATGAGGTCCAGGAACAGGATGGGAAATAGGTAGACTGGGAAACTGGAGTACACAGATCCTATCAAAGTTGGCAGACTCTGCTCTGCCCTTGGGAAGCTGATGGCTACCATGAGAGAATGCAGGCTAACTGTCAGCAAGGCTTCAAGGTAGACTAGAAGTGTGCTTTACAAAACACGTGTCAGCTCTGAATTTCATTCTCTTCCTGCAGATAAGCATGAGCACCCAAACAGGTACACATAACGCCTGCCGTATGGGTTAGCCCACAAATCACAAGGTTTTGATCTTTGCCTTGAGAAGGAAGGTGGAGTAAAATATTTCGCCAAGATTTCCTGCTGGGTGTCACTAGTGGAAGGGAGTTACTGGAACCATGATTAATTTTTCTCCTGGCTAATTCAGTCTCAGTTTCAGGAACCCTTTTTCTTGATTCTACTGTCAGAGAGCTCAATTGATGTATTGGGGAAGTTTGTGTGTGTGTGTGTGTGTGTGTGTGTGTGTGTGTGTGTGCTGAATGGTGTGGGCTCATGTGTGGAGATTGTGAAGAAGGACCAGAATTAAGAGGTTAACTAACATCTTTAATAATTGCCAAGCACCGATAAGATTTGAAAGCATATGGGCAGTCGGGGATGCTTAATTACTTTCTCTTTGTCGCTACAGAACTCTTACTGGACTAGATGACCCAAACATCTATTCTAGACCTTTGGATTTTAGAGTCTACTTTAGACTTATTTGTGTGTGTTTTTCCTATGTAGATTTGGTCATTGGCCTTTTAATGCTGAACTAATCAACATTGGCCAAACTAGAGGGAGCTAATCAAGCTACATGAACTTGAACATGATTTCATATAGACTGTATTTTGCTGGTAATAACATTAAGGAAGCTGATTTGAGGAGCTGAGCCCCCCTCTTGTCCTGCTAGGACTCAAGAGCCCTGCAAATAAGTTACTGCCTTGATAGCCAAGTATTTATGCAAATCACTAAATGCAATGCCAGCTACTAATTATGAAAATAAACTCATCTGTGCTCTATAAATATCTAATTATAATAAAATGGGGCAATATTACACTTCTATCTCTGCTTCAGCTGTTTCTCATCCACTGATTTGTCCTTTTTTGACAATGAATAAAATTGCTTTGTTTTAAAAAAGCCCACTTTCCATGTTTTTTCTTCTTCTAATATTTTTAAAATCTTTGGGGGAAAATAGGTGTATTTGAAACATAAAAGGTTTATTAATTTATTAATTTTATTTAGTAGTTCTGCATTTTTGACAGTGATGACTTTAAAATGGTGTTTTAAAATATGAAAAGTAGGTTGTTTTATCCTTTCCTTGTTTAGAAATTTTTTATTGGAAACTGATGACTTTTGTTTTGCACAACTGTGTGTTTTTTTCTGAACACTTACCACTGTAAATATGAACCATTACTATTAATAACATGTATAGTATACCAGGAATGTTTGGATTAAATTCCAATTGACAATATACCTAAAAAAATTTGTTTCATGGATTTTCTATCTGTATGGGCTTAACAAGTCAAGCTGGTTGACCTGAGGGATATGTGCTTCTCAACCGTAGACTTGTATGCACACACACAGAGGAAGTTGAATTTGATAGGAGCTGTGGGAAAAGATATGTTGAATTACATTGTATGATTTTTGTGATATATCTAATTTATATAGAACTCAAAAGAGTTGCCTCATAGAAAAAATATTGATAAGAGAACAAGCCCCGTGCATTTATCTATGTGCTTTAGCTAGTCTCGGCCATGATCTGTTTGTCAGGTACACAGGGCTGCACCTATGTGTTTGGGTATAAGCACAGTTTGTCCAAAAACCTACTGATAGGTTTATTTATACTGGTATAATATGTGCACATATGCAGCTTCCTCTATAGTACTGAGAATAATACATTTCAGGACAGTATATATCTAAATTTTGCTATGGTCTCACCTTCAGCACTAGAATGTTTGTTTAGTCCTTAACAATGTCCTGCTAGATGCTGAATTCAGAGTCCCAGAGCCAAGGGAGCAAGCTAGCTCAGGTCCTCTGACACCTTTGATGACAGTCAATGAGAGTCCGAAAACAGCTTTCAACACCTCTCTAAAATAAAAAGGCTTGAATAGATTCTATTTCCAACTTACTACAGACTTGAGTTTTAAATTTTTATTTTTAAAGCAGACTTAGGTAATCATTCAGATACTCAACTTCTGTGCTCTTTAAATTCCCAGACCAAATATGCTCTGTGTGTGAACATGTAGGGAATTTTTTATTTGTTATTTATCTTCATTGGGGGCTAGCTAAGACAATATAAAGTGTATCAGTTGTATGCTTTTAAGCATTCATTTTAAAATTTCAAAAGATAAGTACACTCATGTCAACACTGTCCAGAAAAGGATAGATTCCATGTCCACCACTCCTTGAGTTTTTGTCTTGATACTTTTTGTTATTTATTTTTAATATATATGTTTATTCTCCCTCCAGAACTGTGTGTACTTATGTAGCAATCAACAGTAGGTACCTGCTTGCTTTGGCTTCATTAAGAGGGATACATTTAAGAGACAGAAGCATTGTGGGTTTTGCTCTGTGTAAACAGAGGCAATCATGTTGTCCTCTTGTGAGGCATCTTTGCCTTGTTTTTTATGAAGTTCAGGTTTCCCTTTGCACAAAGAGCATATCTAATTGATATCAATGGGGTTTCCTCTTTTTTTCTTAAGGCATTTAATAGTGAATAGAATAGTGGCAGAGGAATAGACCATGTGCTTTGTAAAAAGCCAGACTAATAATGCTTCCTGATGGACTTCTGATTTGTAAAGTGCTGCATCTTTCATTAAAATTTACATGTGAAGTACGGGCAGGCACAGTGACATGAAAGCTAATGCAACTTGCACATCTTGACATAATAGCAATCACAAGAAACTGGAGATCCCAGATGGCAGTTTGGCCTTTGCCATCCTTTTAATAAGCTACTAACTGCTAATTATTTCACTCTTATGGGCAAGTTAATTTACTGTTGACTCTTAAAGAGATATTGCTCTTTTTTCCCCCCAACTAACACAAAATAGAGCCTTTCCACCTGCAGCCTTGGAAACTGCTTCTGCTTAGTCTGGAAGCGTTCCAGGCAGTTGTAACCATGATGGCAAGTAGGGGTGAAAATATTGCTTAATAAACAGGATTTTCCATGGGTTTATGAATATAGATCATTTAAAGAATTGTTTGCCTAAGGATCTTGTGTGTGTGTGTGTGTGTGTGTGTGTGTGTGTGTGTGTAAGGCATAGATAGAGTGGCCAAGACACAGAGAGAATCTGAAATTTGGAGCCTATTTAAGAGCAAAAGAACAGCTGCCTTTTAAATGGTTGCTAATTCTGACAATTAATGCTATTTTGTGAGTGTGTGATTTTCTGTAATAGCAGTTATGAGGGATGGTAGTGTGTAATAGCTCATTTCCTAAGCTTTATGGTAATGGAGCAGAGACCACAGAACTGATAGAAAGCCCCTGTCCACATGCTCTGGAGTCCTTATAAATGAGAATCCTGCAAAACATGTTTTCCCCTGTTCTTTGACTTCCTTAAGATGATCTTACATTTTAGATACAGACAGATTTTTAAATGAATGATGTGCTTGTGGGCTTGATGCATCAGAAGTGAGCATTTGGAAAAGAACCTTGTTTGCAACAAGCTGTCTGACAATCAAAATATTTACTTAAAGATAAATTAATGACTGCCTTGCAAACGCCTGTAGATCCATTATTGAAACAAGAGTCTGTTCTTTGGCTTGATACCATCCAAAATAAGTCTCAAACTTCAGGTTATATTGTGTATTATACTTTTCCTGAAACAAAACTAAATATGTAAGAAATAAACACATGGAGAAAAATTAACCCATTTTCTTGTTATATTTAAGTTGAAGTTGTTGCACTTGTTACTGTAACATGTTCCTTATTGCTATCAAAAATTGCCAAATGGTATAAATGTGCTTTGAAAACTACATTCTTCTATTACTAGTGATATCGATGAACATGAACTTGATAATATGATGATTGTATCTGAATGTCCTCCTCACAGTGACTCCTAAGCTATGTTACAGGGAAGATTTTTTCAAACTAAATTCTGCCATGTGCTTAACAAGTCAAAATTTATTAAGCCTACCTATTTTCTTATTAACTGACAGTGTTTTAGTGTTATATTTCTTTAAAACTAGTATATCATCTGGTTTCAAAATAGCACCAAGGAAAAAAAGTGTAAGTACATGTGAAACTTGGGGGAAGTTTTGTGATTTCTCAGGATCTAATATTATATGGTGTGTTCAGTCAGATTGGCATCTTGTGAAAAAGTTTTGAGAAATGAAAATGTTTCAAGAGAAAAATACCAAGAGATAAAATTGAGCCTTTTGTGCTAAAGAACAAATCCAAGGCTTATGTACACTATGCATGCTATGCAAGCAGTCTACCATTAAAGTGCATCCTCAGCCCTTGATTCTTTTCATTGACTGTATGTCTTCACTGAGCATTTGTTACGACCATGAAGGTTATGAATGTCCCTGATGACGAATGTACTTTTCAAAGTTACCTATGGAATCCCTTTTCTTTAATTTTTTTATTTTGGACAAAATAGCTAGAACTGAAACTAGTGTTCAGTTGAAAATGTGGGCGTGGTGTGGTGGCGCACGCCTTTAATCCTAGCACTTGGGAGGCAGAGGCAGGTGAATCTTTGTGAGTTCAAGGCCAGCCTGGTCTACAGAGTGGAGTTCCAGGACAGCTGGGGCTACAGGGAGACCCTGTCTCAAAAAGACCAAAAAAAAAAAGAAAATGTGGGGCAAGATACTGCTAGAGTCCCTTCCAAGTCTAATATGCCTTAATGCTTTTAGAAGGATGCTTTCGGATTGGCTTCAAGAATGCTCTTAAGTACATTTTGTTTTGTTTGGGAGTAGTTTTTTTTATATATGTGTTTGTTTCAACAAGGAAACTACTGCTTCCTAGTAAAATGCATAACCCAGATGTTTAAACAACTGCAGTTTTAGACACTAGGCTTGTTAAAACACCTCCAATTTGTATTACCTAAGTACTTAAATGGATAGCCATATAGTGTGTGTAAACAATGCTCTTGTTAATGGCCTGCTGAACTGCAGGAAGAGCTGATGTCAGCATATGATGAGAGAATTACTGTGAACTCTATCTAGTCTTATCTGCTTTGAAAATTGGGACAGGTTAGCAAGCAGTCTTTGTGGTTACGTCTCTCTACTGTATATCTAAAGTCATTCATCCTGAAACATTGGGAGTTTGGCTGTGAATGGATTTTATTCCAGACAGTGAACATGTAGGTGAATGAATTGCCTCCTGGTAAAAATTATTTGTACTTTGCTTAGAAATCACTGGCTTAGCTAAGGATTGTAAGCTATCATTGTATATAGCTGAGGACTTGGTCCTGTTAATGCTGCCTGTTCACTATAAGAAGCTGCCATTGATTTATCTGCAACCGATCATTTGTCTGGGACTATTTATTTGCCATAGAGATATAGTTTGCTGAGCCAGGTATATGCTCCTGTTTTCCCAAGTGACCAATAATGCTTGTTTACAAGTGCCTTGGTCAAAGTTGCTATGGGGTAGGGTAAGTTACCAGTTCTACACTATTTCATATGGTATCTGAGCCTGGAACACTAGACAACCAAGTATGAATAATTATAATCCAGGGTTATATTTATGTAGTAAAAAGAGCATGAGATAAATGTAAAGAACTAGTTCAGGGTATTTCAGGAGAAAACATGGTGGATTATAGCTCTGATGCTAATGTTGGACAAGCCACATGACACTGTAAAGCCTCATTATGTTAATAACCAAAGTAGGAGCAATGATACTACACATTTCATAGGAGTGCTGAGACAATCCATTGAGGCAGTGCACACACACACACACACACACACAGCTTATATTTGAACTTGGCTATAATAAATAAACATTAATTCATCATAAACATTAACAAACTAATTATCATCATCATAGATGCATCTTGCCAATTTTAGTGTCATTCAGTAGATCCTGAATATGAACTGTGAACATTTTATCCAATTTTTTTTTACCTTCCATGTATCTTTACTTGTAAAATGCTTACTTGGTGGGTCTGTTATAATAACTGATACAATGTAGGTGGCAGTGTCATGCAAATTAAAGTCCCACCATATAGCATTAAAAAGTTAATCCATGAAGTTGTAAATATACTAAAGTCAGAGGCAGTAAATGCTTTTTAAATCTGTGTATATCCAGTTCCTGTAGCAAAAATCACTAAGCTGAGGATATTGGCTCCTTTTTCAAAGTTCAGCACCACGGACAGCTCCCAGCCTTGTTCCCAGATTGTCTTCTTCCTTTGAATTTTCCACATTATAATCCTATGTTTAGGGCTGAATTGTATATATGACTACCACTAAGTGGACTCAGATATATATATATATATATATATTTATATATATATTTATATATAAATATATATATATAAATTTTATGACAATAATAAAAGAAGAGATCATGAAATAAAGAGGGATGTAGAAAGAATTGAAGGGTGAGAGGGGAGGGTAGAAGCAATATAAACAGTACTCATGTACAAAATTCTCAAAATATTTAAAAATAATCATGATAAGACCATTTTTTCTTTAGGTCTTTGATAGATATACTTGTTTTTTGTTGTGGGATTTTCTTCTTTACTTTTCGAAACTATATGAGCCATGAAGAGAATAAAAGCATTTAGTTTACAGTTACTTTTTTTTTTTTAGTTTACAGTTACTTTTAAAAAATGCTTGGGGCTGGAGAGATAGCTCAGCGGTTAAAAGCACCGACTGCTCTTGCAGAAGACCCAACTTTGATTCCCAGAATCCACATGACAGCTAGGAACTGTCTTTAAACCAGGCATGGTGGTGCACGCCTTTAATCCTAGCACTCAGGAGGCAGAGGCAGGCAGATCTCTGAGTTCAAGGCCAGCCTGGTCTACAGAGTGAGTCCTAGGCCAGCTGGGGCTATAGGGAAACCCTGTCTCAAAAAAAAATGTTGATTTGTTTCCTAAGATCCTAGAAGCATACAATTTCAGAGTCAGAGGGAGTTTAGAATCCCTTTAGTCCAACCCACTGTGATTTTGTGGATGAAATTCCATGCAGGAAGGGTGTGGATGACATGTGTGGGTGCCATGCATATCACACTGATAATCTGTAACATTGTCCTGCAGTGCCCAGGGAAGTTGGAAGAGGGTGTTGGATCCCCTGGAACTGGAGTTACAGATGGTTGTTAGCCACCATGTGGGTATGGGGAATTGAACCTGGGTCCTCTGAAAGAGCAGCCATTGCTCTTAACCACTGAGATATCTTTCCAGCTCCTCCAGCATCATCATTTTGATGGTGCTTTATATAGCTTAGTGAATGTACAATAAGGATGCACTGTGAGGATAGTCACTAAGGATTTGGTTTCAAACAGTTGCTGAATTTTTTTTTCCTTTTCTTCTGTTAAGAATCATTGTCAGTTACAAAATTTTAAAATTAAAGGAAAAATTCAATTTCTTTCTTAAGTGAGAATGTGTTTATTTTTAGGCAAATATTACTCCCTTTTTCTCTTCCTAAAACAATTCCCTCCTTCAGGGTTTTGCCAAGTGTGTGATGGGTGAAGTTTAGGGTCTTTCCACAAGGCACCTTTGGAGAATGTTGATCACTGCACAAAACCAGTTCTTAAATTGTTGCAAAATTACTTTCCTTCAAACTGTTTTGATCACAAGGGCTCTCAAGTGTCAAAGTCATTTGGAGAACTAGATAGATAAAATGTATGAGCACTAAGCGTTTTTCCAAGATAGAATAAATAAGTGTGTTTTGTACTATGTGCTTAGCCTTTGATAGTGATTTGTTAAAAGGAAAAAAAGAAAGGCAATGGTATTAAATATTTACGAGAGTGATTTAGTTGTATTATCCTGTGCTCTGCATCTTTGTTTAATAGTGAACTCCTCTACTGCTGCAATAAATGTCATTAAACCTGTGATCATGTGAAGGTCATAGTCTAGGTAAAGTCAAAATAATTTGTAGACAGTCCTGATGTTTGCCACCTTTACATATCTCTTCCTGGTTTGGGTCAGCTTCGATACAAAAATAATAGATAAATAATAATAAATAACAGAATTCATAGACTCAGTCTCTCCTCTCTCTCCTCTCTCTGTCCATCTGTCTCTCGTACTTCCCTCCACTTCCTCCTTCTCTCTCACACCCTTCATACTCTTTTCATCTAGCATAGCAGTTGGAGGATTTTATGCCTTTGTTTCATACATCCAGGAAGGTGACAGCTCTGTCCTCTGGCAATGAACAGCGCTTCATTCCTGTTCACTGCCTCTTCTGTTGCTATTCCTTGACAGTTTGCTTTAGAGAAAAGCACCTCTTCTTTCTCAGAAGTGGTTAATCTTCTTCGAAGTGATTTTTAAGCAACTACACCCTCCCTTCTCTACCTATATCAAACTATTGTTTTAAAAACTTTATCATTTTAAAGGAATATCTGAATAGTTACATGGTATGTCCATTTTCAAAGACAAGATACCAACCTATCACTTTAATTAATTTTATTGAACTTCAGTTTTCTCTTCCAGAAAATGGGGATGATAATAATATTAGTATGATATATTCTTAATAATGCATATTAATAATATGTGTATTTTAAATAATAACACCATTTTATACTTTTAATAAAATATAGAATTATACCTGATAACACATATTCAGTGCAGAATAGGATGTCTCACTCTTGTGACACTTATGTTCCCTTCCCTCTTGACAGTAACAGTAAAGTATAACTGAATTTAACAATCATTGAACACAGAAAATATACAATATGAATGAAAATCAGTCTTTGTTCATGAACAGTTCATAAAACAGTGGAAAGAAAACTCTATATATTGATTCCAAAAAGCTATTCACACACATCATTTTTTGCACTTTTTATTAAATGATATTTAAAATATAAAAACTTTTTTTCCCTTGGGGCTTTTTTTGGGGTGTGTGTGTGTGTGTGTGTGTGTGTGTGTGTGTGTGTATGTATGTGTACGTATGTATGTATGTATGTATGTGTATGTGTTACAATATGTGGATGAGTGCCTATTCATGTGTAAATGCAGATGTGCACATCACAGCACACATGTGGAGGTCAGAGGACAACCTTTGGGTATCAGTCATTGCCATCACTATAACTCTTTGCTACCATATAAGCAAGCCTCACTGGCTGGTGAGCTTCTGAACATTCTCTTGTCTTTGCCTCCTACTTCCTGTAGGTATGCTGGGATTATAGACATTTGTGCCTCTGGGTCTGGCTTTTTTATGTGGGTTCTGGGAATCCAAACTCAGATCATCAGGCTTGTGCAATCAGCACTCTCAACCACTGGGCTATCTCCCCAGCACCAGGTTTTTTTTTTTTTTTTTGCTTGCTTGCTAACCTATGTTTATTTTATCCTAAAATACAGGGCTGGGAAGATAGCTCAGTTAGTGATGTGCTTACTTCACATGGATTAGGACATGATTTTAGTCTGTAGGACCCATGTAAAAATGCCAGGCAGAGTGGCACGCACTTGTGGTCTCAGCACTGGGAAGAGGAGCAGGACTCTTGGGGCTTGCTGCACAACCAGTCCAGCCCAACTGGTGAGGCAATGAAAGACCCTGACTTAAAGGAAGTGGACAGTATTCCTGAGGATGACACCCGAAGTTGTCCTATGGCCTCCATGTACATTCACCTCTTTCACATGAACTCACACAAACATACACACACACAGAGACAAATATACACATACACATAATAATGTTCTGTTTCATCTTAAATCTAGACCAGTGAGTTGAAAATTGTGAGAACCAGAGAGATACAGAGATAGTAATATGTATCAGTCAAGATGGGCCAACTATAGTGAGAAACAATTGCCCACCCCAGTGACTGAATTCTATAGAAGTGTTCTCACTCACACTTCAGTTTGAAGTATAGACTGGTGGGTTGTAAAGTGGGGATTTTGCTCCACACAGACATTCAGGCACCCCAGGACCTTCCATCCTGGATGTTTGTCATTCTCTTTGGGTAACTTCAGAAGAGGAGAGAGAGAGAGAGAAAGAGAGAGAGGAGAGAGAGAGAGAGAGAGAGAGAGAGAGAGAGAGAGAGAGAGAGAGGAGAGAGAGAGAGAGAGAGAGAGAGAGAGAGATTAGAAGATTTTTTTTTTCTAATTGGCCAAAGGAGAATAATGTACACCATTTATTATTGGCCAGACCTCAGTCATATGACCTCATTTAGTTGGAAAGAAAATTAGCAAATATAATCTATCTGTATGCACAGTGTCTCTTTTTGCCCAAATGGCTAAGTAATGTTCTGTTTCTGCATTATCATGTGTCATGTATATTGGCTTTATCTAATGCACATCTCTTAAAACTAACAAACCAAGTACCCCTGATTTGTATGATATGGAGGATTAATGCCCATTTCTTTTTCTACTATCTGCATGTACAAGTATTTCATTTTATATAGAATGCTTCTGAGTTATAGTACTAGACCTTGAATTCACATGAATCACCAAGGGAGTTTGTACAACTGTAGACCTTAGTTCTTGTCTCAGAGCCTCAGAACTTACAGCACCAATTTGTCCTTACCATCAGGTAAGGTTAGGATAAATTGTCTTGTAGCAAATTCCAAGAAATTAAATGAACCAGAAAGGAAGTGTATGATACAACTTTACTAAAAGCATTTTTTAATTTTTGTGTTTTAAATAAATTTCACGTTTAACTTTTATAAAGCTAGTTCCCATGTGTAGATTTTTGTTGTAATCCTGTTTTAAGAGTTTTACTCTACCTTGCATACACGAACCAAAAGCTAGAAATATGCCTGGGATCTTAGCCTGAGTTAATGGAGTAAGACCAAATGCTCGCATTAACAGAACTTTGTTTTCTTCTGATCACTAGCTAAAAGTATCTTGGAATTTTTCTTTCTTCTTTATCACCTAACCATGGGCATTCTTGATTGAGGGAATTTTATTTTTGCATTAATATGATAACTAGCAATGTGTGTTTATTTGTGGCTGACTTGTGAAGAGTTAACTGATGATGACCTGCTTTAGTGTTTAGCTTTATCTATTCTATTGTATGCATAAGAACAATTAAAATCATAGTGTTTTGAATGGAGCCATTCCTGTCACACTGTGCTTTTTCCCTTGTGTGGAGAGCTTGGCTGACTTGTGCTTCTGCAGTAGATGTCAGAGTGTGGATAATTCTGGGCTTGGGATTTTTTTTTCCTGTCTCCCATTTTATCTGCCTCTTTTTGTGTCTTTGTGTTCAAGTCTATGATTACTATTGAGTTTTTTTCTCCCTAAATGCCAGCAATTATCTCACAGGTGGAGGGATTAGGAAAGAACGGAGAGAATTGTACTAGGATTAGAATAAAGATTCCCCCTCCCCCTTTAAATATAGTGACAGAAGGGACTGAAGACTTGGAGGGGGCCAAGCAGAGATGTGGGGGAGGGAGAGAGTGAAGAAATAAACTCTTTTTTGTTAATTTATTTATTATTTTTTATGTGTATGAGTGTACTTCCTGCATGTAGGTTGGTGCACCCGTGTCATGCAATGCTGCGGAGGTCAGAAGAAGGCATTGGATTCCCCTGGAACTGGAGTTAAAGACAGTTCTTAGCCTCCATGTGGGTGCTGGGAATCGAACCCAGGTCCTCTGCAAGAGCAGTCGGTGCTCTTAACCTCTAGGCCATCTCTCCAGCCCCATGGAATAAACTCTTAAAGGAGAAAGGAATAATAAAAAAAAACCCAAGAGACTTGAGGTTCTTATCTTAGGGAGCTGGGGTACAGGAAGTCAGGCACCGGCCTTTCTTCTGTCTTTCTGAAACTTATTCCATCTCTTCACCAGAGAGGTTGACATACATACATATATACATACATATTTGTCACATATATGTATATATACATATATGCGTGTATATATATACATACATATATATGTATATATATATATATACATACATATATATATGTATAATTTTTTTGTCTGACAAATTTTTGTGAGGAAAGGAAGACGGAGGGTGTAATATATTTCCAGACCAAGAGAATTTTGGTGAGACATTACCTTTCTTCCCAAGAGAGAATTATTCATTTATATGATCTGTCAAGGTATTTTTGGCTGCAAAGAGTTGAACTTTCAACCCAACTGCCTTAAAGAGCAACAGAAATTTATGGGCTCTATTCCTAAGAAAGTTGAGTGACTCAAGTGATGTGACAAACACCTAGTGTCTTTCTTCCCTCATTTGTGGCTTTACTTGGTGCTGCCTTCAATTTTAGCAAGCTTCTCCCTCTATTGAGATTCTAGGATGGCTGATGGCTATTCCCAGGGTAATTTGCTCTTTTGTGCAAGTACAGACATGTTTTCTGCTTTCTGTTGTATTAGTCAGAGTGTTCCAAGGAAACTACACACACACACACACACACACACACACACACACACGCACGCACACACACACACACACACACCCTGCAAATAATTGGCTCAGAGGCTAGGAAGTGCTAGTATCTGCCGTTTTCAAGCTGGAGGAAAAGCCAATGGTATAGTTTAAGTCTGAGACCTAAGTCCTGAGAACTGAAAATAGGTAGAGAATAGGAGAAAACTAATTAATGGCTTAACTTAAAAACAAATGATGAATATAAATAAATATTAAAAACAAAAACAAACAAAAAAATTAGTTATAGATACCAAATTCTTTCTTCCTCCACTTTAATTTGTTGAGCCTTTCAATGGATTGGATAATACCCACCTACACTGAGAGGTGTTTTTTCCTCAGTCCATTTATACAAATGCTTATCTAACATAAAGATATCCTGTAAACCACACTCAGAATCTTGTTTGATCTGTATCCCTCAGAGTTTACCCTTTGTCAACCTGATATTCACGTGCATCTCCTTAAACCATACTTAATTTCTTTTTCTTTTCTTTCTTTCTTTTTTTTTTTTTTTTTGTCTTTTCAAGACAGGGTCTCCCTGTAGCCCCAGCTGTCCTGGAACTCACTCTGTAGATCAGGCTGGCCTTGAACTCACAAAGATCTGCTTGCCTCTGCTTCCCAAGTGCTTTAATCCCAAGGATTAAAGGCGTGTGCCACCATGCCCGGCTCAAACCATACTTAATTTCTTTTTTTTTCACATAAATTTATTTTTATTTTTTTAACAAATCTAGACCCGTGTTCCCACCCATTCCCTCACCCTGCCAGAGCTCATGCATTCTGCCAAACATGATTTTCATCTCTTTCTCAGTCTTTCTCAATATTCTCCATGAGGAAGTTGACTGTTTTGAGCAGAAGTTCACTGTTTCAGTCAGTTCTTTGATGCAGTACTTTTCTTCTTGTTGTTGTTGTTGTTTCCAATATGCATTACGCCCAACTGCTTTGGACAAAAGCTCAGGGGGCCCTACACAAGAAATACTTACAACTAGGTAATTGGTACTAGCATCCACAGATGAGGGATACCATTCGTCATTTGTTTTTCTGGGACTGTGTTCGTAACCATACTTAATTTCTAAACAAAGACAATAGTAAGGTCTTAATTCCACCTAACTCGGTCCATCTATCCTAAGTACAATTAAAATGTACTAAATCTCTTCCCAAGTAGAGGAAGTTATGTTCTCGAGTGATGCTTGATCCTCTATTAAATATCCTATAAATTAAATAGCACAGAGTCAGAGTAGCAGTCCTTAGATACTATCAAATAAAGTGACTACATATTATGCTGCATGATCAGAGAATAAACACAGAAAGAAATCAAAGACACTTACAATATAAACACACATTCATGAAGAAATAAAGATATGTTTTATTATAATTCAAATCTGATTCTAATGACTCATCATAGTTGATGTTTATAACCACTTTATAACAACCTAGTCTCTATTCTCTTTTTCTTCAGCAAGCACCTCAGATGATTGTGGTTGGTTGGTTAGGGGATAACTCAAACCTTCATTCCTGAGGGGCTGTCCCATAAGAGGTCCTGCCTAGATTGAGCTGATGTAGTTCTCTATAGATCATAATCAAAAAGATGTACCTGGTTATTTATTTATTTATTTGTTTATTTATTTAACTTGACACAAACTAGAGTCACTTGGGAAGAAGGAATTTCAGACTGGCTTTTGGCTGTGTCAGGGATGTGCATTTTTCCCTTTTCTTAAAATTATGTTTCTGCATATGAGTGTTATGCCTGCATGTAAGTAAGTGAACCTGTGTCCTGCAGCACCCATGGAGGACAGAGAAGTGTACCAGATCACCAGATCCCCTGGAACTGAATTTATGGATGGTTGCTAACTGCCAAGTGGGTCCTGGGAATTGAACCCAGGTCCTTTGCAAGTGCAACCAGTGTGCTTAACCACTAATCCATCTCTCCATCCCCATGAGGCATTTTTAAAGGGTTTTAAATTGATTTTTTTGAGAATTTCATACAATATATTTTGATCATGTTTAAACCCCTCCCATCTTCGACCTCCCTTAGTATCCCCTCCCGATTCTATGTATCCTATCTCTCTCTCTTTCTTACTCTCTCTCTCTCTCTCTCTCTCTCTCTCACACACACACACACACATATACACATGGATTGCATCTTGAAAGTCTGAGATGAAATAAACCTTTTCCTCCTCAACTTGCTTTTTGGTCAATGTTTTTTCAGAACAACAGAAGCCAATTAGAATAGAAGGAGATGTCGTATAGAGCTTCTGGTTGTTTCTCTGGACATATTCTCCCCTCCTCTCTCATAGAGCAATAATCCACTTTTCCATTGACAACAAGGATCACTAACCCTAGTCAGTACTGTAATTCCCTCCTCATACAGTCACCCAAGACTCCAGGACTTCAAATGAATCATCCCACCTTACATCACAGAATGACTATAACCAGGAGGATGGCTTTTGCTGGTTTTCTCAGGCCCAAGTCACTCAATTCCAGAATAATGGAACAGATTTGACTTTTCATATGGTTTCAGGGAAGGTGGATATTAGACCCTAAATTCTAAAAGAATCTACCTGGAAAAAATTTGTAAGATGTGACACCAACCTCAGCTATCAACTAGCTCCTTAGTAGGAACTCAGGGAATCTTGGGTATGCATCTTCCTTTTCATTATCCAGGTGTCAGGAGACCCTATTTCATGAGGATGATGTCAATAAGGGGTCTATTAAACCAGCTGAGCCTCCGTTAGGAAATAGAAAGGTGCTAAGGAGAGGGAAATGTGGTAGGTATCCCAGCATCTGTGTGATAGGGAGTCCGCGTCATGGACTCTCAGTTCACAGGTATGAAAATAGGCAGGGCAATGCCTGTGGGGTTGGAGGATTGCCAGCCCCATGTTGCTTCAAAGTGAAAACTGCACTGATGGAGTTTTCCTTCTGCCTTGATCTCTGGGCTGTACTTAGGTCTCCTGACATGGATTGCTATTGACGGATTGAAGAGTAAGGCAGCCCTCCAGTCTCAAGTGTGTTTTCAACAGAGTGGCTCTTAGTAAATATCTCTTTCTCAAATGCCTTGCCTCATTCACAGTCTTTCTTTTTAGCCACTTCTTAATCAGCTGCTGCCCCTTAGCACACTGACCTACTTCCCAGCCATACTTTATTTCATCTAGGTTTCTGAGGCAGCACTTGTCCTCTGTCACTGCTGCTGTTAGCACCGCCTTGACCTGTGGCCACTGTTCTCATAACCCACCAGTAGAGCAGGTAGCAAAGGACTCTGGCCAAAGGAACAGGCAGAACAGAAAGAGTCTTAAGGCACACTAGCTGTGAGACTGTGGTGATTAAGTCCTGTAGATCAAACACCTTGATAACAAAGAGCTCTTCCTCCACAGGCTGCTGTTCCTCAGCCCCCACGTGGCTTTGAGCTTCTTACACACTTTTTAGGGTAGTAGAGATTCTTACACTTTACTGTGCACAGGAATCATCTGGATATTTGGATATTTGTCAAATGCAGGTTCAGAGGTGGGAGGGATGGGGGAGGCTCATAGTAGTTTGCATTTCTTTTTTTAAATTTTATTTATTTTCGTATGTGTATGAATGTACTGTCTGCATGTAGTTGGTGCATCCGTGTCGTGCAATGCCTCAGAGACCAGAAGAGGGTGTCAGATTCCCCTGGAACTGGAGCTAAAGACGGTTCTCAGCTGCCATGTGGGTGCTGGGGATCGAACCCGGGTCCTCTGCAAGAGCAGTTGGTGCTCTTAACCGCCAGGTCATCTCTCCAGTCCAGTAGTTTGCATTTCTAATAGGCTCCCAAGGAAGGCCTGCCAGTCATGCTTATAGACTGACCATTCTTCAGAGGAGCAAGTATTTTAGGTTGTCAACTTGAGTGTCTGCAGATGAGGCCATCTGCTCCCTTTCTCCTCTAAAGTCAGGCCCAAATGAAATGACCCCAAAGAGGAGAACAACTCTTTGGAAGCAGATAAGAGAACAGGAACTCAAATTCTTTATATATATATATATTCTTTTATTTCATTTTTTAACAATAAGTTATGAGTACAAGCATCCTTCATGTAAAACCAATTTGCAAGCAGTTGTGCCCAAACCCACACAGTCCAAGGCTCCCACCATCCAGCTGGAGGGGCTTGTATGTACAATCAAGTTGATCAAATGAGTGTCCAGTCTATATTGCTGTAGTTTCGCCATTCACCCCAATCGCAGCCCTTACATTCTACCAGGAACTCAAATTCTTAAGAATGGGTAATCTTCAGGCAGCTAAATGGGTATCTAGTGAAACTCAAGCCTTCTCATTCTCCTTGGATGATAGAAGTGGATGCCAGTCCTTGCCGTCTCCACATCGTAGGGCATGATGACACTGGCTTATCTCCAGAGTCTGAAGAACATTGAAGTCATGTCTTTTGTGATAGACACATAGTGCTATTTCATCATTCTAACAAGAGAAAAAAACCACAACATGGAGAAGTGACTGTAATTGTGTCTCCACCAAATGCTTTTTAAAAATACCCTTAAAAAACACCTGTTTCACGGCTGTAGAGATGGTTCAGCAGTTAAGAGCATTGGATCATGGTTTGGTTCCAGCCCCCACACAACAGATAACAACCGCCCAACTCCCAGTTCTGGGGGATTTGATACCTTCTTCTGGCCTCTGTGGACTTTGCATACATCGATGCACTTGTGTACATGCAGACAAAACACTCACATGTGAAAAACATAAAAATAAAACCCACTTGTTTCTTTAATGAGTCACAACACAACAAGGACTCATTTCTGGGGGTCTAAACACAAGATGCCCAGTGTTCATTTCTTGTGATTATCAATAGGTAGGAGAACCATATATGTCCTATTCCCAGGATGTACTTCCTTCCCCAAATTTCTTTTTTTTTTTTCTTTTTGGTATTTTTGAGACAGGGTCTCCCTTTAGTCCCAGCTGGCCTGGAGCTTGCTCTGTAGACCAGGCTGGCCTTGAACTCATAGAGATCTGCCTGCCTCTGCCTCCTGAGTGCTGGGATTAAAGGCGTGCACCACCTTGCCTGGCATTCCCCAAATTTCTAAGAGCTTCCCTTTACATGCCGGTGGCTAGTCTAGGCCTAAGAGACGCACACAGTGCTGAGGCTACAGCCCTAAATATGGAATATATTATGTGTATGATATAATTCATGTTTGCTCTACGAATGCATTGTCAATCTGCCCATCCTTGTGCTCTGGTCAGCCCTGTTTGATCTTACCCTCTTATTTCCTGCCTTTATAAAAACTTAAGAAGGATCAGACTGAAACAAAATATACAGAAGAAAATACTTAAGAAATGGAGCCTGACTTCATAACAAAGCAGGATACTTAACTCTCTCGTTGACTCTGTTGTTTTATTTGTACTAGAAGGAGGAGAAAAGTAAATGCATGGGGCTGCTGCCGGGGAAGCTCAGGTGAATTAGAAGGCTCTTGATCCACAACTGGGCTCCTGCATCTTTATTGGCTAAGGATAAGGCCTGGCTTCAGTCCCAGCTGGCAGTGGCTGGATGGAGGTGTTTACCTGGTGTTTTTGGGATGTCCATGAGCAGCTGTAAGGTGAGCTGGTTATTCCATCTGTTCTGAGAAAGGTTAAAGCCTGTGTCTTTGGCTTCCCTGGAGACTAATCCAGTAACAGAAGAGCCAGAGAAAATGCACACCACTTGGGAGGGGAGCTCGCACCAGGCTTTTGGTTGTTATTATAGTAACAAATGAACGTATTTGAAACTTAAATCTGAACTGAGGCAGTGAGATGAGAAACATGGAAGGAAATTATTTGTTCCATCAATGGGGTCTGGAAAATGTGGAGGGGGCATTAATCTCTTTTGAGCAGGAGCCTATGGGCCAGGCTTGAGGTTGTCTGCTTGAGATCTGACCTTATCTTCTCCTGGCCAGACACTTCTGCTTCCAATAAATACCCTAGGGAATAATCCTAATAAGGCCCTTGCCCTGTTCAGAAGAAGAATGTATTTACCTAGCATGGAGTCGGGGGAGGAGAAAGTGCTTATATCTGTGATTTCTTTTAATTGTATAATTTCCCAGTAGACATAAAGGGAGAAGAAAAAGTGTGTATCATGGATGGTACACTGGGCATTGAGGACATGGTGTATACTGTGGATGGTACATGAAGCATTGAGGACATGGTGTATATCTACCTTGAACAATGTTGCAGCTGAATGTACTGCAGCCCAATGAAGCTATATAACAATCTGTTGTGGTGTATCTGTTGTTCCCATTTTACTGATAAAGAGACTGAGGTTTAAAGAGAGGTTGATATTCAGCATTTCTCACTCTCTGTCACTGTAATCCAGGCCTGGTCCTTGCTGAGATGTATGTGCAAGTGTCCTTTGTACCTCTATACTGAGCTCTTTTCTTTGTTCTATGATAACACTTTCCATCTGCCCCGCATTAGAAGAAGCAATATGGACATTTAAAAACTTCCTCAAGACTGTGAAGGGAGAAGCAAGCGTTGGGGGGTTACGTTATGAAATGGAACGAAAGGTCACTCTTCGTAAGGAATCATTATCTTTGACTATCCTGCCCTACTTGTCAGCTTCTTTCTGGATTCCTAAATATTTGTATCTCTATACTCTACTTTTCTTTCCCTTACTCCCTTCTGCTCTTTAAAGAGCCCAGGTTTCATTGAAAAGATTCCAAGAAAGCTCTCTGTTAGATTTATCTTATTTTTCTTGCTAAAACGTTTCTAAGTAAGTTGCTGAGAGCAAGGCATGCTTGGTGCAAGTGCTTTGTGCATTTCTGTTTTAGTCACTAACATGGGATTTCTGGTTTTCGGGTAGAGAAAGGTAGAGGGACTGGGTATACATTTTCTTTCCTTTCCTTTTTTTGAGACAGGGTCTCCCTTTAAGCCTAGCTGGCCTAGAGCTTGCTTTGCAGACCAGGGTGGCCTTGAATTTACAGAGACCCACCTGCCACCTCTGCCTCCTGAGTGCTGGGATTAAAGGCATATACCACCACACCTGGCTATGGGTATACATTTATGAATAGTTTTAAAGTTTCGAGGTTGCAGAATCAATGAAAATAGAGGAGTGTATTTAAAAGCACTTCTCATACTCTATGCTGGACTTTCAACCATTGCTGCCCCCCCCTCCTTCCAAATACACTTCCTGGGTTCCTGAGAGTTGGAGATCACGTTACTTAATAGCCAAGAATCTCAGTGTCTAATAGACACTGAGCAGAGAGGAGGGAGAGCTCTGAAGGCTTTTAGGGCAGGATCTTCCAGTGTACCTCCCTACTTTGACTGAGAAATTAGCCTCAAATTCTTCCTTTTCCTTCACTTTTCCCCATTTTCTTTCAATTGGCTCTTGAATTTCACTGTAAGCTACAAAATTTTATTGAGTGTCCATGGGTTCTTATGGGTCGAGGCTGTATGAATGAGCTAGGCCTTACCTTTGTGTTCTGAATGTTGACAATCATTTGAAGAGGACAGTTGTCAAATGTCCCTGAAGAAACCATAGATGTGAAGTTTTTAAAAAGAGGCATAGAGCATGTTTGGAGAAGATCAAAGAGACACATCCTGATCATGTGGCGAGGGGTGGTCATGTCTTGACGACATGATTCAAGCTATGTGTGAACACCTTCTCCCTCTCTCCAGCTGCTCTGAGAACATGTTCTCCGAGCCCTGTGCTCTGGTGGCCATACCTCATGATATTGCTGCCTTATTAACTTCCTTTGTTGTCCGATCGTGTCTGTCATGTTACCTGCCTTGATGTGCCATGTTCTGAAAGACTCAAGACAAATAGGTCTTCTCTGAACTCTGTATGTCACTCAGATGATGAAAGATTCCTAATGTCCTCCCCAGCTCCTTAGAGGATAAAGTTTCAGCTCCCTGTCCTGGTATTCGGTCCTCTACAGTTTGACCCAAACTCAGACCTCATCCCATCTCTGCTGGAGACACAGTTCCATAATGCACAGCCCTCCAGTAGCTCAGCTGCTTTATGTTGACACACCTGACCAGCCCAGCTTTCCGTGGTGTCCCTGTGCTTCCTGTGATGTCATTTAGTGGCATTCATCTTGTACCCTACCCTTCTGTAGTTTGTGTCCCCATTTATATATTTTTCCATTCAGATTGTGAACTCTTGAGAGTAGCCTCTTTGTGACAATGTTGTTTCTATGCATAGGTATTCAATGCTTATGAGGTGGTAGGCTTGTTGTATCCAGTTAATCAGATCAGCCAGTACCACAGTGCTTGGTACAGCACCAGGCCTAACCACGGTGGGAATAGCATAGGAAAAGAATGTAAGGGATTTGAAGTAAAAACGTTATATGCTGCCCATTGCCATGATAAAACACTGATCAGAAGCAACTTGTGGAGCCAAGGGTTTATTTGGCTTACACATCCTGATCACAGTTCATCATTAAGGGAAGCCAGGTCTGGAGTTCAAGCAGGAACCCAGAGGCAGGAACTGAAGCACAGACCATGGATGAATGCCACTTACTGGTCTGTCCTCTGGCCTATGCTCAGCCTCCTTTCTTATTTCCATATTTTATATACAATTTTTATTTTACGTGCATCAGTGTATTGTCTACATGTGTGTCACTGCACCCATGTCATGCAATGCCCACAGAGGTCAGAAGAGGGCGTTGGATCCCCTGGAACTGGAGTTAATGGATGGTTGTTAGCTGCCATGTGGGTGGTAGACATTGAACCTTGGCCTTCTGGAAGAGCGGCCAGTGCACTTATCTGCTGAGCCATCTTTCCAGCCTCCTCCCCCACCCCACCCCCGGCCTGCTTTCTTATACAACCCAGGACCACCTGCCCAGGAGTGGCACCACTCTCGTTGGCCTGGACTTTCCAACATCATTCATCAATCAAGAAAATGTCTTACAGACTTGCCCATGGGCCAGTTTCATTGAGGAAATTCCCCAGCTGAGATGACCTCTTCCCAGGTGTGTCAGGTTAATGGCTGAAGTCACCTAGCACATTGGCCTTTTCAACCTACCAACACAAGGAAAGGTGATAGTTTCATTTTTGTGAAGAATAAAGTAAGGTGATTTGAGGGCACAGAAATTGAGGTTGGAGGTAAGCAGGAAGAGAAAACAGGAGGAGAAGAATTAGTAGGAAACAGGAGAGACGGCAGGCAAGCTGAGGAGCCCTGTATGAGGACTGAGAACCCTGAGTTAAGTCCTGACTCTGTATTGCTGGTTGTGAAGCCTGGCTAAGCCTGGCACATCTGGAGCTTCATCTGTTGGAGGGAGTTAGAACTCTTCCCTGCCTGCTCCAGGTGTGTGTGCGGAGAGAATGAAAGCAGCTGTTAAACTCTAAAGTGCTGTATGAATGGGAGTAGTGTTACTATAAACAGCACCATCATTTATCGCCTGAGTCCTCCAAAAGCCACACTGTGGCAGGGGAAGAGATTGATGGATAGGTCTGTTGTGACAGAGAGGAAGAGGCCAGACTAGAAGGAGCCTGTGGTCAGATCTTGCAGGCCCTGCAGCAAGGCTGCATCTGTCTAAGGACTCTTCGTGTCCTAAAGGTGCTTCTCCAGAGCTGGTAAAGAAGAGTAGGGTGTGAGACCCTAACCTTACCTATAACAGGTACATATCAGGGCCCAGTCCAGGACTTTGATGGTTACAGTGCTGTTGATTACTGTAGACAAATTGTGAGATATCAGTATAAAGCATTAGAAAGATGAGAAAACTGTAGCTGTGATCACAGCTCTGAACTTAACAGTCATGAGCACTTTCTCCAATTCCACTATTTACCAAGTGCCAGAGACTTGGTAGCTCATGACCAGGCTCTCCCTTCATCCCTGCAAGAGTACTAGGAGATGAATGTGTAGCAGTTTACATTGTTATTCCAACTGCAAATGAAGGGCCAAATCAAGGTTATGGAGTCTGGAAGGAAATAGCTCTGGAAAGGGAATCCAGGCCGGAACTTTTAACTGTTTTCCATGAAACCTTTAACCTCCCGGAGTCTCAGATTTCTCATCTTCATCTCATCTACATCTCGGAAACTAAGCAAGGTAAACTTGCTTACCACATGCGATATGAGAATCTGATGAGGAACCTAGGTGTGGAAGGGTTCATGCAAATATTCACAGCACTTACTGTATACTGAGCAATGCCATGGGTACCAGGGATGTGGCAGTTCAGGTAGCTGCTCACTGTGAAGTCTATTCTAGCATTGAATCTTCTAATAGAGTAGCTGTCAGAAAGTGGACAGAAGAAAGAAATGCAGCAATCTGAGCACAATTTTATTTTCAGAAAGGAGGAAGTCATGCTAATGGCCAGCCATTGCCCTTTAAATCTATCTTTATTCTCAAGTATAAATAAGAAAACCAAATTAAGAGATTTAGCAATGTGGGAGATTTACAGTTCAACAGTGAAAAGCAAAGAGAGTGCATTTATAAAAGGACAAATCCTCAGGACATTCTGATAACTACCAAAAGCAAGCCACAGTTCTGGGAGGTAAGAAGTGCTCAGTGGATGTAATCTATCTGGATTTTAGGAAAATCACTTGGAGGAGAAATGCCTTGAAGTCTTGCCTAAGAAATTAATTCAAATTGGCCTGGAGAGAAACTGTGTCACTCAGAATGAAAGCTGACTGGAAGATGGGAATGAAGGGTATGATGACAAATGGCCAAAGCTCTTGGGGTGTGATGGGGTCAGGTGAGAAGACCCAATTTAGCTATCATCGCTTAATGATCTGAAAGAACGACTAAGCTCCTGGTAATGCCGTTATACGTGACGTTAAATTGGGAGGTGTCACAGTGATGGCTGGAGGAATGAAGCACAGTACCAGAGGATGGCAGCCAAGGTCAGGAGGCCAAGGCACTCGGAACAGTGGAGCAGAATACAGGCAAGGGCGAATGGAGGAAATTTCTTTCAGGACAGTCTTCAAACAGAGATATATGCATGACGCATGCATGTGCATAGGAATCAAGGTGGGGTTGAGATGGAATGCCCCAGTGATTACCTTTCTAGGAGGAAGAGTGACAGGAGTTATGTTTCAGAGGTCTGGGAAGGCCCCCTCAGCCACAGTGGGTCTTTTAAAAACCATAGTTTTTTTCTCATAGGACTACGTCCTTTTCTCTCTCTTCAGTGTGACAATCTTAGAAGAAGAAGTTTGTATTTTGCCTCTGTGCAGATTAGGTCATCTGTAAAGTGGGAAAGTAACAATACCCTTTAAGCAGTATAGGAAGGCTAAAAAATATAATATGCCAGCACTGTGCCTGGGATACAGTAAGTACTTGAGAAACATCACCTACTATTACCTATTAGCCATAGCATTGCTCTAGGCCTACAATCCATACAGATAATGGCTTTTCTGGTTGAGGTAGGTGAAGAAAAACAGAGAACATTGTATTGTAGAATCCCTTAAAAAAAAAAAAAAAAAAATTAAAAAAAAAAAAAAAGAAAAACAGAGAACAGTTTGGTGAAATAAGAAAAGCATTGTCGGGGCTGGAGAGATAGCCTAGTGGTTAAGAGCACCAACTGCTTTTGCAGAGGACCCAGTTTTGATCCGCAGCACCCACATGGCGGCTAAGAACCTGCTGTAACCCTAATTCCAGGAGAACTCCAGTTCCAGGGGAATCCGATACCCTCTTCTGACCTCGGCATTGCACGACACAGGTGCACAAACCTACATGCAGACAGTGCATTCATACACATACAAAAAATAAATAAAAATTAAAAAAGAAAAGCATTGTCTAGAAGATCCACATTCCTTCCCAGGTTCTCCTATAGGACACTCTGGAATGAGCTGTTCCCTTCTCTGTTTTCATACGTACAAACATCTGGGGCTTGACCTGTTTATCTCAGAGATCCCTTCCAACTTGAAAATATCACATCTATAAAAACATCCTGCATTTACTAGCTCTCTCCCACTGCCCTAAATTCCTTACTCACATGGAGAAAGGTTTATTTTGCTCTTGCTTTCAGAGGTTTTACCCCATGGTTCACTTGGCTCCATGTCTTCTGGGTCTAAGCATGGGAAGGCTCATCATTGTGGTTGGGTGCAGGTGTAACAATTAACGTATCACGCGTGTGCAGCCTTCCACGGGGTGTTCTTCCTCTCTGGACCAGGGCCCACGGTTCTGTGGGACTGCAAGCCTTGGGATTGTTCCCAGCCAGCAGGTTAACAATCCCAGCCTAAGCCCTGGTAGGGAGGGTAAGGAAGCTAGGAAGCAATGCCCATTGAAATAGAAAGAAAGAGGGCTGGAGAGATGGCCTAGTGGTTAAGAGCACCGACTGCTCTTACAGAGGACCCGGGTTCGATCCCCAGCACCCACATGGCGGCCGAGAACTGTCCGAAACTCCAATTCCAGGAGAACTCCAGTTCCAGGGGAATCCGACGCCCTCTTCTGACCTCCTCGGCATTGCACGACACGGGTGCACAGACCTGCATGCAGACAGTACGTTCATACACATACAGAAATAAATAAAATTAAAANNAGAAATAAATAAAATTAAAAAAAAAAAAAGAAATAGAAAGAAAGAATAAGAATAACAGACAGACTCAGAGGCGAGACTGGAAGGGATTCCACAGGGAAATGACTCAGTTTATTGATAACAGGTAATGGATTTATATACCAAAGCTACTGTGCTCTAGGTAGGGAATTGGGTGCAGGAGGGTGTGAATGAGGAGAAGGGAAGTGCGAGCCATCTTGGCTCTTGGGGGGGGCAACAGAACTCCAGGTTGTGTGTATAGTAAACTGAAAAGATGTGACATATGCTCTGTACATCAAAGGGGAGCCCTGGGGGGGGGCGGTGTCTGGGGCTTTGTCCCAGCAGAAGCAGAAATACTGCATATCCTGTCCCCCAGGGGGTCCTCAGGACAATAATTGCAGGTCCCTGATTCTAGCTAGACAAAAGTCTCAGCCCTACATGCAGGTGGTGGAGAAACTGGCTTGCCAAAGGAAGATACTGGAGGAGAAGGAGACAGCAGGGACACCAGGGACAAAATATACTCTTTAAAGATAAGCATGAGTGATCCACTTCCTACTACGTTCTACCTCCCAATAAGACATTAAGCTATGAAATTATCAGTAAATTAATCCCTTGATGGAGTCAGCATCTCCTAATCCAACCATCACTCATCAGTGCTAACAGCCAGGGACCACATTGGGAACACATGGACCGTTGTGGAGGATGCTTTGTTATCTAAACTAGAACACGTCCAAAGTAAGTTAAACTTCGAATTATTCAAGTTGCCATCTTTGGGCTCTATCAGCCCAGTATTTACTACTAATTGCCACTCTGAGTAACACAACTGGCTTAATCATATTTAGCACTGAAAATCTGGCATCGCAGGAACATTGCCGTTCTCAGCAAGCAAGGAAAAGTGGTCATCTTGCTCCATAGGAAACCCGCCAGGAGTGCTAGTATTGTAGTCATCTGCAAAGAATAATGTGTTCCTTATGTTGACGGTGTAGAGGAGCCAACCTTAGAAAGCCACTCAATGCTTTGTGCAGGGTGTGGGCTGATCAGAGTTGTGCTGTCTGAATGTGTGCAGTGGAGATTCCAAAGAATGTAGGATCTGTATTAGGATCCTCATGGCTACAACTCATATTTACATTGGCTCAGTACCTCTTAATACATTTTCTCATGGTTCTTGTAATTGCTTCCAGTCTTGACATCCATTGAGAAGAGCGTTGTGCATCTTAGAATGGCACCATTTCACAGGGCTTACCAGGGAGACCTCACTGGATAGGGTGAACTGAAAAGGGAAATTAGTCTTGTTTTCAGGACTTCTTTTTTACTGATTTTTTTTCAAATTTTATACAATATATTTTGAATATATTTAGATCCCCTCTCCCCTTCTCTGCACCCCGGTTGCTACCCCTCCCCCATTTTACACACATACACACACACACACACGCGCACGCCTATAGAGTACACTGGATCCTGGTCAAGCTACCAAGCGTCTCACCCTTAAATGAGACTGCCTTTCCCCTCCCAGCAGCCATTGGTTGAAACACTTCCTCAGGCAGAGTCGGGGTTTCTTCTCTACTTCCCCACCTCTGTTCTTTGTCTGACTTGAGCTTACGTGGGACTTGCACATCACTATGAGTTCTTATGAGTAAGAACTGGCCGGCTATCTGGAAAACTCTATTTCCTTGTGGTCATCTACTCCCTCTGGCTCTTATGATCTCTCTGCCTCCTCTTCTGCAATGATCCCTGAGCCTTGGGAGGTAGAAGTTTGATATAGGTGTCCTATTCAGGGATAGACACTCTGCAGCCTTTTTGGTCTGTACCTGTTGGCCAGTTGTGGTTCTCTATGTTAATTTGTGCCTGCTGCATAAGGAATCTTCTCTGCTGAGAGATGAGAGGTAGGGTGTGATAAGTCATTAGGAGTCAATTTAATATGGTATCTTTTATTTTTACTTTATTTTATTTAATATGTATAAGTGTATTGCCTGTATGTATGTAAGTGCACCCATGTTGTGCAATGCCCAAGGAGGTCAGAAGAGGGTTCTGGATCCCCTGGAACTGGAGTTATAGATGGTTGTTAGCTGCCATGTGGATGCTAGGAATCAAACTCAGGTCCTCTGCAACAACAGCCAGTGCGCTTAATTGCTGAGCCATCTGTCCAGCCCCTACTGTATCTATTTAGTGGAATAGTAGTATTAGGCTCTCCCCTATGGCCTGTGGTCTGTCTAGCCTCAGGTTCCTAGGCTTGATAGCAATGTCAGGCATGGGCTCCACTTTATAAAGTGAACCTTAAATCCAACAGGAAAGTTTCTGATTACTTCCATACTATTTCTGCCACTATTGTACTGGTAAGCATATCTTGTTAGGCCGGTTGTTTTTGTCACTTGCAAGATTCACAGCTGGGTAAGGTTGATGTTTAATTTTCTATTCTGGTGCATAGCAGCTTCTAGCACTATGGATCCTAGCCAGTTGAGATGTGGCTTTGAAGTCACACCAGCTTGATTTCTCTTTGTTCTACAGCTTCTGTGTGTAGTGTCTTCAGTAGTAGGATCATCCCATCAAGTTTTGGTGGGTAACCATGAGCAGGTCAGTGACAAGTATTGCTTGAGGGTCTATAGGACCCCTGGTCAATACCTGCAAAAGATCAAGTCCATTCCTTGCATTGAGATTTTTACTTTGTTGGCCTCTGGTGTCTAGTAGGGGCAGTGTCCTCTGTTACAAGGTAATTCCTTTTATGATGTATGTACTTTAAGAAGCCTCTATAGTGGTAGTTTCTGTATGGCTTTTCTAGAGACCTTTAGTGTTACTTATCTCTCCCCTTACTCCCTGCTCTGTCCTCCCCATTCCCCACCCCACTGAATCCTTCCTACTCTGTTATTCCCCTTCCCTCCAATATAAAAACTTTTGACTAGAATGAATAATGTGTTCGGTTTTGGATTCCTTGGACATCAAGAAGGTGACAGGCAGAAGGACAGAATGAGAGAGTCATCCATGTGATCGACAAGCTAAGGTCACTGGAGAAAAGGAAGGAGGATAAAAGGTCATGGCAAAGGATGGACATGCAAAGGTGTGTGCACTCAGGAGGGGGCACTGAGATGAGGCACAGGACTCACAGAATGATGGGAGGTTGAAGCCACTCGGAAGTTACATATTTTTAACTCAGTGCATATTTTTACTCCATGCTATGCTCTGTTCTAGGTGTGAGAAATACAGGGTGACTTCTACTTTGTCTTTGTTCTGGTAGGGGAGACAAGCAGTAATATTGCTATGAAGAGTGCATTGGGCTGGATTAAAATCCGGTTAGTCTGATTGCTAGCTGTCTCAGCCTATATATATATATATATATATATATATATATATATATCCTTTGCCCATCCTTCTCTGTGAATGAGCCCAGTCATAGTAGTGTTCTGTTAAGGTTGTGAGGATTGAGCCAATTTTTACATTTAGAATGTTTAGTACTTCTTCCATGTTACTATGCAAATGAAGTAGAGGAATGCATTCAAGAGGCCAAGACAAGACTTTCAGATAGTAGTCAATAGATGTTATTATTAATACCATATCAAAATAAGAGGTAACAGTTATGTTTAAAGTGTAGAGATAACATTGCCTAAGCAAAAGCAGGGCAGGAGTTAAAAGTTAGTATCTCAGACATCTCTTATTAGCCTTAAGGTGTTATTTAAATGGAACTGAGAAGGATCACTGGGCATTTGCCTGCTGGGGAAAATGGGAATCCTTGATTTGGGAAATGGCCTGAAGAAGGTCTTGCTCCTGGCTGGAGGCCGGAGCCAGCATTCTGACCTTTCGGTCTTTGTCTTCTCAGTAGCCTTCCATATTGGTTCCTGCTGCATTCTTAGATGCTCACAGCTCCTGAAGATATTGTTTATCCTACTGCCTTATTGCAGTTCAGATCCCAGGCTTGAGCACAGCACATTGCGCTACTGCTCTTTAACTACAAGGGATTTTTAAAAAGGTTGGGCAGATTCGTTGATTGGTTCATGTGTTTAATCATTCAGCGTGTGTTTATGGAGTGCTATTCCAGGCTTGCCATTCTTGAATGAACTGTGTTTAAACAGTGGACCAAGAAACTTCTTACAGTAGTGCTTATATTCTAGAGGAAAAGGAGGACATCAAAGCTTTATGCTGCATCAGTTGGTGAGTAGTGGTTTGGACAAAAATAATGGGGGCCCTTTTTTGGACAGAAATGAGAACACAGGCTTAGGAGATGGAGGAAAAGGGAGAGCAGAGGTACAGCCTTATGATCGTAGGATGAATCCATCAGTAGATCTGCTGCAATGTCCGTGGTCCTGGATGTAAGTGCCTAGTATTTTCCTTCTGTTGGGGCCAATTGGAAGTAGAAGCACTCAAAAAGAGGAATTGTGGGAGTCATAGTTCAGCTTGGCCAAGTTGGTCCATTTTAAGTCACTACAGGCCAAGAGTAGTGAGTTGGAGCTACTGGGAAGACTATGGAAAAATCTTCATGAGTCTTTTTGGATCATTTGCTTAGTAGACAATGACTCTTGAGTTGAAGCTGCTTCTCAGGGTATATCAAGATGCAGTCTCTTTGGTCTTAGAAGATGCCCAGATCTGAACTAATAGGGAGGAAATTTGAATCATGTTCCTTGGGGTAGAAGATCTCAGTTGATGCCATCATCATTAACCACAGCATTATATTCAGTTATTTGATGCTGTAGCATTTGATGAGTGACATTATGCCATGTAAGAGAAATAAAAAGTTAAATAAGACAAATTAAAGAAAAAAATTAAAGCAGTATGCAAGTGTAGAGGCAACTATACTACTGAGGTTCATTGTCTGATTATTCATCACCTCACTTCACAAATACATGTATGTGCTCAACATCAGTCTGTAATTGGCTTAATCAGGGAGGCGAATCATGAATGTCCACCTCAGGTCTTCTTGAAAGCAAGATTTTGAAATGTGTAATTTTACTCTCCCCATATATGTGGAACTAGGGCCAGGCATGGAGATGCTCCCCAAGAATGTGGACATCTCTATAGACAAAGCAGAATGAATTTGAGATGATGTAATTCCTTACCTGCATATAAAAATGAGTTACTTGCCCATTCTCAAAGATGTAGTCAAGTGTGGTTAAGGAACATAAATGGATACAGCCCAGGTGCTGTTTTTCATACAGATGCAAACCTGGGTTACAAAGGAAGCACAGCAGGCAGTTGGGGTTGTGGTGCAGAGGGACAGGACCCTACCACGTGGTCTCTGCCACAGCTTTGAAACACCTCAGGAAGGTCTTGTTAATACTCATCCCAGAAACAGCACAGATTCTGGAGACTTGTCTTTCCACAGGAAATAGTATATTTGGCAGGGGACTGTGCTGTAATCTTTGCCTTTGTCTACAGTCTGTTAAAATAAGAGTACTTCTGATTCATAGGAGTTATAAAAATAATATAGTAATTACAAAGTTCACTTTCGTGACTCATTTTGCTTTAAAACGCAACACTCTACAGGGAACCCTTCTTTCTGAGTTGAAAACCCCACTTGCTGTTTATATTTCGAAAGTCTTAAGGTCCCACATTTTGAGGTTGAAACATTGTGCAACATGAGGTCTGGGGGGCTATGATGGAGGTCTGGAGAAGGATTATTTTTAATATTTTGTATCCCTTATAAAGCAGGGAATAAATGGCTTGACTTGTTATGACTTTACTGTGTGTAAAGCTTGATCACAGAGTATCTTGTTTTGGATTTGTATTTATTTTTCTCCCTCCCTCTCCTCTCTAATTGCCCTCTCCAGAATGGAGGCTTCCACTGCCTTTTGGCTTCATTAACGGCTTTCATTTTCATTAAGAGCTTTGCGCTAATGGACTGTTATAAAATGCACAGTTGTTTCTTGCAGTCACCGCCAAATGACTCTCATTCTCCTGGCAGTGTTCTGCATTAGACCAGAAAGGAGGGGGACATGCCACTGGGAAGGGGGGGACATGCCACTGGGAAGGAGGTGGGGGGGCATGCCACTGGGAAGGAGGTGGGGGACCTGCCACTGGAAGGCAGGAAGGGACATGTCCACTTGGAAGGGGGGACATGCCACGGACCACGAGGGGGGCCATTTGCCACTGGGAAGATGAGGTGGGGACATGCCACTTGGAAGGGGGCGAACATGCCACTGGGAAGTGAGGGGGGGACATGCCCACTGGGAGTCGAGCACTTTGGAAGGGGCTGGGGACATGCCACTGGAAGGGAGGTGCATATGGGGGGACATGCCACATGGAGGGTGGTGGGATGCCCTGGGTAGGGGGGTGCCTGCCATGTATGGTTTCCTCACTGGCCGGGTTTCTGTCCCCTGGAAGTTGCCCCTTATTAGGAGGGACATGCGGGGGGGCACTGCACTGGGAAGGGGTGTACAGGCACGAATGGGACATGCCGGGAAGGCGGCCATCCACTGGGAAGGGACCGGAGGGCATACACCGGGAAGGGGGGGATCATGCCACCGGGAAGGAGGGGGGATGACTGCCACTGGGAAGGAGGGGGGGCATGCCACTGGGAAGGAGGGGGGACATGCCACTGAGAAGGAGGGCTCCGGGAGGAGGGACATGCACTGGGATGGAGGGGGGATATGCCACCTGTGAAGGAGGGGGGACTTTGCCACTGGGAAGGGGGGAACATGCCACTGGGAAGGAGGAGGGGACATGCCACTGGGAAGGAGGGGATATGCCACGGGGAGATGCTGGAGGGGAACATGCCACTGGGAAGGACAGGAAGGGACATGCCACTGGGAAGGGGGGGAACATGCCACTGGGAAGGAGGGGGGGACATGCCACTGGGAAGGAGGGGGGCACATGCCACTGGGAAGGGGACATGCCACTGGGAAGGAGGGGGACATGCCACTTGGAGGGGAAGCATGGGAAGGGGGGGATAATGCCACTGGGAAGGAGGGGGGATATGCACTGGGAAGGAGGGGGGACATGCCACTGGGAAGGAGGGGGGACATGCCACTGGGAAGGAGGGGGGACATGCCACTGGGAAGGAGGGAGAAATATCCAAGCAGAAGATATATCTAAAGCCATGGCATTTGGCAGCATTTGGGATCCACGCTTATAATTCCGTGGGTATTTCCCGAGCACTCCTTTAAATGCCACTTGGTTGATAATATTGAATGAAGAAAGGCACTAGGAAGCTTGCTCTTCCAGTATTTTGGGCTTTGAGGCTGGTTGAGAATTAGGCTTGCATAAGTTTCACCAGAACGAACACTGATAATGACAAGATTTTTTTTTAAATCAACCTTGCTCTCAATACATATACTTGGCTATTATTGCAATTATTTGGAGCATCAAACAATTGATGTCCTCTGGGTAATATTTGGTATAGTCTACCCTATGCAGTCGGAGGTCCAATATTGAAGAATAATTACAGAATCTGATTTCTTTATAAAGAAGAGGGAAGGGAGTGTTTGTGTTTGTAGTGTTACTGGGAAACAGACTATTCCAAAATCTTAAGTGAACTTCGGGATGTTTAATCAAATCTCCTGTCCTTTACATTTTCTTGATGCTGAGAGAGATTAAGTAATAGGTAATATAATCTAGATGTCAGCTTGGACCACCTTGATTCTGAAAGATTTAGTTAAGCCTGGTATGGACTCCCATGTGGCCTGATGACAGTTAAGCTCTGCATTCCTACCTCTCTCTTTGTTCCTTTCTCCCTTCTGAGCCTTCTTTTCCCCAGAGCACTAACCATATTTTTCTTCTGGATCCACACTGAACGAACCCATCCTGTTTTAGATGACCTTGGTAAACTTTCTTCCCTCCCATCCCTTTCCAAACAAACTTAAATCTTTCTCAGATGACTTACTTATTGATGGGTTAGTTGGAGACAGGGTTTCATGTAGTGTTGTTGCCTCTTAAAATCACTATGTAGCCAAGGCTGGCCTAGAACTCCTGGTCCTCTGTATCTTAAAGGTTGGTACTTAGCTGTGTACTACTGTTCCCAGCCTCTGTATCTTAAAGGTTGGTACTTAGCTGTGTACTACTGTTCCCAGCCTCTGTATCCTAAAGGTTGGTACTTAGCTGTGTACTACTGTTCCCAGCCTCTGTATCTTAAAGGTTGGTACTTAGCTGTGTACTACTGTTCCCAGCCCTTTGGATGATTTATAAGGACCAAAAATTTTGCTATCATACCACATTAGTCTCAGAGCTGATCTAAAACTCAGGTTTTTAACTTTCAAATCCATGCTCTTCTCATAGCATAATTAATTTACTTTAAATAAGAAATGCTGTGTGATTCAAGCCCTCAAAAACACAACGATGCACTTGGGTTTTGTTCGAGCTTTCTGTCAGTTCCACTCTATAGGAAGAGATGGAGATCAGCCAACATTTGAATAGCCTGATATCTAGAATCAGGCTGAAAGTTTTTATATTCAGTAATTAAAATCTTTGTAATTAGACATTTCTTTTACGTACATAGATGCTAATATTATGTAATTAATATATTTGCCAGTGGAATGATAAAATACATAAATTTGCTAGTAGTTTCTCATCTTACTAAATTAAAGAGATCAGTAAATTTCCTAGTATTTCCTCATGTTATGTTCTCTTATGCTTTAAACATTGGAACCAGTATCTATTTACTTTTGTGTATGAACATGCAAATCCTTAAGAGTAGGCCTCTGGCACTTGTTAGTTCATGCAAGGTATTTTGCTCATCGTGAGCCTATAATGTCAAATAGCCACAAATATGTACAAAGCTCAGTTTGAGAAAGGTCATCAAAATATATAAGTTGACATTGAGAGTTGATACCATAAGCTTGAAATGAGTATTATTAAATCTTAGACCTTGCCTAAAGTTTGAGAGAGGCTGGCTGGATTTGACTTTTTTAAAGACCCAATGATCATGAGACTCCTTTCCCATAATTCCTTTCTTTCACTTCAGCTACTGAGTTCTGTCTTTACAGTACTGTTCTTTAAAAAAATAAATAAATAAAAGTCATACCTTGTCAGCATTTGAAGCATATACAAGGATGGAAGACAGATACTTGACACTGAAAGATGAATTTGAAAATCTTCCAAGATCCCAAGATGCCTAACATCATGGGGTTAGAGAATTAGGCTGCGTGGGTACTCCATCTCAGGAACATCAAGAGGCAAAGTGTTTACCAAGTCTTTGAAAAAGCTTTATTCCCAGAAAGGACCAATTATAGTTGAATGTAATCCAGAAAAGTGTGCTTGAGGGCTACCTCCTGCAACAGGGAGCCTGAGAGTTCCAGGAGTTGTGGGCGGGGAAGAAGCACTGTTCACTTCCGGGAAAATGGTTAGTGAGTCACAGACATTTGAAGGGCCACGATTGACACCCTAGAAACTGAAGAGCATGAAGGGAAGCTGTGTGATGTATCTGAACATGAGCACTTGATGACTCCCTGTCAAATCATTCTCTCCTGAGCTCTGGGATTTCTCCGTGCTGCCTATCTATCTGTGCTCAGTATCACAGACTACCTTCGTTACTGCCAGCTGGGCTAAAACCCACGAGGCAAAAAAATGACTATGAAATGGCTGAATGTTGGGTACCTTTAGAGAAATGACTGTGAATTTTAGAGCTAGACATATCTGAAGTCAGATTGAATCTCTTAGAACCTCATGCTCCTCTTCTAAAATAGGCACATGAAGGAGGACCTCATGATGGTGTTTTAGAAGCAATGAATTAAAGCTTAGATAGCAGATAATAGAATGCCTGGTGTACCAGTACACCCTCAACAATGTCTTTTTCCTTACTTCCTTTCAACCTTTTCTTCTGTCTCCATCAATGTTTTCCTGTCTGCTTAAGGACTCTATCCTGTGTTATATTTCCTCAGGGCTACTCTCTCACCTTGCCAGCAGGACCTTCTAGGGACCTGGAGGACAAAGCCTTTAAGTACTGTCTAGTTCAAGTATAATACCTATTATCTGTTAGACACAGCTCCAGCACATTGAAACTAGCTGTGGTCTGAGGGTGTGACTGTCTTTGGCAGAATTTCTGGCTCTTGGCTCACTGAGACATGGGGCAGCTGGCCGCATTGTGATTTTGCACCTTACAATTTTCAAAGCATCTTTGCTTACCTACTTGGAAAACTATAGTATGGAGATCTCCCCAGGACTGCTTGAATGAAGCCAGAGGAACACACATCTACTGTGCCAATCGGTCTGTGTGCCAGTGACATCGTGCATTGCTTCATTAGGAGGTTCGCTGTGCCGGGCCTTCTTGATTTGGTCCCTGGGTAAATTTGCAGATGCTAATCTAGTTGTTGGTGGAGAGCATCCAAACCTAAAGCAGAACTCTTCCTCCTGGGTTGTTAGGCTGTAGATTGGCAGGGTCTTGGACTCTGGTAGCTTTGTACTCCTGAGAGGGAAGCTGGTCATCCAGCCAGTTGTAGAGAAAGGATTTGTTGGAGATCTTGTGATAAGGGAAGCCCTTAATCCCTTGCAGGGTTTGTGCTGTGACTTGCAAGCACAAATTTTATGGAAGTTTCTTGAGCGCATATGTGCTGGGTACCATTCTAGGACTTGGGAAGGTATCAGAGCAGCATTTATTTATGCCTTTGTCAATTTAGTGCCCTAATGGGAGCAAGAGCGGTATGGCAAAGCATAACCATCATGGATGTAAGAAGCAGATGAATTGGTCAGTGAATATAGTGGATAAGGTCTGTAGAAAGACCACGCTGAAAATGTGTTATTTGGACAAGTGAATGAAGGTGGCAGAGAGATGACCATAATGAGCAAATGTGAAGGTGAGGAGGAACATGTTAAAACTTCTATTTATCTATTCTTATCTTAAATTGTGTGCATGTATATGTTTGTTTTTATTATAGGCTTAATAAATGGTTATAAACTATAAAATTGAATATGGGTATTTCAAAATTTCTTTGTATACGTGTATATATATATCTGTGTATATTTGTGTGGGTGTGCATATGGATAAGCGTGTGTGTATCCAGGCGTGGTGGTATACACCTTTAATCCCAGTGGTTGGGAGGCAGAGGCAGGTGGATCTCTGTGAGCTTGAGGCTAGTTTGGTCGACATAGTTCCAGCACAGCTAGGGCTATAGGGAAATGCTGTCACAAAGAGATGAGAGGGAGAGAGAGAGAGAGAGGAGAGAGAAATTCAGGTGTCATTTCTTAGGTTCCATTTACCATGTTTTACAGACATGGTCTCTCAGTGGCCTGGAGCTTGCCAGATAGACTAGGCAGGGATCTGCCTGTCTTCATCTCCTCAGTGCTAGAATTATAGGCTCATATCACTATGCCTGGCTTTTTAAATTTTAGTGTAGGTAGGTCCTAGGACTGGAACTCAAGTCTTCATGCTTACATGGCAAGTACTTCACTGACTGAGATGTGTCCCCAACCCTATAACAGGATTGGAGAATAAAAAAAATTATTTTTAGACCTCTCTAAATGGAGAGGGAAATTTTGTGAATTTGAGACTCCAAGGGAGGCTGGAACCCATGAAACTTTGGGGTTCTGTTTCTTTGTCCCCATTGGAATAAGAACAGCTACCAGATGACCTCCTAGAAAAAGATCTTTTTTTTCTAAGTTTTTTTCCAACACTTGTTGAGGCAACTATTAGGGTCAGAAAACAAGGATTAAATCATATAGCAACAAGAGCACTAGGAAATTATTCTGTGCTAAATAATGGAGAAGGACAAATGGGTTGAAGGATGGCCCTGGATGGGATCCTTTCTAGACCCTCCAGTGAGCATCCACAGATAGCCTGACTCAAGACAACTAGGGAGGTGCCATTCTAAGCTATTACTCCAAGGAAACTCTTCTTTACTCTCACCCCCCCCCCCGTCTCACCTCACCAAGTTGTTGATTTGAAGTACACAACTTCTTCCCCTCCAGCTCTCTGTTGAGTTTCAGAAACGCATCTAATCTCAAGTCTGTCACTTGAGATGATAAAAATAACTGGGTGTTGTCTAGAGGTAGGTAGGTAGGGGCTCCTTTGGGAGAGGAAAAAGCTACTGTGCTTTTTCTTCTCTTTTTGTCTTTTTTAGACTCTCCCTGGGAACCCTGAGTTTCATCCATTGTCTAAGGTCCTCAGGCAGTTTGTCAGCTCTTTTGTGCTACTAGTAATTTCTGCATATTTTGATGGCTTGTTTCTCAAACTGGATTATAAAAACCTTGAGGTCCTGAAGTCTGCCTAAGCTTCTTCGGTTTTTCTTTCTTTCTTTTTTTTAAATTTTTATTTATTTATTTATTTTTATGTGTATGCATGTACTGTCTGCATGTAGATCTGTGCACCCGTGTCGTGCAATGCCGCGGAGGTCAGAAGAGGGCGTCGGATTCCCCTGGAACTGGAGTTCTCCTGGAACCGGAGCCACAGACGGTTCCCAGCCGCCATGTGGGTGCTGGGGATCGAACCCGGGTCCTCTGCAAGAGAGGTCAGGCGCTCTTAACCGCTAGGCCATCTCTCCAGCCCTCGGTTTTTCTTTCTATCACTCTCATGATTCTTGGTGTTTAATAATAGCTGATTATTTACAGTACCATTATCCAAAAAGCTCCAACTCACCAATAAAATAAAACCAGAATTAATTAAACAGTTTACAGGAGGCAAAACACAGGCCACTGTAGTCTGTTTGCCTTTCCCATTTTTAGTCTGATGAGCTAGCACAGGCACATGTTGTATGAGGCTCTTGGGGGATCTACTGAGGTCTCTGGATCATGACAGAAATGATTTCCGAGACTGAAGCCACATCTCTGTGGAAAGCCTTGTCTCCAGCTCTGTGAATTGTGAATCTTGGAGCTTGGGGAAGGCATAGGCAATCAGGTGAGGCTAATGGGCATGAGTGCTAGTCTAGGGAGAGCGTCGCTAAGGTAACCAGAACCCCAACTCTGAAGGCTTTGCCTGGGTTCGCAAAAGCTTTACAGGTTTCCATTTTAAAAAGGGATTCCACAGAGTAAACTCAGGAAAATGTGCTTAGGAGGTCTGGTTTGCAAAATTCGGAGCTCCTCAGAATCACTGGGAAGAAAGCAAGTTAAATTCAGACCCCCTTCCCCGCAGCTCCACAGGTCAGATACCTGCATTCAATAAGATGGTTTATTTACCTATTTATGGATGTATGACGTCCTAAAGGCTACATTTTTAAACATTACCTTGCTTTTATCTTTCATTGTGTGTGTGAGACTGGGACCTGGTTCTTTGAATTGGTTTGATTGCCATCTATACTCTGTTAATTATTCCTTTGGCAGTGTGATGGTTAATCTTGATGGGCAACTTGATGGGATTTAGACTCACCAGGATCTTGTCTGTGAGGGAGTTTCTAGATTAAGTTAATTGAGGTGGGGAGACTTATTCTAAACATGGGCAAGTATAATTCTGTGGACAAGGGTCCTGGACTGAATAAAAAGAAGAAAGTGAGGAAAACTCAAACATTCATCCCCCTCCCTGCTCCCTTACAGGGCCAGACATCATCAAATATGCCTTCACAGTAATGGGCATATGTGGGGGTGGACAGCAAGGAGGCAGATGGAAGAGGAAGATGGCAGCTTCTCTGGCTGTAGAGAGACAAGTATATGGCTTCCTGTCTTTGACCTTGAGTTCAGGATACCACTTATTTTTATACCCTCTGAATCCTTGTGCCCCAGAGTAAAGTACCGATCATCCATGCTAGTTATGCTTCATGTTGGACTATAAATCACAGCTGTAATTAATGAAGTAGGCAAAGAGGGTAATGAGAGGTGGGAAAAAATGGGGTCAGTAACTGCAGAAACAAAGGCTACTTTGTTTAGGAGATCATAAGGGAAAGGCTTTCCTGGGTGGTTAGGGTCACCTTCCTGATTGCATCATGGATGAGGCGCTCAGCTATCTTTAAGCCATTACTGGCTGTGTGTCTCTGAACAGGGCTTTGGTAGCACGCTAATGATTTTATCTAAGCAGCTAAGTTCTAAATAAAATTTAATTTTCTCACACATATTATTTATTCTCCACCCTTGGAGTCTTACAAAGACCATATATACACTATTACTATTATTTTTCAGATGGATGAGGCCACGATATTTTAAATTTCTTTGCTCAGGTGATCCAGAAATGACTAGGTGAATAAAGATTGTCTTGGAGTAGTGAAGTGTGTTGGAGTCTAAATCCTGAGGGTCATTACCGACTCAGCTTGAGTTACTGTGATGCTTGGTGATTTTGGAATATGTAGTTGGAAGTGGGATTAGGGAAGATGGAGTGTGGGGCATGAGTATTGTAAATTACTCTCTGCCCCTTGTTGATTAGATTGTTATTGGTAGGAGTGAGCTAGACCTTTCTGTCCTCAGAGAATAAATCATCCCCAAGAGAGTAAATGTCATTCACAGACATATTTGTGACTCCTACCATTTTAATTGTCACAGAAATTCCTACTGAACAGAGATAATCAAGACCTTGGAGACTGGAGCCCTCTGGGTTTTCTGGAGGAAAAATGGAGTTCTTTCTTTCCCTAGGTCCTGTGGTTTCCCCACATCAAGATGCCTGATGGGTAGCACAGGAAAAGAAATGAGAGACAGGGAAGGCAGGGGATAGCGTAGAACTTGTGCATTTCCAAACCGGATAAACTGCATTGGAACTACACAGACTGATGAATGCCTGGGGTGATAGTATTGAACAAGAAATGAGAACAGAATTCAGGCCCCAAACAATGTTGCCATTAGGTTAATATCTTAAACTTGGGATGGGAGGGGTCTTAGTGGTCTTTTCAATCCTTATTTCTTGATAGGGGAAAGTCATTTCTGGGAGGTTGAGTGGCTTTCCCAAGGTTGTGGAAGGGGTCAAGCTGAGTCTCAGAGCAATAGCTACTAACTTTGGCTTCTGGTAATGGACTATACTACCTATAAACTATGAAGGAATAGTGTAGACCAGTTGGATGTGTGGTTTTCTGTGGACAAATGAACCACTATTCTTATCTGAAAAGAACTCCTTTTGGAGCAAACAGTTTAAGGCATTCTTAATCTCACTGAGACTTTTGTTACTTATAAAGTAAATCCCTCATTGAAGAACATGAAGGAGAGACTGAAATATTATTTATTTGAATCTTTACAACCTACAACCTAATAGGCACTAGGCCAAGAGCTGTATATATTTTAACTGCATCTTGCTAAATAACCTTGGCTTGCCTGGAATCCTGAAAAAGGCTGGCTGGCCTTGAACTTGTGGTGATTCTTCTGCCTCTGTCTCTGGAGTGTTGGGATTGCAGGCATAGGCCACTATTCTTGACCTTCCAGGTCTTTTAAATGGTTTGCCACATGGGAAACAAGTATTATTTTTCCATTTTTTAACAGCTATAGAAACACTGATAGTCTTGCCACAAGTCCTAAAGTTAATAAGTAGATGGGACATATCTAGGCCCAAGTCTAGCCTTTGCATCATCTGAGAGCATTGTGACAAGCAGACCTAGTCACTGGTAACAAAGCATGAGATGCAGGCCTATGGAGCTTAAGTGAACACATGGCATTGACTGTTGTGGCACAGGGTTGGGAAGAGTGTAAGATGATCTCTCTCTTTCTCTCTCTCCCTTTTTTCTTTTCCTTCTTTCCTTCTTTCCTTCCTTCCTTCCTCTTTCTTTTCATTTTTCTTCCTTCTTTCTCTTTCTTTTCTTTCTTTCTTTCTTTCTTTCTTTCTTTCTTTCTTTCTTTCTTTCTTTCTTTCTCTTTCTTCTTCCTTTCTCATTATGAGAAAGGGTCTCCCTCTAGCCCCAGCTTACAGGAACTCACTATGGAGACCTATAGATCTCCATCTGCCTCTGCTTCCCAAGCCCTGGGGTTAAAAATGTATACTACTAGTTAGTAGCGATCCTTTCTTAAACACAGGATTCTTCTAGCCATAACTATGAAGACCCCCAAAAGTATGTCAAGGTGTGGTAGACAAACAGGACTACTGATTTCTTTGCAGTGGAGCTTTGTGGGTTAAGAAGGGGTTGCCTCTTTAATTGCTTTCAGGGATAAAGCCCTGCTGTCGAAGACCTGATGTAAACACGGGAAAGATTTTGAGACCATTTGCAATTGTACAGATGGTCTCTGGAATACCAGAGAGTGTTACTAAAGGCCACTAAACCAATAAAGCAAATATGGGTCTCCTTGAGTCAAGCAAGACTCCTCTGTCAGCACCAGCTACACCCACCTGCCTAGAAATACTGTGCAGCAGTGGCAGCCATATGCCTGTATATCCCAAATCAATTGGCTATTAGCTCTCTCCTTGGAGGAATAACCCATGGCTGATGCCACAAGCTTACTCCTCTAAATGGGTTAGAAGTGTTATAAGCCACAGTAAAAACCCTGTCATATTTAACAGAAAAAGATGTAATTCATGGATTAACATACCATCCAAACACTGTGTCTATACCAAAGTAACCTACCATAACAATTAGTACGTTAAATACCTATATATCTAAATCTGTTGCTACTTCATTAGTAGGATCAAAAGGTTATTCCTGGAAAACTGTCAGCCCATGAAATGAAAAACAGCCAGAATTGACCAGAGACCAAGACAACAGCTCCAGAGAAAGTAGACTGTTTTGCTTCTCATCCACCTGTGTCCCTTTTCTAAGCCTAGGGAACAATCTGCAGAAGAGGGGGTGTGGGTAGATGTAAGGGCTGTGATTGGGGTGAATGGTGAAACTACAGCAATATAACTGGACACTCATTTGATCAACTTGATTGAACATACACCCCCCCCTGCTGGATGTGGACCCATGGGTGTGTGGGTTTGGGCACAACTGCTTTTCAAATTGGTTTTACATGAAGGATGCTTGTACTCATAAATTATTACTTAATTTAAAAAATGGAAAAAACAGAGAAAGAATGCATGAAATGCAGGAATGCAATGATGGGTTGGGGTGCGGTGGGGGAAGGGAAAGGGAAATATGCCTGAACTGAATTGGAAAATGATGTATGAAATACACAAAGTATCAATAAAAAATGAAAATGAAAAAAAAATGCTTTCGGGGAAGAGCTTCCAGATGATACCTGCTCTTTGTACACATGGACCCTTAAGGTTACTCCATGAATGCTGGGATGCCAAGCAGAGGTAAGTGTGCTTATATAGCTTAATGAGGATGATAAGGGGCAGGTTTCTGAAGAAAGGAAAAGGAGATGTAGAGTAGTAGGAAGAAGAGACCTTTGACAAAGAGAGCAGGAAAACATGAAAAGGAAGTGGAAAGAGAGATTTTAGACCTTACTATTAATCCAGAATTGAAGACAGTTGTATTTTGCTATCAGCGTAAGTTGACAGAGGCAGAAGGCAGTGAGATGACAGCTGCTCCTGGTATAGGACGCAGGTCTCACCTCATGGGTTCCATGAGCCCCCAGAAGAGAAGCAGACCCTGGGAATATTAGCTCAGAAAATGAGGCAACGGAACTGCATTCTTGACGATGACATATGGAGATCAGAAAACTGTTTTTTCCCAAGATGCTCAGCCCAGCTTTCGTTAGGCCCTCTTTGAAGATGGATGTTTCTTTTACTAGACATGTCTTTACAGAAGGGCACTCTTGGGAATGATGGCAAGTGTCTGGTTTTGGACAAATGAAGTGTATTAGTTATCTATTGTTGTATAACACAAAGATTTCTTAGAGTAACTTATTTGTTTTGATTCTTTAAGTTGACCCAGAAGTTTACTCCAAGTGTTGTTGTAAGTGGAAACTCAGAGATTATATTCACCTAGCAGATAGGATGAAGTCTTGCCAGGCCTGGGGGCAGAGACCTGTAATTCTAGATACTTAAGAGGCGGAGGCAAGAACATCACACTTTCAAGGCCTATCTGGACTACAGAGTGAATTTAAAGCCAGATTCTGTTTCAAAATAATAAAAAGGGCTCAGCAGTAGAATACTTGCTCAGCCTGTGGAAGACCCTGAGGTTTGCTGCCTACTTATTCTTGCCAGATCAGTGAGCTCCAGGTTCAGTGAGAGACACTGTCTCAAAAGGTGGGGAGCGATAGAGGATGACACTGACATCAACTTCTGGCCTCCTCAAGAACACCCCCACTTGTGCACACACAAATGTTTCATACACACATACCATAGCAACACAAACACACACACCTGCCCCCTTCCACACACACACTCATTCATGAAAGCTCTATGTTTAATCCCCAGTATAGAAACAAAACAAAGAAAAAGAAAAAAGAATCTAAAGACTTGGTGTTGACTGGATTCTAATCTCCTCGGCTTCCTCATCTTCCCATCTTCTAGGGCATTTCTCCAGGACTCCTTAAACCAGAAGGACAGTGTGGACTGCCTTAAAGTATGGGGGTCAAATGGTGATTGAGTTCTAAGAGAATGAAAATGGAAATTGTCAGGCTTTCTAAGGGCTAAGCCTATAGTCGTTATAGAACCAATATGTTAATGACCATTGGTCAAAGTAAGCCTGAAGGCCTGGATAGATGCATGGAAAATGGAATAAGCTGTACTTCTTGATAGAAGAATTTGTAAGCACAGTGATTCAAGTCATTGTTGGAAGCCATCTTAGAAGGCAGAAGGCCAAAGAAAGCGTACGTTTCTTAATCCGCTCAGCCCACGTAGACTGTGTGAGGTGCTTCTTGTGGTGGGGGTGTAATATTTAACAGATAAATATTAAATTTGAATTTCACATTTGGTACATATTTAGACTAGAATATCTCTTTATTATAAATTCAAATTTAGCCGGTCCATATTTTTCCCTACAATTTTGCTAATAGTAGGTCTCCAAAGGGGAGCACTCTGATGGGGGTGTAGCTGGAGGACAAGACGGAATCGGTGTTCAGCATCTGAAGTTCAAAGAATGGGTAATAGGAAAAGCTACTTATTTCAGTGCTTCTCACATTTCCACCTGCACAGAGATTACCTGGGGATCTTATTAAACACATAGATTCTGATTTAAGAGGTTTGGGATAGAACCTGAGATTCAAGCTCTCAGGTGCTGTCATGTCAGGCCATGGATCATACTCTGAGGAAAAGAAGCTAGATCTGTAGGGGACCAAATGCAGAGGGCTAATTTGCTTTACAGGCCATAGGGTCTCTTTTTTGCAGCAGTTTGACTCTGGTGGTACATCGGGAAACAGAACAACACTACAGACGATATGTAAAAGAAGTAAGTGAACTTGTTCTAATAAAACTTATGTAAACAGACCAGATTTGGCCTAACACATGCCCTTATTTCCTGACTCTTGAGCTAGGTGATTCTGCTATGAAGAAATGTTTATAATAGAAATCTATTATTTCGGTAGTTCAGAGAGGATTGCCCTAAATCTCTCGCCACCAAATATGAATCTCTCCCTGCTTATAATGAGTCCAGCTCTTCAGCTAGTATTTGGTGCTCGACTTAAATGCAAATCATCTGTGAACTAGGGACCCGTTAAGTTAATAAACCTTTGCACTCCAGTACAAGTGTGTTTAGGATCACTTCCTGCAAGGGAATAGAAAAGAGCATGGGGTTAGGGAAGTCAGGCTTTATTTCCATTTGTACTTTTGCCTAGGTTAAATGTCTGCTCCTTGTTCTCTGCCTCCTTCCCCTACTCTGAATGTAAGCTTGCCAATATTTATCATTAAAATAGTCATCTAACCAAAGTGCATTTAGGCATGTGAAAGAGAGGTTGCTTGAGTAACTTGGCCTGGGGTGGAGGAATTTTTCTGGGATGCATGCCTCTCAGTGCTGAAGCCTCCATAGTGCTGAGCAAATCAGGACAAAGAATGAGGCCAAAAGTCAGTGAGCTTGTAAGTGATCAATTCTACAGTAATGATTTGGTGACAACATATTTCAAAAAAAAACCTCAAAGTCAGTTAGAAAAGTCTCTAAGGAATATCCATTTTATTTTATTTGAACTTGAGAAATACATGCCATTTACTGTTGTAGGTGACACCAATGTACAACTTTGCCTTCTATGCAGGCTGGGAAATGCTTGTCAAGGACACATTTCCATTGTACCCAATTAGATGCTCAGCTGATGCTTGCTGATGCTGACCATGGGGGGATGATGATGGCAATAACAATAATAATTATATGTAACAGCTAACATTTATTGAGTGGTTGATATATGCAAGGTAAATTATGTGTTTCATATTCATCATCTTATTAAATGCTCTCACAGCAATCCTTTGAGCTAGGTACTATTATCTTCTCAATTTTGCAGATAATTAAACTGTGGTTTAGAGAATTTTGTTGACTTGTCCAAAATTACATGGCTAATATGTTAGAATTTAAACCCTCTGGAGCCTGGTTGCTTAATTATTCACAGGTCAGTGGTATCAGAGTCTTTTCTAGCTTTTCTCCATCCTTCAGGAGCCCTTTGTTGGTTCCCCTCCTTGGTATAGTAGGAAACATACACCTGATAAGCATCTTTGATAGGATATTTTACTCTATTCTGTTGAAAAAGGAAGCACTTGGGTTGTTCATCTCTTTCTCCACTCCACCCCACCCAACCTGTTTGGTTATGATTGTAGCTGTTTGATTCTGTAGGGCAATTTTCTGCTCCTGAACAAAGCTTTAATGTAGTTCAGTAATACACAAGTATAATCAATTGACTGGCAGCAACTGGGAGCTGTCAGATATGTAGGTTTCTGCAGACCTCTCCTCCATATATTGGGTTGGAACCTCCTTGGATAAGACCCAACAGTCCATAGCAGGGCAAAGTTTGAGAACCGTCAGTCTAAGTAAAAGAGTTGGGGCTCTCCAATCAATAAAATTCAGATGGATTGCACTTCGACCTTCTGAATTATGCTCTATCAGCCCCTCACTGAATTTTCTGGTCTTTGTTTCCCCTTCTCTCTAGGGCGAGGATCAAATAAAAGAATGGTGGAAGAGTGGACTTGAACATGCAGCATCATTGTTGGTGTGCTATGCTTGGGGAGAGACAGTCCCCACCTAACCCCATAGAAACTGATTTTGTTGTTGTTGTTGTTGTTGTTGTTGTTGTTGTTAAGAAAGGGGCCAGCAATCCTCCAGAAGAGCAATGGTCATCTCACAGATCATGACTTTATGATTTTATGTAACTCTTAGATAAGCTCTGTGAGATGGAGTCCTCAGGAAGCTGAGGTTGAGTGTGGATGACTTGCCCGAATTACTGTGCCAAGCTCATGATAAAGCTGAGTTAAACCTAGTCTACATTTACAATTTCATCTCTTCAGCTATCATTCTGGTTTAAACCACAAAGAACAGGCAGTCACCAGCATGTGACATCTTTCAGCTAGTCTTCCTCCCCCATGACTGCAGCTTGCTGAATCCTGTGGAGATCTTAAAAAGTCCCTGCACCAATTAATCTGCATGTCTAAACACGGGGCTCCAGCCCCAATATATTATAAAGCTCCTCAGGACACAAAATTGCCCAGCGGGTTGAGAGCATGGGTTTAAATTCACTGGAAATTCCTTGGGGCACCTGTGGTTGACTTCAGATGCACATTAGAACCGGAGATCCTCAGAAGGACACCTGTGCTCAGCCTCATCCAAGATCACTGAGTTGGCATGGCTAGATTTGGTAATGTTACTTTCTAATTTCTCAGATGATCCCAGTCCGTGGCCAGGGGTGTCTTAACTCACAGTCTCATGATCCAGCATGTTGGGATCACCCGTCTCTAGTTCTAGCCTTATCTCTGAGCAAAGAAGCATTAGGTAAAAATACAGGTGTCACTGACTCAGTCCACCTGTGGACTTGCCTTCTTTATTGTTTTCTAGCAGAATATAAGGAGCTAGTAAATGAGGATCCATCCTTGATGCCGATATTCCTATCACAAGACACAGCGGAGACAGTCAGTCACAGTGTAGACAAGTGGATTAGCTTTTTTTTTTTTTCTTTTTTTCTTCAGCAATGACATTTAGGATTGTCTTACAGGACAAAGTTTCCCAAACATGTGGCCAAAGCTAGAGGAGGAAATGTAGGCTTTATTAAAATTCCTCAGGGCACGTCTGCCCACTCACAGCACGTGCTCATGAATGCATTCCAGCCAGCACCGTCCCTTCTTCCTGCACATGACACACATACTCAAAAGCGGGCTGGCACTACATTGACGATGGAGCAGGCTGTCTCTCTTATGTGCCTGCCTTGGCTGGAGTTCTTTGGAGCATGTTGAAAACCAAGTCTTAAGGTCAGAGTGAACCAAGCTTGTTCTTCTATGAAGTCCACTCTTCAGTGGATGGTGGTGCAAAGACAGGGGACTGCTTGCCCTCCTGTCTGTGACCCTGCTAATCCAACAGCATCCTTATCTGAGGTTTGGCTTTGTGTGGTTTCAGTTCCCCATTAGTCTATGGTTAACTGAGGTCCAAAAATACTAACTAAACATGTTTTAAATAACTCTTACTATAACATGTTATTAGTGTTGTTCTGTTCTAAGTATTAGTTATTCATGTCGATTTCATACTGTGCCAAGTAGGAATTCTAACAGGTATTCATGTGCAGTCATGTGTCCTTATGTACATAGGATGCATTAGAATTAGAATCTGGTTTTCAGGTTCCTCCTATAGATGCTTGTTACAAATGCATGTTCCCAGACACCACCCCACCCTCAGAATCTCCATAATAGAGCTAGGTTTGGGAATTAGAATTCTTGGCAAGTTCCCCAGGTTTGTTCTTCCACCTTACAAGATTTGAGAGGCCCTGTACTATCAACCTGAGCATGGTTTATAGAGCCTGGATCTTCATATATTCAGTTCTTAGGAATAAACCAAATGAAAATCTTTGACTTTAGGGAATTGTGTTGGGAGGGAGTGAAGTGGTGGGGGCATTGAGGGAGTGTCTACAGAGTGCAATAAAGGCGGCTGTGTGTGTGTGAGCATTGGGGGTAGCACGTGCCTGTGGCCTGGATTCGGGGGCAGCTGTCCCTGCTGCTGTTAGATATTCATAGCCAATTGCTTCCATTGTTCCTCACTTTATTAGCTTTTGCCAAGTAGTTCAGCTTTTACTAAGGGCACCGGGTTTATGGCAGCAATATTTCTCACAGTGTCAGAGATAAAATATCAAGCTAATAACAGACTCCCTGCTAATGTAAATCGCACAAGGAAGGCAATCTTGTTCAGAAGGAAGTCTTACCAGGGAATGCTAAGTCTGAAGGCTTTGAGAAAGCAGTCGGTGGGATTGGATACACTCTGTGCTTGCTAAGAAGATGAAATAAATGATTTGTGTTAAGTGGTAGCAGCTGCAGAAAAAAAGAGCATTTTCCTACACCTGCCTCTTCCCAAAGGACTTGGGGCTCCCAGGGACTCTGGCAAAGGATGAGAGTCTTGACTATAGGATTTAGGGGAGGCATTCTTCTTCTCTCCTCCCCCTCTTTTTCTAAAATTGCCACTTCCTGGCCTTGATGGGTATAGAAAACCAATTGGTTTCCTTCATGTGTTATAAAGAGGAACCCGTTTGAAGATGTTAGGGGGCTAGGGAGGTCTCTTGCCAATCTCTGAGATCTTCCTTCTCTCTTCTTGGTTACATTCAGGTCTCTGCTGGGCAAACCAACTGTTGCCACTTGTTGCAGAGAATTTTAACAAGACTAAGGTTGTGGGGTGTGTGTGTTGGGGGGGGAGTTGAGACTTAGCAAAACCACAGGGAACAAAGATGCTGCTTTTCTGTGCTGTCAGATCCACAAGGACAGGCCCTGAGTATTGTGCTTAGTCTTCAGGGCTACAACTTTCCACATGATGGGTTAGCTCTCAAATGGAAAGGGCTTTAAGCTGGGTCTCTAGCCTTCAGGAAGCAATGTTTAGGAGAGGAAGAGGTGACTGGTACCCACTTAGAAGGATCAGAAATTACAGATGCGCTGAGACTTAAAGTAAAGGTGGGAGAAAAGGAGAGTCATCTGATGATACTTCCCCAAGGCTATTTGGTGCCTGCAGTCTTGAGTGCTGCCCCTGCCCACAAAAACCAGATGTCTATCCTCCCAGAACTAAACAACTGGCCCGGTCCTGATGAGATTTGTATTTGCTCCTACCACATAATAATAATTGCCTAATAATAATAATAATAACAACAACAACAATAACAATAACATCCCCTCCCCTTGTCCCAATCCTACTTCAGTCCTTATAGTTATTGCTATTTGCATTGACAGACACTGAAGGGAAATATCAGACTCCGTATCAGTCGAAGGCAACTTCAGAAATAATCTCATTGACCGCTTGCTTGACACCACAGTTGTGGTGGTCCTGTGGGATAGGAACCAGGTCGTATGACCCCCCCTTTCCAGTTGAGAAAACAGGCTGATGAGAGATGGCTTGGCTTATCTATGTTTATACAAAGCATGTACAAGGGATGAGGTGAGATCTTCCAGCTTGTAAATCTGAAGTCCAGCCCAAACCCTGCACTACTCAGCAGAGCCTGGCACTGTTACCATACTGTCTGCACATGTTCAGATAGCTCTGCCCAAAAAACCTAATGGATTCCATGCCAGCAGACACATGGAGGTTGGAACAAGGACTGCCCAGAGACTCAATGCCTTCTCCTGGGACAGGGCACAGGAGCACCCCAAATTAGGACACTGGTGAGAGGGAGTGGGAGAGCGTGGCATGTGCTGCAAGACTGTCCACTAGAGGTGAAAAGAGAAGCAGCTGCATGTTTGTACTCAGGGCAGGAACGAGGGTTTTGCTGACAGCCGGGGGTGATGGATGGTGTGGGAGACTGCATGGGGCACAAGTAGTGATGTGATCGAGGGTACACATTATGGGAAATTACAATTTGAATACGTTATCAATGGAAAGAAGTAGAGGAGTAGAAAGCTGTTTTATTAACCCCCTGAAGTTATGCTTCAGCGTTTTGAAAAAGTCTATGAATTGCTGTGAATTACGAGCCCAATGGCGAATACTGAAGCTGTGAGAATCCTTGATTGCAGCTTCTGGAGCTAGCAGTGTTTTATGGGGAAGATTTAGAACAACAGTCTTATGTATTTTAAAACATCAAAGCGGTAAGAAAAAGAAAGTGCTCTGGGGGCCTTGTGAATTTACCTGCCCATGAGCAAACTTTGCCATAAATCCGGCCTATGATTTTTCAGTTTTATCTGTTTTTCTTCTTCTGATATTGGACATTTCTCCAGGCTCACTGCCTAGGGCCAGGATGTATGCTGCCTGCTGCCCCAGGGAGTGTTTTGCCAAGTTGCTCCCTTGATGAGAATAAAGCCCCAAATAGAGATAAGACAACATAGAACTGCTGACTAAGCTTCTGCTGCCCAGGAAGCTCTCCTCTGATTCTTCATCATTCAATTCTAAATAGCAAAAGGTAAGGTTGAGTACTAGGCACCCACTTTTTCCAGAAGACTCCCACGGAGCTCTGCTGACCTACCAGGACCCTGGTCTGGTCCTGGGAAACCCTCTGGTCGTTGGTATCTCCATCTCCAAATTTGAGTACTTTGATGTCTGTTTCAGGGGCTTTGGAATTGGAGTTTGGCTTGGAACCAGGAAGAACTCAGTTGTATTCTGAGGCCTTCCACAGATGCTCTGTGAACTTAGTGTTATCAGAAACTCATTGTATTCACTGTTAAAGGGAGGTAAAATTGCTGGACCTCTTTGGATTATGTATTGGGTAAGAAGAATTAAGGGCACAGAGATAGTAAAGGAGGTGGCAGCATTACGGAAGAGTTTGTGAGGGAGAAAGAAGGCATGGGAATGCTAAGGGACATCCATATTACTGCATTTATCTCATAATTCTACAGAGAAGGAGTCAGTTCCATTTTACAGATGAGGAGACTGCTCTTCCAAGAAGTTGTCTAAACTGCTCTAAGAAAACCATGCTGGAAGTAAGGTGAGCCTAGGTGTTTGGAATCAAAGGTCATATTTTCTATGGCAAGTGCTCTGTGTTTATGGTGGCACAAAGATACTCATCTCCAGCATCGACTGGGGAAAGGGTGGGTGCACTAGGGATGCCCATTCGGAGGCTGGGTTTAACAGGATGTCCAAGGGGATCCTCTGCACGTTCCCAGCAGAGAACAAGGCTAGTGGACCAGAGTACACCAAACAAAGCAGTAGGAGGAATTGGGTGCTCAGTCTAGGGTGAGGGGAGTTTATGACTAAGTGTGAAGGAAGGAGAATCTGTGCTGGTCAGGGAGTGAACTGGATGCTTGGGATAAAGGGACTTCCCCATCTTAATATCAAGAGTGGTGGGGACAGACTATGAGGTGCAGGAAGCAGGGGAGAACAGTGGAGCCCATGAAGCTTGGTGAATAATGCAGCCCGTACACCTTGTTCATGTGGACAGTGCCTTGTCATAGACGGGGAGTGTGGGAGCTTCTCTTGCTATGAGCAGGTACAGCACAGTCCTGCTAAGGGAAGGGGGCACAGTGCCCGCCTGCAGCCATGTAGGGAACTGACCCCTCGGCACAGAAGTCAGTTGGTTACTTTCGTAACTCGACCTGAGAAGTACTTCCAACTGAGGTCCTTAGCCTGGGAAAACAGAACGTTTCCCATCTGGCCATGCTTTCCACCTGCACAAAGACTGCTGGTCTCTGGACAGGAATTTAGGCTGATGGCTGATGGCCTATCTTCAGCCTACACCCACTCACAATTCACTTCACAGCTGGTGACCTGATAGGTCTCCGTCCAGCCCCACACCAGCTTACTAGGTTGGTGTTCTGATGGGCTGCCGTCCAACCCACTGCCCATGACACTAGAAATCCAGGCCTGCTTCAGCCTGTATGCATGCAGAAATAATGGCTGGGAATTCTGTGTAATGATGGTAATAATTGAGAATTCGCTTTATTGCCTGCTGCAACTCACTTTTATAAGCAAAACGATGTCAGGTCCCAGAGCCAATCACAGACCCTCCGTTATGTGCCACTGTATACTACTGCTCCACCTAGCATCATGTGTCTAGGCCATGTTGCTTGCTCCTTCTTGGGGCAGGGTCAGAGGAGCCCCCTGACTGCCACAGTGCCCTGAGGGGTGCTAGCTGAGAACTAGCCCCTAATTCAAACGGGATCTTCCCACAAGGGAGCATGAAGTCTTTGTTTGACTCTGACTCCATTCATTGATCACCTAGTATTGAACAAGCCTGTACCTCAAGTTACCTTACATAGAGTAGTGGTGAGGATTAATCAAGAGGTAGAAATGCTTCACACAGCATTCAACTCCACACATGCTCTGTGAACCTCATTGCCATCTCTCATGTGTGGCCTATCAATTCACTAAGGAAACATGAGGGAAGGTGACCTCCATTCTTCCCCCATTCAGTTTTGGGGAATGGGAAGGTATTTGCCTCCAGCAGAAGGCTGGGTGTCATCCTCTAGGGAAGTGCTTCCCACAGTGATGTCTGAGCAATGTCTGTATTACATGGGAACTGACCCGTTGGAAATGCAGAATCTCAGGCGTGCATCTTGGGCCTGCTGAGTCAGAACTTCAGGGGTGCCTCTGCCAGGCTGTGTTTTCCCAAGCACTGTGAGCCATATGAATGTTGTCACTTTAGGAGCTTGGAAGTCAGGCATCTGAAAAGGGCCCTTTAGGATGAGGTGCTTTTACGTGTCTCCTGAGGGTGCCCTTTTGTTACGGATCCCATGTGCTCCAGTGGGCACTGAGGTCATGTTACAATGAAATGATCACATAGAGGTGGTCACTGCACAGAGAGCATACAGGCAGCCAATTCATTAGCCAAGAGCAACTTCTTGCAAATTAAAAAAAATGTTAATGATCAGTTTTGAAGCTTTGAGAGCCTATCAGGGACCACACACCTAGAATGAGCATTTACCATATGGTGCCTTTGGAAGCTAATATTGATTCTCATTATTTTAAATGATTACAAACATTGCAGGTGTTTTGCAATAATCTCCATTGTCTAATTAGAACATGCATGGGACGAACTCATTCTGCCTGCTAATGAATATTGATTGGAACAGTAGAGCTCCATCACAGAGGCAAGACGGGGCTAGGATACCCAATTTGCTACCAATGCCAGCCCCTTTCTCCATCACTGATTAATCCTGGGAAACAGGGCATTTGGACCTGCAGTCATCCACTGAGGGTCTTCACCTGCTTTGATCTTGCTCCAACCTCCATTGCCTACTTTTGCAAAGATATTAATGGCCCAAGATGTCTGATCCCTCTGGAGCTAGAATTATAGGTATTTGTGAGCCACACAATGTGGGTGGAGAATCAAACTTGGGTCTTCTGCAAAACCAGTATTTGCTCTTAACTGCTGAATTACTTCTCCAGTACTCTCACTCATTTTTAAGTACCTTTGTTTCTATGTGATTTTAGGGAAATCTGCTGGAATTGGGCATTACTTTGTCTTTCAATTAGGCACTTTGTATTTATAGGTATCTGGCTGCTTCAAACCTACTATTGTCTCCCTAACAAGAATGTAAGCTCTTAGAAGACAAGGGGTCTATCCAACCCTTGCTTTGCATTCCTCATCAAGGCCTGGTAAATGCTGAGAGGTGCTGTTGTTAGTGTCACTTCTAGCCAACATCAAATGTGGGAGTAGAACAATTCTTAAGATGATGCCCTCTGCTCACTGAGTATTTAGTATGTGCATGCACATGTTAATTTATTCATCAGACAAAAGTTGTCGAGCACTAATTGTGGCACAAGGGGAAGAAAGCTTTTGGAGCCCTGACTCCTGCAGACTGGAAGCTCCACATTAACCAGGGAAGAAGGCAGATAGAATGTGGTGAATTAGCTGTTTAAACAGCTATATAGTTTCTTTGGGAGGCTGGTGAAAGGGCCTGGGTTCAGGCTCAGGTGGCCAGGGAATGAGTCCTGAGCCCATTGTTGAAGGACAAAGAATAAGTGGGTGAAGAGTGCCCCAAAAAGGCATATCAAAGTTGGGGTTCTGGGACAGCACAAGTGGGGTGAGTGGAGTGTGTGTGGGGAGGGTGGCATTCAGAGCCTAAGGAAGCAGCAGAGGTGGGGCTTATGAACAGCCTTTCTTTTTCTTCTTCTTTTTCTTTTTTTTTAATCTTTTTGAAACAGGGTTTCCCTTTAGTCTCAGCTGGCCTGGAGCTCACTATGTGGACCAGGCTGGCCTTGAACTCATAGAGATCTGCCTGCCTCTGCCTCCCGAGTGCCGGGATTACAGCCTTTCTACCATTCAGAGAAGCCAGTAATTGATCCTGAAGGTAGAGAGTTTATACTAAGGGAGATATGCATCTGCTGTAACATCATTGCAGGATCTATAATTCAGGCAATTACTTGGTAATTGAAGTGGGAACTAGAACCTGGGAGCTTACTAATAACCTAGATGAGGCGGATAAATAATGTCTGTGCTAAAACAGGGAGATGGAGAAAACAATGTAGATACGTTTAGCATATGAATTTTGACATCCAGTATAGACCATCGCCTCGTTTTCTCTGTTGCTTATGAAAAATATACAAAGCCTGAGTTCCTCCTAGCCTGGAGGAACAAATATTTACACTATGTCTTATTTGAAACATATAATTTCATTATAAAAAATTTAAGATTACAGATACTTTCTATTTAGTTCTATCCACTGGCCCACTATAGTCGTCAAGAACTTGGTATTTATTATTCTAGTCCAAGTTTTCTACATTAGTTTCACAGTTAATTATTTATAAGCTTTATAGAAATGGTTCCTATAGTTTTCAACAAGTTATTCTACTTGCTGTTGATAATGTAGCTCAACTTCATCCCTTTGGCCTGCTGTTTAGTACTTTGTCATCTATATTTGTCTTCTCCTTGGTGCTAGATATTGATACTGGTCAGAGTTATTAGTTACTAGCCTTTGAAACCATTTCAGCTAATGTGAACATTTTGCACACATGTAAGAGGCTGTGTCTGGGATATAGGCTAGAAGTGAAATGTTGTTTTCAGGGCTACTTATTTTCAGATTTATTCCAATGGCCAAAGCATTGTCACAATTTTTAATTCCTGATAGTTGATCCCGTCCTTTTCCCTGTCTTTCTAGCACTTTCTGTAATGGGCCTTATAGGTTTTGCCTCTTATGTGAATGATTTTTCTTTCCTTTTCTTTAGTTGCCAGAGAAATTAGGAGCCTCTCTGTATGTACATTGCTCTACGGATTTTCTGTCCTGTAAGTGACATTCCCATGATCTTTGGATTATTAGTCATATTGTCTAGCCTTGTTGTAGTTCTTTATATACCCTGGATATATTTCCTTTCTCTGGAAATGGGTTCTTTCTTTTCTCTTTTTCTTTCTTTCTTTCTTTCTTTCTTTCTTTCTTTCTTTCTTTCTTTCTTTCTTTCTTTTCAATATTTTCTCCCAGTTTCTTTCTTATCTTTTTACTTTATTTATGGTATATTTTGCCAGAAAGAGGTTTTTAACTTTTGAGGTTGGCAAACATTAATTTTTCCCTCTTCAGTGTTATGATTTTTATTCCCTGTCTTAAGAAATATTTTCCTTTTTCAGCATTGTAAAGATAGTAGTCACTGTCTCATATTTTTTCCTAACTGTGTTAAAGTTTTGCTTCTGACCCTAGGGTCTCTACTGCAGCAGGAACATTTTTGTGGGTGCTGTGAGAGGCAGAGGATAGGATTCTCATTATTTTCTTGCCTTAAAAGCCAATTGCCCTACAACATTTATTAGAAATCCTTCCCTTGTCCAATGACTTATAATATATCCTTTACAATCTACTCAATTACTCTACAAATCCTTAGTTCTTTGAGGGCACTCTTTACCTGCACCCCACCCCATCAGTCTATGTGTTCCTGCTGAGTGAACACCAATGTATTTTTTTCTAAATCCTGGGATAGGAAAATGCCTCCATTAACCTGCTTTCTGTACAAGTGTGGATTTGAATTTGGGTTCCAGCACCCAAGTAACAGAGCTGGGCATGGTGGTGTGTAATTACAGACCAGGGAGAAGGAGACCTGAGAGTCCCCAGGGCTTGATTGCAGCTAACATAACCACATCAATGAGCTACAGCTAAGCAAGAGATCCTGCTCAAAAACTAAGGTGGAGCGTGACCGAGGAAGACTCCGACATCAGACTCTGGCCTTCATGTGTATGCGCATACACGTGCACATGTACCCACATATGTGTGTGTGTACAAACACAAAAACACACCACTTAACTCCTCACCCCAGCTCTGTGTCTACCAGCACTGTGACCCTCAACTGCTAATTTTGAGAATTCCAGCTGAGTCTGGGGTAACCATGGCCTGTTGTTGGGGAAACCTCATCTCCTGGCTGGGAACTTTAGGGGGTTTACCCCTTGACCAGGCTTTTTGTTGGAATTAGGGAACAAAAAAGAAAATCTACCCATCTCAGTGATCTTGAGAGAAATGAAAGATTTACATTTGACGAGGGAGTGAGAAAAGGTTCTATGGTACCTCAGTCCTAGATGTCGGCAGAGAGCTCACAGATGGCGGCTGGGCCGGCTCCTGGAAGCCTTGGTGTCCTTGTGAAGGCTCTGGAAAGCTATGGAAGTCGGATATCAGCTTTCTTTAACTTAGAGTTCCAGGCTTAAAGTAAGAAGCAGTTTTAATTTCTCAACCCTGCATGTGACTATAGACCCAGTCTCATTTGCACTAACTCCCTAGAGCAGACACTCCTTCCTACTTTGAGAAGAGTAGATGTGATTGGCTGAAGTCTTCTTGCCTTAGTTGGAAATCTGTCTTTGTGACAGAGTGAACCAAGTTCCTGTGTTAGCCCAAAGTCATGACATGAAGGACTGATCCCAGCAATGTATAGGATTCTAGATCCTTAGGGCTCGGGAAGACGGACCAGATGACCTTGTCCAACGTGATCTTTTGTTTTTGTTGATGAGGAAACTGAGACAGTAGGCGCAGCAGCTACTACAAGTTCAGCGCTGGGGAGGGGCAGGAAGCACCGGAACCCAGGACTCTGCTTCCTTCTCTAGCTCATATTCACTCTGTTTCTTACTTAAAGGACTGTCTTGACTCATTCAGCTTCTATGTGGAAATTCCACACACCGGGCGGCTTATGGAGAACAAACAGTTTTCACATTCGTGGAGGCTGCAGAAGTCTCAGTGCCTGGTGAAGACCTGCTTGCTTGTTCATAGATCACAGCTTCTATCTCTGTCCTCACATAGGAGGGGTAAGGAAACTCTTTGGAGCCTATTTTATAAGGATATTAATCTGATTAAGACCACCCTCATGATCTAATCACCTCTAAACACTCAGTCTGTTAAAATTGGCGACTGAGTTTCAGCATATGAATTCTGGGGAGATACATAAATTGAAGCCATGGCACTAGATTATCTGTGTGTGTGTGTGTGTGTGTGTGTGTATGTGTGTATGTGTATGTGTAGGTAGTGTATCTATGCATACGTGTGTGTATGTATGTGTAGGTAGTGTGTATGTATGTGTAGGTAGTATATATGTGCATACGTGTGTGTATGTATGTGTAGGTAGTGTATATATGCATATGTGTGTGGGTATGTATGTATAGGTAGTGTATATGTGCATATGTGTGTGTACGTATGTGTAGGTAGTATATATGTGCATATGTGTGTGTACATATGTGTAGGTAGTGTATATGTGCATATGTGTGTGTACATATGTGTAGGTAGTGTATATGTGCATATGTGTGTGTATGTATGTGTAGGTAGTGTAGATGTGCATATATGTGTGTGTATGTATGTATGTGCATGAATGTGGAGCCTAGATATTGGCACTGTGTATTTTTCTCAATTACTTCCCATCTTCCTCCTTTTTTCTTTCTTCTTTCTTTTTTCTTGATTATAAAATTTCATTTATTTATTTTTAAAGATTCATCAAATATATTGTACATTCTACCATTATAAAAGGGGATATTTTAGTAAATAAGGGCTTTTTCACACAAAAACATACCGTTCATTTAGTGTAATGCCATTCATACCCCATAGCCTCTCTTTCCATCTCCCATTAGTCCCTTTTGTTCTCTTGTAAGTTTTATTTCTACTGAAGATGAAAAGAGGAACACTGGACCAGAAAGGGTTAAATGAGATGAGGAATTCTGGGAGGGCAGCAAGGGAGGGATAAGTAACAGTAAAGGCCTTTAGAAAAAGCAGTATGGAAGCCTATCACTCTAGAGGCTTCCTAAATTATACATATATACAGCATAGAAATAAATTCAAAGGAGTTATCGTATAATGGGAACATTGCCCTTTCTAGACATCATAGGCCAATTAAAAAGAAAACTCAGTGCCAGGAATGGACCCCTTCTCTAGAAGCTGTTGACCAGAGGTCCCACACACCCTCAAACACTACTGACCATCGCCCCTACTCTTTCTTACCCACTAGAACTGGATGGTAAGACCCTATTGTTGAGGACACTACATTTGTGAGCTGTGGAACAGACAAGGAGCAGTAAAGCTGGAGCTGACTTCAGAGCCTCATCCCTATTGGCTCGTGTTCATAGTGCAGGGAGGTGCTATGCAGGCTACCGGAAGGAAAACTGAGTCATCAATCTTTTCTTTATTTTTGACAATTTTATTACTTTTTTTGGAGCTGGAGAAATGGCTTGGCAGTTAAAAGCACTGGCTGCTCTTGCAGAGGACCCAGGTTTGGCTCTCAGCACCCACAAGGTGTTTAACAACCATTAATAACTCCAGTTCTAGGGGATCGGACACTCTCTTCTGCCCTCCTCAGGCATTGCACAACACAGCTGCACTTACATACATGTAGGCAATGCATTTACACATAAACTAAAAATACGCAAAATAGTAAAAATGGAAAAATTGACTACGTTTTTATTTGAGGGTGTAAATTTGTGTCCTTGTGTGAGTGCATATGTGTGAGGGCGCACATGTGAGAAACCAGCTTGTAGGAGTTGGTTCTCTCCTTTCACCATGTGTGGCCCAGGGAATCATAGTCAGGTCATCAGCCTTGGTGGCAAGTACCTTTAGCTTCTGAGACATGTCGCCAGGTGTCACCTTATTTTCTGAAACAGGGCCCTTCGCTCAGCCTGGAGTTCACTGGTCCCCTGGCAGCTCCAGGGATCTGTCTATATCTCCTCAGAAGTGAAATTACAGATGTGCCCAAGAGATATTTGAAGGGAAAAAATGTGCAAACTCCTTTGCTGTGTGTTTTTCTTCTCCTCTATCCTGGAGGTAGTTGAAAGCTATAGGATTTGAGGCTGTAGGAGAGACTACACTTCCAGAAATGTTGGTAACTAGAAATAGGCAATTTTTATATCCTCAGAGATAGGCCCCTGGTGAGGTACAGACTGAACTACTGAGGGAGATAAAGACAAACCTACAATACTGAACTTCCGTTTTTGGACAGAAAAAGCAGTTGATATGTATTTGAGAACTTATATCGGAAAATCTCACATTATGTCTCTGTTCCTTAAAAAGATCCTTTATGAATCAGACCTTAAAAATAAAGTCCTTTTACTTTTACTGACCTGAACTGTTATTTCAAAAGTCTTTTAGTGGCAGTTCTGATTGCTATGTACTCTTTAGTGACTGTTCACGTTATAGTCTTAAGTTCTTCTGTTGTCTTTGAATAGTTATACCTGCAGGAAAACAGATGTACAAAATATCTGCCTGAAATAGCAAGCTTCCACTTGAAATAAGAATTGTCACCTGACTTACATCTCTATCTTCAAATGGAGGGAGCTTCTGTAAACTTCTGGTGTTTGGAAGAGACCCTGAGCATGCTATACCATGTGTATTCCATTGCACCCCCTAGACCAAAGCAGACATAGAGTCCCAAAGCAAGAGATGAGAGCACACACTGCCTCTTGATGGAAGAGGAACCAAAAGATTAATATACGTTTGGTCCTAATCATTGAACCACCGAGCTCTACCTCTAGCCCAAGAAGTGTCAAAGACTGCATGATTGCCACAGTTCTGTGTCTATATGAAACCTAAAGTGGACATTTGCTCCAAAATTGTGCCGCAGTCTTTCCTGCCTTATGGTCTCCAGTCCATTCAGACTAAATCACTCATCTCTGAGAGACACAATACAGAAGTCATACATGTTTCTTTTTTGCTCCTATGTAAAAGATGAGTAGCCTCAGTTCAATTAAAAAAAAATGTTCTAGCCGGGCGTGGTGGCACATGCCTTTAATCCTAGCACTCGGGAGGCAGAGGCAGGGGGATCTTTGTGAGTTCAAGGCCATCCTTTCTACAGAGTGAGTTCCAGGACAGCTGGGGCTACAGGGAGACTCTGTCTCTAAAAAGACCAAAAAAAAATGTTCTTCAGTTGTTCAAGACCTGGAGACTTCTAGGACCATCCAGCTCTGTGTTTTGAGAAGTGCATTCACTACCTTGTGCATTCCAGTGACCTTTCTTTCTTACCATACCTAAAAGATATGCTTGGTAAACATTTCCTCTTTGTTGCAAGTGACTGTCATGAGATAAAATTTAAGCAGGAATTTTATGTGTGCCCTGCAGGAATAAAGACTAGTTGTAATCTCTGGAGGGTCTTAGGCTCTTAATTGAATAGGATGTTGATATGATGTAAGAGGCTAGAGGTGGTGCCTTCCAAGGGGCAGAAGGAAACCATGCTGGTTGAGACTTTACAATCTCTAGGTGTGACGCCAAGCATGCTGGGAGCAGGCAGATCAATCAGCAGCCTTTATCTGGGATCTGAGGAAGCAGTTGGAGGATAGTAGCCACCATACATTCGTGAGCCTCTTCTTCCTTTTGAAAACTAACCACCTCTTTGCTGGGATCATGACAGGAGACCCCCTAGTTGGCTTTTTCATGACTTTAACAAAATTAACATTTTCAAAATAAAACTTTGTGATGTTACCTCTGATCCCTCTACCACTGCCCCTGCTAGTAGCTTCCAAGATTAAAAACAAACAAACAAACAAACAAAAAAACAACAACAAAAAAACATGGACTAGGGAGATGATTCAGTGAGTAAAACACTTGCCTTCTAAGCACAAATACCTGATTTTACTCACTTATAACCCATGTTAAATAAACAGGCATAGTAGTATGTGCCTGTGATACCAGCAGTCCACGCCTGTGATACTAGCAGTCCATGCCTGTGATAGCAGGGCTGAAGAGGCAGAGGCAGGAAGATCCCCAGGACTTGCTCTCAGCCAGCCTAGCTTACTCTGTGAGCTAAAGGCAAGTGAGAGACTCCGCCTCAAAAGAAAATGTGGACAGCAGTCAAGGAACTAGCTATACCTGAGATTGTCCTCTGGCTTCCATAGGCATGTGCACAAATAAGCACACACATATACCTGCAAACACATATGTATACACACACACACACACACACACACAGACAAAACTGCTAACATGGGTCATAAGGCTTGAAACCATGATTAAGGTTCTGCCTTCAGATCTTCAGCTATACATATCAGGCCTTACGTAAATCCATTTCCTTCATTCCTTCAGCCACGAAGCTGTCCCCTGTACTGGAATGCTTTTTGCTTGTCTTCTCCAAGATTCCATGAGTGCACCAGTCACTGATCCATACATCATGCCTGACTGGTGAGGAGGCTCAGTGCATCCCGAGGATCATGCAACCATAATAGGAAAGGACTTGCTCCAGCTGCTCCAGGCCCTGGGCAACAATAGATCTCCTGTATTCACTGTAGCATTCAGAGTTGTTCCATTTCTGGTAAAAGTTGGCCAGGTCTGGTGGCACTCTTAAATTTTTTCTTAAAGATAACCCTAGAAACATGTGTTTTTTTTTTTTTTTAAAAACAAACCTTAGTTCTGTAGAATGTGTTTGAGGTGAGAGAGGAGAACGTTTCACATGGGAGTACCTAGAGAAATGACACTTGTTGACAGGGATGGTCTGTCATTTGTCCTCCTGGGCTGGGTTGATCCTCTCTTGTCTTAAGTGATGATAGCCTTCAAGCCTTAGAAAACCATTTAATCCTAAGTCTCTTAATTTTTCCTAGATGTGATTTATCTAGGGTTAGTCAACTAATAAGGGATGCCACTCTAGATTCCAAGCCTCTTAACAAGCAGTTCAGTTCTCCTGAAAAGGAATTGGGCAGGTCAGAGTTGATGAGATAGTTTAATTCTAGGCCTTACCTTAAAAGTCCTCAAAGAATCAGGTTTTTATTGCTTTCTTCTGTTTTAGAATGAGAAAAACTTGGGAGTTGCCCCAGGGATTTAGTGACTTCCACACCCCTGTGGACCCTCCTCCCTGTCTAAATTCTCTGCTTTTGCATTCACCCAGTCTCCCTCCAAGTGGAAACTCATTCCTTGGGGTAATCAATGTCCTTCTCAGCCAGAACCCTGTTACCAGGGCAACCATTCCAGGCAGGACTTGGGCTCATTGTGATGCAGCTGCTGAGCCCAGGCCCCTCTGAAGGGCAACTGCTATCAGAGTGGGCAGTTTTTGGCAACTCTGGAGTGCATTGTACCAAGAGGGACATGGCAATTATGTATTTGTGGCAATCATTATGTGCCAGTTTAATTGTCACAAATTCACTGTTGTTTTAAAATTCTTATTTTTTTCCTAGACCACTCAGCAAAAGAGGAAAATTGGTGCCAGAGGGCAGATTTCTTTCTGGAAGAGATACTCACTTGTGTGGAAAATAAGTACAGTCATTTAATGTCATCTGATTGGTGAGGAAGTTTTCCCTGATGGTGGGTGTACAGTTTTAACCTGGCCTCCAGGGGAACCTCACCAAAAGCCTGTGCTAGTAGGAGTGTACACAATAAAAGATCAGCTGGGCTTGACATTGTGGTGTACAACTTCTCTTAGTAAAAGAAGTCTTTACAAAGTCTTAGAGATGATGGTTTCTGCTCTTTTTCCAGACTTTGGTTCCATATTAATGGATCTCCACTTACAAGGTTTCTGAAGTCAAACTTGTTTTCCAAATGACATCTTTGCCCTGTCCATTGTTCATCAAAGAAGTATAACTTCATTTAAGTGTAATACAAGAGGTGTCCAATGAGTGTATGGGACAGTTAACCAGCATAACTTCGTGGATTTTACCAAGAAGAAATCTCTTTTTATCAAAGGTTCCCGTTTGTTAAGTGGGTCTGATCAGCTTAAAGGTATTTTCCTGACATGTCCTCAGTCTTATGATGACAATTACAACCTATAAGAACAATAACAGCTAGCGGAGTGCTAATTATATTACACAAGTAGGTTAGTATCTCGCATCTTCTTTCATCTTGCTTAGAGCATCACTTCAGCCCTTTGAGCCTTGGTTGCATTTAAGGCAAAAAAGGAGAGGGATGAGCCTGGGTGCTTTGGGTAGTACTGTAGCAGAAGTAGGAATGAGGACACTATCAAGTAACAGGCACAAGTGGTTTCATTTAATCTCCATTGTAATTTCTGGTGAGGAAATTGAGGCACGGGGGGGGGCACAGCTACTCTCTGTTGGAGCTAGGGTTCTAGCACATGGAATTTGCTTCTGAAACACTTGTTACTCTGTCACTTAGGGACAAAATGAAAGATGTTGGGGTTTGCTGTCTTCTGATGGAACACTCATTGGAGATCTTCATAGTGTGTGTCAGTCCTGTACAGCTTCCTGCCTATAAAAGAACAGGCTTTCCCAGTGCAATTGGTACTGATGCCCTGACCCCCCCCCCCAGGGGGGTCTATTCTGCCTCTCTTCACTACAGCAGCATGTGTTCTTTGTAATACTGGGTAGCTATGTTTCTGGCTATTTGCTGCCCAGCTATGTTGCTTTATCTGATCCCATCCCTTGGGATGAATCTGAAGCTGTGGATTTGATGGTGGTATGATTTTCCTGCCTGAACTGGGCATTTTGTTCAAAGATTACTACTGTTTAGAAAGACCTTGTGTCATACATTTTTTAGAAGGGTAGATGGGTTCTGGCTGAGTGCCCAGGCCCTAGAAAATTCATCTGGGAGAGTCAAGAAGACTCAGTAAGGGGCTTGAAAGGAATATAGCATGGTCTTTAATGCTTGCATTATCTCTTATTTTTGGTTTGCATGGTAACACGTGTTTATTATAGACAGAGAATTGCTAATATTTTGAGCCAGCTTGTAGGAATGGGTAGGTGGAGAAAAGTGATTCACTACTGTGTAAATGGGCCTACCATCCATTTGGTAGGATATCTATAGCTATCTATATATAGATAGAACTTATTTTTCTTTTAAAAAGGTTTTATTTTCTTTCTAGTTATATGTATGCATGTCTCTGTGTGGGTCACATGAGTACAGGTGCTGATGGAGGCCAAAGGTTTTAGGTCCCTCTGGACTTGGACTTGCAGGTGGTTGTGAGACATCCAACATGGGTGCTGGGAACCAAGCTCAGATCCTCTGGAGGATCAGAAATTGTTCCTAACTGCTGAGACATCTCTCTAGCCCCCAGATAGATTTTTTTTGTCTTTTTGAAACAGGATCTCCTTGTTGCCGCAGCCTTCCTGGAACTCAGTATGTAGAGCAGGCTGGCTTTGAACTCACAGAGATCCTCCTGCCTCTGCCTCCCGAGTGCTGGGACTAAAAGCAGGTGCAACCCCCACCCAGCAAGATAGAATTTCTTAATGAAAATGATTTTATTTTTGAAGTGAGTTTTAAGTAGTCTATGAGAAGTGAGCTGTGATTCTCAACCTAGACTTCACACTGGAATAGATGAGGAACTTTAAACTATATTGATGTGTACTTCTAACCTTTTTATCCCTAGAGATTCTGGTTTGGCCTTGGCCATTGGCATTTTTAACAGCTCCTCAGGTGATTCTGATCTACAACCCAGAAGGGCCCTGCGACAATGAGAACCTTATGCATGTAGATGCTTTGGCATTGTTGTCTTAAAATTATTAATTTTCCAGCAGATTCTTTGTTTTCATACTGTATCATGAGTTGTAAATTGTACAGCCAGTTCTTCAACTAGGGTTGAGATCCACTGGATCAGAGGAACATCCCCACAGAAGAAAAGTTCCATTCATGGTGTTGATGGGCCTCTTAGGAGCAACTTGTCAATCAAACAAAGCACTGATACTAAGTAGACTTTGGATGTCGTCTTCGCAATGTTGCATCTTTTTATTTTCAGGAGACCTTGAAAATCTGTTCCTAAGAGAGTTCTTAACCTTGCTCGTGAGCTCTGGCTGGGAAGTACATACTTGTACTACTAGACACAGTGCCAAGGGCCCGGCATGAGCACATGTTTCTGTGCAAGACCTATCCCTGGAAACGTTGGCAGGTGGATTCACTGCAGTTTCCCTGAGCCCTCTTCCCTCTCTAGAATCTGGTTCTATCATCAGTTTCCCTTGACTCACTTGAATTTTTAAACTTTTTTTTCTTCTGGCACTTTCACGTTGCCTAAAAATAACTTTTCTTAAAGTACTACCCTTCTGGGGCTGGAGGGATGGCCTAGCGGTTAAGAGCGACGACCGCTCTTGCAGAGGACCCGGGTTCGATCCCCAGCACCCACATGGCGGCTGAGAACCGTCTGTAACTCCAGTTCCAGGAGAACTCCAGTTCCAGGGGAATCCGAGACCGTCTTCTGACCTCCGTGGCATCGCACGACACGGGTGCGCAGACCTGCATGCAGACAATACATTCATACACATAAAAATAAATAAATAAATAAAAAATTTAAAGTACTACCCTTCACTGAATAGGTCTCCAGAAGAGAAGCTGCTCCTCTCTGACTCTGTGTCTTCATAACCCTTCCTCAACTCTGTGCAGTTTAGCTTCCTGAAAGGCATTCTGTCCCTTCCCAATTGCTGAAATTGTTTAATCTCAGTTTCCATCTTCAGAGGAACTTGACAAAGTCAAGTGACTGTTCCAATTTGTTAAAAATACAACTTCACTAGCCCCACACGAACTATTGAATCAGAATCTCCCAGGGCTAAGGGCTTATTATTTTTTTAAAAATCAATTCCAATGATTCTTGTACACATGAATGCTTGAGACGGCTGCTCTGTAGATATTGAATCAGATCTTAGCACTTGTAAAACTTGTGTTCCATTTAGTTTTCATATCTGTTTGATATATGTGTTAACTTTATACCGAGAGATGGCTGAGATGAGTAATTTAGAGAATGAGTTCTGGAGTCACTACCAAACTTGGAATTACAACTCTGTCACTAACCACCTTGTGTTTAATTTACTCATCCTTCCCATGGAACGATAATAGCTTCCACCTCACAGGTTGTAGTAAACTTGGATGAGGCAACACTTATAAGGCATCTAGAACATAGTAGATGTTCAACAAAAGTGGCAGTAAGAGAGTGTATGGGTTTGCTTTTTTGTATTTGTATTAAATTTTTATTTTCTCCAAAGCTACAATTAACATAATCAGCCAAGGAGCCTCAAATATGATCAGTTTCTATCCTTGTCAGTGCTCTATATAATTAATTGCTTCTGATGAGTTGCTGGAAATAATTGTCTTTCCCTATGAGTTTAAAGCTATAGCCCTCAACCAGCTTTTCCTCAGGTGTCTCAGTACACCTGAAGAATACTTTGGACTGCCATTGGCAGTAATTACTTCCCAACCAGTATTGGTTCTCTTCTGGTTCTCACTTTGTGCTTCTCAGCCAACTGGGGTCATGGATTTATTGTCTTCTGTGATGTCATTCCTAATCTGGAAGTATTGAGTTAATTATAACATGGCCAAGGAAAAATTCATTCAGAGCTAGAGAAAGGGATGAACTCAGATCTAAGTTATAGAGAACTGGTTCTCAACACTTTCTAAATATCAGCCATCATTTGTGGTGTGTGTGTGTGTGTATGTGTGTGTGTGTGTGTGTGTGTGTGTGTGTGTGTGTGTGTATTTTGATAGTACCCAAGTCCCAGTCCCAATCAGTTAAAAAATAACTTTTGGGTTTGAAATCTGGTATTTCTGTATATAAGAACCTTGCTCCCTGGGTGCTGCTAATACACTGTATCAGAGTGGAGAATCACTGATTGAGAATGAGGCATGGGACTCAGTATTTGCAGGTAGGAGATGGAACTTGTTTCTTGGGAAACAAGGCTTTGTATTTGATGACTTCTACACAACTTACTTGGATAACGTGGTTCAACTATATTGAAAGAGAATAGCCTGGAAGAGGCCAGGAGGGAGATGGAGATGGGCTGGATGATTTAATGGGCCATCTCTGCTGTAGTTAATGTCTCTGGATCTCTCATGCTATATTGATTTTGCAAATAGCTATTGTCACATCTTTTCCTTTCGCTTGTGGGAACTAGTAGGTCTTAAAAAATTGAATTGAGTGGGGGTGTAGATTAATCAATATCAAGATTTATTGACTCGGGACACTTATATTAACAGTAGTGAAGTCAGAAATCATTTGAACCTTTTTAATACTTGATTAAGTAGCACAGTCTATACTGTCCACGGTATATTTTGCAACTATTATCCTTTATGGTTTTAGTAAAGCTCTCACCTCTACTTCCTGGAATGACTCTTTTTTATTTGTGAGGCTGGTAAGATTTATGTTATAATAGTAATTACATCAAGATACTTTTCAAAGGCCAAGTGACAATCCTAAGAAGCTTCTCGCATTTCTGCTTGCTCATGACTTCTTCCTGATTTCTCCCTTTGAAACACTTTCCCCCTCAACTTTCAGGTTATGTTTTTGACAATTTTATTTTTAGAGACAAGAATTCTATTCTGTGTAAAATGTGTCTATTGCCTTTAAAAAAAGTAAACAACTACTTTGTTTAATTGAATCATTAATATCTCTTTTTTTGCCAAGAAAGAACTACATTATCTTTTTTTCCAAGGGCATAAATGAGAATACTTCAAAATAACCTGTTTTTAACAGAGATTTTTTTTAATCATTGCTGTTAAGGAGGGCTTATTATTAAGAAGGAAATAATTTTGAGTTATCTAGTCCAACGCTTATAATTGACCACTTTATGGTATCCCTTTAAGTGATCTTGTGAAGAAGTTTGGATGTGGCAGGAGCAATTATGGGTTTGCTCTAGGGATATAGTTCATGGATGCAAAGCAGTCAGAAACTAATTGTACTTCCTAAGATCTGTCTATACTCATGGCTTTGGGCTTGACAAGCAGTATACAAGACTCTATAAAAATATGAAAAATATGCTTTATTGGTCCAAGGCATTGTTGTAGGTGGCACAGATGCCCTTTTTGTTGTTTCCGAAAGATGTAAGCTGTGGAAAGTCAGGTTGCTTGAGCATGCCCAAGTTCACAGCTGTTGGATGAGAAAAGTTTGATGAGTTCTAATAATGTGCACTAACAAGAGGTGAGTCCCTTTGCTATAAAGAAGTGAGATCCTCAGGTCAAATCTGCCAAGCCTTCAGTTTGTCCTCTACCAGCTTCACTTAGAGCATCCTTAGGGCAGTAAGGTCATTCCTTGTAAGCTGCCAACTGGCTACTTGCTGCCCCCCTCCATCCTGGCTGGTGTTTATTGCTTTGTTTCTATTGCTCATCATCTGTGATTTCTTGGCAGGGTCTTACAGGGTATGAAAGTCTACTCTGCGTGACCCATCAGGAAGCACTTCTCTAACTTCTGATGTTGAAAAAGACGTGCCAAGCACTCTTAAGCACTTGGCAAATGTTAGCTTGGCTTTTCCATTTCCTTTGAAACATGGCTAAGGAAGGACAAGAAGAATGAATGATAATGATGGCGAAAGAAGGTAATGATTTACTGAGAACCTATTATGGACTAACTCCTGGATTCTATCAGGCATGGCTGCTATTTCATTCAATCTTTGCAAATGTGACCTAAGTTCCCATTAATATCTCTATTTTACTTAGGGTAAACCTGAGTCACATAAAGGGTTGATTGTTACCCATACAGGAAGTCAAGGAAAGACCCTTTCCTTGAACTCAGTGCTGACTTCAAAGCCACTACAAAACTCCACCTCAGTCCTAACTGTTAAGCTCTCTGCCTGATTTGAGAGTCTGCTATGTCTTTGACTCACTAAGTATGCTTGGGGATCCCGGCTCTTCCATTATCTGATGTGAGCTAATTTCCATGGTCCCGATAAGGATGTATAATTGTAAAATTCTGTTTATCCTAAACCTCCCTCAATATGTTCCTGGGAGACAGCAGCCAGTAAGATGCTCACTGTTCTTAAGAACCCCCCCTGCTCCAATTCTTATCAGGTTTTCCTCTTTGGAGCTCTTGTGCAGCCTACTCAAGCCAGGGCTCTAAGGAGCCTCTTCTGCAGCTCTTTATTCTTTTTGAGATCCAAAGGACTATGTTGACTTCATTGAAGAGGCAGTCAAGTAGAACGTGGATTTTATAACTCATAGCCCAGGGGACTTGTCACCACATATAACTGCCTGCCAGTCACCTTCTTTAGCCATATGCACTTACTTTAAATGGATAAGGTAGGTTTTGTTTCCTCTATAACTTGCCTTAGGACAAATCAAAGAGAGCTTGGTTAATAATTTGTTTCACTGAGTGGAGAGACAGAGCTGCTAGCCTGTATTAAGAGATGGGACCATGATCTAGTGGTTGAGTGGGGGCTACTGTTTAGGTGCCATCGGCTGTGTTCCCTTGTAGATAGCTGAGAGGTAGAGCTTAGACTTCAGAACTTAAGGGCAATAGGATTTAGATATCCAAAACACCTGCCAGGTGTTTGTCTCAAAACCAGAGTGTGTCTAGTGAAGGTCATCAGTGCTAAAACTTCCATTTATTTTATCATGAAAAGGAAAGAAAAAACTAAGTTTTTATATGTTGTTTGCATATATTTTTATTCAACACAGTGCTGTTTGTAATAATAGGAGATTAGAAACTATCTCAATAAGGGAATGATCAGATAAATTATGAAATATCCATATAATGAACTTCCACAAAGCAATTCAGAGTTCACTGTAATGGAAGCAGTGTGGGATGTAGCTTTGAGAAGCCTGAGACTTACACCCACCAGGTTCTTACTATCACTACTTCTGCTGGATGTCCACCCCTACAACACAGCTGATAGCCTATCTACTAGACGCAGCACCTCTGTGGCCCTATCTGAGCACTGCCAGTTCTAGCCGACCACCAAGAGGCATGACACTCAGCAATGCACCCTGCTTTTACATATTTTTAATATCTGTGTTGAGATGATCTGATACCGGATGATTTCTTGTGTCCTGTGGCATTCACATATCCTGAAGGAAAGGCAAGCCTGATGCTAGCTAGCACTGCTACATATTCATTTGTGCTTAGCAAACTGGGACATAGCTCATTTTAGTTGTACCCGGTTAAGGAGATTTATGGATTATGTGATATAGTTTTATTTTAAACCACCCTTCACAAAAAGGAAACACACAAGGCTTATGTAAAATCATTTAAGGAAACCATCTATTAAAGATAATACCAATATTATTTATTAGTAACAATAAAATGACAGAGAATTATATAAAACGAAACTAAGTAGGCCATACGTGGGTGTATGTTTGTGTGTTAATTACCTTTGTAGTTCATTATTAGATCTGTATTAATTAAGACACAAACTTGAAATACTAGAGAGAATAACTTCAAGGAGGAAGGATCGGTTTTTCTCATGCCTTCAGAGATTTCAGTCCATCACTCTGGCTCCATTGATTCCGATGTATGAGGCAGAGCATCATGGTGGCTGGTGGGAGCATGCGGCAGAGACTACTCATCTCATGGCAGACAGGAAGCAGAGAGAGGAGGCCAGGGAATAGGTATAACCTCCAGAGGGACATCCTGGTAAGCAATTTCCTCCAGCAAGGCCATATATCCTAATTTCTAGAATCTCCCCAAATAGTCGCACCAGCTGGAGAAAGCATCCATTCAACATACTTCTTTGAGGGGATATTTCATGTTCAAATCATAACATATACACATTCATTGTTTTATCAAAATTATGTGGGTATGTATTAATGGGGCAGAGTAACTGCTTTAAGAAGTGACTCAAAGATCTGTAGGCTTAAAAGAATTAAGTAGTCATTGTTTGTATGTTGCCCTAGTATAATAAGCAGGGTGATACATTTAGAGACCCCGGCTTGTTTCATCTACTTCTGTGATGCATCCATTTGATATATAAATAAGATAAACAAATGTGAAAGATAAGCTTTCCATGATCTTTTCTTCCATATTCTGTTGGCTGGAACTCAGTCTTGAGCCTACTCCTGATGATGGGAAGCTGGGAAAAATCTAGGTGTGCATCTACTAAACTAAACTCGACTGTTTCAAGAACAACTGGCCATTCCTGATCTGAGTGGGAGATGAAATAATTATAGAGAGTACATTGTTCTTGGGGGTTAGAGAGCTAGGAAATTGTGTTAGATTTTGATGTAGTGGATTTTACTTAGCAATCCGACAAATATTTACTGAGCAGCATGTACTAGGCACATTCTTGGCTCTGGGGATAGATTCATGAACAAAACAGACATTTTCTTCTACCAAGAAACTGAAATTTGAGAGAGCATCCTGAATTAAAAAAGGCTCAGAAGAATTCAGGAGCAAGCCAGCATGGAGGAAAGAGTAAGAGGCAATGTTTGAGTTCTTTTGCTTTGAACTATATGGCCTAAAGATGTGGTTTCAGGTGTATGTGGCTGTATTTATTGGTCTTCACAGTCATTTTCTTGTCATGTGATTTTTTAAAACAAGTTCTAACCTCTCTAGATTTAATATAGTGCTTTCCAGGTATGGATGTTCTGATTATCAAATACAAGCTAGGCCTGTGGCACTTGGTGTGGTACCCTAACATACAATAAGCTCCCAGCAAATGTACTGACACCATCATTAAGGTAACAGTTATTAGAAGGATAGAGGTTAATAGTCCTGGGCTAATAGTTCACCCATACAAGGCAGATCTGACTGAATCTTCTTTCTCTTATTGCCATCCAGATGGTTATTAGGTTATTATTACACTTAATATTTCATTTTGAATTAAAATTCCTATTTAGTAAACATATATTTAAAATGAATGCTGTTAAAAATATTGAAACTGCGGGGTGTGGTGGCGCATGCCTTTAATCCTAGCACTCGGGAGGCAGAGGCAGGTGGATCTTTATGAGTTCAAGGCCAGCCTGGTCTACAGAGCAAGTTCTAGGACAGCTGGGGCTACAGGGAGACCCTGTCTTGAAAAGACCCCCCCCAAAAAAAATTAAAAATATTGAAACTGTAGGAAAAAGCAAGGAAAGGATTAATCATCTCTAATTCTGCATTTAGAAACAACTACTTTTGTCAGGTTGTATCTTCTTATCCTTTTTTCCTAGAATAGGCTCACGCTTAGAAAGATAGAGTGAAGTTCTCAACCTGGCCCCAGCTATTCAGGGTTCGATGAGCTCTGGATCCTTCAGATAACAGGGTCTCTGTAGCCACAGAGGCAGCTTCTCAACCAATTGGATGGGCTTTTTGCCATGATCTGATTCTTTTGAGGCTCTTCTTGTACAATTTCAGCTCCTTTATTTTTCAGTGTGTTAGAAACCTCTGTTCTCTGAATACTAATTTGCATTTTTTCTGCTGGTTCTGTTCTTTAGATCTGTTTTCTTAATTTTTTTATTGTTATTAAACTTTTTCCATAGGTCATACATCATTTCTCAATCGAATATAGAATCACTTCCCTTTCCATGACCCCCACCCCACCCGAGCCCCTGCACTCTGCCATACATGTCCTGTGTCTTTTTCTGAGTCTTTCCAGAGGTTTTTTTTTTTCAGTTCTTTTGTTGTTGTTCTCTCCAACTTGTATTACTACAGTATATATACATATAATATATATACATAGTTGTATATATATACATATATCGCTTGGAGGATATTTTTTTTCCCTAAAAGAGGTCATGTTTTCCTTAAGGAAATTTGATACCAACTAACTGCATTTCTGAAGTTGTGCCTACCTCAAAGAGGTGATTTTTTTGCTCTTTCTTAATCCATGATAGTTTACAATCTGCCCTGGCTCTTGGAAGTTCCTCCATGGGCTAAATAGCAACATTAATTAATAATTAGTCAGTCAGTCAGTCAATCAGTCAGTCTCTACCCTTGAAGGAGTGAAGCAGCCAGCTATTTACCATGGCTCCATCGTGTTGCAATACCAATGGTATACACACAGCTCATACAGGGCAATCGCTATTTGAATGTCGACTCTCTTTGCTCACCTGAGTTTGAGGTTCCTTCACATATGTGTTTTTATCCAAGAGAATGTGAAACCTCAGGGTAGAGGTGTTTTTAAAATATGAGAAGTTTCAGGAGAACTTTAGAGAGCAGGAAAGAAAGAAACAGGCTAGTAGCTGTGCACTGGGAACTTCTTGGCATTTTTCTGAATAGGTCTCTTATTTCATTTGGATTTTCCCTGTCTGAGCTGAAGTTTGTTTTTGCCTCTCACAGGCTTTCTTTCCTCCAACGTTTGGATAACGCAAATTGACAATGTAAGCAAAGCTGTGTGGAAAGATGGACACTTACTGTAACACTTTAAAGGCAAATATTTCCTTTACTTCTACAAAGTTTTAAAACAAAAGTCTAGGGAATGAGTTAAAAGGTCTTGTATGTACTTACTGCTTATAGACAATTGATATGCTAATTAAATGTCAGGCTAGTACTCCAAAGTCTTTTTTGCCAGTAATGATTTGCTATTTTAGCTGTAAGAAAGTATGGGAATTATTGTTTAAATGCCATTATTTATCTTACTAAATTAGGCAGACTTTCTTTATCCTTTATCCCATTAAGCTTGCTTACATTTCATAATTGAACATGAAAACTAAAACTTTTTTTTAATAGGGAAGGACTCAAAAGCCCTTCAAAACAGCACAGAAAGCCACACCAGTTAGTGAAATTCAGAGTAGTGAAATTCAGAATACTACAGGCCCAAGCCTCACTTACGAGGTCGTGGCATCAGGGGTTAAATAAAGATTTTGCGGGGCTGGAGAGATAGCCTAGCGGTTAAGAGCGCTGACTGCTCTTGCAGAGGACCTGGGTTTGATCCCCAGCACCCACATGGCAGCTAAGAACCATCTGTAACTCCAATTCCAGGAGACCTCCAGTTCCAGGGGAATCCGACACCCTCTTCCAACCTCTGCAGCATTGCACAACACGGGTGCACAAACTTACATGCAGACAGTGCACTCATACACATACAAAAATAAATAAAATAAAAAAAATAAAGATTTTGCTTCGTAAAATGACATATAACAAATTGAAATTGTGGTCCCTTCCTGTGAGCTGGAGCCAGCCGTGATCCTCTCTTGTGAACCTGGAACTGTGGTCTTCTCCCATGAGCTGGAGTTGTGGTCTCCGACCACAGTGCCACATTCTTCTGGTGGTTGGCTGGTGGTGGAGGAGATTGGAGGCTGTGTGACTTCCAACATTGGGTAGCAGTTTCTGCTTTCTCTGAGTAGCTGCTTTCTTCACAGTGCCCTCCCCCTAGGTCCCAGGTTGTGCATGGCAGTGGCTCTGCGTCTGTGTTGGGTTTATCCTGGGGTCAGGGGAGGTCTCTGTCATTTGCAGATTCTAGTCCTGGGAGGACTGATTCCCAAGAATGGGCAGCTGTGGTCTTGGCTCCACCCATAGTCCTGGGCATTCAGGCCTTGAGCTTGGACCGCCCCCATCCTCAGGCACCAGGACGTTCTCCATCATCTTCCCGTTACTCTCCTAAAGCCCCAGTGCACCTTTACCTGGGCCCTACAAGAATGCGCAACACCAAATTGAACTTCTGGAGAAAAGAAATCATGACCTGGGAAGTTAAAAATTTAAAATAAAGTAATAACTGAACTGATATAACTCACAAGTCAAAATATCTAATTGTATTTTAGAATGTAAATACACAATTCTATAAGACTGCTATAAGTTTTGAGTTTTAGCTACTGATGAAACTACTCCCAAGCTTCAACGATACTGTGAAGTTTCTCACTGTTGCTGTAATGTGAGTTTGGCGTTCATTTTCCTTCCAAATTCTCCAACCTATACAAAGATTTTCAGTGTAATATGTTTATTTTTTATAAGGCAATGCCAATAAAATAAAATGAAAATCAGAGATATACATATGCCACAGATTATGTCAGTTTTAGATAATGTTGATCTTTCATGAATTGCCAAATTCCAAGACTGGATTTATGAGATTTCAAGGTGTCCTAATGAAGACTTAGGATATGGCCATAAATGGTCGTAACCCAACCTCCAAAACTGTTGTAGCTGTAAATGGGAAGGTTCAGAAAACTGCTCTGTTCTTAGCAGGGATTCTGCACCTATCACCTGGTCTGGGCCAACACCCCTGCTGAGGGCCAGACACCCTGGTGGGAGTCAGAGGACCCTGGCTCCAGCTCTGGTTAGGCTCTGAAACTCTGGGATCAGGCACTTAAACCTTCTTTGTATCTGAATTTATCCACTTGTGGAATGGAATTAGTAAGTTTCACTGTGTGCCTCACAGGGATTTTGAGAAGTAGACTTCATTCCCATTTTATAGATGAGAAAAACAAGTCTCAGAGAGGTTCCATTGTACAACTAATAGGAGCAGTAGAACTACCACACACACTAGTGCTCATCAGGAGAGTTTATGCCAAGGGAAATGCTCATGAGTGTGCATGCAAGTCTTTGGACTGCTTTGGGTGGGGCCCCCTTTCTTTTGGAGTTTTAATTTACTTCTTCCCCAAAGTGCTTGGTGCCTACTTGCTATCCCAGTCTTTCCTTCTTTTTTTTTCTTTTCCTTCTTTCTCTTGCTATCCTAATCTTTCCTTTTTTCTTTCCTTCTTTCTCTTGCTATCCTAATCTTTCTTTCCTTCCTTTCTCTCTGTTTCTAAGTCCAATCAAGTTGACAAAACTAACAATGATTTTTTTTTTTCCCTTTCCCTTCCCTCTTCTCTGTGGCGTGTGTGCTCTTGCTCTTCTCTTTCTTACTCTTGTGGGCGTGGCGTGTGCGTGGTTCCTCTTGCTCTTTCTCTAGTGTGCGTGTGTGCGTGCGTGTCTCTTCTCTTCTCTCCTCTCCTCTTCCTCTCCTCCTTCCTCTCCTGCTGCTCTGCGCGTCTCTCCTCTCCTCCCTCTCCTCTCCTGCTCCTCCTCCTCTCCCCTCCCCTCCCCTCTTCCCTCCTTTCCCTCCCCTCTCCTCCCCTGCCCTCCCCCTCCCTCCCTTTTGCCCCTCCCCCTTTCACCCTCCCGCTCCCCTTCCGCGTGCCGGCCCTCCCTGCCTTCGCCTCCCTTCCCCTCCCCTCTCCTCCCCTTCCCTCCCCTCTTCTGTTCTTTTCTTTTCTTTCTTTTCTTGCCTGTCCTGATATTTCAAATCACGGTAATGGACTTATTTTGCATGTTTCTTCAAATTATCTGGGTTTATACACTATAGACTCTGTCAAACATTGATGCCAACGCCATGGCTCTGGGCTTCTTGAAAAGGAGATATTTAAATCCAATGCTCAGTCTTAAGAGCCATGTAACTTTGCCCAGTTTAAAAATTTAAGACTTGAAATTTCGCATCAAGTATATTAAACAGGGGCGGTCCTCCACGTGGAAGGAGCCTTCCAGAGCATAGATGAAGATCTCTTGGAGATCGATGTTGTTCATAGATTCGGATCAGGAGTGGGAAGCTTGGGAAGACCAGGAGCTGTGGCTGATCCCCAGGAGTGGAGTGAACCTCAGGTAGTTGCCTGGAAACAGTTTCTTCAGAGGAAGCACTTAGAGTTCAGCCAACGAAAGCTCTCCTTCACTTGGCCCTTAATGTATTCCTTTTGAAACAATTAGCTGATATCCCTCCTGTGTGTAGCAGCTTAATGCAACATAGCTGGGTTTTAAATTTGTCAACACTCACCCAAAGTCTGTAAACTGGAGCAAGGCATGTGGTTATATATCTCTTGCCTGGTACCTGCAAATTACAGGAGTTTTGGGAGACTACTTTCGTCTTATGTGGCTGCCTGTATCTTCTAATGGAATCATGATAAGTGTCTCTCCTTCCATCAGTATGATGCTCTGGAAGCAAAGGAAAGATGACCAGATGTGTGGGTGGAGTGGGGAAGGAGAAGGTAGTGGTGTGATGGACATGAAAGGCAAGAATGATTGTTAGTACCACGTGCAAACGAGATGGGTCTCCATCTCCATGAATTCCCAGCAGAGCCCCTGAAGTGGAATTTAGGAAATGATAGGGGAAGTTATCACCCACATTTGCCATATTATCACTGTGGGAGAGAGTTGATGTGTATGTGGTATGCTTTCAGCTTCTCTTTAAAAGAGACTGACAACTTGAGCTGCAAGAATATTTGTTGTATTCTTTTAAAAAATATTAAGCTTGGGGCTGGAGAGATGGCTCAGCGGTTAACAGCACCAACTGCTCTTGCAGAGGACCTGTGTTCGATTCCCAGCACCCACATGGCGGCTAAGAACCGTCTTTCACTCCAGTTCCAGGGGAATCTGACACCCTCTTCTGACCTCTGCAGTATTGCACTACATGGGTGCACCTACCTACATGCAGAAGTACACTCATACACATAAAATAATAAAAAATTAAAAAACATTAATCTTAGGGGCTAGAGAGATGCCTCAGCAGTTAAGAGCATTTACTGTTCTTCCAGGGGCCCTACATTCGGTTCCCAGCATCCAGATGGTGGCTAATGCCCATCCTTAACTCCCATTCTAGGGGGTCTAATGCCTTTTTCTTGCCTCTGCGGGCATCAGGTCTGCATGTGGTGTACTTATATATACATGCAGGAAAAACACTAATGCACCTAAAATAAAAAGAAAAAAATATTTAAAAATTTTAGTTTTAAATGTGTATGTTTATTTAGTACTAAGTATGTGGGTTATCAGGATTTTCTGATTTGCTTAAAAATAGAAGTTGAGGGCTGGAGAGATGGCCTAATGGTTAAGAGCGCTGACCGCTCTTACAGAGGACCCGGGTTCGATCCCCAGCGCCCACATGGCGGCCGAGAGCTGTCTGAAACTCCAATTCCAGGAGAACTCCAGTTCCAGGGGAATCCAAGACCCTCTTCTGACCTCAGCGGCATTGCACGACACGGGTGCACAAACTTGCATGCAGACAGTACATTGATACACATACAAAAATAAATAAATGCTGGGCGTGGTGGCGCACGCCTTTAATCCTAGCACTTGGGAGGCAGAGGCACGCGGATCTCTGTGAGTTCGAGGCCAGCCTGGTCTACAGAGTGAGTTCCAGGACAGCCAGAGCTACAGGGAGACTCTGTCTCAAAAAAGACCCAAAAAAAAAAAAAAAAAAAAAAAGAAGTTGAGCTGGTTATGGTGGCTCCTATCTGTAATCTTAGCACTCAGGAGGCAAAAGGGAGAAAGACTGCATCAACTTCAAGGCCAGGCAGGGCTACATAATGAGACCTTGCCTCAAAAACAATAAAAGACCAAATTAAAAAAATAAGTTGCAGTTCGAATCTCATGTCAGTATGAAAATGAGGGGTTAAGGGACTAGAGAGATGGCTCAGCGGTCAAGAACACTTGCTGTTCTTCCAGAAGATTCCAGTTCAATTCCTATCACCCACATGGTGGCTAACAACAATCTAATTCTAGTTCCCAGGGATCTGACACCCTCTTCTGGTCTCAGTAGGCTTTACATGACATAGTTGCACTTACATACATTCAGGAAAAACACTCTAAACACATAAAATAAAAATAATAAAAAAACATTTTAAAAAATGAGGGGCTAAAATTAGATATCTGTCAGTTCTTACTGCTTTATATATGTGTTCATTTATAGTGTCATTATAATAATTAATTATTAACAAATTCCATAAACACTAGGTACTGAGGCCTGGGCTTTTTGATCATGTACCAGGTTAAGGCAGACACTTCCAAGGTGTGGTAGGCTGGGCTGCATGTGTGCGGCTAGGTGGCTTGGTCTATGGAGGGAGTTCTGTGCCAACCTTTCCAAATGGGAATCTCTTAGTGAATCAAGGGCTGCTGGGCATAGGGATGGGAAGGGGGGAGCAGAGATGGTGTAAAGGAAATGCAAGGTTGCTTACTGCTTACAAGAGGAACACTTCACTAGTTATTGGTTGATAAATGTAAGTGTAGAAACATTAAATTATGTCACAGAGTTTGAAGTTCTCTAAATCTTGTCATATTATATATTTGTAAAAAGAAGCTATATGACACAATTCATAATTATTTTAAAAATCCATAATCTGTTGCAATTCTAGAACACCAGAATTCCAAGTCTGGGGTATGTTTAAGGAAAAAAAATATCAGTTACTTCTCTTTTTATGATAGTAGGGTCTTAGCCTTTTGACAGATGTGTTTTTCCTAAACTCCATGCACTTAATTGTAAGCTAAGATGTGACCTCGTCCCTGTCTATGGGGCCTCCTGCAGTTGTGAAGTGAAATACCAACTCTGTCTACAGTAAGCTATGTTAGCATTGGGGGGTTGGGATGCTTTGGGGAAGGTACTGAGTGAGGGTCTTCTGTTGCAGTTGACCCTTAAGATGGTCATGAGCTCTGAGCTTAACCAGCCTAGTGCTTGGAGTCTCACTGCATTTCTCTGTTGAAGTCTCTGTGGTTGTTAGAAAGCTCTGTATTACACTGAGGGCAAATTTCTCTCTTTGCCAATTGACAGTAAAAGTACCATTTAGAAAAATGTGGATTATATTTACTTATCTATTTACTCTAACAAGCAAATCTTTAAACAATTGAATAGAATGCTCATCTAACCATTTTGTATCTCCAGTCCCAGATCTCTCAGTGGTTAAGCATTTCCATGGCTGCAGACTTTTCACCATCCTATTCAGGACAGTTTCTAATTGGTCAGTGTTCTTGTTAAGATACTTCACGACATGATTCATCTGTTCATTCTATGCTTACTAATTCCTATTTATGTGCCAGGAAATGGGGATACAGTGGTGAACAACACAGACAATCTCCAGGTTCCAAGGGTTAGGCAATAAATAAAGATAAATATATAATGTATTTTCATATAATATTAAGTGCTATAGGAAAAAATCTAATAAAGAGAAAACTTTGGGATGAAAGAGAACTACTTTAATAAGGCATGGCAATTGCAGATGTCTCTGGAAAAATATGGGTATATATAGTATGGGTATATATATATGTATATATATATATATATATATGCATATACATGCATGTTCTCTTGAAGATTACTTCTTTGCCAGATCAGTTCTTCAGAAATTTGTGATACATAATTAAAAGGATGATGAGAGGGGGAAACAGGGGAGAGGAAGAGTGAGGGAAGAAGAGAGGAAGATAGAAAATACTAATGTAGGAAGAAAATGCTTAGTGAAGGAGGAGTTATTAGATGTTTCAAACTCAAGTTCCTATAGACAATATAAATGACTGATTCAGGTTGGGTACAGTACAGTAAAGCTCCAATTGTTTCACACACCATTGAAAGAGGTCAGTTCCTACTCAGCTAGAACAGCTTCCTTGAATGCATAATGAAAACCCAGTATTGCCATATGTCCCAATTATTCAAGAATAGCAACAGATATGGTTTTTACATGGGATTTTCCAATTTTAGAAACACTTACTGGGACTCCCAGTTCCATGAAGACAAGCTAGACACACTTCCCCCTATTCTACCACGACGTAAAATGAAAACCCCTGGACTATATATAAAATACAAGAAGATGCTAAAGTGGATGCGGCTTTAGTTTGGATGTAGTTTGAAGTTACCAAAACTCATGTTGTTAATTGCCAACTTTATACCATCGAAGATGGTGGAGCCTTTAAGAGACGTTTAGGGAGGACCTCATAAAGGAATTAATGTAATTCCTCCAAGAGCCGCTTCGTTATTGTAAGATCATATCATTACTGTTGTCGTTCCCTTTTATATCCCTCTCTTTATATGTGTTCACTTGCCTTTCGGTCACAGGGGCTCTCCCAGAGGCTGAGCAGATGTCAGTGCGAGGGGATTGTATGATGTCCAAAATTAAATCTCTTAATTTAAATATAATTCAATATTTACCATATGATCCAGCTGTACTACTCGACATAATAATTATGAACACAACAATAAAAATGTGTGGCAAAAGCCAGTAAATATACCTGTAGTGCCAGCATCAAGGAGCCTGAAGCAAGAAGATTATGAGTTCAAAACCAGCTTGTACTATATAGATTTCCAGGACAACCCAAGTTTCTAATGAGACTGTCTCAAAATGAAATATCTCCCCATATACCTGAAAAGAGAAATAAGCAAACTCTGTGGATATGGTTGTAATTATACATTCTTCTCAACAATTAGAAGAACAAGAAGACAGGTAATAAGCAAGGACATATGTGTTAGTCATCTAGGGTTGTCACAACAAAAACATGAGCTGGGTGGCTCAAACAACTTGAATCTGTTTTGTCATGGTTCTGCAGGCTGGAAGCACAAGGTTAGGTGTCAGAGGCTCGGCTTCTCCTGAGATACCCCCTCCCCCAGGCTCACACATGACTGTCTTATCGCGCCCAGTCTTCTTACTTGGTATCTGGTTTTCCTTTCCCTGTATGAAGACATGCTGTTTTATGTGGGCACTACTCCAGGACATAATAATTGAACCCTATAAGGCCCTTTGAAGTTCCTATTATTAAAATGTGATGACACTGGGGGCTAGGGTTTTGTGATTTATGAATTCAGGTGGAGGTAGAAAGGGACACGGTCTAGACTACAACAACATGGAAGATCTTACACAATAGTGCTGTCATTCAACAGAATCTAATTGACATTCGTGGAACACGTCACTCACTCAACAGTAACAGAATACAACTTTTCACCCTCAGTACTATGGGTACATATCAAGAGGAACTCTATCCTGAATCATAAATTAACAGAATTGAAATCACAGAATGTGTGCTTACTTGCTGTGCTGTCACCTTGACACAAACTACTGTCGTCTGGGAGAAAGAACTTGAACGGAGGAGTTTCCTCCATTAGACTGGCCCGTGGGCATGTTTGTGAGACATTTTTCCTAACTGGTAACTTATGTAGGAGGGCCCAGCCTAATAGGATTGTGCTATCACTAGGGCAGTGGACCTGAGCTGATTAAGAAAAGTAGCTGTGGTGGTGGGGGGAGCCCTGGAGAGATGGCTCAGCTGCTAAGAGCATTGGCTGGCCTTGCAGAGGACCTGTGTTTACTTCCAAGCACCCACATGGCAACAAACAACCATCTGTAACTTCAGTTCCAAGAGATCCAATACCCTCTTCTTTGTGGCCATGAGATGATACAGGTACTCTTACATACATGTAAGCATTACACTCATACACATAAAATAAAAGTAATAAAATAATTACAAAGAAGAAAAGTAGTTGAGGGGGTGGAGAGATAGCTCAGGGGTTAAAAAACAGTCTGCTCTTCTAGAGGACTAAGGTTCCCAAATCCCAGTAACCACATGGCAGCTAACAACTGTCTGTAACTCCAGTTCCAGGGGATCTGATGCCTTCTTTTGACCTCTGTGGGCATTGCACAACACAGATACATTTACATACATGCAGGCAATACACTCATACACATAAAAATAAAAATTAAAATTAAAAAGAGAAAAGGAGCTGAGCAAGCCATGAAGGAGTCATGACAGTCAACAGCCCTCCACTGTCTCTGCTTCAGTTCCTGCTCCCAGGTTCCTGACTTGAGTTCCTGCCTGACTTCCTTCAATGATGGACCATGATGTGGAAATCTGAGCCCAATTAACTCCTTTCTGCTGAAGTTGTTTTTTAGTAATGGTGTTTATTGCAGAAACAGAGAGCAAACTAGAACACTGACCCAAATGGGACCGTACTAGAAATTAGTAGCAGAAATATAACAAGAAATTGTCCAAATATTTGTCAACTAATCACCCATGAGTTACAGAGGAACTTTTAAGAAAGCAATAAATATATTAAGCTGAATGGAAATGAAAATATAGCTTATTAAAATCTGTTATTCTCAGCATTTCTTTGGCTGAGTTTGACATTTATTTAGCAAAATCCATATAAGAAAGCCAGTCAATAATCCAAACTCACAATTCAAAAAAAAAAAAAAAACAACAACCTAGAAAGAGCAAAGTAAATCTAAAGTAAAGGATAAAAAGCAACAATGAAATTAAAAATAGAAAAATAATCTAGGAATCAAAGAAATGAATGACCTTTCAAAAATGTCAACAGGGGCTGTAGAGATAGATAGCTCAGTGGTTAAGAGCACTGGCTATTCTTGCAGAGGAGCTGGGTTTGGTTCCCAGCACCCAGGGAATCCAACACCCTCTTCTGACCTCCATGGGCACTGCACAACATGGGTGCACTTACATGGATGCAGGCAAAACACTCGTACACAAAATAAAAAATAATAAGATAATTTTAAAATGTCAACACAATTGATAAATTTTAGCTAGTTGTAAAAAAGAAGACTGTAAATATAACCAAATACACATGACTGGAGAGAGCATAGATCTTTGAGAAAACCCCAAGGCTGTCACATCCTGAGACAAATGTAACTCCTTACATTGTGGTAAATATGGATCCTTATATTTACAGACAAGTATGACAGTCAGTACTCATCAAAGAAGTTTCTTTTGCAACAGATACAAAGATTTAAGTGTGTGCAAAAAGCCCAGCCCTAAGTGATACAACTACAATAGAACCTTTAACCTAAGGCTCATGAAGCATAGTGGAACTTGGGGTAGACAGAATACTAACACTTAACTCTAGTCAGTGAAGCTCCTTCATGCAACATGAGGACAATGAACACAAAGGGCCACAGATGGCCAAATTGTAGAGAGTAAGAGTCTGCATTGTGGGCCCTTGGACTGGACTCCTGGATTAAACTTTACCCACTCAGAAACCATTGCAGAAGAGAGGGTGGAAAGATATTAAGAGCCCTGGGAGGAGGTGCATGACCATATGGAAATAGAGCCTTACAGGCTCCTGGGACCTTGCTCATATGAACTTAAGAAATGGTGGCAAAAGGCACAAAACCTTTGCAAACTCAAGCAGACAAAACCCAGCAGAGAACCATGGAAATGGGTAGCAGGCCCCAATCTTAGCAGAACTATTGGGCAGCTAATTACTGCTGAGTGAGGAGGTGATAATCTTCTTAATGGGAATGACTCTAGATAGGCTGACTAGACCCCAGTGGATGAACTTGTACCGGAGCATGTCTGAGTACACTAATGTGACTCGATAGGCCTTAACATAAATTACAGAATGCTTGAAATCCAATGGGAGCTATGGGAGGAGGCCAAGGGAAGGGAGTGTAAAGATATTAGAGATGTATATAACTATATATATATATGTATGTATGTAAATATGTTGTATATGAAATACACAAAATTCAATAAAATATACAAAAATTAAAAGTAAAGGAAAAGGACAAATTATCACTGTGAAAAATAAAGGATACTATTACAGAATGTATGGACAAAAGGCAATAAAGAATTTTTATAAAATAAGCATATACTTGGAAGAGATGGACTACTTCCTGAGAAATACAATCTGCCTACAACTCAGCCAACATGAGAGACAGTATAGTTACATAACTGTTAGGCAAATTGTTAATTTTAAGACTCCTCAAAAGAATTTCAAAAGAAATTCCCTGGATTAGATGATTATACCAGAGAATTCTACCAAAGAGAAACATTAACACTGGTGCTAGAAAACTGAAAAGTAGAGATGACTTCTCAGTTTCTTTTATGAAGTTAATATTACCCAAACCAGTCAAAAAGAGTACAAAGAAGAAGTACATAGAAAATTACATCCCACTGTCCTTCATGTATGGGACATAGAATCTAACAAGACAGTAAAAATCAGGATTGTATAAATAGTATAATACAATTAAAATGGAATGGAAAGTACAATAAATATAAATGTAGTTTAATATTAAAAAAATAAATATGAGTAATCATATTAGCAGACTAAATAAAAGTCATATGAGGTCTCATCCAATTGATCTATAATTGATTTACAGTGTTTGATGAAATTAAATATTCATTCATGACAAAAACTCTTGAAAAAGAATAGAGGGGTAACTTGCCTAATTTAATCAAGAGCATCTTCCAAACATTCTTGCCAACAAAAGCCCAGTCCCTAAGAGGAACAATTACTAAATTGGACTTCATGAAAACTGAAACCTTTTCTCTGTCAGATAAAGGGATGAAGAGATCGGTTTTGTAAGTGGAAGACAACTTACAATTTTAAACAAAGGATTAGTATATGGATATATAAAGAACTGTCAAAACTCAGCGAAAACAAAATAAAACAAGAAGACAATAAAAACCTACTAATTTATTAGTCACATGGTCTAATCTCTGCAATTAGCACAGAAAGATATTTTGCTGAACACCTAAATGTTGTTGAACATCATTAAACATTAGAAGAGTGTATTTCTCTAAAGAAACTCTCAATACTTGCCTATCAGGATCACCAAAACAAGAATATGACAACGTCTAGTACTTGTGAATGAGAAATGGTATCACTCAAACATTGCTGATGGTGACATGAAATGGTATAGCCACTTGGAAAAGAATTTGGCCATCTCTAAAACGGCTTGAAACAGACATATGACTTTCTAATTAAAATCTTGGCCATGAATCCCTGAGAAATTAAGATAGATTTACACAAAATCCTACATAAATTTGTTGTAGATTCTATTGTAGTAGCCCCAAACCAAGGGCAACTCTGGTATATTTCATTATATGATTTCATTTTTTCCACTCCCCTCTGTTTTTGGGTTGGTAGCCAGTAGTCCCTGATGGCTTCACTGTCTATGTGGTTAAGGATAACTTTCTACTCCTCCTGGTACTCCTACCTCCAAAGTGGTGGGATTACAGGTGTACACTGCTATATCCAATTGATATTCCATTCTTTAAGTAATACAATTATAAAATGGTGGGCAGAGTTTTGGTTCTGGCTTTTCAGGACTATGAAGAAAGATAAGTAGGTGAGGTCATATGGTGGCAGTGTGAAATACACTTGGGAAGGAAATATCCTGCATCTTAGCAATATCAGTATTAATATTCTGATTAGGAGTATATATTAGTTTTTAGAAGGCATTGCTTTTGGGGAGAACTGCCCAAAAGATTCTTGATATTTGTCATTGTATTTCTTACAACATAAAGTATAATTAACACAAAATGAAAATGAAAAATAATTAAAAACTAAGTTTTAGCCAATAAGGATGTGTGTTTGGGCTTCATATGGCATGTTTACTGTTAAGTGTTTTCTGATATATATATATATAGTGGAGTGATATATATATATATATATATATATATATATAGAGGGAAGTATGATGGGGGGAGAGAGAGAAAGGAGAAGGGAGAGAAAGGAGAAGGGAGAGAGAGAAGCAAAAAAGCTGGGAATGCTGAGGTGAGAGAGATTTTAAGCTTGTGGATAGGGTTACTCTAGAGAAACTGTGGAACATGATGAATCAGGTAGAAAAAGAAGAGGGGGTTGTTATTAATGCATTTAAAAAACTTTTAAATTTATTTTCATATGTGTATGAATGTACTGTCTGCATGTAGGTATGTGCACCCATGTCGTGCAATGCTCCGGAGGTCAGAAGAGGGCGTCGGATTCCCCTGGAACTGGAATCAAAGACGGCTCTCAGGCGCCATGTGGGTGCTGGGGATCGAACCCGGGTCTTCTGCAAGAGCAGTCGGCGCTCTTAACTGCTAGGCCATTTCTCCAGCCCCCTATTAATGCATTTTGCCTCTGTGTTTAAAGAAACTTTCTCATGTCCAAGAATATAAGGGACAAAGTTAACCAATGTGTGTTTTTAATAAAGATATTTTCACGAGACCGAGTCCTGTAGATCTAAATTTGTATGTGTTATAAGTCACAGTTATAAAAATCTTGTAGTCAAAGCTAATCCTGGAAAGAACTTGAAGAATATGTATAAATAGGAGATTTAAGAGCAAAGTGGGCAGATGTGCACGTACAGACATCCGCGGACAGTGCTCGTCTTGCAGAACTTTGCTGTCCACTCTGCTGGTGCCGGCTCATGGCAGCTAGGCCTTTCCCTGAGCAGTTCCCTGTTCTCTTGTTCTCTCTTCTTGTTTGCAGTTTGTGCCTAGAATTCCAGTCATTGGACTCTGGATTTGTATGGACATATTGTCCCTTTAGGCCCATGGGGCTGGATGGGGTGCTGCAAGGTTGGCTTGATCACTTTGGCCCAGAGCACACTGCATGGTTGGGAGAGATTCCCTTCACACTGTTTCTCATGGTCAGTCTGAATGCTCTTGTGCCATCCAACTCATTGACTGTTGATTCTGGGCAGAGGGTGAATGAGCTCAGGTGCATGAAATTGAAAGGTAATGAGAATGATTAATCAAATTCCTTCTGGTAGAGGCTGCCATGTGCCACACTCTGTCCTGGCTAACCCTCTTACATGTGAATCAGGGGCTGGGATCTGCCCTCAGGTGTTTGGTATCTGAGGGTAGACATCTGTGCTTGGAGCGAACTGGGACTGACTGAAGGCTACTTTTGGCACCGTGTCTTTCCTTCATTAGGTTGTACTGCCAAGGTTTGCTTGCAATCTCCTCAGGCCATGCTCATTTAGTTATGGAAAATAGGGTGAACATGAGTTATGGGAAATGTAGTTAGCTGTTCAGATAAAATGGCCCCAGTGGCCAGCCTATTGCATGGCGAAAAGCCTTACACAGTGGTTAAGTGGTAGACCAGTGCTGAGAGAGACATGGTGAACAAATCACTCTGTGGTTGGCACATTTATTTATCTATCTGATTATATTTATTTATTTATTTTCCTTTTTAACTAATCTAATTCCAGGTAAACAGATTTTAGTTGAATTTGAAAGACCTGGGTATGGATTGTAGGTTTTCTTTTTTAAAAAAGAATATTTTATTATTATTATTATTATTATCATTATTATTATTATTATTATTGTCTTTTTGAGACGGGGGTTCTCCCTGTAACCCCAGCTGGCCTGGAACTCACTCTGTAGACCAGGCTGGCCTTGAACTCACAGAGATCTGCCTGCCTCTGCCTCCTGAGTCCTGGGATTAAAGGCATGCACCACCACGCCTGGCCCTATTTGTTATTTTTATTTTATGTGTATGAGGGTATTGCCTGCGTGTATGTAAGTGCCTGCAGAGGTCAGAAGAGGGCATTGGATTCCTCTGGAACTGGAGTTATGGATGGTTGTTAGCTACCATGTGGGAGCTGGGAATCAAACCTAGGTCTTCTGCAAGAGCAACCAGTGCTCTTAGTCACTGAGCCCTCTCCAGCCCATGGATTGAAGGCTTTCTTGATGAGATGCCTAGTATAGCAATATAATATTTAGAGATTCGAAGATCCTCATAATTTATGACATAAAATCTATCAAAATCTATGGACTTAATTTATGCCTCTAAATTTTTGAGTTTGAATTGTGACTTGATACCAATGAATTGATCATTTTGAGGTTATAATTTTCTTCACCACTAAATTGGGAATCATAATGCTCCCTTCCAGGACAGATAAGGTACAGAATAACGTCTGTTACATGTCAGGTTCTCAGAAAATACTAATCCTTACCTTTTACCCAGCTTCTAGCCCAGGATAATTTTTATACCTTGATTTTAAAAATTCCTTGATACATTTCCAAACTCACTAATGCTTTGATCTTCATGGGCTCTACACAGTGAAAAGCCAGTTGTCCTGATGGAAAGTCCTAGTGGTAGAGGAGGAAGAAAATTCGAGTAGCTCTAAGGAACACTGTGTTCTAGCATGTAGTCTGTGTCACAAGTGCTGTCTAACCCTCATGGGGCAAGAATCGAAACAAGGACTAGGAGGGTGTTGAAGGACAAGGTATCAGGACATCTTTTCCAAGTTTATTCCATGCTGAATACTTCTGAGTGTCATTTGATCTCAAGTTAATGTTGCAAGGGATATCTAGCAATTTGAAAATGTCATCTGTCTGTGCTGCGGCTGCCTGAGCACTGTACAAGGTGGTCCTCTTAGTATGTTTTTATGGTATGCAGACACAGGGATCTCCTCCAAGATGAGACAGAGATGTACTATTAGACAAATATCTGACATTTTCTACCACTTAAAAGCTGTGTGACTGTGGGTAAGTCCTTTCATTTTTCCTGAATCTCAGTTTATTCTTTTATGACATGAGTGTACTAAATAATACCAATACATCTTCAACTTTTATTTATTTTAGACAGTTGATTAGTTGCAATTGAAATCTGATTTAGATGCTTAAGATGTAAAACCTGAAAGATGGAGTTGTACTCTGACTGAGGATGTGTGGGCAGGAGGAGGGGACTCAGCTTCCCTACCCCAGCCCTTTGCCACTGACTTTCCCAGTCTTTGAAGGTTGGATTCTACAGAGCAGTTTGAAAACCACTGGATTTACAACTTCTTAGGTATCTTTCAAACCATCTGATGATTCCATAATGTCCAAATGTAGAATATTGCTTAATTTACCTGTAATTGTTTATGCCTGCTCTAGACTTTGAGATTTTGGAATCTTGGTTTAGCATGTACAAATTAAGGAGTTTGGTTAAATTTTATTTCCCCTAATTTTATTGGGCTGGAGGGATAGCTCGGCTGTTAAAGACTGGCTAACAAGCAAAAAATTTAAGAGTTCAGTTCCCCTAATTTTAAAAGATGAAATGTCAATAAAACATCATGGAAGCCTGATATTTTCTCTGTTTATCTGTTATTTATTTATTTTTAATTTTCCAATGGTCACTTCACATATTAACTTGCCAGAAGAATCTGCTAAAGAACAGAGGCATTCCCACCTTTTAAAATCAGCATGCTTTAGCAGGGTGTGGTGGTGCATGCCTTTGATCCCAGCACTTGGGAGGCAGAGGCAGGCTGATCTCTGTGAGTTCAAGGCTGGCGTAGTCTACAGAGTGAGTTCCAGGACAGCTGGGGCTATAGAAAGACCCTGTCTCAAAAAAGACTAAAAAAACCAAACCAAAACAAAAAACCTTCAGCATGTTTTACTTATACCATCTAGTTTACAGCTGCACACAAAGAATAGAAGGTGGAAACGCAACACACTAATGGGACACTTTCCGGTAATGGGATTAAGGGCAATTTTGATTTTTAAAAAAATTTCTGAACTTTAAGCAATACATACATATATACATAACTTTCATAGTCATAAAAGTTATTAAAACGAACACATTTTCATCCAAAAGTAATTAAGTTAATTATAAAGATTATTAAGTCAGCACAAAATTGAAATTAATAGTATTAAAATAGCATTTTATTGACTTTAAACTCAATGAGCCAGCACAGTTATAAATCTAAGACCCCACATTTCCAGAACTTCAGAGAAGGACCTCTCACCCTTTTTATGATAAATGTTCTCATTCCTCCAGGGACAGAAGACAAGTGATTGGAAACTATTCTGCTATGAAATGGAGTGGCCATTCAGCTGACCACCCACGTGGGACATTATTCACTGTTGGATGGATGCTTGGCTCAATGCAGATGTTTAGATCAGTGATAGACTCAATTTAAGACATATAAAAATCAACTCTCTTATTTTTTGGTACCATGCCATGGGCCTTTTCCTGAAGTCTCTGTTTAATGACACTCACCAGAAGATATTTAATAAATGTTGTGAGATCTCTAGGTCATGACTGAGCCTGTAGGATAAACTGAGACAGTCCTTGGACTACACATTACCCTTTAACTGCTGTGGAAATTAAGGAGGGTGGGTGGTGCCACTGAAGAAGGTGGCGCTGCTTTTGACAGTCCATTTTATCTAAGGAGCTCCAAGTCAATTAGGTTCTTTATTTACCAGCAAAATTATAAAAAAAATAAGTTCCATTTTCAGTATCTGCTTGTCTCCTTAAAGAGAGTTGGGAGGATAATGGATGGACAGACGGAGGCAGACAGAAATGGCCACAGCAGCCAGACAGATCTATATTCAGTTTATTATGTTTGCTTTTCATAGTTAATTGACTGTTTTGCCTTAAAATTGTCTTTTTCTTCCTCTTCCTCTCTTTGCTATAATTTAAAAGGAGAAAGATAAAGGAAAAGAAAATCAATTTTAAAGTTTGCTTTCCAGACTTCTCAAGTTGTTCCATGGTCTCAATCATCATGAATTCAAAGATAGGGCCAAGTAGCCAGGTAGGACTGGCTTTATTTAAAAAAAAATTCTTTTTAATTTTATTTATTTCTGTATGTGTATGAATGTACTGTCTGCATGCAAGTTTGTGCACCTGTGTTGTGTGATGCCGCGGAGGTCAGAAGAGGGTGTTGGATTCCCCTGGAACTGGAGTTCTCCTGGAATTGGAGTTTCAGACGGTTCTTGGCCGCCATGTGGGTGCTGGGGATCAAACCCAGGTCCTCTGTAAGAGTGGTCAGCGCTCTTAACCGCTAGGCCATCTCTCCAGCCCAGGACTGGCTTTATTATGGTCCAGGATGAGGGGTTCTTTCTTGCTTTTATTTATTTATTTTTGTTTTGGTTTTTGGCTTTTTTTCTTTTGGTGGTACTTTCTGATCAAACAGAGGCCTGTAAGCTTGTTAGGCATGCTTTCCAAAACTGAGCTACATCCCCAGACCCTGAATAAAGGTTCTTTGAGGTTATAGGTGTAAGGAACCATTGAATGATGGGAGAATATTGGTGTGTAACATCTCAGTGAAGAACCTAAGAGCAACATTAAGGTGTTTCACAGGTTTTACTTTAATTGCAAGGCTCTGTGCCCTGCCTGGCACACTGAAGCCTCGCGTTTGTTTATAGAACACATCATCTGAGAGATAGGCTTATTCTTGCATTATGGAATGAGTGAATTAAGGGTTAGAATGTGTAACTTATATCACAAAGCTTTCAAGGACAGAGCCAGAATTTGAATTCTGGATTTTAGATTCTAAGGCTGGTCCTATGTTAACTGCTCCTTTTTAGCCAACTGGTATACACTTTCCATTTCTGTGGTTTGTGACTATATTTACCCCCCAATTCACAGCCCCACTGTTTGACTTTATATATGTAATATTACTGAAATAACATTTTCTGCTTTCTTTCTAAGTTTTTGTCAAAAAAGACATATAAAGTGATTTGATTCCCTTTGGATTAGCTTTCTAACATTTTAGAGTCATGCTGAAAGTGAGGTCATAGGGCAGAAGGTGGTATTGAATATTGAATAAGAAAAATGTTCCATTAAAGACCCTCTGTGACCCCAAGTGACTTAACCCCTTGGAATCCTGTTTTCCTCCTTTGCATAACGATATTAGATATACTTGATTTGTGTTCTTCCTGGGCCTCTTTCTAAGGTCTGAAATCATAACTGCAAAGTATTGGTTAGGTGCGAAATGTGATCCTTGCAGGGTCTAGGAAAAGTGGTGTCCAAATGGCTTCCTTCCTGAGATTTAAAATCTTACAAACTTTCAGTTGCTGTAGTAAAGTACCCCAGACAGTCACTTAAAAGGAAGGACTTGTTTTGGCTCAAAGTTTCAGAAACTTTAGTGCATCAAAAGTTTATGGACAAACCTTTACCATATGGACCTTCCAAATCCTAACAGAAGGCAGTCAGTCCACACACAGAGAATTCTCAGACAAACATTTCTGGCCATCTTACATGCACATTGATTTTGATTCTCTACTGCCATCTTGGTACATCTCTGATCCAATAAAGGCTCTCAAAGAGGGGTGTGAAGATGGCTGCTGACCTGCTGTCTGCTGTCCTAGGGTGCTAATGCTTTCAATTTGGCTTTATTATTTTGTTCTTGCATAAATTATTTGTACTATTAAGGCCTGCCTATTTTTAGGTCATGAATATGTGAGAGTTGCATTCTTAGGTCATTTGATGCTTTGTGTGGAGTCGGAGGATTCTAGGCCTTTTCTTCAACTTCTTTCATCCTTATTGAAGTATAAGTGACTTTAGAAACCAGAATCCTCTAATAACTTTGAAAGGAAAATGCCATTAATTTCTAATAATTACTTAATGATTGTTGGCTCAGAGTTAGATAACTTCTTTTCTTTCAAATATTTTTATTTTATGTGTATGAGTATTTTGCCTACATGTGTGTAAGTGCATCTGTGTCATGCAATGCCTGTGGAGTCAGAAGAAGACATTGGTTTCCCCCAGAATTGGAGTTATGGATGGTTGTTATCTACCATATGAGTGCTGGGAATCAAACCCCGGTCTTCCGCAAGAGCAGTCAGTTCTCTTAACCAATGAGCCATTGTCTCTTCAGCCCCAATACTTCTAACTCTGACTTTATTGAACAATAGACCTGGTAGGATAGTGTATTAGTCACTTTTCTGTTGCTGTGATAAAACACCATGACCAAAGGAACTTATAAAAGGAAGAGTTTATTTGAGCTTACGATTGACGGTTCCAGGGAATTAGAGTCCATTGTGGCGGGACGCATGTCAGCTGGAGCTGGAGCAGCAAGCCGAAGGTCACATCTCCCAATGAGCACAGGAATCAGGGAGAGAGCTACTGGAGACAGCAAGGCTTGTTAAACTCACTAAACCTGCCCCAATAACGTACTTCCTCTAGCATGGCCACACCTTCTAAGACCTCCAAAAACAGTGCCACCAACTGGAGACAAAATGTCTGAATACTTAAAGCCTATGGGGGACACTTATTCAAACCACCACATTCTACTCCCTGGCCCCCATAGGCTACTGACCATATAAAATGCAAAATGCATTTAGTCCAACCTTAAAAGTCCCCATAGTCTTTACCAGTTTCAATGCCATTCAAAAGCCTACAGTCCAAAGTCTCTTCTGAGACTCAGGCCAATCTCCTAACTGTAAGCTCCTGTAAAATCAAAAGGCAAATTACAAACTCCCAACGTACAGTGGGACTGAATATACATTCCCATTCCAAAAGGGAGGAATAGAGGCATAGTGAGGAAATACCAGACCAAAACAAGACCGAAAACCAGCAGGGCAAACTCCAAGTCCAGTAGCTCCATGTGCAACTTCTGGGACTTGACTTCCAAAGGGCTTAGATGGCTCAGCTCTTCCAGCTTTGCTTGCAACATACATCTCTTTCTTAGGCTGGTACCACTCCCTGTATGCAGCTCTCCTTGGCATATATCTTACAGGTCTGGCATCTCGAATGTCTTCTTGGGGTCTCCACTGCCAACCAGGCTTCACATTCACAGCTTCATGCAATGGCCTATCAGGGCCTTCTTTATTCTCTGCTTGGCCTCTGTGGCTCTCTGAAACCGTGGAGGAAGAACTGATGACCCCTTCACTCTTGCAAACTTCATGCCTCTAACGCCAGCACCATGTGAATGAAATTGCCGAATCTGGCTGCAAGTTCAGGATGGACTCTCTCCTACTTTAACCACATTTGCAATTTTTCTCTGCCCTGGACTTGTTGGAGTAGAAAACGCCTTCAGTATTTTCCTTTCAAAAGTTAGAGGATTAGCTGGGTTGTGGTCTTGCCCTGAAGGTACTGATTCTGTTGTTTACTTGTAAATCTCGAGGCCTCTCCTTAATCACTTTAATTTCACCTTTCCCATTGTTTATTTGTAAATATCTAGGCCTCTCCTTAATCACTTTAGTCTCCTTATGAAAGGGAGCCTCTCCTTCACATGCCTTGGCCATGCCTTTAATCTTCCTAGTGTACTTTTCAGATCCAAACTGTACATTCTGCATTTCCTTCTGCCCCATTTGCTCTTTTTCACTGTAGATCTGTATAATATTCACCATTAAAAGCCATGCCACCGGGGCTGGAGAGATGGCCTAGCGGTTAAGAGCGCCGACCGCTCTTACAGAGGACCCGGGTTCGATCCCCAGCACCCACATGGCGGCTGAGAACCGTCTGAAACTCCAATTCCAGGAGAACTCCAGTTCCAGGGGAATCTGAGACCCTCTTCTGACCTCCGCGGCGTTGTACGACATGGGTGCACAAACTTGCATGCAGACAGTACATTCATACATAAAATTAATTAAAAAAAAGCCATGCCACCATTTCTACATAAGGCTGTCTTGAAATATCCTCCACCAAAGACATTAGTCCATTGCTTTTCAACTTAGCATCTGGCAAGCATTTGGGCTGTGGGCAAACTGCTGCCAGACTCTTTATCAAAATATCCTCTGGAACTACAATTTTTGCAGCAGTGCTTTCTTCCAGGCTTCTACTAGAATGGCCCCTTAAGCTCTGTTTACAGTAGTCAACAGTTTTTCTATTGATGGTTCCAGGGAATTAGAGTCCATTGTGGCGGGAGGCATGGCAGCTGGAGCTGGAGCAGCAAGCCGAAGGTCACATCTCGCAATGAGCACAGGAAGCAGAGAGAGAGCTACTGGAGACCACAAGGCTTGTTAAACTCACTAAGCCTGCCCCCAATAATGTACTTCCTCTAGCATGGCCACACCTTCTAAGACCTCCAAGAACAGTGCCACCAACTGGAGACAAATGTCTGAATACTTAAAGCCTATGGGGGACACTCATTCGAACCACCACAGATAGGTATTACTATTGTTTTTTTACAGGTGAAGAAACAGATGCTCTGATTAATGAACATGTATGAAATCATCCAACCAATAAGTGAAAAACAGGATTTGAACTTGGGTTTCTAACTGCAAGTGCAAGGATCTTTTGACTACACTTAGACAAATCAGTGTGTAGATAGCCTCAGGGAAACAAAACACACAGTGTTGTGGTGAGTCATGAATTAGTCATGAGAGAAAACCCAACATTTTATCATCAGTTCTGAAATTTGAGGGGAGAAAGTTGTGATATGAGAGTAGAAGGGACAGTATTTGAGAAGCGGAATGCGCCCGACAAGAGGAAGCAGGAGGAGATGATTGTGTGATGTAAAAACGGCCCAGAGAAACAGGCTTGTGATGAGACATTAACAAATATAATTTATTAAAAGCACTTTAATAATAAACATCACATTCTTTTCATAAAAACAATTCATTGTCTTCCAGTACACTATACACAGAGATTTAGATACATAAGGAATAATAGAAGCACAGCCATGCCTATTTATATCCATACTGTTTCTGGCTAATTTGTTCTTTAGTGGTAACACTGAGTGTTTGCAACAGAGACCCTGGTCTGCAATGCCCAAAATATTTACTATCTGACCCTTTATAGAAAGACTTTGTCCCACTGGAAAGAAATGGTGTCTGAAGCTTTACTACAGACTTCTTGAGCTACACTTTTACATGCCAAGGAAGATATAGTGCAATAGTGGCAGCCTTTTAATAATATACACCTGGAAAAAAATCCCAATTTGATCTATGGCCCACTCCCTGGTGGGGTATGACACATGGCTGATACTGTAGTTTTGATACCTCCTAATGTCAGGAGGCTCTATTGATCACATTAGAAAGCTATTGGCATTCCTTTGCCAAAGAGTTGTAGTGCTCTAACCAAAATATTATACAAGCATATGTGTCTGTGCCCATAGAGGAGTAACTTCTTATAATCTTTAATATTTGTTATTATTTGTGTTATATTACTAGAATTAAAAGGACACTGCTAAATGACCTACTCGTCCATTGCAAACAGAACTTGGACAGCCCCAAGAGTTTGATGTGTCACCTCAGAAAAAAATCAAAACAAACAAACAAAAAAACCAAAACCAGAATCTTCTATCTTTCACCCTCTTTCACCCTTCCCTCCAAAGCCCAGGGACTCTGGCAGAAGAGGTTGGGGCATAAGATCAGAAGGGCCAAGAAGGGGGGATGAGAAAGAAAAAGACTTTGCTGACCTGGGTGCAGAGTACTTAGAAAGCATAGACAAACATAAATGAAGTGAAAATAATCAACCTAGAAATCACTTCCATATTTTCCAATACTTTTTAAAATTGTTTTTATTTATCGATAGTTTCATACATGATTATAAATAAATGCAAATAGCATTATTTCTATCCTTTTAGGTCCTGTTCCCTTAAACTCATCCCATGACTCCCCTTGACAATTTCTTGTCCAGTTTTTTATTACTGTTACATATATACACATGCACTGAGTCCATTTAGTGGTGCTTGTAATGTGTTTAGGTTTGCCCACTTAGGATTAGATAACCTTTCAGGTAGCTAATCCCTGGAGAAAGCTGAATCTCCCTCTGTCAGCATTCATTGATTGCCAATAACTCTTTGTCTTGGGAAAATGGAATTTTCCCCATTCAAGTTGGCATGTCAACTAGGTTTTTTATTTTCATACAGCCTTTGTTAAACCTGCCACACTGTGGAGATTTCATGTGTGTAATTTCCTACTGTGTCTAGATGACATTAACATGCATCATGTATCCCTTTGGCCCTTACAATCTTTCTACCCCTTCTCCTGAGATTATAATTCATTGCTATAGTCTAAACAGATATCCTCATATTCTCAGGAAAGTACAGATCTGGCCATTCTTTGAAGAAAGATGGGGATTATCACAATGTTCCACAACTAACCCAACATAGAGAGTTAAGTGAAGTGGCCAGCCCTAAGTGATGCATCTACAATGCAACCTCTACACTTAATTTGTTCTCCTTGGTCACTAAATTGCTAGAAGATATAATTTTAATTGCTGATTAATATTCACTTGGTACCTTTTTCTAGAGTTAATCTGTTTATGTTTTTCTATTATAAGCAATGGTGTGATGTACACCTCAGTACATAAATTAGTGTTTTTCTTTCTTTACCATTTAGAAAAGTCTAAAAATCATTAAGGTTCATGTGTGGAGGCACATGCCTTTAATTCCAGCACTCGAGAGGCAGAGGCAGGTGGATCTCTATGAATTCAAGGCCAGCCTGGTCTACTTAGTTGGTTCTAGGACAACTGGGGCTACAGAGAGACCCAGTCTCAAAAATAGCCCCCCAAATCATTAAGTTTCTTAGTATGTATAAAATATAGCTTTTCAATGTATACTTAGAATGGAAGCCAGTATCTGATGCTACAAGCCTTTATACTTCCCAAACAATACCTTCTTTTTTCATGTCATATATATGTGTGAATAGCATAGATTCCACATCTGAGAAAAAAGGTCATACTTGTCTTTTCAGGATGTACTTATTATACTTAATATAATATCCATTGTATCCATTTTCCTATAAACAACATAGTTTTTTTCTTCTTTAGAATGGTTAAACAAAATTGCATTGAGCATATAAGCCATATTCTGATCATTCATTCATCTGCTAATGCACTAGGCTGAGTCCATATCTTGATTGTTATGGCCCCACAATAAACATGGATGTCCAGGTATCTTGTGGACTGCTGATTTAGATGCTTTTGGGTATATTCCCAGGAATCGTATAGATGGGTCACATGGTAGCTCTAATTTTTAGTTGAGAGCCTTTGAACTGATATTCACAGCAGTTCTACTAGATCATTCTCCCACCACCAGAGGATTTTCCAGTATTATTTTGATAGACTTTTTGTTAGTTAATACTGATGTCATTCCATGTTATAAGTATGTACTCTGAAAAAACATTTTTTTTAACCTTTTATTGAAGTTTTGTGCGTTTCACACATCACTTCTCAGTTCAATCCAGACTCATTTCCCCCATGCCCCCCCTCCCAAGTTCATGCAGTCTGCCATGCATGTCCTGTTTCCCCTTCTGAGTCTCTTCAAAGTTTTTCAAAGCAGAAGATTTTTTTCGGGGGCGGGGGGAGAACTCTACTGCTTTAGTCAGCTCCCTGTCTGACAAAACATTTTAAAAAAAATTTTACCTAAATTTTGTTTATGATTTTTCTTAGGGGAAGAATTTTTTCTTAAGTAAAATATTGACTATTTTCTTTTATGATTCCCTATAGTTACTTTTACTTTGTTCAAAAATATATTTTCAGTTTGGTGATTAAATATTCATTTGCCTTTTTATTTCTTAATTAATTTTAACATTTTAATAAAATTGATTTCTGATACAGTGTCCTAAACTGAGTTATGTTCTGTTTTTTGACAAGTTGCGAACTTTAACAGTACCAATTACTAATAATTCCTATTCTTCATTGATTTGTGATGCTCCCTCCTATTTCCCAATCTTTAGTATATACTAGATCCTCTTCTGTGTTTAAATCTTTCACTGGCCCTTGTTCTAGTATTTCACTATTTTAGGTTTTATCATTTCGTAATACAGACTAAAACTTGGTACAGAAAGCCCTCCTTTATTATTTCGGTGCATACTATCTTAAAAATGCAAGTTCTTGTTGGTCTTTATCATTAAGACTCCAACTAGAGTTCTGTTAAACTTTGATCCACAATCCTAAAGTTGTTCACTACTTGCTTTTTAAAAATTTTTAATTTTTATTTTTTCAGTATATATTTTATTGAATATTTTGTGCACTTCATACATCTTGATCATATTTAAACCTCCCCTCTGTGCACCCTCCATTGCCTGCCAGATTTCATGCATTCTGTCATCTATGTTAAGGCCCAGCAAGTCAAGTTTGTGTACCCAGATGCCCCTCGGTGTGAGTTCATCCACAGGAGTGTGTTCAGCCTATCCAGTGTCACTCCCGTAAAGAAGACCAACTCTCTCTCTCACCTAGGAGTGATCAGCTGCCAATAGTTCCTTGGCTAACGTTGGGACTCCTTCCCATTTCCCCAGCTCTACGCTGGGTTTTCGTCTTACTGAGTTTGGATGGGTCTTATTCACATTGTCACCATTGCTGCAAGTTCATAAGAGAAGACTTTGTTTCCTTGTGGTCACACACCACCCTGGCTCTTAAAATCTTTCCCCCCCCTTTCACAAAGGTCCCTGAGCCCTGGGTAGGGGTACCTCTGGACCTGGACCTGCTTTATGGTGCTACTAGAAAGCCCTGTCTGACTTTCTCATCTGAATTATAAAGTACATCTATAGTTCATATAAATATGTTTGGTATCTTTGTCAGGTGATTAATAGCTGTCATTCACTCCCTTTATAGGCTAAGTTTACAAATTACATCTATGACCAAATCTCATAACCAAATTAAGGTAAATATGCCTCCTCCATGCATTTCATGCAAAGTTTCAATAAGTGGATAAAGAGGCACCTTTCTCCTCTTAAAATATAGTGTCTACTTACTTTTATAAATAAAGCTTTATTGAACACAGAGATAACCATTTGTCTGTTGTCTGTCACTCCATTTGCCTTAGCATGACTTTGTTGAGTGGACATGACAGAGATTATTAAGGGCCTCTGTGGCCTACAAACATTCCCGTTCTCCTAAATGTTTGCAATGGGAGTTCAAGTATCTAGGACAACAGTGTTCAAGATCTAGAAAACTCTGCTTCCTGCAACACCACACATTTCTTTTTTTATTTATTATTTTTATTTATTAATTATTTTTTTATGTGTAAGAGTGTATTGTCTGCATGTAGGTTGGTGCACCCGTGTCGTGTTGTGCAATGCCACAGAGGTCAGAAGAGGGCGTTGGATTCCTCTGGAACTGGAGTTAAAGACAGTTCTCAGCCGCCATGTGGGTGCTGGGAATCAAACCCAGGTCCTCTGCAAGAGCAGTCGGTGCTCTTAACCATTGTGCCATCTCTCCAGCCCCAACACCACACATTTCACATAGGACTTTGGCTATTTGTTCTAGCTTATTGCATCTCTGCCTTTTTCCTAGTAAAGGGGAAGTCCAGGCAGAGGGAGCACTCTAATCCTCCACTGGCCTTCCCTCTCTACTAGATAAGGATTTCTGCCTAGTCCAATTTATCTCTATAGCTGTGAAGACTTCTGGAAGTTATCAGTATGCAATGTTAACTTCCACAAAGTGAACTCTGCCATGAAAATCTACCACCTGAAAGAAAACCATGTCATCATTGGTTGAAATTTCAGATGACCCATTGTTCTGATTCTGATGACCTCATCACTATGAACTCTCCATCCATCCAGGTGTCAATCATGTCTAGATTATTGGAGGGGTGTGACAGGAGTGTATGAGACATTTCGATGTGAGGCTCAAGCAGCCTGAGCTTGTGAAAGGCAACCACGGTCACTAAGAAGGTTAATTCTTTAAGTGTGTGAGCATATCTAAAGGGTGCTGGTGGCCTTTCTCAGTGTCAGATGTGGGCTCTGCACTTACAGAGTACTTGAAGGGAACTAAAGTGGGGCTTTTAGGGGTTTAAAAAAATTGAATGACCATATCTCCACAAGGACAGATAATATCCCACAGAGAACACACAAGCCTCTTCTGGTTGTTTATTTTTATGACAGTTCTGAAACTCTGGCCCATCCTAGTGGGATACATTAGCCTTCACTTCCTGTGGTCTGGGATAAGCTTTTATGCACCCAGCAGGGGGCTATGTAGATTGTTGTAACTGGGCAGAGCTGCAGGAGAGATGGACAGGAAGGAGCACCTGAAAGAGGTGCTCTCGTGTGTGCGTGACAGTGAAGAAGAGAAAGGAGATAGAAAAGAAAATAGCTTTTCAAAGAGTCATGTACATTTTCGGGTACTGTGAGAATAATGTAATTAGAAATGTATTACGTATAAATTGAAGCATTAAAATTATTTTCATGTAGACAAGGATTGAGAAAATGTTTCTAATTTTTTTTTTAATTTTCAGGTTGGAAGGATAGGATATCATTTTTCCAGCCATAATATTTCCTTCCTTCAAACTGTACAAAAATGGTCACATAGTGACATGAAAGAGGACTCTGTTCAAGGGAGGAAATCTGGGAGAAGGGGGAATCGGAAACCAGAGGAAAGTGAATGTAAACATGAAGGAAAGGGGCGGGGGGGCAAGGGGGAAAGGCAAATAAAGGCAAAAATCCGTCATTTAACGGGCAGTAAGTAGAGTTTGATGATCATTTTCAAGAGTTCAGTAGGTGACTGGATATGTCACACTGTCAGATATGTGAAGAGTGCCACTGAGATTAAGGACGGTTCAGCTATCTGTGGCTCCAGTGTGAAGACATTAACAGATGAGGCCTGGCAGTGCTGAATGGCCGTGCTCAGCCTGGGGTGTGGATCAACCCTTCCACTGTTACTCCAATGCAAATACATCAAGCCAACTCCGCAGACATGAGTTTCCCTCTTACCAAACACCAGAATTCCATCCATTTCTGATAGGATGGAATTTTTGACTTCTTAAGTCTTACAAGAAACGGAAATGTGGTACATTATGGAGCATAGTGTCAGAGTCTAGATTTGAATCTATGTTGTCTGTTTCTTTTGGGGAAAGTTAACCCTGTGAGGTTATTGCATGAAGATGATCCAGGTATCTTTCTGTAGTATGGTGAGGTTTAAGTAAAATGATACAAGCCACTTAACAATGATTAAATAATCAAAAAGTATTAGCTTGTTAATTTAGTGGAATTATTATCCTTTTTATTAGCTATCATTATTATTGCCTCTTACAGTCTCTTCATTTTATTAATAAGAGTCAGCCTTAGCCAGGCGTGGTGGTGCACACCTTTAATCCTAGCACTCAGGAGGCAGAGGCAGGAGGATCTTTGTGAGTTCAAGGCCAGCCTGGTCTACAAAGTGAGTTCCAGGACAGCTGGGGCTACAGGGAGACCCTGTCTCAAAAAGACAAAAAAAAAAAAAAAAAAAAAAAGTCAGCCTGGACAAGGTGGCCATCTGCATTACTAGAGTCTAGCAAGAACATGCTGGAAGTTAGAAAAGTGAAGTGAAATTAGTGTTTGATATCAGGTTCTACTGCTTGGTTTCAATTCAAAAGTGTTTCACAAAGGAGAAAAGAATATTTGTTGGGCATGGTGGTACACATCTTTAATCCCAGCACCTGGGAGGCAGAGGCAGGTGGATCTCTGTGAGATTGAGGCCAGTGGGGTCCACACAGCAAATTCCAGGCCAGGTGGGGATATAGGGAGACCCTGTCTTGAACAAGCAAACAATAAAGAGTAATATTTGTTAAATATGCTACACTAGGCCTCAAACTAAAAACGCAGGTGATTTAATTTGTTCAAGAGTATGACTTAATATTGAATCAATTTCTCTAGCGCAAAAATAATTGTAATTCCCAGAGTATTGTAAAATAGCTAGAATGAGGAAAGATTAGATTAGCTCTATTTCTGAGAGTCTGAAGACCAGTGTTGGGTTGGAAGGTAGAAATCCTGATTTTCAGAGCCTGAGATTCTTCATTAATGTATTCAATAGAAACACCATTCCATGCTTGTAAATGGCCAAGGCACATTACAGAGAATGCAAGAGAAAAGATTTAAGTGAAATAATGAGTGAATATATATATGCATATATATATATATATACCTTTTGATTCACTTTTAAAAATTAATTTTTTGCAGTAATTGTATATTCACCTGAAGTTATAAGAAACAATTCACAGAGATATCAAAGTACTCTTTACCCAGTTTTCTCTATAGTAACCTCTAGCAAAACAATACCACAATCAGGAAGGGCTAGAGCAAAGGCACAGTAATTTTATTACCTCAGAGGTTTTTCATGTTGCCCTGTGACAGACAAACTCACTTCCTTTAAACTCAGTCCCTATTTGAACCTTGCTAAGTACTAAATGTTCTCCATTTCTGTAATTTTATTATTATAAAAAGGTTACATAGAGGAAATCATATATTAAGCAAACTTCAGCATTTGCTTTAATATAATACTTTTTATTCAAACATTCACCCATTGAGGGATACCTGGATTATTGTTAGATCTGACTATTATAAAAAAAAAGATGCTAAAAGATTTTTGTACACTTTTTGTATGGCCATACAGTAGTGCAATTACTAGTAATTGCACGTTTAGTTTTTAATGAAATAATACAAGTGTTTTCCCAGAGTGGCTATTGGATTTTAGAGTCCTGCCAGCAGTTTCTGAATGATCCAGGTTATATCTTCCTGCAATCATGGGATTGTCATTACATACATTCATATTTTTCCTGTTCTTTTTAAAAAAAAATTTATTAAACTTTTTCCATAAGTCATACATCATTTCTCAATCGAATCCAGAGTCGCTTCCCCTTCTAATACATTCATATTTTTACTTTAGCCATCATGACAGGTATATAGTGTCATTTCATAGTGGTTTCAGGTTTCCATTCTCATTTTCTTAGTCACTAATGATGCTGAAGACCTTTTCATGTGCTCGTTTGCCATCTCCAACCTTCTTTAGTGAAACGTGTTGTCAGGCCTTCCATTCATTTTCCTCAATGAATTTAAAAGAACAAAACTATTGAAGTCGAGAGTACTTTTATCATCAAGGTAATAGTATATTCTTATATTTGTGCCTCACAAATATTTTGTCTCATTATGTAGCTTGTCTTTTCATCCTCTTAACATGAACTTTTGTAGAGCCACAGTATAGTTTTGAAGACCAATTTATAGATGTTTCTTTTTAGGAATTGGGATTTTGTTGAAAAGAACTCTTTACCAGATGTCACCTCTTGAAGAGTCTCACATTTTTTTCTAAATATGTTACAGTTTCACATTTTGCTTTTAAGTCTATGATCCATTTGGAGATAATTTTTTTAAAAAGTGTTTTATTTTTATTTTATGTTTACTGTATTGCTTGCATGTTGGTAAGTGCATCCATGTTATGCAATGCCCATGGAGGTCAGAAGAGGGTGTCAGATGTCCTGGAACTGGAATTACGGACAGTTGTTAGCTACCATGGGGTGCTGGGACTCAAACCCAGGTCCTTTGTAAGATCAGTCAGTGCTCTCATCTGCTGAGCCATCTCTCCAGCTTCTGGAGATAATTTTTTTCTGTAAAATATGGGACTCAAGAGGGTGGAGAGATGGCTCAGTGGTTAAGAGCACTGGCTGCTCTTGCAGAGGACCAGGGTTTGATTCCCAGCACCCACATGGCAGCTAAGAACCATCTTTGTGGTGGTGCATGGCTTTAATCCTAGCAGAGGTAGGTGAATCTCTGTGAGTTCAGGGTCAGCCTGGTTTATTTATTTATTTATTTATTTATTTATTTATTTATTTATGGGACTCAAGTTGAAGTTCAGTTTTTGTCTGGATAGATAGACAATTGTTCTAGAATTCTTCTTGAATATTTTTGTACCTCTATAAAACAAGTGGTTTATTATGATTATGTCTATTTATGGACTTTCCTTTTGCATCCATCTATCTGTGTCTCCCCCTCCAATACTTCTTTATTACTGTATCCATAAAATAAAGTTTAAAACCACATGGATTGATTTCTGTTGCTTCATTATTTTTTAATATTATTTTATATATTCTAAATCCCTTCCCATTCCCTATGTATTAAAAAAATCTTGGCTCTATCATAGAAAACATCGCTAAGATGTTGACAGACATCCTATTAAATCTATGTACTAATTTCTGAGAACTAAAATGTTTACCATGTTGGGGTTTTGCCCTATGAATATAGCATCTCAATATATTAAAAGTTTCTTTGAGTCTTTCATCAGCTTTTTGTATTTTCCAGCATACATGGCCTGTTGGATAGAGTTATATCCAAGTTCTTAATATTTTTGAGCAGTTATAAATATATTTTGGTATCTACATGTTCATTGTTAGTATCTATAACTATAGTATCAGTATACTATTTTTTTTTTCTGGTATATTATTAAGTTCATACATTAGTTCTAGGTGGGTGGGACTACTTGGGATTTTCTACATGAAAGTTTCTTGGTATTTCTTACTCAGAAATTACATTGTCTGAAAATAGGCAGTTTTATGTTACTTTCAAGTCTGTATTATTCCCTCCCCTCCCCTCTCTTTCCCTTCCCTTTTCTTTCTCTTCTCCTTTTGGCCTTTCCTTTTTTTCCTTCTCCTGTTGTCTCTCTTTTTCTTCTTTCCTCATCCCTCCCCTTCGCTCCCCCTTCCTCCCCTCCCAGCCTTTTTCCTCCTTTCCTGTTACCTTATTTCACTGGATAGAACTTGCAGCACCATGTTGAAAAACAGTGAGAACAAACAACATTCTTGCCTCGTCTCTAATTTTCAGGAGAAAGCATCTAGTCAGCCATGCTAGATTTCAGTTTCTGTAGCTCTCTTAGGCGAGGACATTTACTTCTGTTTCTGTATTTTTTTGAAAGGTAAGTCATGAATGGGTATTAAATGTTGTTAAGTACTTTTTTGGCTCAGTCGAGATGGCTGTGTGATCATAACTCATTACATAGATTTGTGAATATTAAACCAACTTGCACATTTAGATTAAGTCATGCTTATCCATAGCATATGATTTGTTATATTTATTGCTGAATTCTATATTCTGATATCTTGTTAGGAATTTTTTGTCTATATTTATGAGGGATTATTGGCTTATATTTTTTCTTTTTATACTGTCTTTGTCTCACTTTAGAATCAGAGTACCATTAGCTTCATTAAAACAGGTTGTATTAAAAAAACCACAAAAAACCCAGGTTGTAATATTTCCTTCTCTGTTATTTGGATGTTATTCTATAGAATTATCATTAGCTCCTTTTTAAAATGTTTGGTGGGATTTTCTTCTTCAAACTTCTGGGGCTCAGTCTTTCATCCTAGGCAGTATTTTAACTAGGAATTTAATTTCCCTAATACTTAATCAATTACATAAGTGACCTACTTAATATTGGTTATGTGTGGTGATTGTTAGTATTTTTTAAAAAAGACTTGGTGGCGGATTTCATTTAAGTTATCAAATTATGTTTCCAAAATTTGTGTCAATATTCTTTTTTGAAATCTTCCAGTACTATACTGATATCTGTTTTCTCAGTCTTAAAATTGATAATTTATATCTTTTCCCTTTGGTAGTAGTGTAAAAGATGTTTCAATTATATTTATCCTTGAAGGAACATTTCTGCGTAGGTGCAGATTCATTTTTTTCCCCTATTTTTGTGTGTTTTTACTTTCATTAGTTGTTGCTTTTCTGTTTAGTCTTTCTTTTCCTTAGATTTTTTTTTTGATCTTCATGAAATACTGCTTTGTTTCATTGAAATATGAGCTTAGATTATTGTTGGGAGATGTTTCCCCTTTTTCAATATAAGCAATTAGTGTTATAAATTCTCCTTCCAGAACATTTTCATCAGTGGTGTGCCCATGTAGCTCACCAATACTCCTGTAAGCAAACTCAATTAAATGCACTGAATTACAAAATTTTTTAGATATGAATAAGGACTATTTGGGAAGAAGGGAATCAGTGTGATTGGACAGGAATCAGAGAGAATAATGGGATATTAATATGGTCAAAATACATTATATAGATGTATGGAAATGTCATCATGAAAACTATTATTATATGTAATTAATATGAGGTAATAATAAATTTCCTTCTTTGGATTACTTTATCTGTCACATCACACATTTTATGTGTTGTGGATTTATTTTCTTTGTTTTAACATATTATTTGATTTACTTGAGCCTTCTTTTTATCATTTAGGAGCATGTCACTTAATTGAAAATTGCTTTTAGCATTTATTTTTGCTGTTTCTTTCTAACTGAATGTTTGGCTGGCAAACTCACTATGTTTGATATCATTCCTTTTAAGTCTGTTTTATGAGTTGTCTTAGTGAATGTTCCATATAAATTTGAAGATGTGTATAATTTTACTATTGGAAAAAGTGTCCCCAAAATACCAAGTAAATATTTTTGGTGGATGATGTAGATTTCTATATTCTTTTATTCCCAATGTATACTTTGATTTGAATTTTTATATATTTCATACAGCTTAATCATATTTAGATGCCCTCCCCTTTCTCCACCTCCCCTATGGTCCACTGGGATTTCATGCATTCTGTCATATATGTTAAGGCCTATTGAGTCAAATTTGTGTCCCACAGATGTCTCTCAGTATAAGTTCATTCATTGGGGTCTAGTCAGCTTATCTAACATCATTCCCTTTAAGAAGATCAACTCTTCCTCACCCACTAGTGATCAGTTGCCCAATAGTTCTTCTGCTAATGTTGGGGTCTGCTGCCCATTCTCCAGTTCTGTGCTGGGTTTTTATCTGATTGAGTTTACATGGATCATGTATGTGCTATTATCATTGCTGTGAGTTCACACGAGCAAGTTCTCAGAGGCTTAGATGACTCTTACCTTATGATCATGCATCAACCTTGGCTCTTACAATCCTTTTGTCCCCTTCTTCTGCAGTGGTCCCTGAGCTGTGGGTGGGTGTGGTTTAATATAGGAGTCCTATCTAGGGACACACTGCAGTCTCTTACTCTCTACACTTTGGCCAGTTGTGGCCTTCTGTGTGCATTGCCTTCTGTGTACTGGGTCTTGTCCATTCTGACACCACTGCAGTAATTTCACATGAGCAAGGTTCCAGGAGCCCTTAAGACTTTATTTTTGGGGCTAGAGAGATGGCTCACCAATTAAGAGCACTCACTGCTCTTGCAGGGTACCTAGATTTGAATCTTGCTGAATCTATGGCTAACAATCACCTACCTGTAACTCCTGTTCAAGTAGAATCCAACATCCTCTTCCGACCTCAATGGGCATTTCACAACACGGGTGCAGTTACTTTTATTTTATGTGTATGAATACATGCAGGCCATGTACTCATACACATAAAATAAAAACAATAAATAAGATAGTAAAAAATTACTCTAGTCATCAGATATAATTTAGAAGGACAGAAGAAGGAAAATCTATTTAATAATATTTTTGTCATTTTTGTTCCCTTTAATTTTGTATTACTCTAAAATATGCACACACACATTATATATACACACTTCATATATATACCAAAATTACAAACTCTGAAAATAAACTCTAGGTTAATTCTAAAACAAATTTAGAGTGGAACTCTTCACTAGTGACCCATCTGACAAAGGTTCAACATCCAGAAGTCACTTTTTGTTTTATGTTTAGGGGTTCACATTTTTCTTTTAATTTTATATTACTCTTATTATATTACTATATATACCTTCCACCCACATACATTAATTACCATGCCTGAAAGTAAGTGGTAAGTTAATTCTAGGGCTCATTAAGATATTAACCATATTTTTAATAGTTTTGATATTTCTTCTACTATTTTAAGATTCTTTCTTTAAAAAATTATATTCTTGGGGATGGAGAGATAGCCTAGTGGTTAAGAGCACCGACTGCACTTGCAAAGGACCTGGGTTCGATCCCCAGCACCCACATGGCGGCTAAGAACTGCCTGTAACTCCAGTTCCAGGAGAACTCCAGTTCCAGGGGAATCTGACACCCTCTTCTGACCTCTGTGGCATTGCATGACACGGGTGCACAAACCTACATGCAGATGGTACATTAATACACATACAAAAATAAAAAAAATAAAAAAATAATAAATTATTTTCTCGATTCAGAAAAAGATATGGGACATGTATGGCAGAGTGCAGGGACTCTGGCAGGGTATGGGGCATGGAAAGGGAAGCAATTCTAGATTCAATTGAGAAATGATGTATGACCTATGGAAAAGTTTAATAACAATAAAAAATTATATAAAAATAATTTTCTCTGTTTTGAAAGCTTCTACTAGCCATTATTCAGATAGATGAGTTGGCAACAGAGTCTTCCAATTTTCTTTCATCTGAAAATACTTTGATTTCTCCTATTTTTCTTTTTTTTGAGTATCTTGGTTTTATTGGTTGATACGTTCATTATTGTCTTATCTACTTTTTTCCCCCAGTAAGCTTTTTTTTGTTATCAAATCTAGACCCGTGTCCCCCACCCTATCCCTCCACCCCACCAGAGCTCATGTATTCTGCCAAACATGCTTTTCATCTCTTTCTCAGTCTTTCTCAAAATTCTCCATGTGGAAGTTGACTGTTTTGAGAAGTTCACCGTTTCAGTCAGTTCTTTGATGCAGTCCTTTCTGTTGTTGTTGTTGTTGTTGTTGTTGTTGTTGCCAATATACATCACTCCCAACTACTTGGACAGAAGCTCTAGGGGCCATGCACAAGAAATACTTACAATTAGGTAATTGGCACTAGAATTCACAGATGAGGGATACCATTCGTCGTTCAGTTTTCTGGGACTGTGTTACTTCACTCAGCATGATATCTTCTAGCTCCAGCCATTTTCCTGCAAAGCTCATGATGTCATCTTTCTTTACTGCTGCATAGAACTCCATTGTGTAGATGTACCACATTTTCTCTATCCACTCGTCAGTTGAGGGGCATTTGGGTTGGTTCCAGCTCCTTGCTATTGTGAAGAGAGCTGAAATAAACATGGCTGTGCATGTATCTCTGTGGTGGCGTAAGTCTTGAGGGTACATGCCTAGGAGTGGTATGGCTGGGTCGGGTGGCAAGTTCATTCCAATCTTCCAAGGGTTCTCCACACTGCTTTCCATAGTGGCTGTACGAGTTTACATTCCCACCAGCAGTGGATGAGTGTTCCCCTTTCCCCACAACCTCTCCAGCACTTGGTATCATTTGTTTTCTTGATCCTAGCCAGTCTTATTGGAGTAAGATGATATCTTAAAGTGGTTTTGATTTGCATTTCCTTAATGATTAGTGATGTTGAACACTTCTTAAGGTGTTTCTCAGCCATCTCTAATTCCTCACTTGTGAAGTCTCTGTTCAGCTCTTTGCTCCATCTATTGAGTGGGTCATTTGTTTTCTTTCTTCTTTGTTTTTTGAGTAGTTTATATATTCTGGAAATCAATGCTTTGTCAGATGTTTCTGCAGTGAAGGTTTCCTCCCACTCTGTGGGATTTCTCTTCACTTCCTTGATTGTTTCTTTTGATGTACAGAAGCTTTTGAGTTTGATGAGGTCCCATTTGTCAATTGTCGACCTTAATTCTTGTGCAGCTGCTGTCTGATTTAGGAAGTCTTTTCCTACGCCTATGTCTTGTAGTCTGCTGCCAACTTTTTCTTCTATCACCTTCAGAGTTTGGGGTTTCACGTTGAGGTCTTTAATCCATCTGGAGTTGACTTTTGTACAGGGTGAGAGGTAGGGGTTTAATTTCATTCTTCTACAAGTGGTGATCCAGTTTTGCCAACACCACTTGCTGAAGATGCTGTCTTTTCTCCATTGTGGTTTCTTGGCCCCCTTGTCAAATATGAGATGGCTGAAATTGTATGTGCTCAGATTTGGATCTTCGGTTTTGTTCCATTGGTCAACAGGTCTGTTTTTGTGCCAGTACCAGGCTGTTTTTATGACTATAGCCCTGTAGTATAGTTTAAAATCTGGTATAGAGATCCCTCCTGTGTAGCTCTTTTCACTCAGGATTGATTTGGCTATTCGGGGTCTTTTGTTTCTCCAAATGAATTTAAGAACTTTTGTTTCCAAGCCTGTGAAGAAACTCTTGGGGATTTTGATTGGGATTGCATTAAATCTATACAAGAGTTTTGGTAAAATGGACATTTTTACAATGTTAATTTTCCCAATCCATGAGCATGGGAGGTTTTTCCATCTTCTGAGGTCTTCTTCAATTTCTTTCTTTAAGGGTTTAAAATTTTTGTTGTAGAGGTCTTTGGTGTCTTTGGTTAGGTTTGTTCCTAGGTATCTTATTGTTTTTGAGGCTATTGTGAGTGGGAAGGTCTCTTTGAATTCTTTCTCCAGTTGCTTGTTCTTGGTGTAAAGAAAGGCCATTGATTTTCTAAGGTTAATTTTGTATCCTGCCACTTTGCTGAAGCTGTTAATCGTTTCTAGGAGTTTTCTGGTGGAGTTTTTTGCATCTCTTAAGTAAACAATCATATCATCAGCAAATAGGGATAGTTTGACTTCCTCTTTTCCAATTAGTACTCCTTTAATATCCTTTTCTTGCCTTATTGCTCTAGCAAGTGTTTCAAGCACTATATTGAAGAGGAGTGGTGATAGGGGGCAGCCTTGCCGAGTTCCTACCTTTAAAGGGAATGTTTCCGTCATTTCCCCATTTAGGATGATATTGGCTGTGGGTTTCCTGTATATGGCTTTGATTACATTGAGGAATGATCCCTCCAATCCAATTCCTTCTAGGACTTTAAGCATGAAGGGATGCTGGATTTTGTCAAAGGCTTTTTCAGCATCAATTGAGATGATGGTGTGGTTTTTGTCTTTGATTCCGTTTATGTGTTTGATGATGTTTATTGATTTTCGTATGTTGAACCATCCCTGCATCTCTGGTATGAATCCAACTTGGTCATGATGGATGATCTTCTTGATGTGGGTCTGTATGCGATTTGCCAGTATTCTGTTTAGAATTTTGGCATCTGTGTTCATGAGGGAGATGGGTCTATAATTCTCCTTTTTAGTTGGATCTTTGCCTGGTTTTGGTAATAGAGTGATGTTGGCTTCATAGAAGGAATTTGGGAGAATTCCCTCTGATTGTATACTTCTAAACAGTTTCAGAAATAATGGTTGTAGGTCTTTTTGAAATGTTTTATAGAATTCTGCTGTGAAACCGTCTGGGCCTGGGCTTTTTTTAGTTGGGAGGCTTCTTACTACATCCTCTATTTCTTCATATGTTATGGGTCTGTTTAAGCTGCTGGTCTCCTCTTGGCCAAGCTTTGGTGATTCCCAAGATTTCAGATATTCATCCATTTCTTCTAGATTTTCAAACTTGGTAGAATATAGGTTCTTGTAATATTCCCATATAATTTTCTTGATCTTTTCCTTGTCCGTTGTGATATTTCCCTTTTCATCACAGATTGTATTGATTTGGAGTTGTTCCTTCTTTCTTTTTGTTAACTGGGCTAGAGGTCTGTCTATCTTGTTTATTCTTTCAAAGAACCAACTTTTGGCTTCATTGATTTTTTGTATTGTTTTCTTTGTTTCTATTTCATTGATTTCTGCTCTGATTTTTGTTATTTCTTCCTGTCTGTTGCATTTAGGGTTCATCTGTTGTTGCCTCTCAAGTGCTTTTAGCTGCAGTGTTAGATCATTCACTTGTGCTCTTTCTGTTTTTCTAATGTAGGCACCCAGGGCTATAAACTTCCCTCTTAGGACTGCTTTTAAGGTATCCCATAGGTTTTGTTGTGTTGTATTGTCATTGTTATTCAGTTCCAGGAATGCTTTTATTTCTTTATCTCTTCCTTGACCCATTCATTATTCAAGAGTGTGTTGTTTAGTCTCCATGTGTTCTTGTAGGTAGTAGGGCTTATCCTAGTGTTGATGTTGAGCTTTATTGCACTGTGGTCTGATAGAATGCATGAAATTATTTCAATCTTTTTGTATTTGTGGAGGTTTCTTCTGTTTCCCAGTATGTGGTCTATTTTGGAGAATGTTCCATGGGATGCTGAGTAGAAAGTGTATTCTCTGGTATTAGGGTGGAATGTTTGGTAGATGTCTGTGAGGTCCATTTGGTATATCATATCATTCAGTTTAGATGTCTCTCTGTTTATTCTTTGTCCTGTTGACCTGTCCAAAGGACTCAGTGGGGTATTGAAGTCTCCTACTATGAGTATACTGGGGTTAGTGTGTGACTTGTAGTCCTGGAGAATTGTCTTTATAAAGTTTGGTGCACCAGAATTTGGTGCACCAGAGTTTGGTGCATATATATTCATAATTGTGAAATCTTCTTGGTGAATTGTTCCTTTGACAAAAATGTAATGGCCCTCTTTGCCTCTTTGATTTATTTTACTTTGAAGTCTATTTCGTCTGATATTAAAATAGCAATGCCTGCTTTCTTTTTGGTACCATTTGCTTGGAATAATTTTTTCCCATCCTTTCACTTTAAGGTGGTATCTGTCCTTGAAGGTAAGATGTGTTTCTGTAGACAGCATATTGATGGGTTCTGTTTTCTAATCCAATCTCCCAGTCTATGTCTTTTGACTGGGAAATTTAGTCCATTAATATTTAAGGTTATGACTGATAGGTTTGTGTTGCTTCCTTTTGCCTTACTATCCATTTGTGGTTTTGATTTAGGTTTCTACTTCTGCAGTTATGCTTTTATTGATTTCTCTTTCTAGGTGCCTGGGGATGGTTGGTCCTTTCTTCTAACCTTTGAATTGCTTCAAGTATTCTCTGAAGGGTTGGCTTTCTGGACATGTATTCTTTCATCTTGTTTATATCATGGAAGTTTTTTCTCTCTCCTTCAACTATAATTGACATTTTTGCTGGGTATAGTAACCTGGGTTGGCATCTATAGTCCTTTAACACCAGGAATGCTTTGCCCCACATTCTTCTTGCTTTCATAGTTTGTACTGAGAAGTCAGTTGTAATTCTGATAGGTTTCCCCTTGTATTTCTCTTGTGGTTTTCAGAATTTTATCTTTGTTTTGTGTGTCTAGCATTTTAACCATGATATAGCATGGAGAGTTTCTTTTCTGATCTTGTCTGTTTGAGTTCTGTGTGCTTCTTGTATTTGTATTGGTTTGTCTTTTTATAGTTTGGGGAAATTTTCATCTATTATTGTGTTGAAGATCTGATCAATATCATTCTCTTGGGATTCTTCTCCTTCCTCTATTCCTATGATACAGAGGTTTGCTCTTTTCATAGTGTCCACAGTTGCTGGTTGTTCCACTTTTGTGTATTTTTAAATTTTTCATAATCTTTCCTTGAGGTTTTTAGTTGTTCTGTGTTATCTTCCAGGTCTGATATTCTTTGTTCTGCTTCCTCCATTCTGCTTCTGAGGCTTTTTCCATTCCTTTCCTCTTGATTGGATAAGTGTTTGATTTCCTTTTCATTTCCTCTTCTGATCTCTTTAGTATTTCCAATTCCTTTTGGAGCTTCTCAATCTCTTCCTGTAGCTCTTTGCTTTGCTGATTGGTTTCCTTATCTTTTTCAGCATGAGATCTTTTCAGTGTGTCTACTTCCTTCTGGAGTCTGTCATTCTCTCTCTCTAGGTACTTCTTGAGTTTTTCATTCTCTTTTCTTAATTCTTTGATTTGCTCTCTATAATCTTGTAGTTCTTTAAGTATGTTCAGAATTGTACTTCTGATATCTGTGTCCTGGGCCATCCCCAGGGGGATCCCAGTGTAGGAATCTACCACAGGGTTGGTAGAGCTTGGTGCAGGATTATCCTGCACTGTTCCCATGTTGCCTCTTCATGTTCCTGGCATATGGGCTTCTCCTTGCCTGTATTCCAATGTGAGTCCCAAATGCCTCTTCACTGTGTTGAAGGCTTGCTTTGTTTGCCTCCTTCAGATGTCTTCATTGTTTGTTTGATTGATTTGTTTATTTCCTTTACTCCTTGCTTATGGAGTGTTGACTTCTCTAAGCTTTAGGCTTTCTATTGCAAGTCCAACTCACTCCGGGCCTTTCTGTTCTGAAGGTTCTCCAAAGAATCCATTTGGACACTCCTTCCTTTGGTAATCCCAGTTGGCGGGATGTGTGTGTGTGTGTGTGTGTGTGTGTGTGTGTGTGTGTGCGTGTGTGCTCTTTATATCTGTGCTTCAGGTGGTCTTGGGAGATCCCTGATCTCAGGACTCACACAAACCCACCATTTATACCAGCTGGGAGAATAACTCTGCCCTCACAGACACAGAAGCCAATCAAGCCAAAGACCACTAGATTAAATCAAACAACAATCCACTTTGCTGATGCACCTAGCTGATTTCTTCTAATTTTCAAAGAACATTTTCAGTAGATGAAGATTCTAAGCTGTTATTTTTTTCCAGTACTTAGAAATACGTGTGCTACTTTCCTTGTTCTGTGGTTTTCTTTGTTCTTTTTTCTTATGGGTAAAGTGTGATCTCCCTTTGGTCATTTTCAAGACTTTTCCTTTTTCTTTAATTGTGGAGGTTTGACTCTAGTGTGTTATATCACTCAGTTTGACTCTAGTGTATTATGTCACTCAGTTTGACTCTAGTGTATTATGTCACTCAGTTTGACTCTAGTGTATTACACCACTCAGTTTGACTTGCCTTCGCAAGATAACACAGATGATCGTGGCTTCCATAGGAGAAAAGCAGTCAGTTCACAGATCTGGGTTCTGGATGCCTGAGACCAGGCTGCACCTGGGTGGAGCTCTGATGAGGGCTTTCCTCCTGCCTTGCTGATAGCTGCTTTCTCTCTTCCCCCTAGGTTCTCACACAGAGTTTTCTTTCTTTCTGATCTGATAAGGCCACCTCTCCTGTTGGGTTGAAAACCTAGCCAGGTGACTTCAGAGGAAGAAAGACATTTTAAAAAGTAGACTATAGGGGCTGGAGAGATGGCCTAGCGGTTAAGAGCGCCGACCGCTCTTACAGAGGACCCGGGTTCGATCCCCAGCACCCACATGGCGGCTGAGAACCGTCTGAAGCTCCAATTCCAGGAGAACTCCAGTTCCAGGGGAATCTGAGACCCTCTTCTGAACTCCGCGGCATTGCACGACACGGGTGCACAGACTTGCATGCAGACAGTACATTCATACACATACAAAAATAAATAAAATTAATAAAAAAAAAGGTAGACTATAAAAATTATAGTATTACGTGAGGTTTGCACCATAGATTCCATACTGTACCTCCTCTTACTGCCACTCGATATAATGTACTATTGCTTATCTATCTATCTATCTATCTATCTATCTATCTATCTATCATCTATCTATCTTCATCATCATCATCATCATCATCTGCCTATGCCTATAGAATTTAATTTGTGTCCCCAAATGACCTTTGATGTGGGTCCATCCACTGGAGCTTGGTTAACCTACCAAGTGTCCAGTCCTTGAGACTGTCTCTATCCTTCCCAGCAGCCATTGGTTCTGATTTCTTTTCTCTGCCTTCTATGCTGTCGTGCTTGTCCACTGAATATGGTATCTTTGAAGTGTATTCTTATTTTCCATATAATATCTGTTTTATTCTTTTGTGACATTATCTTTCTTTTCCTTTTTTTTTTTTTTTTTTTTTTTTTTTTTTTTGGCGTGTTGAGGAAAGGGTCTCCCTTTAGTCCCCAGCCACATGGAACTCACTCTGTAGACCAGGCTGGCACTTGAACTCCACATAGATCCGCCTGCTCTGCCTCCAGAGTGCTAGGATTAAAGGCGTGTGCCTTTTTAGTTCTTTATAGAGGCTCTGCTTTTTATAGTTGTTTCAAGAGTGTGCCTAATTGCTCCTTTGAACGCATTCACAGTGTCTCTTCTAAAATCTTTGCCAGGTAATTCTGTCACCTCTCTCACCTCACTGCTGGCATTTATCGATTATCTCTTTACAGTTTGAGATCATCTCAGTTTCTGCTAGGATGTGTGATTTTCATTTGAAAGCTGGACATTTGATTGTTATGCTGACATCCTGGACATTGTTTAATATTTCTGTTGTATTTTAGCTGGAACTGATTCCTTAGAGAAGGTCAGGAGTACCGCCTCCTTACTGCTAGGTTTAGGTAGAAATTTAGATTCCCTCCTTGGCTTCCACTGACTCCTGAGGGAAAACCTGTTCCCCAGTCCTCCACTGATAGCTCTCTACAGACAGCTGTGAAATGCCTTGTGAGCTGTATCTACTGATGTGCTAATACTGGAGGAGCCGCCTCATTGTCCACGAGTGCTGGTCAAAATCTTTGCTTTCTAAACCATCTCTTATAAGTGCTGGGCTTATAAATGCCAGGGATGGTGGCATGAGCCTTTAATCCCAGCTCTCAGGAGGCAGAGGCAGGCTGATCTCTATGAGTTTAAAGGCAGCCTGGTCTACAGAGTGAGCTCCAGGCCAGCTGGGACTAAAGGGAAACCCTGACACACACACACACACACACACACACACACACACACACACCATCACACCAATACCAAAAAAATAAAAATAAAAAAATAAAGCGCCCCTTCTGACCCAACATCAGAGGTGACAGAGCAATAACTCATTATATGTGAAAGTAGCAATCCAGGTTGTCCACAAAGTCTCAGTTGAGACTGTGTGGTGAGGGTTTTTGTTGCTGCATGGCAGGCATGAATGTACTAGATCCTTGCTTGATCTTTCCAGATACCACCCAGGTGAGTGACTTGCAATGCTTTATTATAGCCTGGCAAAGATATTAGTATTTTGGATTTTATTTTTTTTTTTTTTGGTTTTTTGCTTGGATGGATGTGTGAAGACATACTTTGTTGTGTTTGACTGGAGTAGAACAATTATTTTATAACATTTTTATTTGTTTAACTAGGCCTTTTCTATTTGTTTAAAGACAGCAGTATTTTTATGTTGGGCTCTGTTTACTTATTTATTCATTCATTTATCTAGTTTTGCATCTTTAAGTGTGTTGATATTACCAGTTTCCCCAGCACCCTGTGTGAGATAAGAAGAAAGCTCAGAGAACTTGCTACCGCCTCCTTTTTAAACCCCCCAATCCCTATTTAGTATACCTTCTATCCACCTTTCAGAGCCTTGTTAGGTTGTTTTGATAGATGACATTTTAGGATTTCTGGTTGTACTTGATAGAATTAACAGGAATAAACATGTCTCTCCATCTTCCCTGAAGCAAATGGCCCATGTCCTTGTTTTGAAAAACATTTGCTAAAGCATTTGATAAATGTATGATAAATGACAGATTGTATAGTGGTCCAGGATAGACCAACTTGATGGCTACAGTAGACTCCCAGGAGCTGTCCAGGGTCTTGGCCTTTCCTTAAAACTCAGCTTCTTTGGATGGGGATTTTCACCTCTCTATCCTATCTCACCTAATAGCCTTGAACCTATCTCTAGCTTTTGTCTTGAAACAAGCATGAAAGTCCTCCACAATACTGTATCAGATTCAACTTTTAACTTCTTTCTGCTGAGCCCACACTTAGCTAGACCTTAAAAACTGATTTTTTTGGACATAGAGTCTCATATAGCCCAAGTTGGCCTTGAACTTATCATGTAGCTGAGGCTGGTCTTGATCTTCTGAGCCTCCTGCCTCTGTCTTCTAATTGCTGGGATTACAGGCCTGTGCCACCATATGTGGGACTAAATGGCTAATAATAGACACTGTTTACAATCATTTATATTTGCTGTTCACTACGGCCATTTCTTGGTGTTCTGAATCCTTGGAAAATCCACATGATTGTCATAGTTATGGTCTTTAGTTTTTTACATCACTGATACCTGTACCCACTGAGTTCACTGATCCTGGAATAGCAGGTTCTCAGGAAAAATGCAAAGTGAAAGAGAGATCTTTCCTTTAGGACACTGGTAGTTACAGAGAGAAGCTAGAACTAGGTAGAAGTAGTGCACTAATGCATTCATTGCCATTTAACTTTAAGAAATAAAGAAGAGAAAACAAAATAAGTAATTGAGTTTTGATATTTTTTCTCTCAGTTTTGAGTATTTACACAGGAACAACTATAAAACATTTTATTCTTTTCTATTGGGATATTGAAAGGAAATGATGTAGCCATGGAAGAAAAACATGGATTTTTCTTGGCCTAGCAGTTAAGAGCGCCGACCGCTCTTGCAGAGGACCCGGGTTCGATCCCCAGCACCCACATGGCGGCCGAGAACCGTCTGAAACTCCAATTCCAGGAGAACTCCAGTTCCAGGGGAATCCGAGACCCTCTTCTGACCTCCGCGGCATTGCACGACACGGGTGCACAGACTTGCATGCAGACGGTACATTCATACACATACAGAAATAAATAAAATAAAATAAAAAAAAGAGATTATTTTCTAAGAGTGGAAAAGATACAGCAATTTCCTGTTGAGACTTAACCAAAGTCCCAGGGATCCCTCCATTCATTCCATTTCCAATACAATAGATAGAAGGCAGTAACAATTGGTTTGAAAATTTCAGCTCTCTAAAGGAAGTCTGTCCTTTCTTTCTTTACCTGGCAGCATTTTTACTGGTGGTGTCTCTAGATCTTAAACTCATCATTGATAATAGTTTTATATTCTTTAGCTTTATGGAGATATTTTATAGGAACTTTATCCAGCTGTCAGTCTATTAACATGAAATGTTTTTACTTTGTTTCATGGGATTGATTATATACTTTCAAAAATGTGATAGAAAAAAAATTCATAGACCTGAGAATCCTCAAGGGGTTTGGGTTCCAGTGGGTGGGTGTAGGCTTCTGACCTATTTATTGAGATAGTACTCATTTTTTGGACTATATTGTAGCTTATAATCATTATTTAGTTCTCGAAATTGTGGATTTAATATAAAAATTCAGGCCTCTGATTTCATAGTGGAAATCTCCCCCTCTGTTGTGTTTTGGAAAGCAGTAGCTGTTCAGTTGGGGACATATATTGGTTACTGTGTGGTTACTAGTGATGTGTTATCATGATTCATCCTCACCATGTTATTCTAGGCTCTTCTGCACCTTGATATGATAAAGGCTGTCTACGTTACTTTGTTCTATTATAAAATATATATGAAAATAAATTTCTTGTAGTCCTGGGGATTAAACCCAGGGCCTTAGATATACTCATCATTCAGATACCTCTGCATCTTCTTGGGTAGTTTATAAACAATAGAAATTTACTTATAGTTCTGAGACTGATAAGCCCAAGGTCAGGTTACTGGCAGATTCAGTGTCTGGTGAAGGGCTGAAATTCTTATAATATTATTCTCTGATGCTTTTTTATATGGCACTGATCCATTCATAAAAGTGTTCATCTTTTTTTTTTTTTTTTTTTTTTTTTTTTTTTTTTGTCATTAAGAGACAGGGTCTCCCTTTAGTCCCCTGACCTGGAGCATTTCTATGTAATCAGCTGGCCTTGAACTCACAGAGATTGGCCGTCCTTTGCATCCTGAGTGCTGGGATTAAAGGCATGCACCACCACACTGTGAAATAGGTTTCATCTCTTAATACTCCAAAATGGTGAATACATTTCCATGTGGATTTTGTGGAGGGGGTACCCAAACTTGCAAGCCAAAGTGAATGCAGAAGCAAATCCCTTGGCTTGTACAAATAGCTTGTCTCTGGCAAATGGACCACTTTTTAACTTAAACGTTAAAAATCCACATGAGGATTAAATCTTGCCTCCTTGCCTCCTTGATCTAAGCAGCTGAACAAATCAGCACAGCCCCACAAAGCAATACCTGGCAGAGAAGTACATTGTATTAGTCAGGGTTTTCTAAAGAAACAGAAGCACAGGATGAATATATAACTAGATACAATGTATTGATTTGCTCACGTGATGGAGCTCAACAGTAGCAGCCGAACTGGAGAGCTCGGGAATCCAGGGAACTGCTTAGTCCGCAAGCTGGATGTCTCAGTGTCCAGTCTAGTCGCTGAAGGCCCGAATGGATTCCAGGAGATCTGCCAGTCTCAGTACACGCTGGGATTCCAAGGGTCACTAAGCAGCAAGACAAACTCACCAGATGAGAGAAGCAAGCCAGCAGGAGGAAAAAGGAGGACCAGCTTCCCGTGCGTGGCCTTATAATTACTGCCTGATGGCAGAAGGTAACGCCACATTTGGGGTGGGCCATCCGGGTTGAGGTGGTCCAATCAGAAGACCCTTTTTCTCTTATTTTTCCTTAGTCCTAGTCAAGTTGACACCCAGGATTAACCCATCACCAAGTCCACCCCTTGTCAACTTGACACCCAATAAATAGCCTCCTGTTTGCTTAAATGTCAATTGCAAACGATGGCAGGGTCATAATTCCACCTAACATGATATATAGTTATCTCATGTGCAATAGCAAAGCATTATATCTTAGGGTGAGTGGTGAGGGTTTTTCCTTTGAGAGAACATTAGTCCTCAGTATCTAAAACCTAAATATGACAACACTTAAACACTATCTCAGATTGCACTTCAAAAGGGAACAACACAAGTATCCACTTGCTCATACATATATATATTATCTATATATATATTATATATATATATGACAAGCACATTCTTAACCAAAATAGGACAAAGTTAATATCTATTATAATCCTACGTTTCTGCAACTGGTCCCTGGCCTCAGCTTATATTTATACTACCTTCTTCTACTACCCATCTGTATTTCCTCCACCATCAGCAAGCACCTCTGCAGGTCTTGGCTCTTTCCCTGGAGGAGTGACCCATACCTTCATCCCTGAAGGGTCTGGGCCATTTATTGTCCTGTCTGGTTTGGGTTGTTGGTGTTTCCATTAACCTTAATCATAGGACATGTTAGCACCAGAAGGTGCCCCTACAGCATCTCCTGCCTTCCAGACATAATCTCCTTGCCCCTTGTGGAGAAAAAGTCCAATTTCCCAATGGTAGTCTGGATCAATCACTCCTCCTACTAGTTACTCCTTCCTTAGCCTGTTGCTTAAAGGGCAGTAGAAGCCCGAAGTGGCCAGGGGGAAGTCTTACTTCCAGTTCAATGTAATGTTGTGTATCTCCTGGCAAAAGCACTCCCCCCATTGGAGCCAAAACATCTAGACCAGCAGAACGCAAGGTCGTGGGTACAGGAAGCAAAAAATTTTCTACTGGGTCACTAGGGTGATGTGAGTGGAATCATTCCCACTCCACCCCTTGGTTCCTGGACCCATGAATTCTGGACTAAAGGAGAAACAGTACCATATAATAGTGGACGCTGATTCAAAGCATATACTGCTTGCTGGAGAACCTTGCCCCAGCTCTCCAGGGTATTGCTACCTAAATTGGTGCTGTAACTGTGTCTTCAGAGGCCATTCCATCGTTCTATCAAGCCAGCTGCCTTCTGGGTGGTGGGGAACATGGTAAGACCAGTGGATACCATGACCATGGGCCCACTGTCGCACTTCTTTTGGCTGTGAAGTGAGTTCCTTGGTCAGAAGCAATTGCTGTGGGAATACCATGATGGTGGATAAGGCATTCCGTAAGTGTCTGGATGGTAGTTTTGCAGAAGCATTAGTGCAGGAAAGGCAAATCCATAACCAGAATAAGTATTTATTCCTGTAAGGACAAAAGCTGTCCCCTCATGATGGAAGTGGCCCAATGTAGTCAACCTGCCACCAGGTTGCTGGCTGGTCACCCCAGGAATAGCACCATATCGGGGGCTCAATGTTGGTCTCTGCTGTTGGCAAATCTGGCACCTCAGCAGCACTGTAGCCAGATCAGCCTTAGTGAATGGAAGTCCATGCTGTCGACCATGCATAACCTCCATCTCTGCCACCATGACCACTTTGCTCATGGGCCCATTGACAACAACAGGGATAGCTGGAGAAAGAGGCCGACTATCCACAGAACGAGTCATCCATCTACTTGATTATAAACTCATCCTCTGCCGAGATCACCTTTTGATGAGCATTTAATGAGACAAAGTATCTTCCATCTTTGACCATTCAGAGAGCTGTATCCACATACTTCTTCCCCAAATGTCTTTCTCACAATTTTCCAGTCATGCTCCTCCAAGTCCCTGACCATCCAGCCAAACCATTGGCTACAGCCCATGAATCAGTATATAATCGAACCCTGGCCATTTCTCCTTTCCAGGGCAAAATGCACAACCATGTGACTCCTGAAGTTCTGCCCACTGTTAAGACTTTCCTTCACACCAGTGTCCTTTAGGGTTGTTTCAGAAATAGGCTGTAATGTGCAGCTGTCCACTCTGGGTGGTGCCCTCATAGGTGCAGAACCATCAGTAAACCAGGCCCTAGTCTTCTCTTCCTCAGTCAAATGATCATAGGGCAAACCCCATGAAGCCATAGGTGCATGCTTAGCGCACGGAGGCATTGTAACAGGAGTGGGAACCATAGGCATTTGGGCAACTTCTTATGAGCTTGCTTGTGCCCTAAGGGCCTGCCCGGCCCTGTCCATGATGTACCACTTCCAATTGAAATGGACTTTGCTGTGCAGTCCTACTTTATGGTCTGGTGGGTCAGATAAACCACAGCTCATGATGGGCAGCTCAATGCATGGTGACTTGGTGGCCATCTGTCAAATGTTCAGTGTCCACTAAGGCCCAATAGCAGGCTAAGAGCTCGTCTTTCAAAAGGAGAATATTGTTTTTGCAGATGAAGGTAGAGCGTTTCCAAAATCCCAAGGGCTCCCTGTGATTCCCCTATGGGAGCCTGCCACAGACTCCAGACAGCATCTCTATCTGCCACTGATACCTCAACACCATTGGGTCTGCTGGACATATTGCCCTAGGGGCAGAGCAGCGGCCTGCACTGCGCCTGGAATGTAAGAGCCTTTTCCTGTTCCAGCCCCACTCAAAGTTTGCTGCCTTCCGAGTCACCTGATATATTGGTCGTAGTAACACACCCCGATGAGGAATGTGCTGCCTCCAGAATCCAAAAAAGGCCCACCAAACGTTGTTCTTCTTTCTTGGTGGAGGGAGGGCCAGGTGCAACAACTTATTCTTTACCTTGAAGGAATGTCTCTGCATGCTCCACCCCACTGAATCCTAGAAACTTCACCGAGGTAGATGCCTGTGAATTTTAGTTGGATTTTATTTCCCATCCTCTCATGCGCATATGCTTTACCAACAAGTCTAGACTAGCTCTACTCCTGTTCACTGGGTCCAATCAGCATACATCCATCAATATAGTGGACCATGTGATATTTTTGTGGAAGAGCAGGCGATCAAGATCCCTTCTAACTAAGTTATGGCACAAGGCTGGAGAGTTAACATACCCCTGAGGTAAGACAGTAAAGGTATACTGTTGGCCTTGCCAGCTGAAAGCAAATTGCTTCTGGTGGTCCTTATGAACCCAGTATTGAGAAGAAAGCATTGGCCAGATCAATAGCTGCATACCAGGTACCAGGAGACATATTAATATTGCTCAAGTAAGGACACCACATCTGGAACAGTGGCTGCAATTGGTGTCACTACTTGGTTGAGTTTTCGATAGTCAACTGTCATTCTCCATGATCCCTCTGTCTTTTGCACAGGCCAAATGGAGAGTTAAATGGAGATGTTGGGTAGGAATCAAACCACCCTGCATTTTTCAAATCCTTGATAGTGACATTAATCTCTGCAATCCTCCAGAGATACGATACTGTTTTTGCTTGTCACTATTTTTTCTCTGGTAGGCAACCCCAATCGTTTCCATTGGCTTTCGTCTATGACCATGCATAAGCCCCTCATCCACAGGTCAGGAACCAATTGGGGATTCTGACAATTTTCTAATTATATCCTATCAAATTATACATTCTGGGACTGGGGAAATAACCACGGATGCGTTCTGGGACCCACTGGGCCCACCGTGAGTCGGCTTCAGCCAAAACTCCATATTACCTCACCGACCTCCATAGGCCCCTACTTTAACCGGAGGGCCACACTGCTTTTTAGGGTCTCCTGGGACCAGTGTCAACTCGGGACCAGTGTCAACTCAGAACAGTATTCCAATAGGCCTCGAAAAGTCTTATTATTTCTTTTTCCCCAGTGTACAGTTACCCTAGTAAAAGGCCTCAGGTCCCTCTGGGGAGGACAGGAGGTAAGGCAAACAGCAGAACTCTTTTGGTATTGTGACAAACGGTCCTCTCATTGGAACCCGGCGCACACCTTCCATTCAAGGGGTCTGCCTGTCTGTGAACTGTCTCAAGTCTGGAAACTGGTTAACTGGGCGATTGATTCTACTCCTAAAATCATGTTGACTTCCTGTCATTTGTTCTAGAGCTTTCTGCTTATACAATCAAATAAAAACTTAGTAGGCTCTTATGCATTTGGTATCTCCTGCGGAACGACCATGATTAATTAGCCAGTTCTCAAAGATCATTCGGGTCATGCCATTATAGGTATTGTTTTGTCTTTGCCACCCATTATGATAAATACTAACTACCTCATCTGGCCTTCTGCGATTCAGTGCTGCAACCTGACCCTACCCTTAGGTCCTGTTAGACCTATTACGTGTACATTTTAATTTATGCAAGCGATAACAACTTCTCTAACTGTAAGAATCTGGCATAAAATAGAGCAAAAACAAAAGCTCTTCAAATGTTCTGGTGTTCTCTCAGTACTTTCCATCTTATAAATTCAGTGAATGGCATGTCTCTGGGTCTCTCATATTGTGGAGAATGTGGTTTTACACTTTGAATCCACTCGAGCATGCCCATCTGCCTGACCCTCACAATCCCTTCATCAATACTAAGCAAGGAATATCAAGGCAACTCTAACTCGCTGTAGTAGGCCATGTTTTAATAAAATACATCAGCCAACATTCAAATAAACTTTTAACACCTTTTTTAACTGCTCGAGCTTCAATGTTAAACCTAGAATCTCTACTCAGTGGGCTCATATCGATAAACTCAGTATGATCCAATTTTATATTCCTTCCACCATATATCCCACACCCTTAAAATCCATTTTCACACATATTCCTTAGGCTTTGCCAGAATGAATCAGCAACTCATTAATTTCTTTAATGGTATAGTGCACCTCGTTGGACCACACTTTCTATCTCACCTTGAGGGGCTTGCTTAACTTCAATCTGGTATAGGTCTAGAGGCAACAATGTTGGGCTCTGGGGACATTAGCTCCCACTGGGAGGGGGGGATGGGTTAGTTTCCTCAGGCAAGGTGTGGGGAGGAGGGATCTGCAGGTGTGGATTCTCTGCTGAGGGTGGGGAGATAATTCCTCAGATAAAGAAAATCCCTCAGATCTGAGGGTTCAAAATCCTCATCCTCATGGTTCTCCACAATCTCCATCCCAAGTTTCAGGTTTCCACCCTTTCCCACCAGTGCTCTCACTTTAACTGCTGACACTTTTCGTGGCTGGAATTAAATTTGCGTTGTAAATCAGCCAAACATATAATAAGGGCTCCAGCTTGATTTTCTGCAGCTTTGCTCTTTGGCTGCTGGGAGAAGATTTTCCAGGCACACTTGGAAACCTTTAAACTGTTGTTTCGAATCCGGAGCTGGTCATGTTTTATCACCGAGCTCCATATTTTCCTCTATAGTTTATCCAGACATGCTAGAGCAACAAGGCAACATCATTATTTTCCTATTTTTCCACAATTTCTCGAACGTTTTTATATATAGAGTTGCTAATTCCTTGCTTCTCACAAGAGGTGAGTTAGGTGAGTCAATGGATCTATCTTCATAATTAGTTATCAAATAGTCTGCACCAAGGATTATCATTCCTCTTCATGCCACCAGGAGAGCCTTCAGTACTCTCTAGGCTTCATTGGGTTGGAGAGGTGGCCTCCAAGGTACCAAGCCACTAAAGAAATTCATCCTTTCAATTCTGTTTCTCTAGAACACTTCTGGTACCAAAATCTGTATCGTCAGGGTTCTCTAAAGAAAAAGAAGCAAAGGAGAATATATAACTATATACAATTTATTGATTTGCTCACGTGAGCGAGCTCAACATAGCACGAACTGGAGAGCCGGAATCCAGGGAACTGCTTAGTCCGCAAGGCTGGATGTCTCAGTAGTCCCCGTCTAGTGCTGAAGGCCCGAATGGATTCCAGGAGATCTGCCAGTCTCAGTACCGCTGGGATCCGAAAGGTTGATCACAGCAGGAAGACAACTCACCAGAGATGAGAGAAGCAAGCGCAGGAGGAAAAAGGGACCAGCTCCCGCTGCCGTGGCCTTAAATACTGCCTGCTGGCAGAAGGTAACGCCCACATTTGGGGTGGGCCATCCGGGTTGAGGTGGTCCAATCGAAGACCCTTTTTCTTTATTTGTTCCTTAGTCTAGTCAAAGTTGACACCCCGGATTAACCATCACATACATTAATTATTATAGGGGTAATTAGTTTTGAAAAATTTCATAGTCTCAACCATATAAAAGCAGTAAGTTTCAGAGGCTGGGACTAGATCCCTGGCTTGCCAGATTCTGATGCCATGGCAGTTTAAAGGAGTTATTGGGCCTTTTTTTTTTTTTTTTTTTTTTTTTTTTTTTTATAAAAGAAGAGTTTATTTGAGATTTGATTGGTGGTTCCAGGAATTAGAATCCATTGTGGTGGAGGCATGGTGGCCGGGGCTGGAGCAGAAAGCCGAAGTTCACATCTCGCAATGAGCACAGGAAGTCCATTATTGGGCCTTTAAAAATGATGTTTCTGTTTCAAAACACATAGTGAGTGACAAATCACTCACTACTGGATAATGAAGTGCTGTGCCTGGGGTGGTTTATTATACATTGTACACTGTATGCTCTGCACCACTGACCTGCTTATAATCAATGCATGTTCATCTGAATATTGATAAGATGAGGGATATGGTACTTTCTGTGTACTCTAAAGACACTGTGAGTATGAATAAGATAACATTTTGAAGAAAATTTTTATAATCAGGACTTTGCATTTGATAGCAGTAAGATCTGAATTAGCCAAAAGTTAGTATAAATAATTACTTAGAACTTTAAAAACTTATATTCGAGAAGCTTGAATGTTCTCAGCAATGAGAGCAGTGATTTATTAAGTGGATTAATGGATCTATTCATTGAATATATGATAGTTCTTAGGAAATTTGTATTTCCATGAATCATAATCAAGGAGGTCCAGTTCCAATTGTTTAAATAAAGTTTGTTCACAGCAATGGTGACAGCATGCATAAGTTCTTTTTTTATGTATATGAATGTACTGTGTGCATTTAGGTTTGTGCACCCATGTCGTGCAATGCTGAGGAGGTCAGAAGTGGGCATGGGATTCCCCTGGAACTGGAGTTAAAGATGGTTCTCCTCCACCATGTGGGTGCTGGGGATCGAACCCTGGTCCTCTGCAAGAGCAGTTGGTGCTCTTAACCGCTAGGCCATCTCTCTAGCCCAGGCATGCACAAGTTCTATACAAGCTCAGGCAAGACAAAATGTCAGCATAGACACGGGGAAGTGGGTAAGAAATCCCTGCCTGAGGAGCTTTTGGCGACTGATGGCTACTGGGAATGAAAAAGATGGGGATGGGACTCTTGGTGGCATCAGTGGATGCATCTACATTGAAGGACATTTGGGGAGACAAATCAGACTCTATAGTCCATATTATGTTTATGATGTATATGATACATATAGGATTGTACATGGAATTGGGTGTGGGCAGTGGGAGAAGGTATAGGATGGGAGGGCATCCAAATACCATCAAACTATTGTACGAAAAATCACAAATATTCAATAAAAACACATTTAAAAAGTGAAAAAAGTTCATTCTTGTGAGAAACTTGGCTATTCTTTTTGAGATGTTGAGAAAATGAGGACCTCCTTTAACAAACCCTCTGTATAGCAGAGTCCTAAATTGAAGGTGGTTCACACATAAATAGCTATAGGTTTCAAGTATAAAAGATAGAAACGACTTGGGGTTTACTGTGAACATTTACTCAATGTGGAACAAAAGCAAAAGTTAAAAAAAATCACTTGTTCTGAAATTGCAGGGACAGTTCACCTAACCCTAGGATTGTTTGAAAGACTGAAAGGCATCTGCAATACTGGTCCAGAATAAGTGTGTTTCAGGACCCCTGCATTTATTCCAGAGTATTTCAAACTTTTGCGAATGCTTTACACCCCAGAACCTTCCAGTAGGAAGACAGGACCCAGGTAACTCTTGTAAAAGTGTGCTGGTTCTTACCCTGTCTTATTCTATTTGCTGCAGTAGCAACAGAGCTTCAAATGCCCCCTTCATCCATGCGCTCTGATCCCGGCAGTTATTGAAGGGTTGTGGCTAATGGAAAAATAGATACCCCTGGTAGTTCCCAGAAGGGACCTCTCATTCTGGGAATCTTGGATTCATGTGACTTACTGAGTTAGTGATTCACACTAAGAAAAAGGGATAGGTTTTGCATGACATGAGCTGCAGATTCAAATAAATCTCCCAGGAGAGGAGAAGGCTGCTGAGAGTCCTCTCTGTTGACCTGAGCTCTGGTTGTATGCACAGAACACCCTGTGCCAGGCCCCAGGTGTGTGCAGGTTTGTAATTGCCAGTGCTGCACTAAGATTTGAAGGGCGAGAGGAGTTGCAAAATCACGAACACTGAAGGCGGTGTTAGGAAGGCAGCTTCCTGCACGCTGTTGTAGGTGTTAGTGAGATTATCAATTGCTGGATCCGGGAGAGACACAGGACTGGAGGGCTTGGGGGAATGTAGTGGCCCCTCTCTTCTGCTTCTACCCCCCAGAGATTATACTTTCCCAGGGATCTGCACTCTACACGTCCATTTCTGCAGTGCAATTAACTGGAGCTCGGCAGGTAAGTCTTTCAGCTCACCTTAAAAAGATTTGTGAGCTGTGATGGGGCTGGCTGTACCCCCTCCTCCTTATATCAGAAATGTTTTCTTAGTGCAAAAGTGGAATTTGGAAGCTTAAATGTGGGGCAGGGGTTTGGAGGAGCCAGATGAACTACATGGCCCTGAGGGAAAAGGAGGGGGGCTTTTGAAAAAAAAGAAAGGGGACTCTAGCATTTTCTTTCTAACATATCTTCCATTTTTTTTCCTTGGAAATTTTGCCTGTGGGCTGGTGCTGGCTCCAGAACAGGGTCTCAGGCATGAATCATAGATGTGGTGTTCTTCCTCCCCATTCCCCCCTCTTTTTTTCTTTTTGGTATCCGCTGCAGGAGAGCAGGCAGACAGAAGCAGAGTTGCACGTTGTCAATGCAGGCTGCAGAAGTCAATAAGCAGCCAGACAGGGAGTGAAATCGGAGGAGGCAGCTATAGATTTCTTAGGTTATTTCTTGTGAGTTTTTTAGAACTTGTGTGATTCAGGCTTGTCAGATACTATTTTGAGCTGGGCTGAGACAAACACATTCCCTTAGTGCACCAGATGTTGTGTGGAGCCTCCCAGTTTCCAGGGGCACCTGGATCAGCTTCCTTAGGAGCGAGAGGGAAGGTCCAGGCAGGGGACAGGAATAAGGGAATTAAGAAATTTTAGTTGAAGGAGTAGCAGTTATGCCACTCTAGAATTTGGTAGAAATCATAATCATAATATAATTTTTAGGATAGTACTGATTCAGTTGGAGACCAGGGACTGTACACCATTTAATTTAGTCCTTAGAATATGGTGGGTACTCAGTACATACATGTTGCTCAAATATTAGTACCAAACATATATACATTGAGGTAAACTCAAATAGGAATACCGTGTTCTGTGTAGAATGGAATAATAAGGAAGCCTAATACTAACTGGAATTATGAAAAAATAAGTTTTGTTGAATCATAGACTCATCTCCTTAAGCAGAATTATTTGATACACAGTCATCTTTCCCCATCTTCTCTCTTTTTCTGTCTCCTCTTTATTAACCATCTATTCCCCAAGAATTTCAACTAATGTATAGGACACACTTATTAAAAATTAACATCACTAAAAATGGCAACAAAAACTATAGTTTTATCCAATAGTTGTCTTTGGTATTTCTGCAATAACTTGAACATTGAAATATAAATAACTATAATTTTAATTTAAATATTCATTTCAACCTCCTCTGCTACCACCCCTGTGCTTGGTGCTGGGAATGGAAGGAAATGGATGGTGGCATTGGCTTCTTTGCATCTTAATAAGGAAAAATAATTGAACACCAGGTGACCATTGCACAGGCAGTCGAGAAATGCTCGGAGGGGTGGCTGAACATTTTGCCCTGGGGAGGCAATAAAGCCCATAATTGGGTGGCCCGTCTTCATTCCTTAGACCAGACTTCTTGATGGCTGTACATTGCTTGGCTTATTCCCCACCTTGGTCTGAAATGGAATCAGAAAGAGCATGCTCTCTCTTTCCATCTTCCTTAATAAAATATTCTATTATTTTCTCAGCTACTAAAATATCCTATTATCACTGATCACAGCCTCCTCAGCTCACAGTGCTTGTCACCGATTGGAGTTTATACGCAAATTACACAGGCCACCCGAAACTTGAATTGCCTTTATTGTAGATGCTGGGAATAAGTTGGTGGTTCCAGGTATCTTACGAGTTCTTGAAACTGTGAAGGCTTGGAGGCTGGCTGGGAGTCAAGAGAGATATGGACAGATAATCTGCATACTGGCTAGACTGGGCTTGTCTAATATTTCCCAGCTCTGACTTAGAGCTGGGGTGGGTCGCATTTATTCACTCAGCTCACACAAAAATATCGACTAAATGGAGTTCTTGGGATACTCCAAGAATGAAATGCAAGATTCTTTCTCCAAATGCTTCCTCCTTTCCTCTCGTCTTCCTTCTGAGATAAGGTCTTATGCAGCCATTCCTATGGAGCTGAGGAGGACCTGGGACTTCTGATCCTGTGGCCTCCATATCCTAAGTGCTAGGATTATAGACATATGCCACCTCACTCAGTTTAGGTCATGCTATGTATTGACTGGATCCAGTGCATGTTAGCCAGCTACTCTACCCACCAAACCACATCCCCAGCATAGGTTCACCCTTCTCCAAGTAATCTACTCTATTTCAAACCCCACAGTGCAATGGAGCTTTATCCTATTTCACAGATGATGGAACTGAGACTCAAGCATCTTACAGAGATTGTACAGTTAGTGAATGAATGGTGTTTACTTTAACTACATTGCAAGTATCTGTGCAATGATAAATTGAAAAAAAAAACATTCTTTTATCAGAGGGTGCACCTAGGGGATGGTGCAAGATCCCTTGGAAGGGAAGGAGTGAAAATAAGCCTCAAAGATTGATAGATGGCCAAAAGCCCGTCCCTAAGTGTCTTAAACAATAATAGGAGTGATTACTGGTCACCATGGTCTGGATTTTTCTGTCTGTTGTTGCCTGCTGGATTAGCTTTGTCATTAGACTCTGCCTACTGCCCTCTGGACCCTCCAGCCTGGAAGCTATAGGATAATTGCAGGATTCTCTCTCTCTCTCTCTCTCTCTCTCTCTCTCTCTCTCTCTCTCTCTCCTCTCTCTCTCTCTCTCTTCTCTCTCTCTCTCTCTCTCTCTCTCCTCATCTCTCTCTCACTTATCTCTCTTACTGGGAAATCTCTTACTGGGAAATAAAAGATTATTCAGTAATTTCCCCTAAAGAATATGAATGAAATTAATGGAGAAGAAATTTGCGCAGAGTTAAATGAAGGCAAGAAAAGGGAAGACGTATGCTTGGCAGCCCCTCCGCATCTTCCAGCAGAGAACTGAGTCCGGTAAGGTGAGGGGAACAGAAACTCTCACAGCATGAGCAGTGGCAGCGGCTGGGGTGGGCAGGACTGGGACAGGAGGGTCAGGGTGCCAACAAAGTCTACTTACCAGAGCATCTCACTCTAAACCCATAAAGCCGCAGATGGGTAGCTCCCTCTTGGACTGCAGAAAGTCTCCTAAGAATGAGTTAGAAATCTGTATAGCATGCATGTTCATATCACTGAAAATAGGTAGTGATCCTCCCTATGGATGCTCCTGATGCCTTTTCTCTGGTCTGGAGCTGCATGAAGTCTATAACCTAGCAGCCCATTCATGTCTTTGGTATTTCCTCTCGTATAACATTAATTCTAAAAGTTAGCAATGTTCAATGATAGAGTACAAGGAGATGGAGAGAAGGCCCTAGGGGATGGGAGCCTGATGCTTTGTCCTGAGGCTACGGCCACTCGCTGTTTCACTGTCCTTCCATGAACCAATGCTTAGGTTTGCTGCAGGGCTTCTGCTTCTGGATGTCAATGCTGAGGTCAGGAATGGGGAGCTGCATTTAACCATCAAAGCAGAGAGTTCATGTGCTTATCTTTTTCTTTCTCAGGGAAGTGGCATAGGACATAATGAGAAAGAATGCCAAACTGGGAGTAATCAGGAGACGTGGATGTAGTCTGGATCCTACACAAACTGTTCCTTGGTTGGTTTCTTGCAAGTTTCTGTCATTTCTGCTATGGAGCCCTCAGAAAATGTATCCCCCACCCCCCAGCTTTCTTCAGGAAGAATTGTTTTACAGTGAAGCTTTGTTTTTCTAGCAGGGGCCCCGGGGTTGTGCTTTGGGAGGCTGCTTCTGCCGGTTTGAGCCAAATTAGATGTAACAGGTTCAAGGGGCTACAAGGAGACTCTGTTTGATAGAATTACATCCTGGATTTAGAGGGGCTTTGGGAGTCTTGAACATTTTGACCCTTTGAGTCCCACACTGAAATCATCCCTTAAGCTTGCTTCTGCCCAGGCTTCATTCCTCTGTGAATAGCACACCATCCTCACTCACATCTAGAATAATCTTAGGTTCCTTTCTGCTTCTCAGCACTCCCTGCTGGACTTCCTTTCTACATCCCACCAGTCAACCAAGTCTGTTATATCCAGATTTTATGTCCGAAGTCTTCTTTAACCCATGCCACCTTTTTTCATGTCCAGTGCTCCAATGTTATGTTCTGGATCACTGGGCTCTTTTTAATTTTTGACAATTTTATACACGTGTGTAATGTGTTGTGAATATATTAACCCCTGTTATCCTCTTAGTCCCTCTCATTCCTAAAGACTTCCTTCTTCCCATCTACCTTCCCTCCTGTGTGTGTGTGTGTGTGTGTGTGTGTGTGTATCTACCTTCCCTCCTATGTGTGTGTGTGTGTATCTACCTTCCCTCCTGTGTGTGTGTGTGTATTTACCTTCCCTCCTGTGTGTGTGTGTGTGTGTGTATCTACCTTCCCTCCTGTGTGTGTGTGTATCTACCTTTCCTCCTGTGTGTGTGTGTGTATCTACCTTCCCTCCTATGTGTGTGTGTGTGTATCTACCTTCCCTCCTGTGTGTGTGTGTGTGTGTGTATCTACCTTCCCTCCTGTGTGTGTGTGTGTCCCCTCAGGCAGCCATATGTTTTGTGTGTTCATGATTCCATTGGTCACGTCATACCCAGAAGATAGTGTTTTCCTGCCCTGTTTTCTGTGATGTTCCCCAAATCAACATTGGAGGGGCCTTAATGCAGATGTCCTGTTTAGGGCCTAGTGCTTACTGGAGTCTCTAACTGTGCAAGACATGTAAGATTTACTCAGCAAATGGATGTTAAATGAATGGAGAATGAGATCATGACACAGGTGAATGTTACTGGAGCAGACCCTGAATTCCCAACCTTCTGCTGTCTATGAGACAGACACCAGTTGGTATCTCTATGAATAATTATGGGAAAGAATGATTTCCTCTTGCCTCCAACTTACCATATGTCTGTGGTCATCTTATTTCTACCCCATAGAGATATTTAACAAGCACATGGAAACCTAACTGTTTGTTTCCACATGGAAGACCATCCCCCGGTCTTCCTGCATCCTTCCCCTGCTTCTCAAAGGTCTCATTTAACCAGCCTCATTTTGGCAGCCTCTGGGAAACCTGATCTAAGCCTGTGCAATGCTAGAACTGCCTGCTTAACAGCTTGGCAGGGAGGAGAGGCAATTGAATTACCTGCTTACACTTCTGATCTCCGAAGCTTATGTCTGAGCAAGGAGATAATAGAAGAAATTGTTAACACTGCTTGGGACTAGTGAGTCCACATGGCAGAGAGAATTATCACTTGAAAATGCTCACTTTCTTTGATGGTGAATCTCTTTCTCCACCACAACTGCCTCCCTTCCCTCAATTCCCCTATAAGAAACATCCCTTTACAGTATCTTTACTCCGGGTGCTTTCCCTCTGGAAACAGAAATACCTAGTTGACAGCTCCTAGCTCTCTGCCAGTTTGATAGCAGCCTAGGGATAGAAAAACAGGCCTATTCTAGAGGTGCCTCTGAGGAGATGATTTTAGGGAGCTGCAAGTCTACTATCTGCTCAGAAAATTCTCACCAGTGTGAGAGGGAAGGAGAGGGAATTCTTGGTGAGTTTCTCCTCTATATGCTGGAGGAATGAAAAACTGCTTCAAGTCCAGACCCTGAATTAGGTTAATGGTGGAGGTTTCTGGTAACGGGGGCTGGTGCAGGGGCAGGGAGTCCATCTCAGGTTGAGAGTTGTTCTTGAATGGCTTCTATCCAGTGTGTTTATTTATAAGCTATTAATAGAAACCATTAAAATGAGGGAGGCCAAACAACCTCTCTCAGGAAGCCCTACATCAGGGCTTCAAATTCCACCATGAAAGACCTATTTATAACATTAGAGATGAAACATAAATCCATGAATATTTTGTACAGGGTTCCTGCCAAGGGTCATTCATTCAGCACATGCTTTTAAGGCTGGGCACTGGGCTGATGCCTACAGATACAAAGAAAAGCAAGTCATATCATCCACAGCCACAGAGCTCACAGCCATGATGAGAACAGTGAGAGTTTAGACAGTGTTCATGACATGCCAGTCACCCTTGCTGTGACTCCTGAGCCACAGTCACTGAATTGACGTCATGGCTTCATGTGACTCTTACCCTAGTTATATAAATGAGTGCACTGGGATTCCAGTTTGTTAAGTGTCTTCCTGAATGCTACAGAGTTAATATATACAGAATTTAGAAACAATTTTCTTTAGAGTTATTGTGTACAAGGCATCTTGGGAGTGGAGAGAACAAGAGGAGTTGTTGGTAAGCAGGAGAGACACATGTCTCGCTTATGGCACCCATCTGCCTAGTGGCCTTTGGAAGTAAGCATCATTCTCTCCCAGTTATTCCTGTTAAAGAGCCCATGTTCTTAGGACTAATTTAATTTTATTATTTTTGACATAATGTCTAGCTCTCTCTCTCCTCTCTCCAGGTTCTCTATTTCTCACCTTCTTCTTTGATTATTGTTGTTTTACACATGCACACACACACACAGTGTACTGAGTCGTTTAGTGGTACTTGTGTGTGCATGTGCTTAGGGCTGAGTGCTTGGAATTAGATAACCCATCAGAGAGCTCATCCCTAGAGAAAAGTGATTCTTCCTCCTTCAGCATCCATTGATTGCCTACAGCTCTTATCTAGAGATGGGACCCTATGAAATGTCTCTCATCTATGTTGTACGTCCACTGGGGTTTTCATTATGCAGGTCTTGCATAGGCAACCATATTGCGGATTTCATGGGTGGGACTTGCCTATCATGCTGGGTTATACGGCATCTAGCAGCAGACGTTTTGGATTGTTATAGGTTGATCTCACCTGGGACGGGGAGGGCAGAGCCTAGGGCTATAGATGGTGTTTAAGATAATGTGGATTGACTTCTTGATTTCTCCAGGTCTTTTTTATTTTCTCAGAGGCGGAAAGGCAAATAGTTAATGAATGGCACACAGACATGGAGAGATTATTGGGAAGGTAGACTTCAGTTTCTGTATTTTCCTTATACACTGTGACCTTGATACTTTTTTTTTTTTTACTTTTGTTTATTCTAGCAGGTCAATTTTCATTTTAAGTGGAAGGAAACTTACTTCCTTCAGCTCCAAAGGAGTTTCAGAGGGTTCCCTAGGGAGAAAGTCTAGAGACCGTTCTGGATGTACACGCGGCTCCGTGCGGGTTCTCCTGGGATGCTCTCGGTTCTACCTTTCAACATGGTTTGGACCTCTCTTGCCTGATGATCCCAAGATTCATACTTCTGCTTCATCTCTGTGTGTTGAAAAGAGGATTTATTTTCTAAGTGATAAAACGTCCAGAATTTTCTACCATTGGTCTTATTAAGTTGCCTGTCTATTCCTAGAGCTGTGCTTAGGGAAATAATTAGCCTAGACCCATGTGCGGGAGACTGCAGTGAGAGTGAAGAAGTAGTGCATCCCCAGGGACTTTGGTGGATCTTAGGAAGTCGTGGTGATGTCCTTCATTGGAGACTTCAAGTGATGACACATATCGTAGCTCCTTTAGAGAGTATTTTGTCTCCAGGGCTAGCCTGTGTCTCTCTGTCTCCTTACTCATCCATATGCTTACTCTGTTTTCAGCAGTATGCCCAAGTGGTTCAAGGTATGAAGAATATGAAAGAATAGCTAAAATAAACGGCAGTAACTAGCTTTTTGGTTTAATATACTTTACCATATTAAAGTTAATTTATTTATAGAATTTATTTATAAATACATTTATTTACCTAGTAAGTGACACAAAAATCATGCATATTAACAGGATAGCCCAGTCGTTTGGTACTTATATATAAAATGGCTTTTGCGATGGTCCCTTAAGCTCCTTTATTTCTAAGCTGGATTTCCTATTCAGAGTGAAGACACTCAGCACATCATTGGTCCTACAGATGGTCCTGGTTAGGTGTCAGCATATGGAGAGTTATGTGGGTGGAGGGGCTGGTGTCAGGAGGCCTGTGTTGGAACATTGGACTGGAATCAGAGGGAAAATCCTGAGGCTTCAGTTGATGAAGGAAAATCTCCTTAACTGAAAGATGCAAAACTCTGGATGTGTCCCTGTACAGATGAAGAGTCCTAAAATGATTCAGGATGATAAAGAATCCTAAAATGATTCAAATGACTGGACACAGTCTTGAGAGGCATTTAAGGGTCTAGCAGCAGGAGAATCAGGGTTTTTTTCCTAGAAATTTCTCACTTCACCCCTGAGAAAGAGAGTTTGGTGGAAAAAATCTTATGTTTTTCAGCTGGGTGAGCTGGGATAATTTCCTTAGAATTCTGTGTCTAGATGTCTGAACTTATTTTATTTTATTTATTTATTTATTTTTGTATGTGTATGAATGTACTGTCTGCATGTAGGTTTGTGCACCCGTGTCCTGCAATGCCGCGGAGGTCAGAAGAGGGTCTCGGATTCCCCTGGAACTGGAGTTCTCCTGGAACTGGAGTTACAGATGGTTCTTAGCCGCCATGTGGGTGCTGGGGATCGAACCCGGGTCCTCTGCAAGAGCAGTCGGTGCTCTTAACCGCTAGGCTATCTCTCCAGCCCCTAGATGTCTGAACTTATAATGGGAGATAACAGAAATACCTGTGAAATAATGTCACCTGAAATTAGCACCAGCTTGGAGCTTATGGGGGACAATATATTGACCTTCAGTTTCCCTCATTCCCTCACAGTCTGTAAGTTCTGGTCTAGGTTCTCAGCTATAGGCTCCCTGTCAATTCAACACAAGTCTCTATAACACTAGGCATGTTTAATGAGTGATGGGAATTAAGTTTTGATGCAGGTTCTTCCTCACAGTGTAGACCAGCCCGGCCTCAGTCTCTTCTATTTCCCAAAGGCTGGGATTAAAGGAATGTTTTACCGTGCCTGGCATAGAAATTGACTTCTTACTTGTATATTATTTAAAAAAATTTATCATTTGCATCCAATCTCGAGAAAAGTAAATTATTGATTTATTTCAACCTTCCTTTGCTATAGCACAAATCCTGGGTGAGAGATATTTTTAAACAACTCCCTACTCTGCCCTTGACTAACTTATTTTGGGAAGTGAATTAAACATCTAATCTCAGTATAAAGATCTATAAAATGAGGATAGTGATACCTGCCTACAAAGTTATTGTGAGTAGCTGAGACAGTTCATACAAAAGCTGACTCTTGTTATGATCCATATATGATCAGTGCATAGTCTTTGGGGTTTCAGAATTTAAAACTTCTGGTCGCATACCTCCTCCATGGCTCTTATAATCTTTCCACCCTTTTTTCTGCAATTGTCCTTGAGTCCTGGGTAGGTGGAGTTTAATACAGGAGTTCTGCAAACTCTTATTCTCTATGCTTTTGGCCATTTGTATCTTTTTGTGTTCATGGGTCATCTTCTTAATGTGTGTGTGTGTAGACTCTAGATAGGATGATTAGACCTCTGTGGGTGAAGTTGTACTGAGGGACATCTGGGAACACTAACCTGATCTAATAGGGCTTAACACAAATGACTGAATGCATAAGTTCCAGTGTGGGGGGCTATGGGAGGGAACCAATGGGGAAGGGGATACGAAGATGATTAAGAAGTTCTTTATGAAATACACGAGTATGCAATAAAAAGTTATAAAAGTAAGTAAATAAAAGAAAGGCTGGAAAGAAAAGAATTTAGAACATCACTTCCATGCATGGCTGTCCCTGGAAGGCTATGGGCCCAGAGAGCCTTACCTGGTGATGCAAATGCATGTGAAATCCAAGTCCCCAGAGCAGTACCCCGGTGGCTTCTCTGAGCATCGTCTGAGACAGCTACCAACTTGTTCTTTGGGATGCAGAGATGTGGGATACTTCTTTGATTTGTTTGCAGAAGGGAATTACTACGCTGGATGTGAGGTTGGATTTTTTTTAATTTTTTTTTAAATTTTATTGATTTCTGTATGTGTATGAATGTACTGTCTGCATGCAGGTTTGTGCACCTGTGTCGTGTAATGCCGCGGAGGTCAGAAGAAGGTGTCGGATTCCCCTGGAACTGGAGTTCTCCTGGAATTGGAGTTTCAGACGGTTCTCTGCCGCCATGTGGGTGCTGGGGATCGAACCTGGGTCCTCTGCAAGAGCGGTCGGCACTCTTAACTGCTAGGCCATCTCTCCAGTCCCGTGAGGTTGGATTTTACGGACCTCAATTGTTCTCAATTCTGAGATTCTCTGTGTTCAAGATCCCTTTTCCAGTTGATAAATTATCTTTATAATTGATATTGAGGTGACCTTTAGTCAGTTACTTGGGCCTTCCATTCCTCATTTTTTAATTTTTTGAATGGTATTAATTCTACTCTCACAACTTAGGATGGTTGTGAGGTTTAAATGGAAGTGCATGTACCATGCTTAAACTCAGTAGGGTTAGGTATTCATTCATGTTCACTCATACCTAGTTATCTTCTTTAGAAACCCAATAGGGTAGCACTTCTTGACTTTCTTGTCATTGGAAGGAATCATGTAGCCAAATCTGGCCAATGAATTATGAGCCAATTTCATGTCTGTAACTCGTTGACCAGAACCTTTAACTACTGACATGTAGCTTTTTTTTTCAAAGCCAATTTTTATTGAAGCTCTGTGCATTTCATAAAAAATTTCAAATCGAATCTGTCCCCCTCTGTGACCCTCCACCCCACCAGAGCTCATGCATTCTGCCAAACATGTTTTTCATCTTTTTCTCAGTCTCTCTCAAAATTCTCCATGCAGAACTTTACTGTTTCGAGCAGAAGTTGACCATTTCAGTCAGTTCTTTGACCCGGTCTTTCTGTTGTTACTCCTTCCAATATGCATCACTCAAAAATATGCACATATACATGGCACATATATCATAGGTTTTAGCATTTTCAGCTTATGATTTTTTTATGTGTATGAATGTACTGACTGCATGTAGGTTTGTGCACTCGTGTCCTGCAATGCCATGGATGTCAGAAGAGGGTATCGGATTCCTCTGGAATTGGAGTTGTCATGTTTGAAGTCTCCTCCTTGGCACGCCCAAACCACCATCAGTTCTGCCCTTGTGTTCCACACTGGGGTTTTCCCTTCCCATGGTCACCAAATGAGGCCCAGTAAGCACCGAGTCCTGTCTTGATCTTCCTGTACTGGTCTCCGTGATACAGCCTGGGTAGTTCAACAATGGCAGTCTATACTCTGAAGAGGCTGAAACCCCAGTAGTAGCTCAGTCCACAAGTTGGATGTCTCAGTAGTCCCCATCTGGCACTGAAGATTTGGAGGATTCTTGGAGAGACATGAGTCTTCAGTCCATATTGGAAGGTTGAAAAGCTGTGTCTCATGTCTTTGCAGGATGGCAAAAGCAGTGGCAGCCATAGGGTAGCTGCACTTGCTGGTAAGACAGGTGTGCTTTTGTTTTTTTATGTTTTTTTTTTTTTCATCCATTTCTTCTAGGTTTTGAAACTTGGTAGAGTATAGGTTTTTGAAGTGTTCTTGTATGATTTTATGGATCTTTTCCTTGTCTGTTGTGATATTTCCCTTTTCATCATGGATTGTATTGATTTGGAGTTGTTCCTTCTTTCTTTTGGTTAACTGGGCTAGAAGTCTGTCTATCTTGTTTATTCTTTCAAAGAACCAACTTTTGGATTCATTGATTTTTTTTTGTATTGTTTTCTTTGTTTCTATTTCATTGATTTCTGCTCTGATTTTTGTTATTTCGACAGGTGAGCTTTTGTTAAAGCTACTGTATATTCAGCATGATGTCTGCTTAGCCTGAGTCCTGATGTTTTAGGCCAATATATAATGGTGTTCAGTATGAGGAGGAAATAACTTTTGGTGTATGGAGGCCCTTAGGTTTTGGAGGTGTGTTTCCATTACTTTGCAACTTAACCTACATTTGATTGATAAATTGTGTTTAATCCAAGGTAACAGCTGATGTTGCTTGGGCCCTTGCTATGAGTAACATTAAGTATTTGCTCATATTTTGCAACAATACCCAAGAAGGTATGTATTATTCTTAACCTCATATTTAGGTAGGAAACTAAGGTCAGAAAAGTGAAGTAACTTGTCCAAGGTCTGCGAGCTGCCAAGTGATAGGATAATATAAACCGACATCATGTGATCTCAGAGATTGTGGTTTTTTGTTTTTTTTTTTTTTTGAGACAGGGTCTTCCTGTAGCCCCAGCTGGCCTGGAACTCACTCTTTAGACCAGGCTGGCCTTGAACTCACAGAGATCTACCTGCTTCTGCCTCCCATGTGCTGGGATTAAAGACGTGTGCCACCATGCCCAGCTGTTTGTATTCTTAACCACTGTTTTGTAGCTGGCAGGCTCAGCTAATGTTAATTCTCCTTTCCCTTTCTTTTGACCTGCATCCTTCCTAGTCATATTTGGAAGTGATCTCCTTCATTAGCTATTACTCTTCAGACTGGTGGTAAGTTTAGGAAGCAGCAGAGTGGCTAGCTGTGGCATCTAATGCCAAGGTTATCTCAGGAAACCTCTCATTTTCTTTACTTTGTGTGACCACACTTTAGTTTTCAAACTATTATTTCAATCTTTAATGTGGCCTGAAAACAAACATTTTTCCTTCCTACCTTTGCTTGGAGTAATTTAGACGATTATGTTGGATCAGGCTTTCTCAAAGTAGAACTCAAGACAGGGACTTGCTTATGTGATTTGTTGGGAGAAGATGCTCTAGAAAGAGCTGTAAGGAGGCAAGGGAGGCAGAACAGGGCAAGAGACAGAGCTGAGGTGTGGTGTCCCAGGCCTCATCCCAGCCTGATGCCACAGAGAGGGCAGAAAACGACTTGTACTAGAGATCTTATCATAAGGTGAGTGAAGGGCTGAGCTCTGTATCAGTGTCACTGGCTCTGGGTGTGACCGTCCAGCTACCTTCAGATAGAGAGTCCTCTAGAGAAGGCAGCGGGGATGACGAGGTATCAGGCAACAGCTGTATCAGTTTGGGGATGGATGATGCGACTATCTGCTAATGGAGATCTTCAAGGCCAGCGGCTCTTCCTTTTTGAGTTTGTGTTTTTTTCTCTGGGAGACTGAATGGGTCAGACAACAGAAAAGGAATGAGTGTTTATGCAATGGTGGAATGTGATTTCAGCAAGGTGACTAGATTTCAAGCTCCCTAAAATGGAAGCCTTGAACTGCTGTGGTCTGAATGTTGTGTTCTCCCCAGTTTCTATGTGGAAGCTAAATGTGATCATGTTTGGAGGCCTTATGGTGTAAAGTTAGATGAAGTGATGGTGGAGTCCTTGTTATATCAATGTGTCATGGAAAAAATGACCTCTTTTTCTTCCTCCCTCTCTCAGTTTCAAGGACTAAAGGCCTTATGACCACATAACTGGGAAAAGGCTCCCTCTGAGAACTTAATCATGCTTCACTCCCTGTTCTTGAACTTCTAGTTTTTAGAACCATGGGAAATAAATGTTGATTGTCTAAGTCATCCAGTTGGTGCTATTCTATATAGCAATTGAAATGAAGATGTTTGCTCTTTTAAGTCTAAGACCTAATTTGCACATTGTTACATCTATGAGTAAAACAAATGAGTTGTCCAATTCTGCACCAAAAGAAGATTCATTTCTGATCTGCTTGTGTGTACTGCAAGAGGAGGAATTATTGCCAACCATGTTTGGGGACTCTCTCTCTCTCTCTCTCTTGATTACATCATTACAGCCTATTAATAAACAAAATTATCTCATGAGAAATTTAATTATTACTATTCTGATGGGTGGCTGCATTTGAGCCACACATATTTACCATGACAGCCAATACCCTATAGTCTGGGTTAGAAGTTGTAGACATTGGGGCTGGAGAGATGGCCTAGCAGTTAAGAGTGCCGACTGCTCTTGCAGAGGACCTAGGTTCGATTCCCAGCACCCACATGGCGGCTGAGAACCGTTTTTGACTCCAGTCCCAGAGGAATCCGACGTTCTCTTCTGACCTCCGCGGGATTGCACGACGTGGGTGCACAAACCTACATGCAGACAGTACTTTCATACACATAAAATAAATTTTCAAAAAGTTGTAGACACAATGTCCTAGGGGACCTTGTGCTTCAGATGGGCCCTGAATGGAGACAGGCAACATGCTAAGGAAAAAAAAAAGAGTAGATCTACTTAACATTTTGATGTTTGCCACCCATATGAGGGTGGCAAACTCAGGAGGAGGTAGGTTGGGAGGTTGGGAACCCTAATTTTAACTGCTAAATTGATCTAGGATTGTCAGATGAGGTAATTTAGCCCTCATATGAGTATTGGGGTTTGACTTTTTAAAAATACATTTTATATTTTTATTTTTAATTAAAAATTTTTTTATTTATTATTTTTTATGTGTATGAGTGTGCTATCTGCATGTAGGTTTGTGCACCCGTGTCGTGCAATGCTGCAGAGGTCAGAAGAGGGTGTCGGATTCCCCTGCAACTGGAGTTAAAGATGGTTCTTAGCCACCATGTAGGTGCTGGGAATCGAACCCGGGTCCTCTGCAAGAGCAGTTGGTGCTCTTAACTGCTGAGCCATCTCTCCAGCCCCCTATTTTTATTTTTATGTGTACAAGTGTATTGCCTGCATGTGTGTAATTGCACCCATGTCATGCAATGCCCAAAAAGGTCAGAGGAGGCACCAGATTCCTTGGAACAGTTAGCAGTGGTGTTAGCCACCATGTAGGTGTGGGAATCAAACCCAGGTCCTTGGCAAGAGCAGCCAGTGCTCTTAGCCACGGAGCCATCTCTCCAGCCCCTGGGGTTTGTCTTATATATTGTAATCAGATTGTTGTGTGTAACTCACTTTTTATGAGCTCTGGTAAATCACTTTAGTCCAGTTTGAAAGTTAACATTGTACTTTACTGCTGAATTTCCATTTGCAGTAATAGCTAATTCCTTGACTTTCACGTCCATGCTGAGTTACAATCACTTGGAGGCAGGTGGATCCAGGTAGGAGCTTTTGCTTCTATTAACTCGTCCATGGTTAGGACCAATCATCCTGAAGGCCACTGGAGTCGTTGAAGATTAGCCAGTTCATAGACAGTTGTATTCTTGTAAAATGTGACACTTTTGTCCACTGGACTTTCAGTTAAATGTGAAATAGTGTGAACTTAGTATTTCTATTAAGTGATGATAAGTGCCTTGGTGACAAAATACAAGGTCATTATCGTAACAAAGAAATAAGAACTGGCTGGGGGAAAAGACTGGAATTACCTGGACTCCTGCTGCAGCCTTACAACAGGTCCCAACAACAGAGCTTTCAAACTGATCCCATCCATCAACCCCCTAAGCTGATCTCCTGAGATGCACACACAGCCATGCCACCTCCTAGCTTGAGGCCATCATGATGCCCAGCACCTGTGGAATAGAGTACCGACTCTGTTGTTTGGCCTTCCAGGCCCTCTGTGGGCTGGCCTAAGTGCAGCTTCATCTTGACTTGCTGCCTGTCTTTTATGTTTTTTCTATTTTCTTTCCCTTTGCTCGGAACTTGATTTCTTTTGCCTATGTTACTCCCTGTCATGTTGGAAGACACACCACAAGCATGCCCTGCTCTAAACCTCAGCAGATGTTCTCCAGCTCTGCATGATGTCCTGACTCATTGCTTCACTTGTCACATTGTTTCTCATTACATATTCATGTCTGGAGTTGTACCTCTAGACAGACTGTGGGCTCCTTGAAGGCAGAAACCTGACTTAATAATGTTGGTATCCCCGGCAATGAGCATAATAACTGGCTGGCCCAGAGGTAATATTTAGTGTTTATAGAATTAATGAACTTGTGGAAATACATATTTGAGTTGTCACAGAAATGCATGAGCAGTAGAGATTTGAAATTTCTACATTGAATATGAATTTCTTTTTAGATAACTAGATTCCTGTTTCAATATTACATATTTGTATCGAAGTTAGTACTAGGGTTCACCATAAAGGTTAAATTTGTATGGCTTGGGCCAAAAGCCCAAGAAAACACAAAGATATACTTTAAGTTATTTTCACCTGTAGCATTAACCAAGAAACTAAGCTAAATCTTCATAACTGAATTTGAGTTTTATCATATGTCTGAAAGTTTTCTGTGTTATAAATTAGTGAGGTGATCTTTTCCTTTGTGTTGGTACTTTGGGGGCTGCTAAACCTCATTGGGGACAGTAAACCTTTGTGTCTTCAGTGCTCCCTGGAGATCATTCTGCCTTTAAAAATAAAGTCTGGGAGGGGGCTGGAGAGATTGCCTAGCGTTTAAGAGCTCTGACTGCTTTTGCAGAGGACCCGGTTTGATCCCCAGCACCCACATGGCGGCTGAGAACCATCTGTAACTCCAATTCCAGGAGAACTCCAGTTCCAGGGGACTCCGACACCCTCTTCTGACCTCTGCGACATTGCACGACATGGGTGCACAAACCTACATGCTGACAGTACATTCATACACATAGAAAATAAAAAAAATAAATAAAAAAAATAAAGTCTGGGAATAAGATCCAGAGGTAGAAAAAAGAAGGGAAATTATATTTCCATGCATTTTACAAAGCACACAAACTCCTAAGAAAGAGGAGGAGGGTCTCTAAGCCCAGCAAGTGGGTCTTGTCTTTAAGGGAAGATGAAGGCATGCAACTCCAAATAGGCTTGGAGTCAGGGAGATGTCAGAGTGGCCTGTGCAAGTGGGACAAACTGGGATGCTGTTAGGTCTTCAGAAACAAGCCCTTATCTAAACCCTTGTGTTCCACGTGCATGTCCTGTGAAATTATTCATGTGGTAATGATAATAATACTCTTAATAATGGCAATTTGCATATATTGGATGGTTTCTATACACTGGTTACCAGGCCAAGCTTTTCATCTGGTTGACTTCACTTCAATTCACTGTTTTATGAGGTGGAGGCATTTTAATTTTATGTTGCAATGAGGCACTAAAGAGGCAAAGAAACCTATCCAAGACTGCATTGATAGTAAGTGGAGGAGTTGGGATATTAATCTAGGCAGTCTAATGCCCTAACCATGACATTTTACTACTTTCTAAACAATATTCACAGTAATGAGTATAGTTAATGGTATGAGGTGCTAACTCTGTGCTGGACACATTGGCAATTTCTTTATGAGGAGTCACCTCTCAATACCACCTCTGGGGTAATTTGTTATTATTCCATTTACTTCAGTGATAGAGACACTGAGACTTAGATTCAGTCACATATCTAAGGTCACACAGCTGGCTCACAGAAGACCCACCAGAGGAAACACTAGCCTCACTTTTTATTTGGTTCAGAGTGTATTCTCTACACCTCAATCTAGATAACGTATCAGTTTTCATCTCTCTTTTTTTAAATTTTTTAAATTTATTTTTGTATGTGTATGAATGCACTGTCTGCATGTAGATTTGTGCACCCGTGTCGTGCAATACCGCGGAGGTCAGAAGAGGGTGTCAGATTCCCCTGCAACTGGAGTTCTCCTGGAATTGGAGTTACAGACGGTTCTCAGCTGCCATGTGGGTGCTGGGGATCGAACCCAGGTCCTCTGCAAGAGCAGTCAGCGCTCTTAACTGCTAGGCTATCTCTCCAGCCCTTCATCTCTCTCTTTAAAAAATTTATGTATATGGGTGTTATGCCTGCATGTATGTACGTGCACTCATGTCACGCGATGCCTGTGGAGGTCAGAAGAATGCATCACATCGCGTGCAAGTAGAGTTACATATGGTTGCCATCTGCCATGTGGGTATTGTGACTGGAACCTGGGTCCTGTGCAAGAACAGCTGGTGCTCTTAGCCACTGAATCATCTCTCCAGCCCTTTCATCTCTCTTTTTTAAATGATATTTTATTCTTTGAAAGTTCTATATGTTTATACAATGTATTGATCATATTCATTCTGCCTCTTCCTAGTGCCCCGTCCCCATCTCAGTCCCAACTTAATGTCCTCTTTTTCTTTTTTGTTTTTATTGTTAATAACCCCTTCAGTCCAGGTAGTGCTGCCCGTATTGACTGAGCGCACAGCATGGGATACCTAGCAGTAGCCATATTTCCAAAGGCCAGTGATTCTCCCTCCTCCGAAAGCCATCAATTGCCACTAGCGCTCCTGACAGGGGTGGGTCCTTGGGGATCTTCTCCCATACATGCTGGAATTTTGCTGGCTTGGTCTTGTGCAGGTCCTGTGTGGGGACCATGGCTGCTGTGGAATGATGTGAGGAACAGCCCAGAAGTTGGCATTTGACAGCTCTCCTCCCCATCCACTGGCTCTTAAATGCTTCCTGCCTCCTTTTCTGTAAATTTCCCCGAGCCTTGGGTGGTGGAGGTTAGTGTCGATGACCCATCCATACATGTGTACTTAGAGTTGTGCTTGGCACTTTGACTAGTTGTGAGTCTCTGCACTAACTGTCACCCACTGCAAATAGGTTTCTCTGACCAAAGTTGAGAGCAGCACAAACATATGACTATAAACATAAATATTTAGAGTATGACCATTTAGCAAAGCAACATATACCCTAGGTTCCCTGCGAGGGCTTAGTATCTCTCCTGGCTTTGGGTTTATAGTACCAGATACATGATTCTTCTTGTGGAGCTGTCTTCCTATACAACCCAAAAGCAGTTGGGGGAGTGAGGAGATGGCTCAGCAGTTAAGAGCACTTACTGTTCTTCTAGCGGACCCAGGTTCAGTTTTAAGCATCCATGTGGAAGTTCCAGGAGATCCAACGCTCTCTTCTTGCCCCTCTAGTTTTGTACACATGTGCACTTAGGTACATGCAGGCAAAACACTCATCTACATAAAATATAAATAAACAAAAAACTAAGAAAGCAGTTGGTTACCCCTACAATGGTCATGCCACTATTGTACCAGTGGTTACATTTTGCCATATGATAGCATGTGGGCTTCAGTGCTCAGTAAGAAGATTATACTTGTTCTCTCCAAGCCTGGATAGCACCTTCTGGCACTATGTAAGGGTCAAGGACAAAAATAGAATTTCCATCTTATCGAAAGGCCAAGACCATGTGGTAGTAAAGAGTGTGGTGGACTCTGAGCCCTAACAGGGAAATGTGAACTGGAAAAGCAATCATGGTAGACAAGTAAGAAAACTACAAGGAATAGATCTAGAGACTGTGTATAGGGGACCCTGGTTTAGTGTGCTGATTGAAGCCAGAGCCTCATCTGATAAATAATCATCTGCATTAATTACTTTAGATGGGTGACTGTGGCAATCTGACTCTCTGAAGCCTTCAGTGCCATTGTCAGTCAGGACTTTACAGAGGGGTGTGTGTGTGTGTGTGTGTGTGTGTGTGTGTGTGTGTATTAATTGCATTAAGACATGAGTTCTTTGGGAGAAAGAAGAATTCTTGGTGGGTGTAGAGCTTTTGTACACAGAAGATTAAAAAAAAAAAGGTGAAATGAGGCCATTTGCCTCAAGTTGACCTGAAAGTCTAAGCAGAAAAATAAGGAAGATATGTGTATGTATAATATTCTCAAGAGTAGTTTGACTGCTTAGTGGATTTTCAAACCTTTCTAAATTATAAAAATCTAGAAATATTTTCAAAGTCACAAAACCTTGATGAATCAGTTAAATTGTCATAATTGTGATACAGGGAAGACAACAGAGAAAAATTTATATTGGTTTGCAACCAGGGATTCCTGCCTTGCCATGTGAGTCCCAGTTGCTAGAGATATGATTATTAATAATAAAGTCAAGAAGATGTTATTGAGAGAGATGCAATAAAATGTATCTGCCCTTTTCATCATACACCTTATCTGGGTCACCACGAAACTAATGTGAACATTTTCCACCTCCAGGCAAGCTTACCTTGTGGTTCTGTCATTTGTTGCACTTGGGAACAAATGTGCACCCCTGAGGTGAGGATGGAAGAAAGATGGGCAGACAAAAGAGGACCTAGGAACTCAGTCCATTAAGAATGGATATTCTCACCTAAGAACTATGAATTTTAACATCACACATATAGGGCCACTTCTGTTTAATAAATGCCCCATAGATCTGGGTAGTGACAATTGGAAAATCCTGGGTTAGTGAGAAGAACTTTGATAGCTTAATGTCTCCGTGTCTAGTACAGGAAGCCCAAGGCCAAAGTCTTGGCTTTCATGCGCAATGTCTGGGCCTTGATTCAGACTTTCAAATGGTTTATCAAATATGGATCCAGAGGGACTTATCAGGGAAAGAGCACCCTTTATCTCCAGTGCAAAGGCTTCCTGGTGATGACTTACTGAGACCAGGTAGTAAACTTGATTGCCATATGAATAGCTTGGCATGGAGACTCATCACTCCCATGCTTAGACTCTCTCTGTTGGAGATGGGAGCTCCTTGCTGGAACTACTGATTGATATTGAATTATTTGCAATAATACCCATTGGGGCTGGAGAGATGGTTCAGCAGTTAAGAGCACTGGCTACTCTTCCAGAGGACCCAGATAAAGGATTCAAGTCCCGGGATCCACATGGTGGCTGTGGTGGTTTGAATGAGTATCCCCCATAGGCTTTGGGTGTTCAGACATTTGTCTCCAGTTCGTGGCACTGTTTTTGGAGGTCTTAGAAGGTGTGGCCATGCTAGAGGAAGTATGTCACTGGGAGCAGGCTTAGTGAGTTTAACAAGCCTTGTGGTCTCCAATCACCCTCTCTCTGCTTCCTGTGCTCATTGCGAGATGTGACCTTGGTTTGCTGCTCCAGTTTCCAGCTGCCATGCCTCCCACCACAATGGACTCTAATTCCCTGGAACCATCAATCATAAGCTCAAATAAACTCTTCCTTTTATAAGTTCCTTGGTCATGGTGTTTTATCACAGCAACAGAAAAGTGACTAATACAGTTATTTGGTACCAGAAGTGGGGTGTTGGCTGTGAAGAACCTGACCATGTGGATGTTTGGAGAAATGTGGAAGACTTTGGAACTTTGGGCTAGAGAAGCTGTTGACTACTGTAAGCAGAGCTTAAGGGGTCATTTTAGTAGAAGCCTGGAAGAAAGCATGGCTGCAAAAAATGTAGTTCCAGAGGAAAATAAAGACTTAGGCAGCAACCAGGATATTTTGATAAAGAGTCTGGCAGCAGTTTGCCCACAGCCCAAATGCTTGCCTGATGCTAAGTTGAAAAGCAATGGACTGATGTCTTTGGCAGAGGCTATTTCAAGACAGCCTAACGTAGAAATGGTGGCGTGGCTTTTAATGGTGAATATTGTGCAGATCTACAGTGAAGAAGAGCAGATGGGGCAGAAAGAAATGCAGAATGTACAGTTTGGATCTGAAAACTGCACTAGGAAGATTAAAGGTGGGCCAAGGCATGTGAAGAAGAGGCTCCCTTTCATAAGGAGACTAAAGTGATTAAGGAGAGGCCTGGAGATTTACAAGTAAACAAAAGAATCAGTACCTTCAGGGCAAGACCACACCCAGCTAATCCTCCAACAAGTCCAGGGCAAAGAAAAGTTGCAAATGTGGTTGAAATAGGCCAGAGTCCATCCCGAACTTGCAGCCAGATTTGGCAATTTCATTCACGTGGTCCTGGCTTTAGAGGCACGAAGTTTGCAAGAGTGAAGGGGTCTTCATTTCTTCCTCCATGGTTTCAGAGAGCTGCCAAGGTCAGGCAGAGTGCAGCAGGGGCATCCCTGAATAAAGAAGGCCCTGATAGGCCATTGTGTGAAGCTGTGAATGTGAAGCCTGGTTGGCAGCAGAGACCCCAAGAAGACATTCGAGATGCCAGACCTGTAAGATATTTGCCAAGGAGAGCTGCATACAGGGAGTGGTACCAGCCTAAGAAAGAGATGTATGTTGCAAGCAAAGCTGGAAGAGCTGAGCCATCTAAGCCCTTTGGAAGTCAAGTCCCAGAAGTTGCACATGGAGCTATTGGACTTGGAGTTTGCCCTGCTGGTTTTCGGTCTTGTTTTGGTCTAGTATTTCCTCACTATGCCTCTATTCCTCCCTTTTGGAATGGGAATATATATTCAGTTCCACTGTAAGTTGGGAGTTTGTAATTTGTCTTTTGATTTTACAGGAGCTTACAGTTAGGAGATTGGCCTGAGTCTCAGAAGACTTTAGACTGTAGACTTTTGAATGACATTGAAACTGGTAAAGACTATGGGGACTTTTAAGATTGGACTAAATGCATTTTGCATTTTATATGGTCATGAGCCTATGGGGGCCAGCGAGTGGAATGTGGTGGTTTGAATGAGTGTCCCCCATTGGCTTTGGGTGTTCAGACATTTGTCTCCAGTTGGTGGCACTGTTTTTGGAGGTCTTAGAAGGTGTGGCCATGCTAAAGGAAGTGTGTAACTGGGGGCAGGCTTAGTGAGTTTAACAAGCCTCGTGGTCTCCAGTTGCCCTCTCTCTGCTTCCTGTGCTCATTGCGAGATGTGACCCTTGGTTTGTTGCTCTAGTCTCCAGCCACCATGCCTCCCGCCACAATGGATTCTAATTCCCTGGAACTGTCAATCATAAGCTTAAATAATCTCTTCCTTTTATAAGTTCCTTGGCCATGGTGTTTTATCACAGCAACAGAAAAGTGACTAATACAGTGGCTAACAACCATTCAGTTCCAGGGGATCCAAGACCCTCTCTGTCCTCTGTAGGCTTTGCATGGCACAAATGCACTTACATACATGCAGGCAAAACACTCATACACAAAATAAAAATAAATAAATAAATAGCTAAATAAAATAATACCAAACACCCTGCTGCTTCAACATGAAGATAAAAAATAGTTAAATTATAATGCCTAATATTATAATGCCATTAAAAACTATTTCTGTAAAAGATTTAAAATTTGGATATAAGTAGCTAGATAGTTGATGTCCAGGTAGGTTGATTGTTGATTGCTCGTGGCACACAAATATCCTTCTATAAACTACTATCTTGATGTTTTAAAGTATATCCTGCCCTCTAGTCCTCAAATATGTTCTTTAGCAAAACATGCAAACACTCTTCAGTGGTTGTCTCTGAGTACCAGAGGTTTTAATTTTCTGATTTGAACTTTTTGCTTGGCCTTTTTGTGTTTGTTTGTTTGCACTTATAAGAAATGAAAATAACTAGTGCTCGATATTGGTGTGTTGTTCAGCCCATGTGCAGTACTAGAATGGTGGCTTGTTACTAGATGCTCTGCTTATTAGTTAGTGTTAGCTTCTGAATCCAGAGCCCACAAGTTGCCCCGCCTTCTTACCAGGAAGAGATCAAAGTAGAAATGCCTGTGGGAGGAAGGCAAGGGCTGTGGCCACCACCTTTGCTGTCCTAGCACTTCTGCCTTTCTTTCTCTGGCTACATCTCTTCATCCTTTAGGGTTTGGCTAATTAGTACTTCCCTAGGTAACCCTCCCCAGCCCTTGGATATGACTTGGCTTGGCTTTTCCTGTCCCACTTCAGAACTCTTCTCATGGTTAGTATTTCACATCCATTCTTGAGGTTGTTAGGTGAACACATAGCTCATCTGACTTGCAAATTTTATCCACACAATCATCTCAATTGATAGTCATTTTTTTAATATCCCCTATTACTGGCAAATAGTATAGTAGCCCCTCAGATATATTTGGTAAATGAATGAAGAACCTCTCCCATGTGAAGGTTTTGCATGATTTGGTGGGGATCCAGATCTAGAATTTTGAGATGCATTCATAGCTGATAGTGTTCCCAGGAAGGAAACTTCCTAGCAGAGTCCCTGGGTTGTTTTGTTTTACTGGGAAAGAATAGATGATTCAACACATCCGAGAGCTGAGGCTTTGCATTCTAATGTGGCTGATCGATCCAGAAATCAATGGATGCCTACTTATCCAGTGTAGCCATGTGCCCAGCACAGTGCTGGGGGCACTATGACTTCCTAGGAGTAACTTTGTCTCCTTCTTTCATTTCCTGCCATGAGGCAGTTAAGACTTGCAGAAATCAGAACTGGAGGAGGGTTGAGAGTGCATGCTTGCAATGAGTGTCCAGTGAAAGGCTGGGGTGGCCTCTGGCATCTCGGTCTCTAGCATCATCATTGTGTGTCCTAGCATCCTGAAACCCAGAGTTGGTCCTCCTCAAGAGATGAAAATGCTCCTGAAAGTTATTGCAAAGATTTTATCCTAAAAACAAACAAATTCACAAGACATCTACCTAAACTTCCAAGCATGAAATAGAAAAGCAAATTGTTCCCAGACAAAATTATCACAGTTAGAGGCTCAGAATTATCTGGATTCTATAGGTTTCTGCAGTTTAAGGAACAAGAAAGTTTAGCTCTAGATTAATTAGCATTTCCCCCTCTTGAAATGTGACAACATATTTGTCCCAGAGAGTGTATAAAAAAAAAGAAGGAGACTTCTCTATCACACATACATGGAAACTGAGGACAGGAAGAGGATGACAAGGGTAACAGACGCTGCTGGGGGAAGCACCCGTGTACCAAAACCTACCACTCATTTTCAGCATCTAACCTGCTTTTCTGCTTCTTGACTCTGTGATCTAAGTCCACATTTAAGGAGAAAACTTAACCAGCCCATGCGCATACCCTACCAGGAATTCTCACAGCTTCTTTGCTGTCATTATTGGGAAGGCAGAGCAGAGCCATCCTTGAAAGTACAGGAATTCATCAAGGTTGGGCTTGTAGTACTCTGCTCCTATAATGGGCTTGGGTTTGTCTACATGAGGAAGGCAGGGAGTCTGTGGGAAAGCAGAAAGAAGTCTGGAGATGAAACCTGTTTTTAAAATCAGGGATCTTAGGTACTGCTGACTCTTAGCTGTTGGTGGAAACATTTACAGTACTCTGGCTTGCTCTCTACCTCCTCAGAGGCAACGTCATTTTCTGGCTAGAAAGTAATACATCTGCATTTATTCTGAAAAATCCTTTCATGTCCACCTCATTAGAACTGTCTAGTTAGGGTCTGTTAGTAAAGGACTGGCTGTATTATTATGGGAAAATCCAGGATACTTGCAGTAGGAGGAAAGTTTTCTGCTTAAGGAAACATATTTCCCCTAGGGGTAGAAATATAGGAACAAGCTTATGCAAAAACTTCAGGCTCTGGAGTCAGAGCATTCTATGTGCATTGCAAAAAAAAAAAAGGCAATTAATAATCTAGATGGGAGAAAGATATATCAAGCTATAGTATATTAAATATATTATACATATAAGTTATTTAATACAGGTCCCAAGGGAGATAATGATAGATTTATATAATACGCTTATAATGATATATATAGCATATAGATATATATATTAGTATTATACTAGTATAGTTCGTCCCTTGGGATGATTATATATATATATATAATATATATATATACATATAATCTCCCTTGGGATGTTCTTTAATGGACTAAAGTCATCTCTGACCCAGTGTGTGAGACCTCCCCAGGGGTTCCAGGTAAGAGATCTCTGTCTCTGTCTGGAAGAGTCTTTTTTTCCCCCTTTTTATATTTTTACATTTTTATCTTTTATCTTTTATCTTTTACATTTTCTTGCCGTCTAATTGTGGCATCAGTGAGAAAAATCCAGTAGATGCTTGTTTTCCTTGCTGGGTCCCTGGGTCATTTCCACCTACATCTCAGTGTGACGCCCTCTGGCGGTGGGGCTGTGCTCCTCTCATCAACCCACCAGCCTTCTAGAGATCAGGAAGGATCTGAACACACAGTTGGAACAAAGCAAAATGTTTAAGTACCTGTCATCCTCCTACTGTGGGTTTTGACCATTTCTTTCAGTAAGCAGTTTAATTATTTATGGGAGGACATTCATAGAGCTAGAGGAAATGTCCCATAAAGCATTTATCAAGGAATCAGTCTTTGTAATCTGAGACATCCCTACAGCAAAAGCAAAGTATCTGGCCAGATGATTCAGGTATTACCTCTGAGAAGCAGCAGGATGAGGCATTGGAGTTGGTGGGGTTTGAATCATCATGGTTTACTCATGGAATGAACCTAGACTTTGTAAGAAGTACATTTGTGAGTCATGTAATATGTGGCCCTCAAAAACATACAGTGAGATAGCCATGACCATTATTATCATTATGCAGTAGGGGAGACTGAGGAACATGGAAATCAAATGTCTTACTCAACTTTCTAAAATAGCAGAGTGCCATCTAGGTTTGGATGAAGGCATCCTGATAGTGTCTTTTTGTTCACAACAGTATGAAGTTCTTCTGGAGACAAGCTGATCTCTTGATTGTTCATGGTCTCATGTTCTTGTCTTATCCTGTCCAGGTTTCTGGAGCTGGATGGATGGATTGGTGTGAACTGTTGACTTAAAAATTAATAACGAGCCGGGCATGGTGGCACATGCCTTTAATCCTAGCACTTGGGAGGCAGAGGGCTACAGGGAAACCCTTTCTCGAAAAGACAAAAAAAAAAAAAAAAAAAAGAAAAGAAAAAAAAAAGAAATTAATAAGGAAGCTCATCAAGATGGTTTGGTGGGAGCAGTGTCTAATGTGCTGAGAGTGAGCCAGCCTGCTCCTGTCACCTCTGAGCCTTTTGACCCAGCCATGGCACTGAATTGTTCAGAGTTTTGGCTCTCTCATTTGTAAGATAACAGAAGCTTCTATCTCTTACTCTGTTGTCAGGTTACAAGGGAGAAAGAAGTACTTGAAAGGTACCCAAGGAAACAGTTAAAAGAGTTTTAGAAATGTTTCTAAATGTTAGTGGGGTCCTTCCAGGTAAGACCCAGATTCCAGTTACCTTGAGGCAGTTGTGCAAATTTTAGCATGCATAGAAAATAAGAGGGTAGAGTTACACCTGCAGCTGCACAGAGACTGAGACTTTTCCAGGAGATGTGGGTTCAACCAACTAGAGAATTGTTGCTGGAGAGACACGCCTAGGAAGCCAGCAGAACCCCACTTCTCAGTGTGTCTAGACCTCCCTGTGGTCCTTCATGCTGTCCAGCGACGATGCTTCCAGCAGTCTATTAATGGCTTTCTAAGGTCAGCTTGTCATAATTTTGTTATTTCAGATGCAGGCCCCCTTCTGTTTCCCCTCAGCCCTTAGCCCCTCCTTCTCTGCCCATCTTCTTTTTGCACAATAGTCCGTGATATTTTTGAACTTCAGGGCTCCTGTCTGGCTGGTTATTCATTTGGCTGAGAACCTCAGTGCCTAATTAATAGGAAATTAGCAGTGACTGTAACATTTGGCCCGTAGTCAAGGACCAAGAAGTTATAAATATGTGCCACGTGAGTGGCCTGGGCACCTGACTCCTAGTGGGTCCAGAAACTGCATTTCCTATATTGTGACAGGATGTACACAGTGGTGGTCAGTGGCATATTTCTATATGTGTATGAGTGTATTGTACAGACAGTACACTCATACACATATTTCTATATGTGTATGAGTGTACTGTCTGCATGTAGGTTTGTGCACCTGTGTCATGCAATGCCGCAGAGGTCAAAAGAGGGTCTCGGATTCCCCTGAACTGGAGTTCTCCTGGAATTGGAGTTACAGACGGTTCTTAGCTGCCATGTGGGTGCTGGGGATCGAACCCGGGTCCTCTGCAAGAGCAGTCGGTGCTCTTAACCGCTAGGCTATCTCTCCAGCCCTAGTGTGTATTCTTTCTAGGGTTCTAAATTCATAGCTGGAGCTCTTCTAACAAAAGTCAGATTAATAAGAGAAAAACATACAAATGTGTTTACTGTAAGTCCCAGAGGACATGGGAGCCTTTATAGTAGTGGAGGGTGTAGAATCATGGGGTGATACAATGGAGGATGAAGAGTCACCAGGGAGAGGATGAAAGCCTGGGTTTCTTTACACAGAAGTGTATCTTGTCACAGACAGGGAGGCTCCCTCCTCTGGGTGTAGGGAATGTGCCTCTCACGGTGGTGTCCTAAGAGTCTCTTCAAGGGTAGGTCAGAGAATCCAAAGTTTTCTCAGATTTCTTCAAACACTTAATATGCTAAAGAGCATATTTGGCGATTCTGTGTCTTGAATCCCATCATAGACAATAGGAACTGAGACCTGGTGTGGCGAGAAATCTTACCCAAACCATCAAGGGACAGAACAACTGCCAACTGAAATGCAAAATTTCCAACCCCTAAGTTTGAGGGTTTATTGCAGAAATTATAGCTGAATATTTCAGAAGAAAAGACAGACTGGAGAAAACTATTCTTAAAACACTAGAGAAAGAAAGGATAGGATTAAGGGAAGAGTCAGGGTACCTCTAGGTGCAGAAATACCCCTATCCTACAGAAGGGGAAGGCAGCACAGGGAATGAGAAACAAGGCTTCCCCTGCATTCTCTTGATTTAATTTAGCTCACTTTTCTTTTTCTCAACTTCCCTGTTGAGAAATTGAGCAACCTGTCTGTTCTAGTTTGTCTTCCATTGCTGTGACAAAACACTCTGACCGACACCAACTTGGGGAGGAAAGGGTTTATTCAGCTCACATCTCCTGGGTCACAGTTCATTACTCAGGGAGCGCAAGGCAGGAACTCGGGGCAGGAACCTGGAGGCAGGAGCTGAAGCACAGGCCATGGAGGAATGCTGTTCACTGGCTTGCTCCCCTAGCCCACACCCAGCCTGCCTTCTTATACAGTACACAACAACCTGCCCAGGGTGGCACCACCCATAGTGGGCTGGACCCTCCCACATTGCTCAACAATCAAGACAATACTCCACAGATGTGGCTGCAGGCCAGTCCAATGGAGCCAATTCCCCAATTGAGGCTCCCTCAACCCAGGTGTGTCAAGTTGACACTGAAGCTATCCAGCACACTGTCTTTTCCCTTGTGAGAGTTAAAAATCTGCTGATAAAAGGATTGTTCAGATTCTAAATGTGTTTGTTATAAGCCAAACCATGGGGTGGGTGAGAAGAGAGAGGTGCCCAACTCCTTGGCCAAGCAGAACCAGGAGAAAAGGGAGCCGGAAAACATTAATGAACAGAAAGCCCAGAGTAAGTGAAATATTTTGCCAGCTTTATTTAAGAGATCGATTGAAGCCTCTTAACCATGCCCTTCTACCTGAGAACTGAGACAATGAATCCAGTGTCTCTGGAAGGAGGCTTTGTAAAGAAGAGAAAAATATAAAAGAAATTGCACTTTGGGAAGTCCCAGTAAGGGCTGGTCTTAAGGAAGGAAATAACTCATTGGTGAAGTGATGTAACAGGGTATACGGAAAGGCTGAGTGTGGCTTGGACAAGGGAGTCCAGAGCCTCATCTGGAAGGAAGTGTGCCTTGAGCTGTGTTCAGGGAAGGGAGCTATAAATCAAGGCCTAGGCTGAGAACACAGGCAGCACGGTTGCCCTAGTGCACCGTCCTTCTCCACCACCACCCGTAGGTCAGGGGCATTTCCGAGCATCCATTGAGAAGGAGGAGGGTCTCTCCTGGGAGCTTTTTCCTCTGGAATATGGTATTGATTCTGCGTCATCTAAGCAATAGTTTGTTCCCCAAATGACTTTGGAATTTTAACAGCCACTCCATTTTAATTTAAGAGTTTGGACATGTTAGCCAGGTATGGTGGCTTACACCTGTAATCTCATAATTGTGAGACTAAGCTATATACCGTTTTCCAGACAACTTGGGCTATCATTCTGGCCACTCAAAAAAAAAAAAGTTTAGACATGTTTATTATCTCTTGATCCTTGACCTCAGATTCTGATTTTTTTAAGGATATGATAAAGTAGGTATCTATTTTATAGAGTTTTAAAAACAATTAAATAATATAATAGTCACAGTAACTAACATAATACCGGACAGAGTTGAGACTTAAGAATAATGGTTGCCTACAGGGAGACCCTGTCTCGAAAAGACCAAAAAAAAAAAAAATAATGGTTGCTAGTATTGTTATAAAAATAAAAGAGTCAGAATGTCATTAGCACTTGGTAGTCACTCAATAAATGGTTAAAAATAATCAGTTCTGACTTCTTAAAAAAATGACTTCTTGTTAAAAGTCCTATCAACAATAGTAATGTTAAGAAAAATGCCAAATAGTTCCTTTCTTTCTGCAACTGTCCTCCTAACCCTAAGTGAATTTCTGGGTCACAGCCAAACTGGGTGCCATCATTCCCTTACCATAACCCTGATTCTAGCACAACTCTATTCCCACTATGACTTAAATATAATTTCCAACACTTTTATAACTATATTCATCAGTACCAGGAAATGAACATGTATTTAAATATTTATGTACATATGTCTATCAGAAAGATAGGAAGAAGGAGAGGGAAAAGGAGACAGAGAGAGAGGAAGAGGGAGAGAGTGAAAGAGGGAGAGAGAGGGAGGAGAGAACTGATTATAAGAAGCCAGGATTCCTAGCATCTCTCGTTGTTGATCCAGCAAACTGGACACTGGGAGAGAAGATGGCATTTCTTTCTGAAAGCTGATAGACTGGAGACCCAAAAAAAGTTGGTGCTTAAATTTGAAACCCATTAAATAAGAATATTTTTCTTTAACTTGGGAGATGGCCAGATTTTTGGTCTAATCCATGCCTTCATCTGATGGGACGAGGGCCAACCACATTATTAGGGCAATCCACTTGACTCAGTATACCAATTTAAATAATAATCTCATTAAAGAACATTCTCGCAGGAAGAGCCAGAATAATGTTTCACCAAGTATCTGGGCACCCTATGGTCCAATGGCATTTATTATTCCTAATCCTATCTTCAGCCTTTTGCCCAACATTAAAACTATCTCTTCTCTAACAATTACCATTAACTATGCAATATGTGTCAGATACTGTTCATTCCTCCACTTTCTTCTTTATGGAGGGGATGCAAATCCCACCCTTGCCACCAAAATGTATTAATCAAAATCCACACAATTGGTAGAGTCAAGTTGATAACACATCCCTGGAATATGGGCCTGAAAGGGAGGAGGGATGCACAGAGTCTCCTCAGATAGTAACCAGATAGGATTAGAGTCTGCTTTGCTACAAGGGGCTGACCAGCCACACAGTGTGGGTACTCACTCCTACTCCAGGTTCTTTTCCTAAACCCTATATGAAAGGGTCTGTGTGGTTGGAATGGCTGAGCACAGAGAGGTTGGTACTGCATTTCAGATATATCTTATTGTAGAGAGTATGGATGTAGACAATTATGAGCTGAAAATATAGTCAGTATTTTCACTTGAGTAGATTATTATAGTCCACTGTAGTCATGTTTTCACTCAGTGAATTAATTCATATGGACCAGATCCTTGCCTCAGACTTATCCCGTGTGATAAAAAGAAAGCTTTCTGATTTCTGCAGAGATTCAAATAGAAGCAAAGAGTACTAGAACTGAAAAGCATGGCCATCTTACTCAGTGGTTTTGAATTTTAAAGTCACCAATTCCAATGTCTCATCTTAGACCAACTGATCCATCCCTGTGAGTGAGTTCCAGATATTGGTGTTTAGAACAATTGATGCTTAGAAGTATTCTCAGTAGTTCTGTCAATCTAGCCCAAACCATTTATTTTACATATGGGAAAGAAAAAAGAAACTCAGATTGGCTACATTAGGGGCAAAGCTAGCACTCAAAATCTTAAGACATTTTTCCCAGTACTCCTGTCCTGACACTACATGCCCACTCATCTGGTTTCCTTAGATTTATAGGCAAAGAACAGTGGCAACACCTAAGACCCATGCTAGGACCCTCAAGATGAATGACACTCCAGCTCAGCCCATGTGTAGCCTGCTTAGCAGTTTCCATAGCTCTGCCCTGGATTGCTGTTGTTCAGAGGTGGGTGGACCATGACAATCTCCACTAACCCATTTTGAACAATAAGGAAATAAATCCTAACCCACCAACCTTGATAGACAGCCAAAGATTGTGCTCATTTGGTACTTACCTTGTAAAGATGAATCACAATTTAGAGGATTCCATCTTTTATTATTATTATTATTATTATTATTATTATTATTATTTGCATGTGTTTCTTCTGGGTACTTTGAGTTCACATTCATCCAATAGCATTCTGGGAGTTGTAGTCCAATGGTTTTAGCATCTTCTCTATCCCTCTGCTTTCTTGTGCAACTTCCTTCTTTTCTAATTCTTTAAAGAGTTTGACATTTCTAGTGAACTTGTGCTGAATGAATTATTTTAAAATATGTATGGAAATCCCCCTTAAATCTTGATTGGCTGTATTTAGAAAATACAGAAGCCTTTGAAACAAACTAGCAAGCATTTCATATTTACCTTTCTCCAGGTTGCATGGAAGATTTTGCACTGATTTCGTCACTCATTTCAATGATCATTATAAACTCCTCCTAGAGTACAAGGAATTCATTACTGTGAGAAAATGAAAGTGAATGAGATTGTTCATATAATCTTAATAATCTTAAATCTAATGGTTAGGGAAAAGGGGCATCCTTCTATACAACATGGCGTACCCTTAAGATGTTTCAATAGGGTTTATGGATGCATGGGTTACTTCTGGTTAAGAAAATGAGAAATTCCAACTGATAATTTGATATTGGAAAGTATATGAGAAATTATACAGAAATAAGTGTAAGTCCTGTAGGCAAGGGAACAGTATGTGCAAAGAGACAAAGAGAAGGGGAGATTTGGTCTTAATACCACAGGCAGGAAGAGGCATCAGCAAAATGGTGAGATTGGACCCCAAAGAGTCGTAAAAGTTGTAAAAGTTCAAGTTCCAGTAACTGGTCCTTTCCCTTGATGTTATACATCAGAAATAATTATAATAATTAGCAACATTTGTTACCTTTAATTATGCATTCAATAAGGAGTTATTGGACTACACACTCTACATAGATTTTCTCAGAACATTCCTTGAAGATAAATGCTGCTATTATCCTTACTTTGCAGGTGGGAAACTAAGATTCAGAGGCCAGGAGAGGTGGAATTTGAACTTAAGGCTATAAATACTTTCTTCCATTAGGATTTTAGACTGGGTGCTCAGAGAGAATGTTTATATTAGTTTGCTTTCGATTGCTGTGATAAAACACTGACCACAACCACTTTGGGGAGGAAAGTGTTTTTTTTTTTCACTCTGTAGCTCATAGTCCAACATGGAGAGGAGCCAAAGCAGAAACCTGGAGGCAGGAGCTGAAGCACAGACCATGAAGGAGCACTGCTTCCTGGCTTGTGTCCAGTCTGCTTTCTTATACAACCCAGGACCACCTGTCCAGGAACGGCACCACCCACAGTAGGATGAGCCCTCCTTCACATCACTCAGAAATCAAGACAATGCCTCACAGACATGCCTACAGGCCAATGCAATAGAGAAAATTCCCCAATTGAGGTTCCCTCTTCTCAGGTTTGTCAAGTTGACAACTGAAGCTGTCCAGCACAATGTTGATAGCACTGTGGGGTTGGGGTGGGGAAGAGGTGATGCGTTAATTTTGGACATACTGGGTTTGAGGTGTGCCCCTTGAGATTTCTAGAAAAGTGGTAAGTTTGAAGCTTCAAGAAGATGCCATTTGAAAGCCAGGTTGACTTGTTTTGAAGGACTTCTATAAGGGACATTTCTCAGCTCACCTGCCAAGGGTGTGTGGGTAGTTTACCAGATCCATCTTCTAAAGTTGCACTTAGGGATGTGTGTGTGTGTGCACGTTGACACATCCCAACTCTTCTCCCCTCCCTGTGTCTACTGTGCTTCTCTGTTTATCTGAAGGGCTTTTATAACTTATTTCCCCTTGCTGGGCCAAGATTTACCAAGAGGGGTCGGTCTGTTCAGCACTGGCTGGGGCAAGCTCCTATGAGCATGTCACCCTAACAATGTAAACGCTTCAGTGAAACTGAAGGCGTCACACGTGAACATGGGGAAGGAAATGGGTTCTTCACAGCAGGTGGGAAGACAGGAGCTTGGGTGGCCTGGGGAAGCCTTGTGCCTGAGGGACAACAGTTCGGAGAAGCCATCTTGTTTGCTTTCAGTGATTATCTCCTGATCCTGTCTTCCCTGACCCCTTCTCCCCATTTAGTGCCTCCAACCACAAGTCTTGTTCCTGACTTTGATTGTCAGTGGCACAATTGTTGGAACCAGGTCTACCTGACTAGTGGGGAAACTAGGCAGTAGGAAGAGAGAAGGCCTAGTCAAAGGCTTCTGATACATGGCTAAGAACCCAGAATTTATTGTGCTGCAAGAAAACTCTCCAGAGAGACATCTCGAGGGTTGGAGTCTATAGGAGTCTGTTACTGTTGTCACAAAATCCTATAAACTGAATGGCTTAAAACCTCACCCGTTTCCTAGTTCCTTGTTCTGTATGTTGGAAATGCCATTAGGCTTGAATTGGCCTTGGCTTAGGGTCTCCTCAAGATAAAATCAAGGTGCAGGCTGAATGGGCCCTTATCTGAAACTCCTGGGAAAACCTACCTCTAATCTCATGCATATTGGCCACACTTCAGTCTTCGCAATTGTTGGATTGAGGTCTCAGTTTCTTTCCTTGATATCAGCCAAGGGCTGCTCCAAGTTCCTGAAGGTTGCCTACATTTCCTGAAACCTGGCCTCCTCCATCTTTAGGGTGAGGAATGGTGCACTAAATGCCACCCTACTTTAAATCTCTGAGTTCCACTACTAGCTGCAGAAAATGCTTTGCCTTTAAAGGGTTCCTGGGGTTAGGTGAGGCCCACATGAATCATCTTCTTGGGGAATGTGTCTTTGTTTGCTAAGGCAGCTATACTGGATGGCTTGAGGAGCAATATTTATTATCTCCTCGTTCTAGGGGCCTGCCGCAAGTCTGAAATGAAGAGTGGCTGCTTCTGAGAGTTGGAAGTGAAGACCTGTTCGAGGCCTGCAGATAACTGTGTGGTCACCCCAATCGTCCCTTTTTCTAAGTGTATAGTCCTAGTGGGTCTGGGCCCACTCCAATGGCATCATCATATTTAATTATATCCATGGAAATTTATGTTTGGGGGTTACATTCTACAAACTCAGGTGTTAGGAATTCTGTCTATGAATTTAGGGGGACATCATTCACCCTCTCGCCTCCTATAACATACTGCAATTGTGACAGAGACTTCATACTCACCCATACTCAAAGCGTAGAGACTTTGACAATGAAATGGTGACTGGAAATTATTCTTAGATATATGTCTGCTTCAGAGTCCCCTGAGCCAGGACAGCTACTCAAGGGCTGGGATGTGCAGTCAACCATGATGAAGGAAAGAAAGACTGTTCACCACTGTGAGAACAGTTACAGGCAGAAGAGGAAGTTCAGGCTGTGATTGTGAATGAATAGAAAGTGAAAAAAACAAAACAAAACAGAGATTCCTCCACTGAAGCCTAGACAGATGGGAGGCCAGGAAGGGAAACATTGGAATAAGTTTCACTAAGCCACAGAAACTGCTGTTTGTCTTTGTTTTGAAATAATTGGGGGAGGGAGGCTTGCACACTGATGAAGTCTGGCAGCTGTTTCTGGTTGCTCACGTGCCAGATCTATGGAAACTTGACTAAGTCCCATGCAGGGGATTTGCCTGAGCTCCACACATTATTAAATGGCCTTTGCAAATAGACGTGTGTGCTCTTTGGCTGAGCTATAGTTACTTTGGAGACCTCTATTTGTTTACTCATGGCTCTCTAACTCTCAGTCTTAATATCACAGGAATGCATTTCTATTTGCTCTCCATTTTCCTTATTCCTTCAAATTTTCATATGACATTCTGGGAAGGAAAGGTATGTAGAACTCAGCACCAATAACTGGCCATGACTGATGGAGAATTTGCTACCTCAGGGCTCCTGAGCTTTTCCTTCTCATGCCCCTTAAAAAATTACTGAATTTAATTATTTTAAGACATATTTAATTTATTTTTATTTCACATGTATGCACATATTGCCTGCATATCTGAAAGTGGACAGACCCATGTTGTGGAATACCTGTAGAGATCAGGAGAGAACATAGGATCCCATGGAACTAAGGTTACAGAGAGTTGTTAGTTGCTGTGTGGGTGCTGGGATTAGAACCCAAGTCTTCTGTAAGAACAGGCAGTGCTCTTAACTACTGAACCATCTCTCCAACCCTGAATTTTTGTGATTTTCATTCATATAATTTGTGATATTTAGATGCTCCCATCCAATTTAATTATATATATATGTATATATGTATATATCTCTCTCTCTATGTATATATATATATATATATATATATATATTATATATGATATACGTTATAGAGATAGAGAGAAAGATAGAGAGAGAGAGAGAGAGAGAGAGAGAGAGAGATATGTAATGAGGCCTAGCGAATCTAATTGGTGTCCTCAAATGTTCTTTAGTGTAGGTTCATCCACTGGAGCCTGGTTAATCTACCAAGAGTCTTCATCCTTAAAAGTGACTCCTCCCCTCCCAGGAGCCATCGGCTCCAATACCTCCTCAGGTAGGGTTGGTGTCTCTTATCCACTTCCCCATGTCTATGCTGGGATTTTTGTCATAATCCCTTTTTTGCCTGAGAAACTGTAATGCTACCCTAGAATTAAAGTTGTATAAGATACACACACACACACGCACACATATACACACACACATGTGCACACACAGAAATCAAATATTTATGGATAAGAAATCATGGAGAAATTTATTTTAGAATGAAATCTTAGCTGAATGTTTGATACTGCAGGAGGCAGAACATGTTCAACATTTGACTGATAATTTTATAATTGTCAGTGCTGAGAAAGCTGTTTCATGTAAATGCAGAGTACAAATGGTCGAGGTATTTTTATAGCCATTTCAGAAATTGTTGGAAATCCTGCCTTAATCCCAAGCCAACATTTATTTAATCAGGAAAAAAAAAACCCAAACCCTCAAGTCAGCAACTCAAACAGCAGTTTTTAAAAATCAAACATTCTAACAATATGGTCTAAAGGTTTACCGCTTTGATAGTTAGCTAGTGAGAAATGATGGTAGGAAAATATAAAAAGTGGGATTTTTCTGTAACTAGACCATTGTGTTCCTGTAAGGTCAGTAAACTTGGTTTTCACAGTGAAAACACTGCATACAGCAATCTCATCCCAGCAGAGGTTCAGACAGCCTTGCTTGGTGTTGCGTGCTGTGATGGCATGGATACTCCGGACTGAACCAAGGGTGCAGTGACGTCATGGGCAAAGTCTTCCACAAACACCTCAGATTCATTTCATGTCTGATTCGGAATTCGTTTTTGGCCTTTACAGGTTCAGAAACGTTGTACTTCGGTCTCATTTTTCACAGCCTCCATAGTCGGCCACAGGACCTCCTGTACGGTGATAACCTACAGTTTAAGATGCTTGGCTTGACAAATCTCGTGATAAGAGTTTCCATACACCATTCCTCACCCTTCCTCTACACAGTAGACTGCTACCTCCGCCTCACAGATGGGGAAACTGAGTCTCAGAAGGATTTCAGGATGTGAGCAGTGGTACTCTCTCTCAGTCCACTCTGGCTTAATCTCTCTACTCATACGAACCCTTCCTCTTGTCACGACTGGGAAGGAGCTTACTCTTGCAAACTGCCATTTCTATAGGCTGCTCTCTAAGCAGCAGATGTATTCTCCTCTCAGCTCCAAACCCCTCAGCTTCCCAGATCAGCTCTTTGAGATATGAAAAATGTTCATCCCATCCGGAATAATTCATTGCCAGGCAAAGAACAATACAGAGACATTTCAGCCAGAGTGGCTTTTTGCAAAGGTCACCTGCTGATGCCTGGGGGGTTTGTGACAGACACAGTGCCCTGGGCAAAGGATCATATTTCCTTCTCTTCCCGAATGTATTTCATCCCAACACGCTATGCAGGACTCCATTTGCAGACACACAGAGGTCTACTGTGCAGAATTTAGGCCCTGTTCTTACTTCCAGGGCAGATCTTAGAGGGCGTTGGAAGGATGGGTGGCAAAAACTGTACTCCAAAGTAATCATATTTCAGGATTGCAGATACGACAGGCATGGACACTGTGTTTCATAGCCTTGAGAAGTGATGAGTTCTTTCTCAGGGGCAAAGCTATGCAGAGAAAATCACAAGTTAACTGGGGTTTGGAGTCAGCGTAGAGCTTGTGATGGAGGAAAGTAGAAGGTAGAGGGTGGGAGAGGAGGGCACTTTAAGGATGGTCAGAGTCTAAATATGAATGTTTAATGACACCAACTGCATCAACTGCACACGTTACAATTACTAATGATGCCACCAACCTCCTAATACTAAACACATGCAACTCCGTGCTATCTGTTATATTTCAGGGGCCACTAATTATCTTCTAAGGATACTGGTTGTATTATTAGCTCATATGTTCCAGGCAACTGCCTTTGGGGATATTGTTATTATCCTTGTTTTACACACCCAGAAACTGAGGCACAGGGAGGGAAATTATCATGTTAAAGAGCTTTATCAGCTTCAGGATTTTATTCTGGAAGTTTGCCTCTACAGTGGTACTGTCCCAACAAAACCTTCTGTCATGATGGAAAGATTCTAGTCTATGCTTCCAGGAATGGTGGCCGCTAACTACACATAGCTACGAGGGCAGGACATGTGGCCAGAGTGCATGATGACTGCAGTTTAGATTTCAATCCTTTTTGATTTTATCAATAGGCAGGTGTAGCTAGTGGCTGCTATACTGAACAGCACTGTTAGCTGATACCTGCTTCCTCATAACAGTGTCAAACTAGGGAGTACTGAGTTGACTCTGTAATAACTATGCAAGTGCTAGTAATCAAAGGAATGGTGCTTGTCATTTATTTAGCTCTTACTATGTGAAAGAAAATGTGCTAAGTGTTCCCATGGATTAGTTTATGACATCTCTATGGTACGCTTAAGAGTCTTAGAGCATGGACTCTGGATCTAAATTACCTGCCTTCAAAACCAACTCTGCTACTTATGAATTCTATTGCCTTAGGCAACGCGTTTCTCCTATGTCTCCATTTCTTCCTTTGCTGAAGAACTTAGTAAACAACAGCACCACCCTCCTATGGTCGACATGAAGATTATAAGAGTCTATACATTTTAGGTGCCTAGCACAGTACCTGACATGACAAATATTCACTACGAGGAGGTATTGTTGCTATTAGTCATGGTTCCAGGGGAGAAACTGAGGTACGGAAGTGAAGTATCATGCTGAAAGGCATAACTAGCTGCAGATGGGCTGGAATTTGGCCTCTGGGAAACCTAATTTTAAAATTTGGGTTCTTAACTCTATAGTGGTTTCTGATCAGTTTCTGAAAGTGTGGTTTTTGCTTGTGGGCAAATATAATCTCCTGGACTCATTAAAACTAAGTTAGTCCACTTTGTAGTGAGAGCTGGAGTCTGTATTTTATTATTTCGTCCAGGTCATTTTAAAGAATGTCTTTGGTTTGTTGTTATATCCTGGTATTTGCAGACAAATGTGCCTCTTCTCACTCACCACAAAACTTTTTTTTAATTTTATTTATTTTTGTATGTGTATGAACGTACTGTCTGCATGTAGGTTTGTGCAATGCAGCGGAGGTCAGAAGAGGGTCTCGGATTCCCCTGGAACTGGGGTTCTCCTGGAATTGGAGTTACAGATGGTTCTTTGCTGCCATGTGGGTGCTGGGGATCGAACCCGGGTCCTCTGCAAGAGCCATCGGTGCTCTTAACCCCTGGCTATCTCTCCAGCCCCCACAAAACTTCTTTATGCAACATACGGGGATTATTATAAAGTTTCACAAGTGGTCAAATGCAAAGAATAAGTGATTGTGAGGTACATATTCCTAAGTGACACATCTGCAATGCAAACTCTACACCTAAGGCTCAGGGACCATCACAAAAGAGGAAGTGGAAGGATTGTAAGAGCCAGAGGGTTGAGACCCCTGCTGCTAGTTCATGAATTCTAGACATGACAGGGAAGCCACACCAATGAAACATCCACAGCATGGTCATCTAACCACATCTGCATAGTGGCAAAACTGGCTGACATGTCAATTTGGATGGGGAAAATTTCACAGGGTCCCCCCTCAAGATGAAGAGCTATGGGCAATCAGTCAATGGGTGTTGAAGGAAGATGAATCAGTTTTCTCCAAGGACTAGCTCTTCAAGAGGTTATCTAATCCCAAGTGGGCAACCCTAAACATAGGTATACGTGAACACCACTAAATGTAAACAATAATGCTCAAAGAAGAGACAATAAATTGGGAAATTGGGAGGGAGTTGGGGGGATGTGGAAGGAGTCAGAGGGGACTGAGAAGGATGAAAATAACGCAAAAACAATACTCGTGGACAAAATCTCAAAAATAAAAAAATAAAAGGGAAAAAAGAGTACCTTTAACCCATGAGAAATCATTGAAGGATTTAACTGGGGAGGGAAGTGGGAAGAAATGACAGCTTTTAAGATATACAGTGTGCGTGTGTGTGTGTTGGTGTTTTGGGTGTGTGTGTGTGTGTGTGTGTGTGGTTGTTTTTTTTTTAGAGTGGTCCGAAGAGACTTACTTTTTTTTTTTTTTTTCTGGCTTTTTGAAAAAAAAAGGTCTCCCTGTAGTCCCAGCTGTCCTGCGAAGCTCCCCTCTGTAGACCAGGCTGGCCTTGAACTCACAAAAGATCCCCTGCCATCTGCCTCCAAAGTGCTAGGATTAAAGGCCATGCAGCCACCACACGGACCCAGCACCGACTTACTGTTATACAGATCTTTGGTGGCTAATGTTGCAATGTGGCTGGACGAACGTCAGCAGAGCCATGGGACTGTGCAGTGTGGAAATAGTGATGGGACCCATTAAGATAGCAGCGTTACGACACCAAGCCGCAGTGACAGAGACGGGGAACCATGTACTCTGAGCATTTTATAAGTAAAATTGAGAAAAAGTCATGGAAGTTTACTAGAAATCTAGGAGAAGAAAAATCAGGAGTCAAGGATCATACTGATGTTTCTACTTATAACATGTGGGTGGGTGCTGCTGTTCACCAAGATAGAGCAGGCGTGGACTTTTATGTACCTGAGGCTGGGTGTCTTAAGACCTCCCTCCAGATGGAGAGATGCTATTAAACAGCTAGAAATTTGGGTTGGAGCTTGAAAGAGGACTGTGTGACAAACATAGGGTTTAGGATCTCATCATCTTTAGGGATGGTGTGTGATGGACACTACACATGAGGCCATCCCAGAGAAAGCAGGTTGCAAGGATCATTAGTTCCTATATTGTCAGGGGCATGAAGTTGAGGCATGAAGTTGACATAAGTAGGTGAAGGGATTGGTGTGAGAGAACAGGTGCTGGCCGGGCATGGTGGCCATGTCGACGCCTTTTAATCTAGCACTTGGGAGGCAGAGGCAGGCGATCTTTGTGAGTTCAAGTCAACGGCCTGTCTACAGAGCGAGTTCCAGGACAGCTGGGGCTACAGGGAGACCCTGTCTCAAAAGACCCCAAAAAAAAAAAAAGAGAGCAGGTGCTGAGCTGCTTAACACCTGCTCAGCCACGGCAGCCTTTGAAAACTGTCTATCAACTACCTAGAACTTGGCACCCTGACATGTAAACATTACCGCATGCTCTAAAGACTCAAGATGCAGCCTGGAATGAGGTCCTGAGACAGAAGGACAAGCTTGTTGTCTTTTGCCATTAGTGGAACGACAGGGGATGAGAGCCAAGGGATGGATAGGAATTGCAAGGTGGTGATTAGGGATCTCCATGCTTTTTCTCAGAGGGGAAGGCAGGGGAAAGTTGCACGCTTGTGGAGGAGACATGGTTGACACAGGGCTATTGGTATGAAAGTCTTGACCATGTTCGTACAGATGAGGGATCTAGAGACGGGGATCTAAAAAAAATCTAAGGACAGTCAAAAAAGAATTTTCATTAGAGAAGCTTCTTCTGCAGTAATGGTGATTAACACAGAGACTCACAACTGGCCAAATAAAAACAAAACAAAACACAAAAAAGTCCCTAAATGGAAATTTTCTATCAACCCCATGCCAAGACTCAGGGTTTGTTGTAGGAGAGGGGGCAGAAGGATTGTAAGAGCCAGAAGCAGTAGATGATGATCGTAATGAAACACTTCCCAGATATAACCAGGTAGTTAGCAAATGAACACACAATGGTCATGACAGCATGCACAAGACCTTTGCCAGCTCAAGCCAGGGGGAAGTGGGCGCGAAGCCTCAGGCCTAGCTGAGCAGCCACTGGCAGTATAGCTGCTGGGAGAGAATCTGTTTCCTTTAAGGATGTGACTCCTGATAAGCAGATGGATCCAACTCAAGAGTAGTTGGGGCACAAATTGGACTTGATGTGCTTAAAAAAAGAAGACACAGGGGCTGGAGAGATGGCCTAGCGATTAAGAGCACCGACTACTCTTGCAGAGGACATGGGTTTGATCCCCAGCACCCACATGGCGGCTGAGAACCATCTGTAACTCCAATTCCAGGAGAACTCCTTTTCCAGGGGAATCCGACACCCTCTTCTGATCTTGGCGGCATTGCACAACATGGGTGCACAAACCTACATGCAGACAGTACATTCATACACATAAATAAATAAATAAAATAAAAAAAGAAGATACAGACTTGAGGGGGCTGATAGGGAGATGGTATGTCCGAGAAGAGACAGGGAGGAAGAATGTACCTGGTCAAAATACATTTTATGAAATTCTTAAAGAATTAATCGTAATATTTAAAACAAAGGAGAGATCAATTTAGGATCAAATCCTTATGAGTGTGTGGTATCTTACAAAAACAGTGATTGCTTTCTCTTGGATGAGAGGATAAAGTTGAGAAAGGCCTAGATGCTGGGGCAAGAAGTCACAATGGGAAGTCTTGGGAACATAGATGTAGGTTTTCTGCATAAACCGAGGGTACCAATGAGAGACAGCCCCGGCCGGGGAAAGCTTAGCATGCCACGCAGTTGTTTCTCCATGGCAGACTTTGTTCAGCACCCTGTAGGAACCAGTCTGAAGACACATAGGCACTTGGTGTGTTCCTACCATTTCTACCATTTCGCAGCCCACAGGAGGGGCCACTTGCCTGGAGTCTCCCAGCTAAGATGAAGCAGAGCTGGCACCCCACGTCCCAGGAAGACTGATTCACAATTTGTCTTAACTGCTATCCAGTGTGATAAAAACATGCAAACAAAAGACAGCAGTAAGGGTAAACTTAAAAAAAAGCAACTTGTCCTTATTTGACAAAGCAGAATGTGGCCCATTTGCCACACATATAGGTAGATTCACAGCTCTAAGGAGAATGAGAGAGCCTAGGCTTTCTCGATGAATGGTTCTGTCTCCTTTCCCAGGGAGTGAATGTAGACCAGTGAGTTAGTTGTGTTCCCTGTCTGAGCAATCTTCCCCCTCTCCCCTTTCCATCCCCCATATACTGATCCCAGCTTTGGAATATGGGGAAATGGTCCTAAAGTGTTCACTTCTGCTGGAATCCTTGTCCCGCCAGGTGAGAACACCCCCTACCTTCCCCCAGCTGCCCTGTTTTGGTAAGAGGGGCCCCATGCAGGCAGGCAGCAAGGGTGGAAGGCCACGTTTGTTTTGCTTTTATTGTTAAATAATATAAATCTCTTGGCTGCACCACCCGCCGGGATGTGAGTTGTGTGGCTTCCTGCACAGTCACTAATGAGACAGTTAATCATTTGTTTATTCTGTTCGAAGAGAGGTGGCACGCATATCTCTCAAACCAGACACCAGGCTCCAGGACCCTCGGGGAAGCTGCCCGCCCCTGGCATATGAGTCACCCATGTTCCCAGCACAATCCTTCCCTGCAGACCCCACTACCTCCTTCCCTGAGGAACTGGCCAGAATGCAGGCAGCAGCTGATGGTGATTACTATTACTGCTATTGCAGTTATTATTTTTTAAATATTCCCTTCCCTGAGAAGAAAAAGAAAGCAATTTGCAAAGATGCTTTGTTGGGAGATAAGTAGGCTTCCTGTTGGGGACAGGGGTTTATCTCACTTGTGCAGAGGTTCCTAGAGGTCGTGCAACCCACGAGATAAAGCTCTGGGATCCTCCCCAGGGAAGGCCAGAGTCAGCATTCGCTGTTTTCCTAGTTCCAGGGTTAAAGAGGTGAAATCAGTTATGTGCCTCCTGCAGGCTCCCAGGGCTAAGGCTGCTTTTATTAGTACAAATCATGCTTGTCCAGGGGTAGTGGGATGGGGGAGGGGAGAGCCTAGAGGAGGTGAGGAAGGATCTGGGTTGGGGGTGCTGGGGAGACTACTGGCTGTTCAATGTACCTGAGTTGCTCAAGCTGAGCAATTCTGTTAAAAGACCCTGGGTGTATTCATTTGCATGCTGTTACCATTCTCCTGCTATTTTCTTTGTGTTTGGATAAATCCCATTGCCTGAAGCTTCTATTTCAATTAACTGTCTGCATCCTGAGACACATGGAGTGGACGGAGGTCACTGTTTCTGCTGTGGCAGCTGCACTGTTGGCAGCCTGTCTGTCTGTCTTCAATCTGCCAATATCCATCTTTGAGGCTGCTCCTTTATGTAGAGCAGTTTGCATCCCAGACAGGTACAGGATTATTGAGGGCAGAGTTTTGTTTTAGGAATTTAGACTGCTGGATGGAGCAGGGATCAGGCACATGCTGGCCCTGGGTGGGAACAGTGAAGCAAGCCAGAAGGGGTGATGGGCAGGCCCTTCCCACTCTGCGGTTCTAGCGTGCACCTGCCTCACTTTCTTGTTCCCACCACTCGACCAGACATTACTCTCCAGCCGTCCTTCTTTTTCCTCCTCTTAAAATATTTCCTAATATTTTTCTTGCTCTGAAAATATTGTATTTATTATTTTATATGTACGAGTGTATTGGCTGCATGTGCGTAAGTGCACTCGTGTCATGCAGTGCCCATGTAAGTCAGAAAAGGGTATTGGATCCCTTGGAACTAGAGTTATAAACAGTTGTTAGCCACCATGTGGGTGCCGGGAATCAAACCTGGGTCCTCTGCAAGAGCAACCAGTGCTCTTAACCACTGAGCCATCTCTCTAGTTCCACTCTTCCTCTTTTCTTAAACTTCTATATCTCTGCTCTTGTTCCATCCCACCCTAGAATTTCTTTCTGTACGCTATCTTATCAGAATCCATCCTTCAGGGTTCAGCTCAGATGTTACTTCCGGAACCCAGCAAGCCCTCTGAACCAGCTACATTTCCTGTGACCCTGATAAAATACCTGACAAAAAGCAACATTTTAGGCTTGTACTTTGAAGATACAGCTCAGCCGGTGGGGGGGGGGGCGGACATGGCATCAGGAGGGTCAAGCAACTAGCCACACTACATTAGGAAGCAGAGAGAGATGGATACTTGTACTCAGCTAGCCTTCTTCTCCTATTTAGTCCAGAAATCTGCTATCCTTGTTCAGGCTAGATCACCCCTCTTTATTTAAACGTTTCTGGAAACACCCTCCAAGAAAAATCCCCTACTCAGAGAGGTGTTGCCATGGTGATTCTAAATCAGTAAAGTTGACAGTGAAGACTAACTGTCACACCCAGGGTCCTCTCAGGTAGAGTTGGCTGCTTTCTGTGCCGTGGGTTACCTGGATATTGTATCTCTCTGTTCTTCAGGTTAGAGACAGCATCTCATCTTGGGAATGTAAATCTAGGTTGTGTGTCCAAACTGAGGGTACCAGTGAGGGACAGTCACAGCTGGGGCAAAACCTACCATGCCATGCATCTGCTTCTCTGCCAAGTCTTGCACCCTGTAGGAATTATTTCCTTTAGTCCTAAGAGACACAAGCCATATATTATATTATATGTTTTAGGTTTTTTAAGTTTGTTCTGGTTTGGTTTGACTCAAACATTGGCCTTCCATAAGATCTCTCAGATTCTAATTTCTGGAACCTATGCATGTTGCCTCATTGGAAAAGTGCATCAACAATGGAAGAGAAAGTGACGTGATGTGAAGTTGGCCACAGATGTGGGAGTGATATGGTTACGGCTGAGAAATTCCAGGAGTCCCCCAAGCTGGAGGAGACAAGGAAGGGCTCTCTGTGAGAGCCTGCCCGGGGGCTGGGGCTGTGGTTGACACCTTGATTTCAAACATTTGGTCTGTAGCACTGGAGCGAATAAGTTTCTGCCTCTGTCAACCACCCAGTTTGTGATCACTTATTCTGGCAGCCCTAGGGAACTTGTTATTACAAGCTGGTGGCCTCCTCTGAAAAGGGGACTAGAAGAGGGAGGAAGAACACAGGAACACTAGCGTGAGAAGACTGGTCCCTTCCGGACGGTTGTTATTACCACCCTTGATCCTTCTGTTTCTGTCTCATATACTCCAAGCCCTGAGTCCCCTGCACTAGGCCTTGAGTTGTCCAGGACAACCCTTGCAGCAGGAGTGTCGATATTCAAAAAATAATCATCACACCAATAAGAGCAGCTGACATGTGCATGGCTTCTGTGGTTTGCAGAGTTTCCTGCTTTTCTACATCATAGTTTATCTTTACAACAAGATGGGTATTGGGATCCTCATTTTACATTTGAGGATCAGGATGGTCAGAGAAGTTAATGGACCTGTGCTAGAATTACACGAAAGATATAGTTGAACCATGGGTTTAAAAACCCTTTAGCTGAGGATGTTGCTCAGGGGTAAGCTGCTTGTCCAGTATGTACAAGGCCCTGGGCTTAATCCTCGCTAACACAAAATAGAACAAAACTCCCTTATCTTCTTTCTCCAAATCCATTTCTTCTTTTTTTTTTTGATTAAATGATTTCTTTATTTTATGTGTATGAGTGTATTACCTGCATGTATGCACATGCACCTGTGTAATGCAGTGCCCACAGTGGGCAGAAGGGAGTGTCAAATGCCCTGGAACTAGAGTTATGGACAGTTGTTAGCCACTATGTAGGTGCTGGGATTTGAACCTGATCTCTGCAAGAACACCCAGTGCTCTTAACCCTTCAGCCATCTCTCCAGCCCCTAAATTCACTTCTTTTTAACTGCATGAACAGCGTTCTCTAATTATGAGAACAAATGGATCAAATTGGGTTTAAAATTATTTTACAAACTGGAATATCCTTTGTCTGGGTGAGAGGTTTGTGATTTCCTTTGTTTCCCCGAGGTGAGCTCAGATTTAGCAGAGTTTGTCATAGCAGTAGCAGAGAAGCTAAGAGGAAATCTTGTTTATTCAAAGGTTTTTACTTTAAATGGTTTCTCTCTGTGTTAATCTTCTTTCACTGTCTGGGGAGGCTTGGGGGAACTTGTATGCCTGTGTATTCATGTTCTTGGGTGTACGGGTGCCCGTGAATGCATACACTGCACTCTACCAGCAGTTATCCCCCTCTGGTGGTCACTGGCATAAATCTATCACCTGATCATTTAAAATCCCAAGGAAAAGGAGATACTGGGAGACTGCGGGTGAGCAGACACACATTTAGTACGGTGTATGTTGGCACATTCTCTTCCTAGGAGCCTCAGTGGATGATTTGGCTCCCCGTATGGGGCACCTGACACATTTCAGAGGAACAAAACTGTTGAATTATTGAAAGAAAGTGGACATTGGAGCCTGACAAAAGGATCACATTCAACTCTTCTATGTAATCTCTCTATATTCATTCAAGTTACTTAACTGTGGGAATCCACTTGTATAAAATGGATAGTAACAAACATCCTTATCTCAGGGTAGCGTAAAGATCATGTGAAATAATGCACTTAAAGTGCTTAGTCACACCTAGGTGCTTAGTCACTGTTTATTTTCTGTCTCTTACCCACACACAATTCATTTGCTTGTTAAAATTACGCTTCAGTTGTGTATCAACGTTTATCCAGGAAACAGTTCTGCCATATTTTTTTTTCTTTAAATGATGACCTTTCTGCAAAGGGGAAACCAAGGACTTGAAGAGAGGAAATAAGATACTTAGACTCCTCATCAAATCAGAGTTAGGGCTTAAATAGCAATAGGGATGCTCACGTCCCTCCAATTGATGAAAAGGAAATAAGTTAACCTTTCCTAGGGCCTCTAGTATAAGCCAGTTCTTTTGCTCAAGTATTTTATTTATTTAATTTTCACAGCAACACAATAAGATTGGCCCTTATTTTATCTTCATTTTAAAGATGATGAAACAGACCTAGAGAATTACAGTTGCCATAGGTTGGTCACATGTCTCGTTCATCTGGCTCATGTCCTTTCTGCCCCATTGGGCTGCTTTCCTTACTGACTTATAGGTAGCTCAGCTCGGGACTTAAGGATTAATCAAGAGAAGCTTTGTTGCCACCGCAAGGTGCCGAAGACCACACTGTACATTTCTAGGTTACTGGTTTCCTCCCAGGTGTTCATGTGTAAGAAATGGAGGGATTTAACTAGAACCTGCCCAGTAGAGAAAGCAGAGCCCATGGCTTTTCTCATTGAGCTTGCTACTGAGAAGCTAGATGCCCATTATCATTCCCAGGAGTGTCTGAGGAAGGCCGCCCAAGACCCAGTGCATTGTAGGTTGTTAATCGAAGTAAGTTATGTCAGTTCTTGAATTAAACTATAGATGTATATTTTCTGATCATCCTAAAAGTCTTGGTCATTTTGTTAGGCTTGTCAGAGCAGAAGGAAATGGGGTTATATAAGAAACAGAACTGTGTACTAGAGAGATGGCTCAGTGGTTAAGAGCACTGGCTTCTCTTGCAGAGGACCTGGGTTCGATTCCCAGTACTCATCTGGTGGCTAACAACCCTCAGTAACTCCAGTTCCAGGGGATCCTATGCCTTCTTCTGACTGCTCTATGTGCCTTGCATGACATGGATGCACTTACCTACATGCAGGCAATACACTCACGCATATAAAATAAAAGTAATAAAGAGACAGAACTGTAAGCTTGCCAGGGAGGAGGCAGGAGAGAGGAAAACGCTTGCAGCATTGCGTGGCTTTCAGCCTTGCTTTGGATGGCCTGTGCCCATGTTCTTGATCTACTGGCTCTGCAACCTAGGAGAAGTCATTATCTCTGTGCAATGCAGGCTGTAAAGCAGAAAGGTCAGACAAATGACATGGAGGCTCAGTGTCAGGCATAAACATGTGCTGGTTTTCATGTCTAATTACAGCCAGAGAGTGGAAGAAGTGAGGGGAGATTCCCTTCATGAGTCAGGACAGGGAGGGCTTAGCAAAATGCAGAAGGAGCTTTGGTGGCTATATATATTATATATATATGCACCATGTCAAGAACTATTCCTAGATAGCTCTTCTCTCGTGCCCTCTGGCCCTTGCAGTGCCACAGACACATCTAGAAAATACTCTCTAAGCTCAGTTTGGGAACATGATAGAGAACAGCTGCTTCTCTTGATGATCAGTGATTGATAGTTAGAGGTATGTCTGTACCAACCATGTTATTTTAGATTCATATTTCTATAGAGATGGCCTTATATCTTTTTATTGTTGTAGTTCTCTTTTCCATGGGACAAGATGACTCTAAAGTTTGTATTAGGAAAGGTGGGTTAAAGTGAATAGGTATTTGTAGAGACAGGTGGACGTAGCAGTTTTGGTATGTTAGTTACTTTTCTCATTGCTGTGACAAAATACTTGACAAACACAATATGAGGAAGGGTTTTTTTGCGTTCGTGGTTTCAGGGTCTGGTTCATCATGGTGAAGAAGACAGTGGAAGCATAGGCAGCTGGCTACATACAATACATCTGTATCAGAAGCAGAGAATTGAATGTTGGTACTCAGTTTGCTTTCTCATTTTATTTTCTCCGTGACCTAAACTCACGCATGTGCATGTGACCACTCATTCAGAATGGGTTTTCCTTCCTCAGTTAACCCTTTCCAGAAACACCCTCAAAGAAATGCTCAGAGCATAGTGATTCCATGTCCAGTCGAGCTGGCACTGCAGACTGACCATTGCAGTGTGGTTCTGGGCTAAAATCCTTTGCGTGCTCAGTGCCTTGTCTGTTGGTGAAGGATCATATGCGTGATGCTGCTCTGCAAATGTAGTGAATGGGAAACAGGGCTGGATGATTCACTGGTTTACAGTCTCATTATAGTCAGTTGGCCATTGCTGTCTAGTGGCCACTACAGTGAGCTTGACAGTGTATGGATCTGACTATTCGCATAGCTACTAACCAGGCAGGCCCAGTCTTTCTCCTCCTAAATCCTTCTGAGACAGTCATTAGAACTCGATCATGCTTTGCACCCAGGACAAATCCTACTCTCTTCAGATTTGCAAACCCATTCTCTCCTGGCCTAGTCCCTCCCCTATCAAACTTTATTATTTTATTTTTTATTTATTTATTTATGTGTATGAATGTACTGTCTGCATGTAGGTTTGTGCATCCATGTTGTGCAATGCCGCGGAGGTCAGAAGAGGGTGTCTGATTCCCCTGGAACTGGAGTTCTCCTGGAATTGGAGTTACGGACGGTTCTCAGCCGCCATGTGGGTGCTGGGGATTGAACCCGGGTCCTCTGCGAGAGCGGTCGGCGCTTTTAACCACTAGGCAATCTCTCCAGCCCCTCAAACTTTATTTTTATCTTGGTGCTAGGTTAATGAATTAGGGAGTGGATCCTGGGGAAGGAGTCTTAAGGGAGGCCGAGGGCCATGTGTGAGATGAGGAGACTTAGTGTCCAACGAGTGCTCACATTGGCCTTTATTTGCATTATTTGTCTCTTCCTCGGCAATCCAAAAAAGAAAGTGCAGTTCTGCAATTTTCCAGTTGCAGAGGCTTAGACCCACACTGGTAAGTGTTCAAGGTCTCATGGCTAGTAAGAAGCAGGGCCGGCTGGCCCAGAACCAGTCTGTCTTCTCTTTGAAATAGGATCTTTATTTCTTCAGGGCTTCTCCATATTAGCTGCTCTGTGTACCTGCCACTGAAAAAAGGGTCAAATGATGACATAACATTTTGGGGACCAGCTCAAGGTCTGGTGCAAAATAACAGCTCCATGGATAATAGTTGACATTGCTATTACTTTCATATTCAGTAGCTTGGGGGTTCTTTGTACTACATTGCAATGTGTGAGGAGATGATAAAGCTGGCTAACTGGACTCAGTCTAACATTTGTATACCAAGATAAACATCATGACAACTTTACCCGGTCAGGAATGAGCAGCAGCTCTAGTTAAAGTTTGTTTTTGCATCATCATAGATGATGGTGTCTGTTCTAATTCCTGACTTATTTCAAACCGATTTTTATTTGAGTATACAGTTTTCTCAGGATGTATAACATAATTTAATATTATAGAATTTAGTATTTGAGCTTTGGATGGGAAAATAGTATTCTATATTATGAAAGTATGGTGTTGTGCTGGACCTGGTTGTATCCAGATGTATGTAATCCCAGCTCTTAAGAGGAAGAGAAGAGGATTGCCAATCTGAGGCCAGCCTGGGCTACACAGTACCTTAAAACTCCAAAAGAGTGGTGGTGTATGTGGTGTATGCATTCATCTGTCCATGGTCCTGAAGTAAAACTCCCTAGAGGAGGAAGCAGATGGTACCATGTGGGCTATGTCCCTGAGTAGAGAGACTAAGATTCTGTGAGAATAAGACTGGTTTGGGAGTTAGGAGATCTGGTAACAGTTCCAATCACTTGCTCTGTGGCCCTAGGCAAACTAGCCAGCCTCTCTGTTTCAATGTTCCCACTGGTAAAATTGAGTTGCTGCATTCTGTCATTCCTGCCTCAGAGTGCCTCCGATTTCTGTATGAGTAAATGAGATAACAGATGCTAAAGTGGGATATGAATGCATGGTATGATTATGTTGCTATTATTGCCTCTCAGTCTTTTAATCATACATTTTGACTGTATCGCTTTAATTCACTGAGGCACCCTAAGGCCTAATAACACATAATGCAGTGAGCAGGAAATCAAACAAACAGACAAGTGCACTGGGGGAACAAAGAAATAACTTTTCTATGGATTTCTAGCAAGTGAGTATATGGCCGTGTAGCTTGGAGTGTATCTCTAAGAAAGATCAAGAGTGAGGAGTCACATTGTTTGGGAGGAGGGACAGCCAAGAAGACCACAGCTTACCTTCTCTACAGGCCCCAAAGGAAAACTTCAATTTTCTGTCCCAAGACCTCTGAAAATGTATCACTAACCTACATTTTAAGCTTGGATCCCTGTCCTTCATGGAATGTCTGCAGTCTGGTGTCTTGTCTTTTTGTACTTACCATTACCAGGGATACAGAATGAATTCTTTAAGACTTATGTTGTCCTTCTATAGTTATGAAATCACCCTAAACCAAGTCATTTACTTCTGAGAGCCTCACTTTCTCCATCAATAAAATGGACTCAATCAATGGCAACAATACCTTCCAGTGATTAAGAAGATCACATTTAAAAAGAGTCTGTATAAAATTGGGTAGGTAATAGCTGCCTTTACTATACCTCTGATCCAGGCATTCTATGACAAGGTCTGTTCTCCCCGCCCCCATTATATATTCTATTTGTTTTCCAATTCTTCCTGTTAAAATTTTGTCTTTAAAGCACAGATGAACCACTACTTTTTCTGACTACTACAACCATAGCTAATATTCTTCCTTTTTAGAATTCCTCTACTGTTAACCTTATTATACCCTGAATTATAGGCATATTGTTATTTTAGTTCCCTTTATGGGTGATAGGATCCTGGAAGAATTGGCTCATATCTAGCACTGTGCCTGGCATCTAATAGTTACCCAATACCTGCTTCAGTGTACATGCATGGTTAGTGAATGCAGCACCCATCCTCTTAATCTTATTCACAATACAAGTATGGCTGAAGGATTATAACCAGTATTCAGAGATGCTTATGTAAAGATCAAGGACATTGGGCTTGGGTAGCCAAATGGGGGTGTGGATGAAAAGTTCACAAGTCTTTCCATCTTTGAATAAGGAAGTGGGTTTTGTTAGGGACAAATTTGCAGCCTTTCATAGCCCAGCCTTGGTTTGAGAGATGGTATGAAAACACTGTTGACTTGGAAAGACACCTTAAGAGCTCTAAGGGTTAGAAGTCATGGATTCACAGTTATTATGTCTATTAGTCAATTAAAGAAGGCAGTTTTACCATTTTTATAAGAGATTACCTCTATAATAGTTGTCTCCAATTTACAGTTGGAGAGCGACCTCATCATCATCATATTTCTCCTTGTTCTATGGGGGGGGGAGGCAAGAAAGTCTCTCATATCAAAACCTTTTCATTAGGACTCATTATAAATGGTTGTTACATGTAGGATCCACAGAGGGGTTCGATGTTTATGGCAATCTGAGGCTTTTCTTCCTTTCAATGTTCAGATGGGTCAATCTTTCAGTTGGCACTTTCTGGTACATCCTACTCAATGAAAAGCTGTATCTTTTCTTTCTCAGCTGTTCAGTTGGTGACATTTTGTCCTGTTGGAACCCACAAATCTTTTCCTGTAGTTAGTTTTAAGATTTGAATTGCAAGGTTTTTGATGAAAAGGTTTCATGTCTATCTGTATCCCCCTCCCCTTTTTTTTAACCCATGAGTCTCCAGAAGATAGTTGTATTATACATAACTATAGGGCAGAATCAAGGCACAGATTTCATCAAATTCACCCATGTTGTTTTGGGTGACTATATATGATTAACTTGGGAAGCAAAGGAACATTCTCTGTTCAGAACTAAATATAATACTAAAGTCCTTAAGCTATGCATTTAAGCAAAATATATTAATACAGGAGCTCTGACATCAGCAATGGATTATTCTACCAGGGAGATGTTGGCCAGGAGATCCAAGGCCCCACAAAAGGTAACGGCTCCTTGCCTCTAAACTGGGATACCTGCAAGAAGAGAGGTGATAAGGCCCTGCTGCCGAAGACCTGACATTAACATGGGAAAGATGTATTGAGACCACACATGCAAGTGTACAGATGGCCTCTAGAACACCAGAGAGTGTTACCAAAGGCCACTAAACCAATAAAGCAAATACGGGTCTCCTTGAGTCAAGCAAGACTCCACCGTCAGCACCAGCTACACCTCACCTGCCTGGAAATACTGTGCAGCAGAGACAGCCATATGCCTGTATATCCCAAATCTAATTGGCTATTGGCTCTCTCCTTGGAGGAATAACCCATGGGTGATGCCACAAGCTTACATCCTCTACAGGTTAGGAGATGTTATAAGCCACAGTAAGACCCTGTCATATTTAACAGGAAAAAATGTAATTCATGGATTAACATATCATCCAAACATATGTGTCTATACCGAAGTAACCTACCATAACTATTAGTGCTGTTTAAATACCTATATATCTAATTGCTTGTGCTTAATTAGTAGGATCAAAAGGTTATTCCTGGACAAACTGTCAGCCCATAAAAGGAAACAGCCAGAATTGACCAGAGTCCAAGACAACAGCTCCGGAGAGAGTGGACTGTTTTGCTTCTCATCCACCTGTGCCCCTTTTCCAAGCCTAGGGGACAATCTGCGGAAGAGGGGGCGTGGTAGAATGTAAGGGCTGCGATTGGGGTGAATGGTGAAACTACAGCAATGTAGTCTGGACACTCATTTGATCAACTTGATTGAACATACAACCCCTCACTCCCCGCTGGATGGTGGGGCTGTGGGGGTTTGGGCACAACAGCCTGCAAATTGGTTTTACATGAAGGATGCTTGTACTCATGGATTATCACTTATAGCTAAAAAAATGAAAAAAAAAACTGAGAGAAAGATGCAGGACAGTTATGGCAGAATGCATGATCTGGGATAGGATGGGGGTTGGGGGGAAGGGAAAGGGAAATATGTCTGAACTGAATTGGAAAATAATGTATGAAATGCACAAAGCATCAATAAAAATGTTAATAAAATAAAATAAAATAAAATACTTTAAAATAAGCAAAAAAAAAAAAAAAAGAAGTCATGGATTCAGGGAATTTTGCAATATGTAGACTTGCCAGAAGGTGGCGCACTATGGCTGATTCCATGGTCTAGCAGGTTTGTGCCTGGGGATCCCCCAAATTAGTGTGGGTATTCTGTTGGGTAGCATTCCTCTGCATTTTGTGTGCTTCAAAGCTGCTACCTCCCTTTCCCCTCCCCTGTCTCCATTCCACTCTGCTTCTCCATGATGTATAAAGATGAAACTGATTCCAGTCATTGGTGAACACAGCCGTTGGGGTTTCACCTTTGGGAGGATTTCTGCTGAGATGAGATGAGGGGTCTCGAATCTTTCACAGGCACAGGTCTGAACTCAAAGCATAGCTCTCTTCACTGCCATCTGGATTCACAGAGAGGGAGTAGTCAGAGCCTTTATCTACAAAGTAGATAAAGGGAGAAAAATCTCTTTCTTTTGTATATTAATTTATTCCACATTCTGTCTATATTCCTTCATTATTTTGGGTTTCTTGTGTGAATTATGGGATCAGTACTTCTCTTTTTGTCTCTTCCTAATCTCCTGTATGGTGCTTTATTTTATTTATAGTGCTGTTTATTATCTTCTTGTGTTTTCACAAAATATCTCTAAGGTATATAATGCAGGCATTTTTTCTCCATTTTTTTCCTTGGTGATAGGAACCTCTAGAGTTCTTCATACTCATTGAAGTTGTCTAGCCTACAGGGCTAGGGAGATTACTCAGTTGCTAAAATGCTTGCTGAGCAAGTGTGGGGACTGAGTCGGATCCCCAGAACCTATATAAAGAACCTAGTTGTGGTGGCGTGAGCATGAACTTGAACACCCAGCACTGCAGAAGAGAGACAGGCGGATCACAGAGCTCGCTGGCTAGAGAGCCTACTCAGTTCATGGGTTCCAAGTAAAAGTGGGAGACCCTGTCTCTAAAATCAAGGTAGACTTACATACTAAGGAATGACATCCAATCTTGGCCTCCACATGGCCTCTCACATGAACACACATGCATGCACATACACAATAAAAGTTGATTTTAATTGTGTGTGTGTCTGTATGTCTGTATGTTTGTGCCTGTGCATGGGTATATGCACAAGTGCAGGTCCCTGCAGAGGCCAGAGGTATCTGATCCCCTTGCAGGTAAAGTTACAAGCAGTTGTGAGCTGTCTGATATGAGTGCTGGAAGCTGATCTCTGGTCCTCTGCAAGAGCAGTGAAAGTTCTTAACTGCTGAGCCATCTCTCCAGCCCCATTTAGTTTTTGATATGATATTTTTATTCTTTGAAAATTTCATACACGGTTACAATGTATTTCCTTTCTTCTTTATTTATAACTGACTAAGTGCTTTTTATGCTATGTACATACTTATGGGGATGGACCCATACAATGGAGCATGATTGACCTACAAAGGGCGATATTCTTAAAGAAAACTGATTCTCACTCCTCCAGAAGCTATCTAGGGACAAAGCTCCTCTGCTAGGGGTGGGGCTCATAACTCTTCTCCACATGCTGGATGTCGACTGGATTGATTTTACACAGGCAACTACAGGTACTATAAGTTCATGAGTGCAGTGATCTGTCATGGCCAGAAGACACCTGCTTACTCTGATCCTCTGTGAACTTTGGCTCTTCCAATCTTTCTACCCATCCTTCCAAGATAGTCTTTAAGCCTTTTGGGATATGAGGTATTATATAGATGCTCCATTTTTGACTGAGTACTCAACATACACTTATTCTATGCTCTTTGACCAGGTGTGGATTTCTGCATTAACTGCCATATACTGTACAAATAAACTTCTCTGATGAGTAGTAGTAAGTTAACTCCCAGGGCCTGCAAGTCTCCAACCATGGGTTCTGGATCCAATCTGTAGTACCAGCCATGGCATGGATTTTTTTCTGATAGAGCAGGCCTCAACTCCAATCAGAATGTGGTTGGTTACTACCATAGCATTTGTGCCGCTATTGCACCCATGGGCATATGCCATGTTGGGGTTTATTGTAGTTCACAGGGTTCACAGCTGGATAAGATTGTTGATGACATTTCCCTGCCAGAAACCTATATAACCCCTTTTAGTACCATGAAAGCTATTTATCAGGGAAGAAGTTTTCTGGTCAGTACCAAAGTGATTTTTCCATGTCCTGTTATCAAAGTGAGTAGTGTATTCAGCAATAGGGTCTTGCAGTCAAATTCTGGTGGACAACCAGAATCTTGGCAATAAACCTGTATAGTGTTGAGATCTCTAGAACACCCCTAAGCAGCAACTTGAGGGGAAGTATCACACAGCTGGCACTGGGGTTTTTATTTGGCAACCTATGGCTTCTGAGAGGATAATTATCCTCTGTGCAGGGCAACTCCAATTAAATGCTTTTACGTGAATGAGCACACACATATTTAGGAAACAAAATATTAGGTCTCCATATGGCTTTTTCAGACTGTCTTCCTGTTAGTTCTCCCACCTCTTCTTTTTCCCTATTCTCTTATCTCTATATGCACCATTTACTATGACCCTCAAATAACCATGAGAAGTTTGGGGACATGGGTGTTAATATCCTCACTGTACAGATGAAAAAAATACATATAGGGAGAATGATTTTCTCAATAAATGTAAGAAATACAAGAACACATCGTGGGATACCTGATGTATTTGACTCTTTGCATCTTGCTGTGGATACAAGGACAACATGACTCACTGAAGCGCTCATGTTAGTGATGATAGATATTGATAGATATAAAGATAGATATCTGATTCTCAGTGCAGAGCTCTTTCTATCACCCTAACAAATTTTTATAGATAATCTAACAAGCCATTGTCTCTCTGTCCAGCCCAGTCACCTATTGTTCAGCCTCTCAGTGTCCTGAGTACATCTTGATCTTCACTGACACAGGATCTACAGGGGAATGTGTGACACATTCAGAAACACTCATAAGGAAATCATTTTTTTTAAGTTAAAGATGGGTTAAAAGCAAAGGCTGAGAGGAAACCAATCAAAATGCCAACAATGAGTCTGGATAATGGAATTATGGACAAGTTGTTTTCATTTTTCTTTTTTCTTTTTTTTTTTTTTAATAAAAGGAAGAGTTTATTTGAGCTTATGATTGACAGTTCCAGGGAATCAGAGTCCATTGTGGCGAGAGGCATGGTGACCGGGCCTGGAGCAGAAAGCCAAGGTTCACATCTCGCAATGAGCACAGGAAGTGTTTTCATTTTTCTATGTTTCAGTAGTTTCCAAGTTTCAGTGAGACTATAGGGGAAAATAAATACTAAAAAGTGCAAAAAGTGTGATGGTTTAGATATCAGCATGTCTGTGTGGGGATGTGCTGCTGGCTGATGCTAAATTGACATAGATTGCATTAAGAATGGCTAGAGCAGGCACTGTGCTCTGGTCTCGTCCCCTGGCAGGGCGTTTTCTCACTCTTTAGCTCCCATTTCTCCCCCCAGAGCTGCAGCTGATAGTTTTAGCTAACTTCACTCACACCTTGCTTCCTTCCTAGGGCCTCAGTTGGTTTGCAAAGCTGTGACCACACATGGGAACTTGTAGGCCAGGGCAGGTGGAAGGAATCTGGGGATCAGATCCTCCCCTCTTTTAGCAGAGCCGTGGGCTTGAGCTCCTCACTTCACCCGTATAGACTTGTGGACTTACATAACATTCACAGGACTTCATTTTCCAGTAGATTGAAAGCAAAACCACTGTTGATTTTCTCCAAAAAGATCTATTTGGAAGTGCAATTGCCTGGAATTACATGGTGGTGCAAGAGGCCAGACCTTGCTGTAAATAACTTTTCTGTCAGCCACACACAGGGGCCCAGCTGGCAGTGGATTTCATGCTTCAGGTGTCTGTGTTTGATGTGGAGTATGTATATACGTGAACACATGTGTGCATAGAGTGGGGGCCTTTGCTTACATTGCTGCCCCTTCTTCTACTTCTGAAGCTTTGCATCTGATAGAGAGATGAGGCAGATATGTAGAAGAACTGTTCTTCTGGTTCTTGCTTGTTTGGTATAGTGTCTCTTCTGCTATCTCTGCCACCTACTTGTGGGTTCTTGGGACTGCGTGAGGTCCAATGACTCATGAACACAGTGTGGGAGGGTACAAAGAGCAGGCATTAGATGCTGAGGTCCCTACCCTCTAGTCCCAGGTGTGCTAATGACAATGCACAGTGGCACAGATGAGTACATCTTTGAATTTATCTCTTTATACATTAAAAAAAAGCATGCTAGGGGCCAGAGAGATGGCTGAGTGGTTAATTAAGAGCGCTAGCTGCTCTTGCAGAGGACTCAGGTTAGGTTCTTAGCAGCTGCAGGACAGCTAACAACTGTCTGTAACTCTATTTCTAGTAATCTGACGCCATCTTCTGACCTCTGTGGGCATTGTATGACACAGGGTGCACTTACACATGTGCAGGCAATATGCTCATACACATAAAATAAAACATAATAAATAAAACATAAAAATGTAAAGGTTAAAACAAGCACACTGCTAAAAGCACAACCTATAACAAGTAACTAAATGCAACAATTAGGGCCAGGTATGGGAGTCAAGAGTCCTTACATTTTGGTATCACTGTGAGGGTCAAAGGGAATAATACTGAGAAATCACACTGCACAGTGCCTGACTTTTGGTGCATGCTTTATAAACGTGAGTCCATACTGTACTCAGCTTTGCCTTCCCTGACACTTGAAATGGGAAGCCAAAACAATGGACTTGCAACCAGGCTAGCCCAAGCTAACGCTGTGAAACATGCAATGACTAGGATGCTTTTTGCCTGTACTTCCTTTTTTTATAGAGAGCCACAGCATATAGACATGGTTTCCTCAAACAAAGAATAAATTAACTGGACTACCTGAGCTCACATGGTGGCAGTCAGGACTTGATACTATCTTCTTCTGGTGGCCATTTGTGTTTTAAAGGTCTCATCTAGGCAAGTGGAGGGCAGAGTCTAACCCAAAGGTGGGAGCAGAACAGCATCTGGATAAGAGAGGTGCTTGTCAAGGATGAAATCCTGTCCCTTGCTCGGGCCACTCTTCCCAGCAGCCTGTCCTGTATGCATTATGGGGGCACATTAGCTCATCTGCATCTTTCTATCTGAATTTATGTGGTGTATGTGCACATTTCTCCATCAAACTAAGGTCACACTGGACTCTAGCAAACTATGGACTTTGTCCTTAGGATAAGAATTCCAGATGGACACAGCGATATGATCCAGATACACACCTACACAATGCCTGAAATTCTACTCTGTGATTATAATAAACACAGCCAAACTTTTCTTAACAGTTTGCCAACTTCTTATGTCCTTCATCTCATTATACAATCTCCATTATGCTTAGTAATGTTGTTATTTTTATTATTATGCCATAATTATAGAATCATGGTTAAATGGAAATACATCAGAGCTAGATTGCCTGGTTCAAATCTTAGTTCACTGGTGGAGCAAATATAGGCAAGCTAATTCTCAGTGCCTTGATCTCATATTTAAAGTAGGAATATAATAATGTTTCATGGAACTATTTTAAGCATTAAGTAATTAAATGTATGTGTAGGGTGATTAGACGAGTATGTGGCTATTATTATCCCCACTAAACATCTGAGAACACTGGGATGAGAGCTGGGGAAATGATTCTCCTAGCAGCATGCAGCTGGAGATAGATCCAGGTCAAGCATCCCTGGTGCAGGACACTCTGATCAAGCTTTCCTCTTCCTATGAGAAAGATGTGCAGGATCTTTGATTTCTTCTACATTAGCATGTCTCATGACAGCTATTGGTCATAAGTAACAACATTTCAGAATGGCCAGAAGCCTTGGTGAGGACAATTGAAGAATGGAGAGCTGGTTTCAGTAATCTCTTATTCCTGAAACATGTTTTTTAAAATCTTATCTGTTTGGGCCGATTTAGGTGTTTCTCCCAGCTTGCCAGCTATAGCTGAAGCACCAGTTAGTGGTGTCAGAATCAGTACCCAGGCTGGACCCCTGTCAGCACCAGTTTTCCTGAGGCCAGATCTAAAGAGGCTTTTCTTTTCTTCTGGATGCACCCCAAATCATGATTTGCCTTGTATGTTGAGCACAGGTCAAGCTCTGAGTTTCCATCAACACATAGGATATAGTAAGTATCACAGTTGGAATCTGAATTGTCCCTACTGGACTTGTTTTGAATGCTTGGGTATGAATTGTAGGAATATGTAGTTGAGCCTTTGGGAGGTAGGCCCAACTATTATAAGTAGGTCCTTAGGACTGGGCCTTTGGAGGTTATACTCATCCCTGGTTGTAGTCTGCATCTCTTCTTCCTGGTTAGGTGCACTCCCACCAACACCAACTGAGCCAGTCCTTCTCTCATACCTTCTCTGCCATGATAGACTGTACCTGCTGAAGCCATCAACTCAAATGGAGCTTGTTTTCCTTAAATTGCTCTGTAAGGCATTTCCTCACAACAACAAAAGTAACTAATACAGCAACTACATATTGATGGAGTTAGGGTAGAGTGTGGAGTAGGGGTTACATTTTCTAATTTTTTTTCTTTCCTGAGCTGATGCAGCACAAGTTTTCAAAGGCCCAAGTCTAAGAAAGCCTATGTGATTCAGATGAAAAGGTTGTGCAGGAGGTGAGTGTGTGTGCGTGTGTGTGTGTGTGTGTGCGCGCGCGTGTGTGTGTGTGTGTGTGTGTGTGTGGATTCACCAAGGAGTTCTTACCTTCACTTCACCTGATGTCTTGCCATAATGCATGCATTCTATCACTAATGATTTATTATTTGGGACATTGCTAATGTTTATTTAAAAAGAGTAATTTAATTTGCAGTATCCCCAAGAGAACAATATCATAAATGAAATCATGTAGTATCTTATATGGAAGTTTCTTGTTCCACTGATCAGAGAGATGTGGCAGCAGCCAAATAGTTACCTTATAACCAATTAAGAACAGGAATATAGGCAAGGTACCTTGAGAAGAGCATGCATGACATTTGCTCATTTACCATTTTGCAAAAGACTAGAGACTTCAAAGGGCTATTGGAATAAGTTCCAACTGCAGTTAAGTTTGGCCAGAGAGCTGTGACCCAGCATCAAAGCACATTCCTCTCAACCAAGATAATGAAACAGTTGTTCTTTCCCTTTCTTCCACTTGTTAGGAGTTGAATGCTATTTCTCCAAAAGTTATTGAAGTCCCGACACCTGGTATCTGTGAATGTCACCTTCTTTGGAAATAGAATCTTTGCAATGATCTTGTTAAAATGAGGTCATTAGAGTGGGCCCTAATCTAGTATCAGTCCGTCCTTATTAAAAAGGGACACAGACAGGCAGGTGCACAGAGGAAACGCAATATGGATGTGAGGGCAGGGGTTGGAGTCATATATCTGCAAGCCAAATAGTGCAAACATTTGCCAGTACACCACCATAAGTCAGAGAAGAGACTTGGGACAAAAATCTCCCTTAGATACCTCAGAAGAGCCAGTCCTGACATTTTGATCTGGGTCTTCCAGCTTTCAGAACTCTGGGATAACAAACTTCTGCAGTTTAAATCATACCCTTTGTGGAACTTTGTTAGACAACTCTAACAAATGCATACAGTATAGAACTCCTGATCAGAGCTTATCTTCTCTTTGTGTTTTCATTCTGAAAATATTAGGTAGCAACTATGGTAAACCAGGTACAGAGTTGGGTCGTGAAACCATATGTAAAATGGTTTATTTTGAAGAATTAACGTATTATCAAGGAGACTTAACTTTTGTTTGCAGTGTGGCAGGTAGTTAATGCCCAACTCCTATGCAAACCATCAGTTGTCAACCATGGCCATTCTCAAGACAATCTTGGAAACTTCAAAAATACCTATATATCTATATTCCAGATATTTTGATAGAAATGGCCAGTTGTAGAAACAAGGCATCATTTTTTAAAAATGAATCTTCCTAGGAAAAGTGAAAGGCCACCATTGCTGAGAACCACCACTTTAAAATATATCTGTTATTTAGAACAACGAAGTTCGTGCTGGATAGCTTTAGTGTCAACTTGACACACCTGGTTCGAGGGAGCTTCATTTGGGGAATGGCCTCCACTGGACTGGCCCATGGCCATGTCTGTGGGGCATTTTCTTGATGAGTGATGCAAGAGGGTCCAGCCCACTGTGGGAGGTGCCACCCCTGGGCAGGTTGTTGTATAAGAAAGTAGGTTGGGCCGGGCGTGATGGCGCACGCCTTTAATCCTAGCACTCAGGAGGCAGAGGCAGGCGGATCTTTGTGAGTTCAAAGCTAGCCTGGTCTACAGAGTGAGTTCCAGGACAGCTTGGGCTACAGGGAGACCCTGTCTCGAAAAAACCAAAAAAAAAAAAAAAAAAAAAAAGAAAGTAGGTTGAACATGGGCCAGGGGAGCAGGCCAGTAAGCAGCGCTCCTCCACGGCCTGGGCTTCGTTCAGCTCCTGCTTCCAGGATCCTGCCCCGAGTTCCTACCTTGGGCTCCTTCAGTGACAGACTGTGACCCAGGAGATGTGTGATAAATAAGCCCTTTCCTTCCTAAGCTGGTATTAGAGTGTTTTGTCACAGCAATTTAAAAGAAAGTAGAACAAAGTTGGGATGACAATGATATTTGGTTTTTTGTTTTGTTTTTCATTTTTTTAATGTTATGCATACGAGTGTATTACCTACATGTGTGTAAATGCACCCATGTTGTGCAATGCCTGTGGAGACAGAAGAAGGTTTCATATTCCCCTGCAACTGGAGTTACAGATGGTTGTTAACTGTCATGTGGGTGTTGGGAATTGCACTTGGGTCCCCTGTAAGAACAGCCAGTGCTCTTAACCACTGAGCCATCTTCCAATCCTGGCAATGATATTTGTAAGAAGCTTCTCCTACAGTTCTAAGGTATAGCCAGATTTGAAGACCACTGTCTTTCCCATGCAATAAGGATCATGTCTGTCTTATGTAATGTCATAGTGTTTGGCACAGAACAGGCAGTCGATAATTAAGATCTATGATGGGGAAGCCAAAGATGTATTGAGTACATCACAGATGAATACCCAGGGTAGCTGTTGGAAGGCAGAGTTCAGTTGAAAGATAAGTTGATCTACCCACAAGGAGGGAAGAGAAGGGTATTCCTGGTGAGGGAATATCAGGTGCTTAGGGTCAAGGAACTGGCAATGACTCTGCAAGGTTGTGTTAATGGATGGTGAGAGAGCAGGCTAGGAAGGGAAGTGAAGGCTGAGCCTGAAGAGCCTGGCAGGACCATACGGAGTTTTTTCCAGAGTGTTCTGGGTTGACTTCTGTGTAGAGCCATGGGCTCCCCAGGCTAACTTTTTAGTACCCTAGTCTTAATGCTCATACAGGTCCAGTTGCAGGCTTAGAACTATTTTCTTTAAGGATATCTCAATGAGGTTTTAGTGTCCAGGAACACATGACTGCAATCTCATCTCACGAGAGGAACTTTACTATCTCTTCAGACACCAAACACTGAAACTGCACCATAATCCCCCAATGCTAAGTGTTGTTCCTAAGGCTTAAGATGAGACTCACCCTCCACATTTCCATATGTTTGGTGGCTCTGGCAGAGATTTCCTATCATGTAATGTATCCAAATTTACCTGGATAAGCACAGAAGAGAAGGCACAGGATAATTTTTCCAGCTTGTCACACTGGAGGTCACTTCCCACCCCCTGCAGGACAAGACAAGTGGGTAGCAGAGGGAGGGAGGGAGGGAGGGAGAGAGAGGGAGGGAGATGAGAGAGGAGACAGGAGAGAGGAGAGAGGAGAGAGGAGAGAGACCAAAGCCCCGGTCCTACAGGTTTGCTTATACTCTTGGGTGTTTGCTTGTCTAAGCTGTGCTGTTGCCAGCAGTGTCCAATTTAGGACTCTCTGTAGATTTCATTAACAGCCTGCCTGTTCCATTCTGAGTCCTTAATGAAGATGTTAAATAAAATTTGACATTGTTATTGCCATTTGTACAGCACTTCATATTTACCAAGTGCCTTCAGAACATTTTTATTTGTTTCCAAGCGCTAGCACTAAGAAGTCGGTTAGAACCCTCGTCCCCATTCTGTAGAGAAGGCCCTTGGGAATCAGGGCCGTTGTTGAGAGCCTTGGTGCTAGGCTCCATCCCCCTACCCCACCCCTATTTGACCTCTTTTGCCTGAAACAGAATGCACTGAGCTGCACTGGCTCCTTAGGGCACTCCATGTCTTGGCTCCTCCCTCCCAACTCCAGGGTTCGCCCTCTAAATACTCCCTCCTCCTCCTCTTCTTCCTTCTCCTCCTCTTCCTCCTCCTCTTCCTCCTTCTCCTCCTCCTCCTTCTTCTCCTCCATTCTTAGACTTTTCTGATTTTCTTTTTTAGTTCATGAAGGCTCTTAGTCCATTTGAATGAATTTGCAAGTAAAATTTTCTGCTGAGCAACAACTGTCTCGCTGACCGCCCAAACACACACGGTGTCCCTGGACGGCTCCTGTCTATTCACTCTCTGTCATAAGCCTGTCAGCACACAGTGTATGTGTCTGGCATGATCTGTCCTTTGTAAACAATGGCAAGGCAAACAGCACTGTTGTCTTTCTGGATGTGACAGCCTCCCCCTCATTGTAAGATAGTGCAAATCAGAAATTCCATGTGACAGCAGTTCAGGAAGCACCAGGAGGGAAAGGAAACCTTGTAAAGAAAAGCATAGGAAGTTGCTCAGGTTAGCTTCCCTGAGCTTTGTTGGCGTAGCCTGATGGGTGTTAGCTCTCAAGGCCTCAGTTTTCTTATATGATAAATGGGGACAATTTGTCCTGAGCATGTGAAGGGTTTTCATCCTTAAATTACCTAAGCACTGTGGGGAGGATTTCCGGACTCCCCACCTGGGTCTTCTCTTACTAAATTTTACTATTATTTGTCTTCACGTTGCCTTCCCTCTGTGTGCATGCTCCGCTTCTGTTTCTTCTTTATCTGGCTTTCTCTCCCATTCTATCATCTCTGTCATGTTCATTCCTTCTACTAGTACCATAAATTTTTATCACCCCCACCCATTCTTATCCTTGTCCCAGCTCCCAGGGCCTCTGTCTGCTGTTCATGGTTGGGTCATTTCATAGCATCTCTGACTCTGTCCCTCATCTTTGCAAGATTGCTTTTCATGAATGTATGATAGACACCTTGTACAGGGTGAGGCACACAGAGAGAGAAGATGCTGATGAAAAGGGCTAATACTCCTTCACTTTCTTATTAGGTGACAAAGGGTATGGAGTGATAGAGAGATTGGGGAATGTGAAGCATAAGACCCTAGTTCTGAGGGGAATTAGGGTCTTATGCTTTAGCTATCTAGCCTGGGTGGCAGTCGGTGGCACTGAAGAATACAAGATGGCTCAAATCTGGGTGCAGCAACACATGCAGTTATTTTTCCAATGGAAAGAACACTGTATTGAGAATTGGGATTAAGAAGCCAGAAGCTATGATTTACAGATGCAGGGCTATAGCTTGTTTGTAAGGTAGTAAGTTATTCTACCACTGGTAGATACTATGCATATAAGTATGATATATGTATATATGTGAGCATGTGTGACTGTGTATACACCTGTATTTGTGTATATAAACATCCTTATGCATATGTGTGTAAATGTTATGTTTATAACATGCATTACTGTCAGTATTTGTACTGACAAAAAGGCGTAAGTTTTGAATCAAACATAAAAAAACATTGATTACAACTAGAGTTGTTATAATCCCTTGTTTGAGTTATGAGTCCCCAATCCCCTCAATATGTCATGGTGACGGCCACATGGCACTTGTATAGGGTTGTATCAAGAAGAGGATCCTTCAAGTGAGGAAACTCTTTGATCTCATCTAGGGTAGCAGGTGGTGCCTTGCCACTCTCTCCCCTGAAGAGATGGGATCCTTTACTCCATTCATCATTGTGAGCAAACTTTCAGGAAGAAGAGGGACCTTATGGACTGTCTCTAAGGAGAAAACTATATCTGTTTTCTCATCATGATGACAGAGTGCCTGGTATAGCAACTTAAAAGAAGGAGAGATTTGTTTTGGCTAATGGTTTTAGAAGATTCAATCCATGGTCACTTGACCCTGTGTGCTTGGGGAAGAACTACTACATGGCAGTGGGAGAGTGTGGTGGAGTTCTTAACATCCCGGCAGACAGGAAGCAGGGACGAATGAGGAGACCATGTGTCTAGTGTAACCTACAGAGACAATCCTAGCCATTTACTTCCTCCTCCTCCAAAGTCCTCACACACTCCCCCAATGGTGCCATTGGTTGGGAAGCAAGCATCTAAAACACAAGCCTGTGAGACGTCAAAACAAGAGACATACCTTTGTTATTCTCATCAGGAAAGAAACTACCCTCTGACTCAAAGAAAGAGCCATATTTAATTTCTAAGGAGATTTACTGGGCAGATACCCTTGAAAACACTGTCATCATGGCCCTCAGCTCAGTGGAGTCAGGCCATGCAGAAATGTGATCTATTTATGGAGATCTAGCTCCCATAAAAGTTCCCCGGTATAAAATTAGAACCTTAGTCAACTTCAGAGATATGGAAAACGGGAGGCAAGCTTACTACCTACCCTTTTCCAAATCTTTTCCCAAGGTAACCATCATTAATCAATTGAGGTTTTCTGCTGCAAAATTCTGGACAGTCTGCAACATACTGATTATTACTGAAATCCTCTCTGGCTGTGTAGAGTAACGGTCTCCATATTTTCCCACTGTGCCATCTTTCTTGCCTCTGAGAATCTGTAGCTACTTATATCTTTATCACTCTGCAAGTGAGAGGGATAGCCACATCTTCTGAGGCAACTTTGTGGTTTGAAGTTTTCACATGAATCAAGTTTCAAATCCTAGCAAACAGAATTCTCAGTTTCATCTTTAATCCATGAGAACTTTTAGCTATTAGTCTAGAGATGTTGCCCTTCCAAACAGGGATTAAGAAAAAAAATATAGGTGCTTCTTATTGCATCTCCTTCTTACATTGGCTGTGAAGGGAATCCCCGAATGCCACAGATGTGCTCTGATGACACCGTGTAAGAAGAATTTCAAAGAAGGATGGTGTGTTTGTGGAAGAGAGTCATGCCTCAGGATAGATTTAGGACATCAGACTACATGAGATACCTTCCAGCTCTGAAATGTGGCCCGGGCACTTGGAAGGTGTCCCAATATTGGGCTATTAGAGTCCATTTGGACTCTGTCCCCACCTCTTATCTCATAAATTCAGTGTCTCCATTTATTCAGCAGAGGGAGGTAGAGGTTTATGGAATACTGGTGTGTCTGTTGGAGAACTGCTTGTATATTATTAATACCAAAGTGAAAGGAATCAGAAGAATAAAATGTAAATGTAGAGGTTCTACATAGGGTGTATGGAATAATGATTAGTTATATGGCCGTGGACAAGTTACCTAACTTCTTTGTGTCTTAGGCATTATTTTGGAAAATGAAGAAGATAATGGCTGTGTAGCCATGTATCTTTGGGGGATATTGGCAGCACAAATGAGTTCATGGTCAGGGTACGAGGTACTCAAAGAAGAGATGCTGGTCGAATGCACAGTTGGTTTTCAGTGCTCTAAATCTCATCATATTCTCATTCTGGTCCATATTCCAACTTTGGAAAGGCTTCTCTCTGTTGTTGACTGGCTCATCATCCCCCAGGAGTTCTGCCTTTGCTCACTAGCTCCTATAGAGTAACCTTTTCAGCATCTGGCAATGGATTTGCGGTGTAATACGGGAGTGTGAGATGTACAGAGAGAAGAAGTTGTTGATGAAAAGACACAACTTCTTAATTGTTACCTGGTGATAGACTGAATAGCTTAGAGAGTTCAGGGTCCTCTTTCCCAGGGAGTACAAGAATGTGAGAAAACATCTTCAGGTTTTCTCACTGTATCCTTACAATACAGAATAATCGTGTGACCCATGATTACTAAAATGTGTGATTTTTCTACCCATCAAGAAAATTTTCCCATGGACATAAGCTGGGAGTTTTTGAGTTTGGCCTGGACATGTCAATCTCTAATTATACTTGGCCTTTTCAGTGTCTAAGCAGCAATCCGAGGTTACCTTGGAATTCCCAGTCACAAGTATTCTCATTAGCATAGGAGATCCTAAGTATTTTGGCCACTGTATGCCAGGAAACAAAACGAAGGCCATTATTTTCACAATATCCTAAGGAGATACTTTCTAGTCAAAAGTAGGCACACTTAATGATACAGAATAGATCTGAATATGGTAAATCATTGAGCCATCACTATGTTCAGAGATGGTGACTGCTTTAAGAAAAGGTCCTTTTGAAGGTGATGATTGACCTTTGTAGGGGCTTAATCCTTACAAGGCTGCATCCCCAAGTCCAGGGATGGGCCCTTATAGCTACCTGGGGAAGCATATTCTGTGTGGAGGGCAGAGGTGAGAGTCCTTGGGTGACCTGGAGCAGGGTGAGAACATGGGAGGAGGAGGGGAGCCTTGTGAGGCAGGAGAGGGCTTGGCTTTTACTGAGGAAGGTGGGAACCATGAAGGTTTACAGGGAGGGACATGCCAGACTGGCAGGTCAAGACAGACAGTAGAAAGGCTCCATTGGTAGGGCCTAGGGCTCTGGCCCTGATACATCACCGACTGTTGATGCATGGCTAATGTAAGGAGAAGACACTTGGTAGTCTGTGATACTGGGATTTTGTTTTCTTTTAGCTTCATGTGAGTATCTAAAGATGACTGGAAGTTTACCAGGCACTATTCAGCTAGCCTGTCTGCTGTTTCCCTTTATAAATTCCCGTTCCCCTTATATATTTATTTATATTTCATTTATAACTGAAGATAAGCAATTCTGAAATCAAGCCTGTTGGTACCTGACTAAACATTCTGAAAGAGAGAGAGAACTATTAACAGAAACATTTTTAAAAAATTTTAATTAATTTTTATTTATTTCTGTATGTGTACGAATGTACTGTCTGCATGCAAGTCTGTGCACCCATGTCGTGCAATACCGCGGAGGTCAGAAGTGGGTGTCGGATTCCCCTGGAGCTGGAGTTCTCCTGGAATTGGAGTTCCAGACGGTTCTCAACCGCCATGTGGGTGCTGGGGATCGAACCCAGGTCCTCTGCAAGAGCAGTTGGCGCTCTTAACTGCTAGGCCATCTCTCCAGCCCTAACAGAAACATTTTTAAGTGTCCACAAATAGTCACATGGCTTGTCAAATCCTGATCAAAAGGATATTTGGATATTTGGAATATTTGGATCTTTGGATATTTGGGATATTCTAATAATACAATTTGGCATTTTCTCAGAGTCAGTCCTGATAGATTGTAGGTTGGGTATGTGTGTTTGAGTGCCTGTGTGGCCTTGTGAGATGCTGTGTTAATACTGTAAAGCTAAGCACTCAGTGAAAAGGTAGCCAAGAGTTTATATCATCATCACAGAGTAGTTTAGAAACATAAGCCAAAGCTGTATTAAAAGAGACCTTTTCCAGAGCCACTTTGCAAGTCTTTTAAAATTTTTAACAATTTTTGACAGTTTCATTTTTTACTGTACATTTTAATTGAATTTTTGTGCATTTCATACAAAACATCTTGATCATCTTTATGCTTCCACCCCATCTGTACCTTGCCGTACCCCCCCACCAAAGTTTATGCATTCTATCATATATGTTAAGGCCTATTGAGTTAAGTTAGCCTACCCAGATGTCCCTCAGTGGAAGTTCATCCACTGGGGTCTAGTCAGCATATCCTGAATCTCTCCCTTAAAGAAGATAACTCTCCCTCACTCAGCAGTACTCAGCTGCTTTTGTTTAAGGTTGGGGCCTGCTGCCCATTTCCCCAGATCTATGCTGGGTTTTTGTCTGCTTTGGTTTGCATGGGTCTTGTGCACACTGATACCATTTCTATAAGTTCACATAGGAGCAAGGTCCCAGGAGCCTATAAGATTCTATTTCTATGATCATGCACCTCCTCCCCTGGCTCTTAAAATCTTTCTGCCCCCTTTTCTGTGATGGTTCCTGAGCCATAGATGGGTCAATTCAATTTTAATGTAAGAGTCCTATCCAGTGATCCACACAGTTGTGTGTGTGAGTGATATTTTGAGTATGTTCACCTCTCATTATTTACCTTCCTTAATCTCCCTTACTTTCCTTCTGAGCCCTCTATTCTGCCCCAACAAATCCCCTGGTGGTTATGACATTGAAGAAAATGCCCACCCCCCAGAGCAGCAGCCCTAAATAGTCAACAGCTTCTGTTGGAGGGGGCTTGTAGGTACCTCTTCTTTCTAGCTGGAATGTTGGAGGGCTCAGTCTTGTGCCAGTATCCTTCGCTGCTCTGGGTTCATGATTGGAATGGACACACCTTACCTGGATGGCAGCATTTTATGCCACTCTTCCCTCTCCTGCTTCTTTTGCCCTGTGTCCTGTCATGTTTCCTGGGCTTCGGAGGGATGGAATAGATGTTGTGCTTTTGTCTGAACATCCAGCGGTCACTTATTCTCAGAACTTTGACCAGATGCGAGTCTGTATTGACTATCTCCCTCTGGCCAAGGTTGAGAGGGGCACTAATGAAGCTTCCTGCCTGCTGACTAGCCTCAGAAGTGCCAGATGGTTCTGTTCAGGCCGACGAGGGAGAGAAATCAGTGGTCTTGCTCAGTTGTGAATCCTATGGACTACAGTACCAACCTGCCAGGCAAGAAGTGCCTACTGGCGCAATAGTGACGCAGCTCTCGTCGGGAGAACCAACTACTCTGTATAGGATTTGAGGCCTACTGTGTGGAGGGGAATGCATGCCTGGTACTGTAAACGTAGTAAAATAATCATGACTAGGGAGGACACAGACCTCCCTGATGATTAAGGATATCTATGTATATAAATATAAATATTTAGAATGCAGAGGGGGCTGGGGGGGGGGCTGGCATGGTTCCACACTGCATTCTAAACATTTTTTTTTAAAGACAGTTCTTAACCGCCATGTGGGTGCTGGGAATCAAACCCAGGTCCTCTGCAAGAGCAGTCAGTGCTCTTAACCACTGAGCCCCCCAACTGCATCCTAAATATTTGTATTTATATACATAGATATCCTTAATCAGAGAAATTTCTCCTTGCAGTGAACAGTGGCGATGCAGCGATTCATGGCAGCTCAAGGTGCTGAAAATAAGTTAGAGTCAAGTTCTCAGTCCTAATAGGATGTTAACACCCCCTGTAAGCCTCGGAAAACACTGCAGCAGAAAGAAGGGAGAGAATGGAAGAGATGGAAAATAGCGGAGAAAGGTTGCAAAATGCTGTCTTCAGTATATCACAGCCATTGCAAGCATGGGTTGAGGAGGGCCTGGTGGGGGCTGGGAGTTGATGAGGGAGGCTGAGGAAACAGATTCAGTGTGCGTGTGTGTGTGTGTGTGTGTGTGTATGTGTGTACAAAGTTGTCAATGAACAAATTTATTCAATAAAAGCATGGAAAAGATTTAAAAGGAAGTTTGACAGCATGCTCATTTAGGGAGAAATGGTCCTGTGTTCCCATTCTTAGGCTTTTGACCAGTTTTGTAGTACCAGATGCTAATCTAGAGTCTTCTCTAGACAGGGGTTTTGCTGCTGTGTGGCCATGTGAATCCATCCTTCCTTCCTTCCTTTTTTTTTTTTTGGTCTTTTTTGAGAAAGGGTCTCCCTGTAGCCCAGCTGTCCCAGAACTCACTCTGTAGACCAAGCTGGCCTGAACTCACAGACATCCACCTGCCTCTGCCTCCCAAGTGCTGGGATCAAATGTGTGCACCTGGCTATTCCTTTCTTTTTTTTCTGCTTGCAAAGACATTTAGATGAAAACTGTTGCTGTCATGTCCAGTGTGCAGCACATTCCATTTGGGTGTTCTCTCGGGTCCTTGCCCATTTCATAGTCTGGTAATTCTGGTAATCGGATATTTGCCTTTTTGCTGAGGGACGATTTCCAGCATGTAGTCTTCCAACAGTTTGAGAGCAGAGCCCTGGCATAAGGAAGGAAAGGGGCTCTCCTAAACAGGAGTCTGACACAATGACTGCTTTAAAAATGCATGGTTGGGGGCTGGAGAGATGGCGTAGCAGCTAAGAGCGCCAACTGCTCTTGCAGAGGACCTGGGTTCGATCCCCAGCACCCACATGGTGGCTGAGAACCGTCTTTAACTCTAGTTCCAGGGGAATCAGATACCCTCTTCTGACCTCCGCGGCATTGCACAACATAGGTGCATCAACCTACATGCAGACAGTACACTCATACACATAAAAATAAATTTAAAAAAATTTAAAAAAGATATAAAAATGCATGGTTGGGTTAAAGTTTTTGAGTTGCCCCCCCCCCAAGTTTGGCATAATTGTAAGATATGAGAGCTACCAGGGCCTGGCTCCTAATTTTCATTAACCTAAGAAAATACAATTAGCAATTAGAATAACTGAAGTATATATTTCCAGACTACTTCCTAAATTTAGGAAGTGTGTGAAGTCAGTCCTGCTTAAGATCAGTTTTATCTTATTTTTCCCATTGAGCAGGCATAGGTGTACTTTGCACTTAATAACTGTGTGATCTTTAAATTTCCTCCTAATAAAATGAAGAGAGTAATGCTTTCCCCAAGGCTCGCATGGAAGATGAATACGATAAAGCCCCAAGCATGACTCCTGTTGCATTGTGCTGTGCGTACACTTATTTGCTTTCTTCTCCAGGAAGCTTGGCTGCCCAGTGCTTTGCCCAACTTATCCTGGGTCCCTGAAGGAGCCTTTTGATATCTTGAAGATAGATAAGCACCCTTTAGAATGAGTGTGAGACTATCATTTTCAAAGTGGCCACTTTCCCTCCTCTCTCCTAGTGAGCAAGTGCTCACTGTGATGTAATACCAGCCTGCTTAGTGGTTTGCTCTGATAAACAGATGGAGAAGTTCACTCACTTTACTTTTCTTATTTAGAGCATTAGAATTCAGCATGTGAGACACCAGGAGTAATTGTTCGATGAACTGACACCAACTGCAATGAGAAAAGACCTTCTCTGTTTCCCCTGTCTCGGATTGCGCACCAGGATGTGCTAATTAAAGCATCTGTCTCTCTCCAGTTCCAAATATTAGACATCTTAATTTATTTACTTATTAAAAAGTAAGAGAAGAATTTGCCCTTTGTTGTTTTCCCCATTATTTTATCACATCAAGTGATCTCAGAAAGTTGCTACACATCAAGTGATCTCAGAAAAATAAATAAGATGACAATAATTAAATATCATCGTCCTTATTTGACATGGCATCTTCCTTTCTAGCACTGGCAGTTTTTCCAGTGACAACCTTAATTTGAAATCTCTCCTGGGCATGTCTGTTCTTTGCCATGGACGTTGTGGGGCATACACAGGTCTAGGAACGTTGATCAAATGGTGAGGATTGGTAGCAGCTGATCTTGTCTCCCACAGGTCAAGGAGTGAGGTAACTGTCTCAGAATAAGGCCCAACCTCACAATGAATCCTTTTTCAAGGGCCTTCTTACAGGGATTCCTTAGAGTCAACCTCTGCTTCTTTTCAGAGACTGGAGAATTCTAACTTCATCAATCCAGAACTTTGCACTGATTTGAATACATTGTGCTCATCTTAGTGATTGTCACTTGCTTGCTAAGTCATCAGACAAATGGGTGCAAAAAAAATGAGCCAAGGTTTTAGGTGATAGCAGTGAGTTAGAAAGAAGCTGGAAAGAGCCTATCATGAGTGAGGGCCATGAAGTCACGGATTAGATTGGTCTGTCTATTCTGGAGGAAAATGGTCAGAGATCCTAAATACAAGCATCTGTTACCATTTATCAAAACACATGCCTATTATTTCTTCCATTTTTTTGTTTAAAGTAACAGAGATTGCCCTTCTCTGTCTTTTCTTGAGGAAGCTCATTTTATTAAGTAATGGGGTGGAGGCTTTAACTTTGATAAAATTAGTTCTCTGGCTTCTCTATCATCTTGTCTCTCTACAGATGATACTCTACCTAGAATCCCCCACTGCTCCGCTTTTAAGATACTCCCTCCCTATTTACCTCCTTGCTTATTCCCATGAATTGATTTAAAGATTTGGAACATAATAGAAAAATCAGTTTGCTAATCCAAGTCAATTAAGGATTCATGCACATTATGTCTAACGTATCTGGGGTCCCTTTACCATCCTGGGTATATGTCTGAAGTTGGAATTTTGTGGTAACGTTGAGAGTAATCTCATGGTCTTCTCCACTTCAACAATAGAATAGTCTGTGGAGATACAGTGGCCACTTTCCCAAGTCTTTGAAAAAGTGTTCGATGGTTAGCCTCACTTTAATTAAGAACGATTCTCTGAAAATGAAGCAGCTATGGATTTCTCCTGAGACTGCGTTGTTCCTCTGAGTAACAATAGCATTAATAATAATAATAACATGCATATTTTTTGTCATTTATGTGTATTACATGGTAGATAATAAGTTATTTATTTCTTCCATAATGGTAGACAGATAGTAGATGTATTTTCATCTATTAAGATGCACATTAAGTACAGTATAGAAGCAAACTTATCAAGGTAAAGAAATATTTACATTCCCCTGCTCTCCAAATAGAATCAATTGTTTTATTATTCAATTTAATAAATATTAAGAGTCTTCTGTACCAGTTATAGGCTTGTGTGCAAAATATACGATAGTGTTCCCAGAATTGTTTGTAGGACAGTTGAAGGAGTTTGGGGCATGAAGAGACACAAAATGCATACTGCAATTATGGGTCTAGGAATTTATTAAAAGTAAAATTAGGGCTGGAGAGATGGCCTAGCGGTTAAGAGCGCCAACCACTCTTGCAGAGGACCCGGGTTCGATCCCCAGCATCCACATGGCGGCCGAGAACCGTCTGAAACTCCAATTCCAGGAGAGCTCCAGTTCCAGGGGAATCTGACCCCCTCTTCTGACCTCCGCGGCATTGCACGACACGGGTGCACAGACTTGCATGCAGACAGTACATTCATACACATACAGAAATAAATAAAATTAATAAAAAAAAATTTTTTTTAAGTAAAATTAGATGAGAAGATTCACATAAAGAGAATGCTGAAAAAGAATCTTGGAAATTGTTCAAATGCCTAAAGGTTAGCAAATATTAAATAAACTATGGTGTGTGATAAAATGTCACAATCTGATAAGGAAAATAAGAAACAGGAAGTAAAATTGCGACTGCAGAATTATCACAGTTTTATAAGTTTTTAAAAAAATAATATGGGAAGGAAATATCACACGTAGTGACAATAATTTGAAGTCTCTTTGTTAGAACTGCTTCAAATGAGCAAATGTTATCTTCATTCTACCAAATAAATACAGGCTCATCTTACTGTCTTCACGAAAATAAAAGGTACCATAGAGTCATTGCCTTCAAGGAGCTGTTTCTAGTATCTAGGGGAGAAGACATATTTAAAGATGCTGCCATAATAAAGTGGGATGAAGTCAGACATAGAGTCTGGATGGAGGAATGAATATGGATTTTTGAAGGAGTCTAGGCACTAAAACTTGACAGATAGCAGTCGAGTTCTTCCATATAGACTAAGTAGGATTTCCATGGGCAGAGGAGAGCATGCTTGGCGGAAGTGTGGGAATGAATGGTGAGAGGTGAGCTGGCTCTCATTGCTGGGAAAGAATATGGACTCCAAGATGCAGAAAGTAGCTGGGCTGATGAAGCAGTAGCCTGCAGAAGACTTCGGATACTTTTGGTGAGGAACCAAATTTGATTTGAACGTAATAGGACACAAGAAAAGACTTTTTTTTTAATGCCTATGGGTATACTGTCTGCATGTGGGTAGGTGCACCTGTGTCCTGCAATGCAGCGGAGGTCAGAAGAGGGTGACAGATTCCCTTGGAACTGGAAGACAGTCCTTAGCCACCATGTGGGTGCTGGGAATTGAACCCGGGTCCTCTGCCAGAGCAATCAGTGCTCTTAAACCATGAGCCATCTCTCCAGCCCCAAGAAAACACTTTTACAAGAGAAAGGAATATTTTACTATGTTTTTGTTTTTATTTTGTTTGTTTTCATAAGACAGGGTCTTCCTAATAGCCACAGCTGGCCTGGAACTCTCCCAGTAGACCAAGCTGACCTTGATCTTACAGAGATCCACCTGCCTCTACCTCCTAAATGCTAAGATTAAAGGCGTGCAGCACCATACGTGGCTTGATCCATATTTTAAGACACAAAGTCAAGAAAGCAGTCTTTGGAATCAGACAGCCCTGGAGCCAGAATCCCATGCAGCTCTGCCAGTTCCAAGGGGCATCTCCTGGAGAAGTCACTTAATTCTTCTTCATTATGTAAAGGCAATGAATTCAACTTAATGCTATGGACACCAGGATTAAACAACATAATATAACCCCAAACCATTAAGGATGAGTAGAGTTTTTTTTGAAAAGATCTTTGTTTAAGTAATATTTACAGCTCCCTACTTCCTGATGTATGTTCATTTATTTTCATTATAGTGCTAAAAATATTTACAAAATAGAATTTGTCCTAATGTTCTACTGCTGGCAAAAAAGGGTAAGTTTGTATCATGCGTGTCACATGGGAAAACCAAAATCAAGTTCTGCAGTGTTAATATGTGTGATTAGTTAGTAATACTTTCAAAAATGTCTTTATAAATTATACAACTCCAGCACTGACTGGTCCAAATTGTATAGAGTTTGGACTTTCTAATGTTCTTTGAGGGATAGTTTGCTTCAGTTCTACCTCACTTTTCTCTACTCCCAATATACTCATGGTATATTGCAGTTATCTTATTCAGCTTTTCTTAGCAAGATTATATCATCTATGTATTGGGCCCACATCTGTTCTTACTAGCCCATGACTAATATCATCCTATAGATTGCACCATTGAGATTCAAACTGCACTTAATCATGATTATTTTTATTTTATTTTATTTATTTTTTATGTGTATGAGTATACTGTCTGCATGTAGGTTTGTGGACCTGTGTTATGCAATGCCATAGAGGTAAGAAGAAGGCGTTGGATTCCCCTGGAACTGGAGTTAAAGAGGCTCTCAGCTGCCATGTGGGTGCTGGGTGCCAGGTCCTCTGCAAGAGCAGCCAGCACTCTTAACTGCTAGGTCATCTCTCCAGCCCCAATCATGATTATTTTTAAAATACTATAATCAATATGAAAATTTAGACCCCACCACAAGTGTGTCTTATTTTTGTAAATGAAAATTGTATTGTTAATGGTTTCAAATAGTTTATCAGTTAACAATCGCTGTGTAACAAAGCTCTTCAAGATTCAGTGTGATTCAAAATAACCAGTAATTTATTGTATCTCCTGAGCCTTGTACTGGCTGGGGATATTTGCTGATGTGGTCTGGGACAGAGTGAGACTCATTCAAGCATCTCTGCTCAGCCGCAGATGAGCTGGTGGGTTTCGCTGATCTTGGCTAGACTTATGTTTCGAGCTTTAGCTTAAATGACTCCATACACTGAAGCACTCTCCAGCAGTTTAAGGCAGGCTCACTCCTAGGAAGCCTACACATATTGTTATGGTGATCACAGAGAGGCAGGAAAGGACAGCATGTGCAAGGGCCTTTGAAGCCTAGTCCCGGAACTGGTGCACCATCAGTTTTGCTACATTCTGTTGACTGAAGCTACCTAAAGTCTCACCCAGAATCATCTTTTAGGGAAATAGACCTCATTAGGCTGAAAGAAGGGTTGGGAACTCACAGTTCAGGCTTCTGTTGGAGTTGAAGCAATCTAATGCAGAGCATGGACATAGAAATCTGTTAGGAAATATACTGACCTTGGTGAGGGAGAGCACTGCTCTGGGAAAGAATGGTTCCCCTGAGGTATTCTGCCAGGCTTTGAGGTGGAAGAGAGGGGCAGGGTAGAATCAAAGAAGAGACTGAGAAAATCTTTACTGGGAAATGTAGGGTTTGTCTTTGGAGATGAATAGAGAGTCAAATATAAAGTATATATTTACTTGGGGACACATTAAAATCACCAAAAAATATTTTTAAATTGATCATTGAACATCACCTCGGACTGACATAATTTATGGGGAATTCAAGCTGGTATTATTTTTTAAAATATTCACAGAAAATTTCAATGGACAGCAAGGTAAAAATTATTAACCAGATCAGTGTTCTTTTGTTCATAGGTTGAAATCACCAAGATGATTTTTTCAAAGCCAATTTTTATTGAAGCTTTGTGCATTTCATACAAAATTTCAAATCAAATCTAGACTTGTGCCCCCATCCCTGATCCTCCACCCCACCAGAGCTCATGCATTCTGCCAAACATATTTTTCATCTTTTTCTCAGTCTCAAAATGCTTGATGCAGAAATTTACTGTTTTGAGCAGGATCAGTCAGTTCTTTGACCCAGTCTTTTTGTTGTTGTTGTTGTTGTTGTTGTTGTTGTTGTTGTTGTTCCTTCTAATATGCATCACTGAAAAATATGCATGTATGCATGCCACATATATCATAGGTTTTAGCATCTTCAACTTATGATTTTTTTTATTAGGCTGAAAGATGTCATGTTTGAAGGCTCCTCCTTGGCAAGCCCAAACCACCATCAGTTCTGCCCTTGTGTTCCACACTGGGGTTTTCCCTTCCCATGGTCACGGCCCCCCCCCTGGAACTCTGCCAGTAAGACCAACTGACCTTGATCTTACGAGATCCCCTGCCTCTACCTCTAAATGCTAAGATTAAAGGCGTGCAGCACCCGACCAGAACTTTGCACTGATTTGAATACATTGTGCTCATCTTAGTGATTGTCACTTGCTTGCTAAGTTATCAGACCAATGGGTGCAAAAAATGAGCCAAGGTTTTAGGTGATAGCAGTGAGTAGAAAGAAGCTGGAAAGAGCCTTCATGAGTGAGGGCCATGAAGTCACGGATTAGATTGGTCTGTCTATTCTGGAGGAAAATGGTCAGAGATCCTAAATACAAGCATCTGTTACCATTTATCAAAACACATGCCTATTATTTCTTCCATTTTTTTGTTTAAAGTAACAGAGATTGCCCTTCTCTGTCTTTTCTTGAGGAAGCTCATTTTATTAAGTAATGGGGTGGAGGCTTTAACTTTGATAAAATTAGTTCTCTGGCTTCTCTATCATCTTGTCTCTCTACAGATGATACTCTACCTAGAATCCCCCACTGCTCCGCTTTTAAGATACTCCCTCCCTATTTACCTCCTTGCTTATTCCCATGAATTGATTTAAAGATTTGGAACATAATAGAAAAATCAGTTTGCTAATCCAAGTCAATTAAGGATTCATGCACATTATGTCTAACGTATCTGGGGTCCCTTTACCATCCTGGGTATATGTCTGAAGTTGGAATTTTGTGGTAACGTTGAGAGTAATCTCATGGTCTTCTCCACTTCAACAATAGAATAGTCTGTGGAGATACAGTGGCCACTTTCCCAAGTCTTTGAAAAAGTGTTCGATGGTTAGCCTCACTTTAATTAAGAACGATTCTCTGAAAATGAAGCAGCTATGGATTTCTCCTGAGACTGCGTTGTTCCTTGAGTAACAATGCATAATAATAATAATAACATGCATATTTTTTTGTCATTTATGTGTATTACATGGTAGATAATAAGTTATTTATTTCTTCCATAATGGTAGACAGATAGTAGATGTATTTTCATCTATTAAGATGCACATTAAGTACAGTATAGAAGCAAACTTATCAAGGTAAAGAAATATTTACATTCCCCTGCTCTCCAAATAGAATCAATTGTTTTATTATTCAATTTAATAAATATTAAGAGTCTTCTGTACCAGTTATAGGCTTGTGTGCAAAATATACGATAGTGTTCCCAGAATTGTTTGTAGGACAGTTGAAGGAGTTTGGGGCATGAAGAGACACAAAATGCATACTGCAATTATGGGTCTAGGAATTTATTAAAAGTAAAAATTAGGGCTGGAAGATGGCCTACGGTTAAGAGCGCCAACCACTCTTGCAGAGGACCGGGTTCGATCCCCAGCATCCACTTGGGGCCGAAACCGTCTGAAACTCCAATTCCAGGAGAGCTCCAGTTCCAGGGAATCTGACCCCCTCTTCTGACCTCCGCCGCATGCACGACACGGGTGCACAGACGTGCCATGCAGACAGTACATTCATACACATACAGAAAATAAATAAAATTAATAAAAAAAAATTTTTTTTAAGTAAAATTAGATGAGAAGATTCACATAAAGAGAATGCTGAAAAAGAATCTTGGAAATTGTTCAAATGCCTAAAGGTTAGCAAATATTAAATAAACTATGGTGTGTGATAAAATGTCACAATCTGATAAGGAAAATAAGAAACAGGAAGTAAAAATGCGGACTGCAGAATTATCACAGTTTTATAAGTTTTAAAAAAATAATATGGGAAGGAAATATCACACGTAGTGACAATAATTTGAAGTCTCTTTGTTAGAACTGCTTCAAATGAGCAAATGTTATCTTCATTCTACCAAATAAATACAGGCTCATCTTACTGTCTTCACGAAAATAAAAGGTACCATAGAGTCATTGCCTTCAAGGAGCTGTTTCTAGTATCTAGGGGAGAAGACATATTTAAAGATGCTGCCATAATAAAGTGGGATGAAGTCAGACATAGAGTCTGGATGGAGGAATGAATATGGATTTTTGAAGGAGTCTAGGCACTAAAACTTGACAGATAGCAGTCGAGTTCTTCCATATAGACTAAGTAGGATTTCCATGGGCAGAGGAGAGCATGCTTGGCGGAAGTGTGGGAATGAATGGTGAGAGGTGAGCTGGCTCTCATTGCTGGGAAAGAATATGGACTCCAAGATGCAGAAAGTAGCTGGGCTGATGAAGCAGTAGCCTGCAGAAGACTTCGGATACTTTTGGTGAGGAACCAAATTTGATTTGAACGTAATAGGACACAAGAAAAGACTTTTTTTTTAATGCCTAGGGTTATACTGTCTGCATGTGGGTAGAGTGCACCTGTTGTCTGCAATGCACGGGAGGTCAGAAGAGGTGACAGATTCCCTGGAACTGGAAGACAGTCCTTAGCCACCTGTGGTGCTGGGGAATTGAACCCGGGTCCTCTGCCAGAGCATCAGTCTCTATAACCATCGAGCCATCTCTCCAGCCCCAAGAAAACACTTTTTAACAAGAGAAAGGAATTTTACATGTTTTGTTTTTATTTTGTTGTTTTCATAAGCAGGGTCTTTCCTAATAGCCACAGCTGGCCTGGAAACTCTCCCAGTAGACCAAGCTGACCTTGATTCTTACAGAGATCCCCTGCCTCTACCCTCAAATGCTAAGATTTAAGGCGTGCAGACCCTACGTGGCTGATCCATTTTTAAGACACAAAGTCAAGAAAGCAGTCTTTGGAATCAGACAGCCCTGGAGCCAGAATCCCATGCAGCTCTGCCAGTTCCAAGGGGCATCTCCTGGAGAAGTCACTTAATTCTTCTTCATTATGTAAAGGCAATGAATTCAACTTAATGCTATGGACACCAGGATTAAACAACATAATATAACCCCAAACCATTAAGGATGAGTAGAGTTTTTTTTGAAAAGATCTTTGTTTAAGTAATATTTACAGCTCCCTACTTCCTGATGTATGTTCATTTATTTTCATTATAGTGCTAAAAATATTTTACAAAATAGAATTTGTCCTAGTTCTACTGCTGGCAAAAAAGGGTAAGTTTGTATCATGCGTGTCACATGGGAAAACCAAAATCAAGTTCTGCAGTGTTAATATGTGTGATTAGTTAGTAATACTTTCAAAAATGTCTTTATAAATTATACAACTCCAGCACTGACTGGTCCAAATTGTATAGAGTTTGGACTTTCTAATGTTCTTTGAGGGATAGTTTGCTTCAGTTCTACCTCACTTTTCTCTACTCCCAATATACTCATGGTATATTGCAGTTATCTTATTCAGCTTTTCTTAGCAAGATTATATCATCTATGTATTGGGCCCACATCTGTTCTTACTAGCCCATGACTAATATCATCTCTTAGATTGCACCATTGAGATTCAAACTGCACTTAATCATGATTTTTTTATTTTATTTTATTTTTTTTTTATGTGTATGAGTATACTGTCTGCAGTATGGTTTGTGACCTGTGTTATGCAAGCCATAGAGGTAAGAAGAGGGGTTGGACTTCCCTGGAACTGGAGTTTAAAGCGGCTCTTCAGCTGCCATGTGGGTGCTGGCCAGGTCCTCTGCAAGAGCAGCCAGCACTCTTAACTGCTTAGGTCATCTCTCCAGCCCCAATCATGATTTTTTTAAAATACTTAATCAATATGAAAATTTAGACCCCCACCACAAGTGTGTCTTATTTTTGTAAATGAAAATTGTATTGTTAATGGTTTCAAATAGTTTATCAGTTAACAATCGCTGTGTAACAAAGCTCTTCAAGATTCAGTGTGATTCAAAATAACCAGTAATTTATTGTATCTCCTGAGCCTTGTACTGGCTGGGGATATTTGCTGATGTGGTCTGGGACAGAGTGAGACTCATTCAAGCATCTCTGCTCAGCCGCAGATGAGCTGGTGGGTTTCGCTGATCTTGGCTAGACTTATGTTTCGAGCTTTAGCTTAAATGACTCCATACACTGAAGCACTCTCCAGCAGTTTAAGGCAGGCTCACTCCTAGGAAGCCTACACATATTGTTATGGTGATCACAGAGAGGCAGGAAAGGACAGCATGTGCAAGGGCCTTTGAAGCCTAGTCCCGGAACTGGTGCACCATCAGTTTTGCTACATTCTGTTGACTGAAGCTACCTAAAGTCTCACCCAGAATCATCTTTTAGGGAAATAGACCTCATTAGGCTGAAAGAAGGGTTGGGAACTCACAGTTCAGGCTTCTTTTGGAGTTGAAGCAATCTAATGCCGGCATGGAACATAGAAATCTGTTAGGAAATATACTGACCTTGTGAGGGAGAGCACTGCTCTGGGAAAGAATGGTTCCCTGAGGTATTCTGCCAGGCTTTGAGGTGGAAGAGAGGGGCAGGGTAGAATCAAAAAGAGACTGAGAAATCTTTACTGGGAAATGTAGGGTTTGTCTTTGGAGATGAATAGAGAGTCAAATATAAAGTATATATTTACTTGGGGACACATTAAAATCACCCAAAAATATTTTAAATTGATCATGAACATCACCTCGGACTGACATAATTTATGGGGAATTCAAGCTGGTATTATTTTTTAAAAATTTCACAGAAAATTTCAATGGACAGCAAGGTAAAAATTATTAACCAGATCAGTGTTCTTTTGTTCATAGGTTGAAATCACCAAGATGATTTTTTCAAAGCCAATTTTTTTTTTTTTTTGTGATTTCATACAAAATTTCAAATTCAAATCTAGACTTGTGCCCCCATCCCTGATCCTCCACCCCACCAGAGCTCATGCATTCTGCCAAACTATTTTCAACTTTTTCTCAGTCTCAAAATGCTTGATGCAGAAATTTACTGTTTTGAGCAGGATCAGTCAGTTTTTTACCCAGTCTTTTGTTGTGTTGTTGTTTTGTTGTTGTTTGTTGTTTTTTGTTCCTTCTAATATGCATCACTGAAAATATGCCTGTATGCATGCCACATATATCATAGGTTTTAGCATCTTCAACTTATGATTTTTTTTATTAGGCTGAAAGATGTCATGTTTGAAGGCTCCTCCTTGGCAAGCCCAAACCACCATTGATTCTGCCCTTGTGTTCCACACTGGGGTTTTCCATTCCCATGGTCACCAAATGAGGTCCAATAAGCACCACATCCTGTCTTGATCTTCCTGTACTGGTCTCCATGATACAGCCTGGGTAGTCCAACAAAGGCAGTCTATACTCTGAAGAGGCTGAAACACCAGTAATAGCTCAGTGCACAAGTTGGATGTCTCAGAAGTCCCCATCTGGCACTAAAGGTTTGGAGGATTCTTGGAGAGACATGAGTCTTCAGTCTATATTGGAAGGTTGAAAAGCTGTGTCTCATGTCATTGCAGGATGGCAAAAGCAGTGGCAGCCACAGGGTAGCTGCACTTGCCAGTAAGACAGGCAAAACAACTGTGCTCTTTCTTTTTTTTTTTTAAAGTTTTGTCTTTTTACTAAGATCTCAAATTTTATACCTGAAATACAATTTCTCAGGCCTTACTATTTATTTCTGGTTATACTTTCCTTTTGGATGTTTAAGACCACACAGTTAGCCCAGATTAACCAAGATTTTTGTTTTACCAAGATGATTTATAAAAATATTGATGCCGGGGGCCCATTACCAGAGAGTCTATTGAACAAATCTGAGACAGGACCTTGGCATCTGTATCAAAATTAAGTCTGTTTGGGTAAATTTAATGTGCAGCCAGTCTTAAGAACCACTGACCTAGATAGTTAATTTCCACTGAGAATAATCAATGTTTTTAGAGTTTTGAACTCCAGCAAAGGGGCAGTAGGACAAGGTTTTCTGAGATCTGGATAGGTCCATAATTAGCATGAAATTGCGGGGTGCCAGTCAGAGTGAAGCGACTAGAGCAGTAGAGGGCAAGTCCCTGAAATGCTGGGGACCCAGCCTGGACCTCCACCAGAGGCACAAGCCTCTGGCAGTGTTTATCTTCTTCAAGGGCAAATGCTAAGACAGTACCCTCAAAGAGTCTAGAAGTAAAAAATGACAGAATGGTATCTCAATATTATCCTTCACTTCAAAACTAGTCTTTTCCATAGTATTAGAAAACAATAACTTCCACCATTTCTTTTTTTTTTTTCTTTTTGAGACAGGGTCTCCCTGTAGCCTCAGCTGTCCTGGAACTCACTCTGTAGACCAAGCTGGCCTTGAACTCACAAAGATCCGCCTGCCTCTGCCTCCCAAGTGCTAGGATTAAAGGCATGCGCCACCATGCCCGGCCCACCATTTCTTTTACGGAGGTCCATTCACCAGGTCTAAGATCTTAGTCTATGAATGTTTTCCTTGATTGCAAAACTATAACAGTTTCTTCCCTAATTTCATTCTGGGAACTGGAACTTTGACCTTGTCACAGCTTAGATAATTCAGAAGCTTCTCTTGTTGCTAATGTTTTACATGTATTTGTGGCCTAATTATCTGTCTATAGTCAGTTACTGAGTGAACACCAGAGTATTTAGGTTTTCCTAAAGTTCATAAATCATTCTTGGCAGAACTTTAATCACTTGGGATTTTGGTTGGCCTCTCTGACTTTCCTCTAGTTTATTTTTGGCCTCCATAAATCTCATCTATTTTGGAGAAATAATTAATTGGATGAGAGGGGTATAGGAGAGAGGAGGAGAGAGGAAGTTGAGTTCTGTTATATACAGTCCCAGCTTCATGATTTCTTGAAGCAGTGTCAGATTGTCTTTAAGAGTGTCTGCAGATAGAGCTCATACATCTGTACTTTCACTTTTTGGGGGGCTGATTGTTACACATTCTGAGAGTTTTGGAGTTATCAGAATAGTTATTTCTCAAGTAATATGATTATAGGAAAAGCCAACAAATTGGAGAATACAATGGTTGAGAGAAGCTTTTAATATAAACTTCATTATAATCAATACATAACCATTCCTTAAAGAGTGTCTCAAACATTCTGCTCAAGGAGTCACCATTTCATGATATTCTTGATTGCCAGCGGGTTGGCCAATACATACAGAATGTGTTGTGTCCAAATAACACACCTGAAACATAAGGGGGTACCAGTGATAAATAGTGAGGCAGAATAGAAAGAGGAAGTAACAAAGAGTTCTCTGTGTATATCTGACCCAGTATCATCCAAGACAATCTCAGATGTATATACAGTAATTCACATTTAAAGCACTATAAAGCATATAAAATCTTATATGTGATTTTTCCAGGTGTCCTGATAGGTCCTCATTTCACATGGAAATGACTTCATTTCACATGGAAAGACTGAGATGTCTGGCAGCAACTTGCTTTAGGTTAGGTAGTTGGAAGGTGAACTAATCGAGACTAGAACTCAGTACTTTGTTGTATAGCAGAGATTTTGGCTGTCCTCATTTATACTGGGCCTATACAATCTGCCCTTCCTCTTAACTGCTGTTTGGCCAAGTCCTGATTGACTGACTGCCTCTCTGTGACATCATATATGATCACTCTTGGGGAAGCTATGTGGCATTAGCAGGGAATAGACTGGAGTCAGCATCCTTAAATTTTTCATAACTGACATGTTAAAGGTCAGCAAGCTTGTTGAACATGCTCATGTTACATGTTGTAACAGCCATCGGTACTGTAACCTCTTCTCTCCTTTTTTCTCTTCTTCCTCCTCCTCCTCCTCCTTTTCCCTTTCCCTACTTTTTCTCCCCCTTTCATCTACATACCAACCCCCTGACCCATACACATATCACAAAATGGAGAATCAAGGAAATCCAGATCTTGTTAAGCTTGATTATGTCGAATGGAATTAACCAGATATAGCAAAGTCCAGGATCACCTAGCCTATTGTGGATAAAGGCAGGGAAATTCCAATTGGGCTTGCTTTCCCTTTTGATTTCTCTCTTCTAGAAAATACTTTACTTTTTAGGTTACAGGTGATACCGACTTCAGTAACCTTAACCTTTGCCTGACCTTGGCTGATCTTTTCATGCTCATGATTGCTCTTGATCATTACAACAGTCATAATATAAATAACTGTAGCCGCCACGCACAATTGCAATAGCCATCGATCCAGTCATACTAGCTGGTGTCGCACCCCAAGCACTGAGCAGGAGTCTCATGAATGAGGTTGCTTCACACAGAGACCCTGGGAAGACCTGAGCAACTTAGAAGAAATGCCACACTTCCCTTCTTCCTTTTAATGTGTGCACAAGTATCCATGTGTGTACATATATGTGTATGGATGCCAGAAGACAATCTTGGGTACTGTTGTTCAGGTTCCATCTACCTTCTTGTGTCTGAGTGTGAGAGACAATGTTGTCATTGGCAAAAACTCACCGAGTGGGCTAGGCTGGCTGGCTAGCAAGCTCCAGGGATTTTCCTGTCCCTGGCTCCCCTGGTACCTAAATCACAAGCACACCAGCTTTTTAAAAGCCTGAGTTCTAGGGTATTGAAATAAAGTCCTCGCACTTGCAAGGCAAACACTTTACTGACTGAACTATCACCCCAGTCCCAACCCTACCTTTCTTTTCCTTCTTTGGTATGGAAAAGAGAGCCTTCTCTTCTCTCTCTCTCTCTGTCTCTCTCTTCAATGAAAAGAAGAGGTAAAGGTAAGATGTGAGCCCTTGCTTAGAAACTCTGTGGCTTTGTAGGAAAAGTTACACACCATCAGAAGAGAAAGCCTCACAGACCCTTTGTCTTGGTTGCGCAGCCTAGGCCGTTGGAATGGATAAGAGCCTTGGTCATGGAAACCCTGACATTATGACCCAATGAACAACTCTGTCTTTGGGACACCCTGGGGTCCAGAACCCCAGTCAGTAGTACTAGTGGCCACATTTTGCCCTGAGAAAGAGTTAGAGGATCAGGGAAGTTAAGTCATTCCCCTATCCAAGGTCATTTGATTATTGTGTGGACTAGCCTGGATTTGAACTTTGGAACTTGAGTATAAACCTTAGCTATTCTCTGATTGTGATACTGGCCTCCTAACTACCATCTCATTCTTATATTAGCCATCAGTTCTGCTTTGTGGAGCCTCCTCTGGTGGGAGCAATATCACTAGAGCATTCCAAGGGACCCAGTGATATAGTTCTTCCTCTTAACATTTATTTGCAGGGTGGGCATCTCCACGTAGAGTTGCTTGGTTCACTGAAGGGCAGGGAGATCTGCTCACACAGGAGGTGGCCCTGCTCCATGGGGCCCCGTCACATCCAGTTCATCTCACTGCTCCTTCCTGAAGATACAGATGATACAGATGGCCATGTTGTCCCAAGAAGACGAGTTGGGGCCTATTTTGGGAAAGGGGACTATTTTAAGCTGAAGGATAGGGGCTTCATGTTCTGCTGCTTGTGTTGGCTTGTTTTCACTCTGCACTCAGCAAAAATGGAGCATTCTCTAAACAATAGGTGACTTGGCCTGTGTGAAGTCTCAGGTGAAATGGATTTAGCAAGCAAAGAGAGAAAAATGTCTTTTTTTCCCTTTCATTTTCCCTGGTCCCATTCGATGATAATTCTCAGTGCTCGGTGCTCCTTTCATCCAAAGATCTGTAATTAATTAAGCCTCACAACTCCCCTGGCAGGCAGAGCAGTACAAGGATGTTCATTTTAAACCAATCCTGTTTGATACAGTAGGATTGCTACTAAGGCTCTTTAAAAGAAGAAGGCCTCTCCATTGTGAAACTTCCTTTTAATATAGTGAATTAAGGGAGAAAAGGAAGAGGTAATGCTGGCTGGGATGCCAGCTCAGTTACAGCTACAGATGGAGTCCTGGGTTTACAGCTCTGATACTTTCCTTGGGTGGAACCTGACGTGTCAGCTTTTGCCACAGAGCTAAAACTTACTGGCTTTAGACAATAAATATCATCTCCTCCAGTTCTTGTGGGTTAGGAATTCATAAATGGTCCTGGCTAGAGGTCTCATGGGGGGGGCAGTCAGCATGCCAGCAGCGTTGTCATTTGCAAGCTTGTTGGATGGGAAGGTCTCCTTCCAAGATGGTGTGTGCTGATGGGTGGGTGAGGCGCTGCTGGCTTTTGGCAGAAGGTTTTGGTTGTTCACAGTTGTATTTCTCTAAGACCTTGAGTTTCTTAACGGAAGCTGCTTCCTTATAGCAAGGGGCTCAAGGGAGCAGGTGGAAGTGGCAGTGCCTTTCAGTATCTAGCCTTGGTTGTCACACAGTCATTTCTTCACTGTCCTATTGAGTCTATAGGCTAACTGTCTTCATCAGAAGAGGGAGCTACACATGGGCTTCAGCTTTGGGAAGGGTCGTTGCAGACATACTTGGAGGCCAGATACCACAGGAAGACATTTAAGATGAGTTCATCTCTGACATTATTGCAGCATCCTCTAAAAAGCCCACTCATGAGACTAAATATCATACATATGTCAGAGACATAGAATTTGGGCTGTTACCCTTGTAGGTATTTGTATCTGGTTGTTTAGAGTAACTAATACCCATGTGTCATGGCTAAGGACCTCAGCATACATAGAAATGTACATGGCTGTGATAATTCTCTCATCCTTAATCACTAGATATTTGTCACAGACCTTACGCTGGAGCTCTTGTTCCCCATTGGGGGACCATGGGTCACTGATATGTATACTGCTATGAAGTAACATAGGTATTTGTTAAAAGTGAAGATACGGGGACTAGAGAGATGGCTCAGCAGTTAAGAGCACTGGCTGCTCTTACAGAGGACTGAAGTTTGATTCTAAGCACCCACATGGTGGCTAACAACTCCATCTGTAACTCCAGAGGACCCCAGTATCCTCTTCTGAACCCCGTGGGCCTTGCATGACATGGGGCCACTTACACACATGAAGGCAATACAATCATACACATAAAATGAAATAGTAAAGTTTAAAAAATAAATAAAAATGAAGATATGGTGGCAGGTTTCTACCACTAGGGATTCAAAGTCATTATATTTGGGCCCTGCTGTGCATTTATGTAATGGTTGTTTCAGGTTATGCTGAGTGAGCATGATGTTTGTTGAGCCACTTTATCCATGATCTTTTTTTCTGAACTTCAGAAAACAAAGTCAAAATTGGTACTAAGTTGATAAGGAATGGATGCAGTCAGTAATGACTAAATGGCTTACTTGCCATATTAGTGAAAAGGGGTAAGGGTTGCAGAAAACTCCTACAGTATAAGGTTTGGTAAGAGACACAGAGAAGGCCATTGACCAGTCACAGCATAGGAAAAGGCCATCCCATGACTGCATAAAGATAATCACGATGGATTTAATTACCATGTGCAAAAATATTTTAAAATTCTGCATAAATTTCAGTACAGTGTTTCTCTGATACTGGTATCCAGAAGAATGGTCTAGAGGTGCTAAAATACACATTGTTTTATTTTATTTTGAGACACAGTCTCACAGTGTAGCCCAGGCTGGCCTTGAGCTCATGATCCTCCTGCCTCTGTCTGCTGAATATTGAGATGATAGGTGTAGAGTACCACACTTGAAACAAAACGTGTATCTTCAGGCATACATCTGCATTTCTGATTTGGTTGTTCTCACTTTAAGATCTACTGTGTCTGAGACACAGCTAAATTTAACTATAGTGTATGGACCTCATATCTAGTTAATCCCTAGAAACAAAAGTTTAATCTGGAGCAGGTGACATAAGAAGGGTGACTTGGAGTTTTGCTATGCATGAAGGGAATAAACAGGTATGAGAGAGCTCTATAATTGTTCATCTTCCTGCCATGTGGCAAGCTTACAGAAGAATGATCTATATGCTCTTAAGTTTTACAACTTTCAAAGACTCTGACATGGTGTTCTTCTTGTATCAGGCTAACAATAGATATCTTATCACAGAGGGAGTTCTTTTAAGGTAGTCAGAAATTCTCCATGAGAATTAACCTATGGTACAAACTATGATGACTGCTTTGTGCACTTGTATTTTCCAAGACAGGTTTCCCCTAGTCCAACATGATCTAGAACTTGCGATGTAGCCAGGCTCACACTCTAGCTTCAGCTAGTATGGTATGCTCTACCACATTAGCTGATGCTTTGTGACTTCTTGAGTGGCTGCAGTTTATTTCCAATATTTCCTCTCACTTCCTCTCTTTTCCAACTGACTCAGGGTAGACAGGTAGTGAAATAGTCATGATATTGGAGGGTGAAGTGGAAATAAAAGGTGAAGAGTTGAGTAGACCAAGACCAAAGTCTACAAGTTCTTGTTGATGAAGCACAGAGCTGACCAAGAAGTGCATTTCCTCCATACCAAACACTCTATCTCAATCAGCTAAGAATATCTGGATACATAGGGTCAAGACACAGAGCCAGCAACATGGTCAAGAAGAGGACATTTGATGGCAAATAAGAGGGCAACAAGGTGTATGTGCATTGCATATAGAAGATAAAGAAGAGGAAACCATATGATTGGACTATTGGCTTTTTTCAACAATAATTTGTTGAGTTGCTACCATGAACCAAGGCATATTCTAGATGCTTGGCATATTAAAACAAATCAAATACAAATTGGCTCATATTTATTAAAAGACAGATAATAGAAACATAAATATATAATACAATGAAATAGAGTCATTAGTGACAGTAAGAAGGATAAAGCAGAAGAAGGAAACAGATTCTAGAATCAGTCACTATCATTCCAAAGGCAGTTGCTTTGTCAGGATAATGATGGCGAGATGGCGATGATGCTGACGCTGATGCTGATGACTCATGTAGTATTTACTGAGAACCTACCATGTATTGAAGACAGTGCTGGGTACTGGAGGTAAAGTGGTAATGTAATTTTCCTGGTATCATGACACTTTGTTTAAGGCCAAGAAAAAGACCATAAGAATCAAAGATACCAATGAGAAAATGGTTAGTACTATCTAGAGAATTAAGATAAGGGGACCTGATGAGATTGCTTTAGTTGATTTTATGGAATTTCTCTCAGAAATAGAACTGGGCATGAAGAAAATATACTAGACTAAGAGGGAAAGGCAAGGACATGAAGGTTCTAGGCTGAGCAGATTCAGAAATAGAAAGAGGGCCAGCGAAGCTCTATAAACCAGGGGTGATTGGGAACCCAGTTAGAGTAGTTAACAGGAGAAATGACCTTCTTTCATAGGTATGACTTTGAGTACAAATATACATAGTAGAAAAACATTTTTTCCTTCCATTTAAATATTGCTTAGTTCCCACACCAGAGACAGGTATAACATTTAAATCCATCAATCTACAGTATGAATTTCTTCCTGTAATTAGTTCTCTTTTCTCCAGCATCTCAGAGAAAATCCCAAATGCAGGGCAAGTGTTATTATAATAAAATTTTATTGAGTAGTATAATTAACCAAAATACTGTATGTCAATATGCCAGTCATTAAGTGTGTTGACTCATGTCATAACTGGGAATTCTTACTTAATATAAGCCTGTAGATCCATTTGTCTTCTGCCACATCTTAGAAGCAATGTTTCTGGGCTCATGTTTGACATTTCCGGGTGTACTTTCTCTGTATAGCATGTCCCAGCCACCTGAATTTTTGAGCAACCCGAAAAATGCCCTTTGCCCTCAATGTCTCCACTACCTAGTCCTGCAAGGTGCAATTGCTTTAGCCCTGCCAGAAGCTTTATAGAGCAGCTTTCTAAACACTTAGGTCTGCTCTCCAGGTCAGGTGCATGTGTATCACCCAAGTTCTTTTCTGTGTTTCCGAGCAGGGCAACAATTCCTTTTGTAAGTTCTCGGTGGCTATTTCCCTTTTCCCTTTTGCTTTCTGGGACTGAGTAGATTATCACTTCCCAGAACACTGGGTTCTCCTCTCCTCCAATTAGTCATAAAAGGCCTTTTTCTTTGCTTATCCTCTGTATTTTATGCCTCTCCTAAGTAATGTTCTATTTATACTAGTTACAGATGAATATGTGAAGATCAGGTGGATAGATTATGTTTGCATAGACATTTACTCATGTGCTAAAAATGCAGTGGGAACTTTAATGTACATTTACTGTATATTTGAGTGTATTATATATTTATTCTCAAAAATAAACTTAGCATCTTGCACATTATGAATCACTAAGCCTTATGTTCTCTGAAGAAGGAAGCACGATTTCTCAAAATACAGTATTGTTTTTAGAGTGAAAATTGAATTTGTTTCATGACCAATTCAAATCAGTTTTGGAGATTCTACACTACCTCAGCCTTAACCAGCTTTAAAATGCAAATGTTTCCCATAAAGAACAAATGTCTTTTCAATTATTAAAATTGAATTTCAAGATCTGTAATGGTTTCTTATGATGAAAATGTTTGAATATATCTGAGAACTATTTCTTAAATTCTAATAATTAAAAAGGGCAAAAAACCAGAAACTTGAAGGCAATAACAGGAGCAAAGACTGAGTTACAAAAGCTAAAATAGATTTAATTTTCATAAATATTCTAAGACACTGTGTTCAAAGCATTAGGGTAGGAAAAGAGTGATTCACAGGAAAGAGGGGATCTATTTCTGCACTCATGCATGCACAAGGCATGTGTACACATATACACACATGAGCCCATGGGAAAGATAGGCTTTCTTAGTTACACACACATACACACACACACACACACACACACACTCAGTCATGAGAAAGATGGGTTCTGTCAGTTGCACATGTATACATATACATGTACATACAGTGGCTAATGGAAAATACAAGCTCTGTCAGGTATACACATATTCACACACACACACACACACACACACACCACACCTTTGAGTCACTGTACCTTGTGATCTGTGAGAATTAGACTTGTCTTAGTGACTGACATTGGATGCGGGATTGCAGATGGCAATGTTAGTTTTGTTTCAAATTAGAATAATGTATCTGAGAATCCAGGATAATGATTTTTATCTTCTATAAAATTGGCATAATGATGCTGAAGTGTTTATTGAATTTCTGTTTGGTGCTTTTTGCCCATAACTGTCCTGAGGTTGTGAGGGATACAAAAGAGTGAGAAGGTATAGAGCATCAGCCTCTGAGAGAAGATGGCTTTATACTACACTACTCGTATGCAGTAATCTTGCAGGCCATGAAGAGGAACAGTTCCATGAACTGGCAAAAAAGGAGACACTGTTACTATTACAGGAGGCTAATATGGGATAGCTCATAGAAGGAGATTAATTGGAACTGGAGGGACATGCAAGAGTTGGCATCATTTTCTTCTTAGCATCATGATAACAACTCATTTTTATTAATAACACTGATTATCTGTCTGTTGGCTCATGGATTAGAGGATGGAATGCATGACAGGGCAACTGTGTTTTAAAGGCCTTTTAAAAAAAGGGATCATAGGGGGAGAAAGAAAAAGCATTTCTAAGAGCCTAGGCTTGGGGGAAAATGTAGGAGGTGTAGAAGAGAATTAATGGGTAATACTTATCATTTTGTACAAAATAACCTTGACACAAATGGGGCAATTTTAAAGGAGGGTAAGTGACTCCAGCCCACTCACCCGTGTTGATGGAGGGAATAATCATGGGGTTGCTGGCAGGCTGAAAAAAGAAGACCCAGGGTAGCTTTCTCCCCTCCATTATGGGTATTTCTGACGCTCATAGCTGAGGGAACATTTTAGAAACCCAGCCCTTCCTGCCTTCCAATCATTTTCAGTATGTAACTTGATCTAACAGCAATTAGATGGGTCCCTTTTCCATTCTCTCTGAAGCTCCTGTATAGATGCGAGGGTTCTGCCACTGCGGTCTAGGAGAGCAAGGGATCAAATGGTTTTGAGAACCCATGGTAATAGTGAATACATTTTTGGTGAGAAAGCACTCTCTTTCAGTGGTGAGTCAGGGTGTAGATACTAGTGCTTCAAAAGTGTGGGAATTAGTGTTGTTCTAAGTCCATGGTGTCAACCTTGGCTGGACACTAGGACCATCAGGAATGAGACTGCGAAAACAGCTGAAGCCCAGACTTTTTCCCAAGAGATATAGTTGCTCTGAGGACTTAGCCAGACAAATGAGTTCCCTGAAGCTGCCCCAGTTATTCTAATATTCAGGAAATTTGGCCACCCTTGCTATAAAGGGCACAATTGAATTGTACCTGGAGAACTTATCAATCCACAAAGTACTATATACCATTCCTGAGTGTATGAGTCATTACATCTGGCATGGGACCCAAGAATTTGTGTTTTAACACATCTCAGTATTTTAAAACAGGTGTTACTGCTGGTCTGTGGAACAGCAGCTCAAGAAACATTTATTTAAACTATTAAAGTATGTTGAAGTCAAACTCATCCCAGTTGTGCCAAAGTAGAATTTTCTAAAGCTCCAGCCCAAACATATTAAAATGCAAATTCTGCATACCTGCTGAAGTAGGTGTGATTTTCAATGAGTTCTCCAGTTTCTTCCCGTAGAACTTAATGATTTTTGTTCCTTCTTTTGTTTCTTGCTTCAAATATTATTTTTATATAAATTGAATATGTAGCCATATGAAAGCTTTTGTGTTTTGTGTGACAAGCTCTGCCTATTATTTGTATTGCATGCTCTCAGGAATATCGTTAATTCATAGTTCTAAGCTGTAGAAAGAGGTTCAGAGCTCAGGGTACTGTAACTAGATGACTTGCTATGTAGTGGCAGCAAGTCTAGCTGCATGTGAGACATTTAAGAAAGTCTCAAAAGCAGTCTTTGCACAGCGAGCCTAGCTAGGTAATTGTGCATAGCAGGGAGTATTCAATGGTTGAAGAACACTGGCCAAATTGTAGAGGATATTATCATTACCAGGGCTTTTAAAAAGTTACATTAGCAAGTCACAGTTCTACTGAGTCTTCATCCTTGCTAGCATCCAGGAGTTGCTCTTTAACAAAAGCAGGTGATCCTATTTATTTATTTATTTATTTATTTATTTATTTATTTATTTATTGGTGCTTTCAAGACAGGGTCCCCCTGTAGCCCAGCTGTCCTGGAACTCGAATTTTATGGGCTAGGTGTGGCGGTGCACACCAATAAGTCCAGCACTCTGGAGGCAGAGGAAGGCAGATCTCTGTGAGTTCAAGGCCAGCCTGGTCTACATAGTGAGTTCCAGGACAGCTGGGGCTACAGGAAGACCCTGTCTCAAAAACACCAAAACATTTTATTTATTATTTTTATGTGTATGAGTGTATTGCCTGCATGGATATAAGGGCACCCATGTCCTGCAATGCCCAGGGAGGCCAGAAGAGGGTGTTTGGACTTCTTTGGAACTAGAGTTAGGGGCAGTTGTCAGCAATCATGTGGGTGCTAGAAATTGAACCCAGGTCTTCTGCAAGGGTAACCATTGCTCTTGACCGCTGAACTACCTCTCCAGCCTCAAAGAAGGTGATTCTTGTAAAGTGGTTTTAGAATCTTTATTTTAAGAAATAGAAGATTATGGAATATGAAGGAGAAATTTGTTTTCACAGTTGATTTGCATTCATAATGAATAATTTGCTATATATTTATTTTTTTACAATGTTAAACTCATTGTCCTAAGAGCTAGGTCATAGCTAGGCTGGGTGTTAGCTGCAGTATTAATGTTCAGGATATAATTGTTAAATGAATAATACTCTTCTACCCACCTTTCTCCTTTTTTAATCATTTAGATACTGCAGAGTTTCTCTTCTTTTTCCTGTTTTCTTTACAGAATACATGGAGCATTCACATGGTTAAAATAATGGGCAGGTCAAGCATCATTCTGTTGGAATTTCTTCCCTTTATCTCCCTGTCTGGACCACCGTGCTGGACAGCTTTAGTTTCAACTTGTCACACCTGGGTTGAGGGAGCCTCAATTGGGGAATTATCTCCACTGAACTGGCCTGTGGCCATGTCTGTGGGGCATTTTCTTGTTGAGTGATGTGAGTGGTGCCACCCCTGGGCAGGTCGACCTGTATTATATAAGAAAGCAGTTGGAGCATGGGCCAGAGGAGCAAGCCAGTAAGCAGCTTTCCTCCATGGCCTGTGCTTCAGCTCCTGCTTCCAGGTTCCTGCCCTGAGTTCCTGCCTTGGGCTCCCTAACTGATGAACTGTGACCCAGGAGATATAAGACGAATAAATGCTTTCCTCCTCAAGTTGGTTTTGGTCAGAGTGTTTTGTCACAGCAAAATGAAAGAAAACCAAAACAACCATCTTATGTTCCTTCCTTTTTATTTCTTATTGCTCTCTCTTCTTTGGGTCATCCTTCCCCCTATAAGTAAATGTTCCAATTTGATTGTGTGCTATCATCTTTCCTTTGTGACCTCTCTTGGTCAAGTGTAAGCAGACAACGAGAGGATGACTATGGTGACCTTGGCAATCTATGGTCCTTTCCCCAGGTGGCACCTTGGCAGGAGGTTTGTAAGCTAGAAGAGGAAAATTCCACACAAGACTCCTGAGATCCTATAGTATTTGAATGTATTCAGAATTTGAATAATTTTTCATCAAATCATCGGGTTCATAGTTAAAAGGGTGGCAAGTCTGGAGGAAAATTATACATTTTGTTAGTTGGTGGTGATCTCTGTAGAAGGAAAGTTGTGTAAAATGAAGCTTAATTGAATCACAATGTAGATGACCCTTCCCTTAAGTCCACTTTCTACTGTTTAGATCACAGAAGTTGTAATGGTTTTGTTTTTCTTTTATGGTGGTTCAGACTTCCTGTATCTACCTGTTAAAATATTAGTAATCATTAGAGAATTTCCTAGTCAGAAGAAAGGGAGGACCTGCTAGAAGAATAGTCTGTATTAAAAGTGATATTGATTCTAAGTGTGATTGTAAGGTTTCCTGTGATTGGCTTAAGTGCTCCTTGGAAGCCTTCTATTTTGAGGGTTCTGAACATTAAAATGAATGGTTCCAATCTGTTGTGAAATCCACAGAGAGAAGTGATACGTGTTCTTAATCCTTTTCTACTTCTACGTCTAAGATGCTTAAAGTTGATCAAAGCTGTTTCTTTTATTTTCAAAATTTCCCTTCATGTATGTGTTGAAGTGGAATTCCCAAATCAGAACTAGGACAACTAGCAGAGGTAGGAACAATTAGTTTGCATGTAAGCCCTTGTTGAAAGGTAGGAACAAGAGTTCCTAAGAGAATGATAACTGTTATGTCAAAAGGAATGTTTTCATATACATTTATGCAAAGAGAGACCCAGGAGAGTGTGTGGAGAGTGAACTGGAGTGATCTGGTTTTAAATAGATGGAGAAGGATGAGAGAAAAGTGCTACTAAGGGGACATTTCAGGAAGATAAAGTAGAGTGACAAGGCAATGTCTAGCAATCATGATGGTGTTCTGTCTTCATAGCAAGGGTATTGGGCAGCCTCCTATGGCACACGACTGTGGCATGATCAGTTCAGGGTTTTGCTCCTAGACCGTCAAGAGCCATGTTTCCTTGTGCTTGTCTGGGCCCTGAACTTCAGACTCAGGCTGTTCTACCCTAGTAGTCCTTCAGGAAGGATGCGTTTCTTGAATCCTCTTACACTTTGGAAGTGTCTCTGCTGTCTTTCCCCCTGCTCCCCCAAGCCTGGATCTCATGGACTAGGCATACTTCCTATATGAATTAGATAAACAAGACATATTCTTTATGTCAAGTGTTCAATCAATAGTTCAATAATATGTGCCTGTGAAAACCAAACCCATTTTGTGAAATCCCAATAAAAACTTTTGAATTTTGTTCAAAAAGCTCATTTTTGTCTTCCATATATGTAAAACTTTTATGTTTATATCAGCAGACCGTCATTCCTTCCCTTAAACCCCAAACATCAGTAGTTTTAATCTTTTTTTAAGATTTTTTTAAAATTTTATTTATCTTCTATGTGTATGAATGTACTGTCTGCATGCAGGTCTGTGCACCCATGCCATGCAATGCCGTGGAGGTCAGAAGAGAGCGTCGGATTCCCCTGGAACTGGAGTTAAAGACGGTTTTCAGCCGCCATGTGGGTGCTGGGGATCGAACCCGGGTCCTCTGCAAGAGCAGTCAGCACTCTTAACTGCTAGGCTATCTCTCCAGCCCTTTTATAAAGTTTTTTAAATTGACATTTTGGATACATTCCCCTCTCCCTGCCCCTCCCCCCACCCCAGTTTATGCATTCTGCCAAACATATCCTGCATCTTTCTCTCAGTCTTTCCAAAGATTTTTTCTGCAGAGGCTTGTTGTTTTGAGCAAAATTTAACTGTATCAGTCAGTTCTTTGACCCAGTCCTTATGTTGTTGTTGTTCCCTCCCCTTTGTATTACTCCAAATTATGCCTGTTTAAGCAACACATATGTATCAAAAGTATGACCTCTGGGAATAAACTGTATGTTAATTCCTAAATATGTTTGGGGTTCACATTTTTTCCTTTTAATTTTATATTCCTCTAGAATATGAATACATATCTTCCACCCATATATAGTAATTACAATGTCTGAATATAAGTGGTAGGTCAATTCTAGAGCCCATTAAGAGATTCACATTATATTAGCACAGTTGCTTTCAGTTACAAAGAAATATAATAATAAAGTTGCTCAGTTTGCCTGCTAACTAGGGATTTGGTGTTAGCATCCACAAATGAGGGAAAATATTCGCCTTTTCTTTCTGGGACTCTGTTACTTCACTTAGCATAATGGCTTCTTGTTCCATCCATTTACCTGCAAAGTTCATGATGTCATCTTTCTTTGCCACTGCATAGAACTCCATTGTGTAGATGTACCACATTTTTGTTATCCAGTCATCAGTTGAGGGGCATTTGGGTTGGTTCCAGCTCTTCACTATTGTGAAGAGAGCTGCAATAAACATAGCTGTGCATGTATCTTTTCTGTAGGATGAGTCTTCTGGGTATATACCCAGGAGTGGTATGGCTGGGTCTGGTGGTAGGCTCATTTTGAGTCTTTTAAAGGTTCTCCACACTGCTTTCCACAGTGGTTGTATGAGTTTACATTCCCACCAGCAGTGGATGAGTGTTCCCCTTTCCCCACAACCTCTCCAGCACTTGGTGTCTTTTATTTTCTTGATCTTGGCCAGTCTTTTAAAAAAAATTTTTTTTTTCTGATCTTGGCCAGTCTTATTGGAGTAAGATGATACCTTAAAGTGGTTTTAATTTGCATTTTTTAAATTATTAATGATGTTGAACACTTTTTAAGATAGTTTTCAGCCATTTTTACTTCTTACTGGTTAAGTCTCTGTTTAGCTCTTTACTCCATCTTTTGAGTGAATCATTTGTTTTCTTTGTTTTTTGAGTAGTCTATATATTCTGGATGTTAATGCTCTGTCAGATGTATCAGTGGTGAAGGTTTCCTCCCACTCTGTGGGTTTTCTCTTCACTTCCTTGATTGTTTCTTTTGCTATACAGAAGCTTTTGTGTTTGATGAGGTATCACTTGTCAGCTGTTGTCCTTATTTCCTGTGCAGCTGCTGTTTGATTTAGAAAGTCTTTTCCTACGCATGTGTCTTGTAGGTTGCTGCCAACTTTTCTTCTATCACCTTCAGGGTTTCAGGTTGAAATCTTTGATCCACTTGGAGTTTATTTTTGTATAGGGTGAGATGTAGGGGTTTAATTTTGTTCTTCTACAAATGGTGATCCAATTTTGCCAACACCATTTGCTGAAGATGCTATCTTTCCTCCATTGAGCTTTTTTGGCCCCTTTGTCGAACATGAGGTGGCTGAAGTTATATGAGCTCAAGTTTGGATCTTCAATTTTGTTCCATTGGTCAACGGGTCTGTTTTTGTGCCAGTACCAGGCTATCTTTATGACTATGACCCTGTAATATAGCTTGAAGTCTGGTAGAGCAATTGTGCTTTTTGCTCAGGGTTGCTTTAGCTATTTGGGGATTTTGCTTTTCCATATGAATTTAAGGATTTTTGTTTCTAGTTTATAGATGAGGAAACTGGGGCTATGCAAAGTAAAAATATATGTGTTATCTAGATATTATTTATTACTTATGTATTCATCATTTATCCTTACTATTTCTTTCATTTGCCTTGTTGAAGCGAACAATGATACTTGCTAATTTGTGGCTCTCCTATTTACCCAGGGCTATGACTGTCTCAAAATAGAGGTTTGATAAACATTGTTAAACTAGATCATGCACTTGGAGTTCATAAAAGGAGAAAATAAATTAGCTGAGACTAGACCTTTCCCGTTCTCTCTAGCTCTTCAGATTTTGCAACAATGTTGTGCATGCTGTAAGCATTCAAGAAATACTTATCCATGGATTGACTGAAGGACTGATTCAAGGCTACATTTTCCAGTACTTGTCTCATGTATTTCAACAAAGACTTTATACTTAACTGACTTGATTGGTTATATTTTTGGACTTATTCTATTTTGCCAAAAGCACAGACAATCCAAGGACAAACATAGTGACCTTCTGGATTTACTCCTATGAATAATCTTGAGATCCTTTTAATGATGCTTCCTAACTTCTTAAAGGTACACATATTTGAGAATGATGGCCTTTGACAGTTACTTAGTAATGCCAGACTCCCTTTATTGTCATTTCTCATGTTTCATGTTGGTTACCAACCATTGTCCTAACTATATGACACCATATTTTGTTTTAGAAAGTAATTTGGGGTATTTGTTTCTCTTTGATATATTCTATTACCTGGCTTCTGCCCCAGATCCAGCTGCTCAGAACCCCTCCCATTTACTCATTAGCTCTAAAAGGTCTTTGTTAGCATGCTAAGCTCTGTTTTCTAATTGTGGCTACTCAGGGCATTTCAAGCAATCCTGGGAGGAGTGATATTTATCGTAGTGAGCTGGGGAGAATCAAATGACAGTGTTTGTACTTTTATACAGCAGAAGGACCTGAATGGGTTTAGCATGCTTTCTGTTTAACTACGGAACTTCAGCAGGAGAGTTTCCATTTACTGCCAACCTGCTGCTTAACTTGTTAACTTTTCTCCACAGTTCGTGTTTCTTGTAGTCAGTTCCATACCACAGCTGCAGTTTCCTTTTTGTCACCAGCATAGTGACATAGCAGCTACAGGAAGAAGAAGCTGGAACTTTCTGCCACCTGTGTAACATCAGGATATTTACAGAGAGCCAAAAATTAAAACAAAACAATGACAAAACTAGTAATGTGTGCAGATGTGTGTGGAAGCTAGGGCAGCCTGGTGTATCATCCCCAGGAATACTGTCTACCTCCTTTGAGACAGGATCTCTCGTTGGCTGCCAGCCCACCATTTAGGCTCCACTTTCTGGGATGAACAGTCCCCTGTTCCACCTTCCCGGCACCAGCATTTTTATTTGGGTTCTGGGTATGAAACTCAGGTCCTTACTTGCAAAGCAAGCACCTTATTGACTGAGCCATTCACTCAACTGTAATAATTATTCTTCATATTTCAATTGTGTTCTCTATTATTAGAAAAGTTGACTCTCAGTGATATCTTCTTAAAAATATTAAGCAAGGTATTAAATTAATACAAAAGGGATGGTCTTCTATATACTATCTAGATGTTGTTTGAAGAGTTTCTGCCCTTCCCTAAGGATACCATTTGAGCAGAATTAGAACTCAGAGCACTTCATGATATTCTCCTGAGAAATTGCAGGTGAGAAAGGAGGATGTAGCTTTTATCATCCAATCACTAGCCGAACTACAAAGAACTCTAGAGCTGCTGAAAGAGATTGTTCAGTTCATCTCACTCTACAATTTTATTTTGGGAATAGAACCCAGGGAATTGTACAAGATAGGCCAGCATTCTACCAGTCAGGTATATTCCCAGCAATAATTTTATTTTGTAAATGGGGAAGCTGAGAGGCTCGTAGAAATATGGCTTCCCAAGGATACAAAATAAACTGGTGCTATTTAACCTCGTGACTTGTATGAGCTAGACTGCTGTGTGAATTTGCCACTGGAACCTCCTTTGGAGGGAAGGCTACAACATTCTTTAATATGAACCAAGACACGCTTATATACACATGAACAAAAGAAACGGCATTGCAAAGATACATTTTGTCTGGATTCACTAGGCATAATTATGAATCCAGGTATAATGCCAAGAATGCTGGGTGTTAATGCAGCTGCTGAATAATAAGACACAGAGTTTAATAGTAGGCAATAATAAACAATATAGTTGAGGAATTATATAATTCGGTCACAGAATAAATGGCAGAGAAACAGAAGTGTTTCTAGTGGGGATACTTGGGGGGTCCCCGCTTCTGCTCCTGTAGTCTTTCGGCCCTATTGTTTTCCGAGGTAGATAAAGAATCTTAAAATGTGTCACTGGGGTGGGGGTGGGGGGTGGGAGTGAGTACGGGGGTGGGGGTGGGTAGGGGGGTTAAGGGGTGGGAGGGAGGTATGAGGAACTTGGAGGTTTCAGCAGCTGAGACAGGAAGTATGAATTGTGCTTCTTGGGCAATTGTCAGCTAATCCTCCTAATACATTTATGACTTTTCTTCTTTTCTTTTTTTTTTTTTTTTATTTCGGTATGTATATCAATGTACTGTCTGCATGCAGGTCTGTGCACCCGTGTCGTGCAATGCCGCGGAGGTCAGAAGAGGGTCTCGGATTCCCCTGGAACTGGAGTTCTCCTGGAACCGGAGTTTCAGACGGCTCTCGGCCGCCATGTGGGTGCTGGGGATCGAACCCGGGTCCTCTGCAAGAGCGGTCGGCGCTCTTAACCGCTAGGCCATCTCTCCAGCCCCGACTTTTCTTCTTTTCATGAGCAGATAAGTTCCTCTAGCAGGGGAAGAGGACCCAAATGCTGGAGGCTTGCCATTCTTTCTCACCACTGCTCTTTATAAACTATTGCACAGAAGGGATTGGTAAGGGAACATGGAGCTTGCAGACAGGATGGGGTATGGGGTAGGGCTTTGGTTGAGGGTCATAGCAGGAGGTGAAAGGACAGCTACCAGCACAGTTCATTGAGCATTGTAATCTGCACTAGAGAAAGCCAGCCGCCGATCACTGTTGAACCTGTATTCTTTGTCTAAGAGAATGAAATATTTCACCCTCATTCTCTTAAAATAAGATGAAAAGCAAGGGGTGGAGAAATTAATTAATGCCAGCAAATGAAGCATGGGATGCTTGTCTGGAGATGATAATGACTGTGAATTAGTGTAGAAGAAATGGAATGATATAGAAAATGAACCATGCAACATGCTGCTTTGGGGTGGACTCAGCTACCCCACGATGCATTAACCCTTTGCTTGCCTCATCCTTTGTTCTCTGTTACTCTGGGCTAGTCCTTTCCTACTGCATAGTGTCAGGGCTGCAGTGTCATACCCTGAGATTCCTTACTTTAGGAGCCCGGCTTCCAGGGGACAGGACCATTAGGTAACTACAGACTTCTAGAATACAAATAAAAGAGATCCATGCCTACTTATTATATTAATGAAGCCACACCAAAAAGAAATGGTTGTGTGTGCCCTGCTTAGGAGAACTAAGTATTTGGATTCTTAGTAACTCATTCGGCTATGTTCTTTACGTTTCAGTGTGAGTTCTGGCTGTGTCTTTAAATCTTCAGATGATTCCCACCAGCTCATTGATGGGCCACTTCCTACATATAAGACACTGTCCACAGAAAGGAAATACAGAAATCAGGCAGACTTCACTGTGTAGCTTCTCTGTGAAAGGCCATAGTGTTGTACCTGGCATGTATGAATCAGAGCTAATTGTTTCCCTTAGCTGCCTCATTTCAATGCCTTTAATTTATATTAAATATTCCATTAAGAATAAGAATTTGAGAGCTTCAGAGACCCCTTGGGCACCTTCTTTTCCTTTTGTTTCTTTGCTTTTTATTTTGTCTTTTCTATGCCATAAAGTTGGTGGGTTGCAAAAAAGAAATGCAAAAATACACTTATAATAACCTTTAAATGTTAACATTTAAGAAATTATTTGCTGCTAACAAATTCACTGCAGTATGGTCACAGAATATGAATCACCAAATTTAGAAATGCTATCAGTTCACACTAGAGTATAGGCAAATGGTTCAGTGGTGGAATCCAGGCTGAGAGGTTTGCGGATATTTTATACTGTTTTGTATTTTTATCAATGGTATCTACATCTGCAGACTCATGTGGAACTAATGCAGAGTTATATGACCTTTGGGGATTTTCTTTGTGTGTGTATATGCATGTCTGTGGGTGTGCATGCACATGTGTGTGCTGGTGCATATACATGTGTGGATATTTGCACATGGAGTCCAAATTTCAACCTTAGGTGTCCTTTAGATGCTATTCATTTTATTTTTGAGACAAGACCTCTTATTGGCTTGGAGCTCACTGTGTAGGCTAGACTGAGACAAGACCTCTCATTGGCTTGGAGCTCACTGTGTAGGCTAGACTGAGACAAGACCTCTCATTGGCTTAGAGCTCACTGACTAAGCTAGGATGAGATGAGGCCTCTCATTAGCTGGGAGCTCACCGAGTAGGGCTAGCCTGAGACAAGGCCTCTCACTGGCCTGAGCTCACTGACTAGGCTATGCTGGCTGGCCAGTGAGCCCCTTGGATCTACCTGTCTCTGCCTGCCCAGCATTGATATTATAAGCATACACCTTCATGCCTATCTTTTCTTCTGTGGGCTCTGGTGATAAATGGGGGTGCTCATGCCTCTGTGGTAGGCACATTATAGGTTATCTCCTCAGCCTATATTTGATATTTTCATAAAGATACTCTGGAGCAAGAACAAAAGAGAAGGCTAGATCCAACCACATTAGTAATATTGTTAAAGCTGTACAATGGACTTGTGGTCTAATACTTCATAGTATTTTTGTGAATGCTTAAATAATGTCACGATATAACTAAAATGTAGGGAGAGATCCCCCAGGGGTCGAAGCCTGGGTCAGTTTTCCTCTTTGGGCTCCTTTGTCCCTGCGCCTTCCTATTCAAATTGAGGGGCCGACAGTTTTACACATCCTTGGAGCAGGCCAGTGTTCTTTTCTTTTTATTTTTCTTTCTTTGTATATGATGTGTGTGTCTGTGTGTCTTGGTGTATGAATATGGGTACACATGTGCTACGGAGTGCATGTGTAAATCACAGGACAACCTCAGGCATCAGTCCTTACCTTCCATCTTATTTGAGACAGGGTCTCTTTGTTGTTTGCTGCTGCATAAGGCAAACTAATGACCCATAAGCCTCCAGGAAGTCTAATGTCTCTGCCTCCAGTATCAATGTAGGACACTGGGATTATGGATATGTACTGCCACTCCTGGAGTTATGTGGGTACTGGGGACTCAAACTCAGGTCTTTACACTTACACTGCAAACAACATATCCTCTGAGCCAACTCCTGAGGCTGCAATGTTTTTCTATATGTAATTTTGATTGAATTTTTATGCTTTTAATATAATGCACTTTAATCATTTACATGGTCATGAACCAGTCCTGGATCTTAAAATCTTTCCAACCCCTATTCCCTATTGGCTGCTGAGCCCTGGGTGGGTGAGGTTTCCTATATATAACCATCCTATCCAGAGACACCCACTCTGCAGGCTCTTATAGTCTACACTTTGGCCAGTTGTGGCCTACTGGGTTAACTGCCCTCTGCTGCATGAGGAAGTTTCACTGGTGAGAGTTGGGAGATGCATTAGTGTTCTCTCTACCCACTGTTCCACTGTGTTCCATGAGTCTTAGGTTTTGGGATTCCATTGCAGATAAGTCACTTAGGGCTGGGCATCTGACAGACACTTACTCTGTGTGTTACAGGTAGATGCCCACAGAATACACGAAACAGACCTGCCTGTGAGCTGTTTTGGTCTTGTGTATGAGAAGATGGTCTCAAGGGTTATGATCACCAGCTTTCATGATGTATTTGGGTAAATTAGGCCCTGCAAGTGGGTGAGGCCTTGGCTATAGCCAAGGCAAGCGATCCTTGGGCTGCTCAGATTTGGTGAGCTCCAGGCCAGCTGGGACTAAAGGGAGACCCTGTCTCAAAAATAAAAAAAATAAAAATAAATAAAAAATAAATAAATAAATGGAAAAAAATGTCAAAAAGTGACTGGTTTTGGTAGATGTCATCTGTTGTTTTCTGATTTCTGAAGTGTGAGAGAATACATGAGACTTCAGGGAAAAGGATTCAAATGACTTTGCAATCTGGATAGGACCCGTAAGAATTTCCAGGCTAACTGCTTTCTTACAGGTGCCTCAGAACAGCACGAGGACTGGGTGTCTCCATTTAGTCACTTCCATGGTCTAACTGTCTGAATACCCCTCACTTTAGATCTATGGTGTAAACCCCCCCCCCACTGAAGTATTTATATTTCTGAAATGACTTTTTCTTTCCCCGTTGGATCTGGCTAATATTTTTGGAGCATGATTTAAATAATTTCCAGTTCCACTCTGAAGAATTAGTTTTGTACACAAGTTCCTTGTCATTACAATTCTGAGACAGATCAGGGCAGGTTCCGTGCACACTCAGGACACCGACTACCCCTGTATATTTACTTCTGGGCCATGTTCAAGAAAAAAATGCCAACTCAGCAGTTAAGAGCACTGACTGTTCTTGCAGAGGACCTGGGTTTGATTTCCAGTACCCACATGGTGGCTAAGAACTGTCTTAGGCCAGGCATGGTGACACACACCTTTAATTCCAGCACTGGGGAGGCAGAGGCTGGCAGATTTCTGTGAGTTCAAGGCCAGCCTGGTCTACGGAGTGAGCTCCAGGCCAGCTGGGACTAAAGGGAGACCCTGTCTCAAAAATAAATAAATAAATAAATAAATAAATAAATAAATAAATAAATGGAAAAACTGTCAAAAAGTGACTGGTTTTGGTAGATGTCATCTGTGTTTTCCAATTTCTGAAGTGTGAGAGAATACATGAATATCTGTGATATATATATATATATATATATATATCACATATGTATATAACTATACACACACATATTCATAGATAACCTGTTTACTTCAAAGGAGCATTAGTTTTGTGGGGATCCCACACCAAAATACCACAGTCTGGAGGAACTGAGGAATGAAAGTACATTTCCTCATTCCTCTGAAAGCCAAGGTGTCACCAGGTTTCATATCTCCTTAGCTTACAGAAGGACATTTTCTTTGTGTGTCCTCACATGCATATACTCCTGGTGCCCCTGTGTCCAAATCCCTTCTTGTAAAAATACAGTTCACATTGGATTAGGGCGCACTCTACCAGCTCCATGTAACTAAACACTCCTTCACGGCCCTCCTCCAAACAATGCTGCATTCCGACATAGCGGGTATTAAGAGTCTTGCCAAGGAAAGATGGGGGCAGGCACAGGTTATCCCATTACATAGGGCGATGAATATCTTAGTTAAAAACAGATGAATAAATACATAAATAAATAAAGCTCCATGATCTGAAACTCTGAATTCTAGAGATGTTTTCAGAAGTTTACATGATAGTTCAGAAATTAACTTAGAACACCTTTTTCACAATGACAGTTTTAAAAACTAGGCAAAAGGAACCATGGCTTCGCAAACTGTTCCCAGCGTTACAGAAAGTGACATGATTGCCATTAACTGACAAAGTCCGGAAGGAAAGGAGAGTTGGAAGCTGGATGAGAGAGTCAACAGTTGAAGAGAAGTTGTCATGGTAGAGGAAAAGAAAAGAAAAACAAGAAAGAAAGGCAAGAAGGAGAGAGAGAAAAAGAAGGAGGAATAGAGGGGATGGGAGAAGAGAAAGTTGGAGGAGGGGGAGATAAGGAGGATGCAAGGACAGGTGAGAGAAGTGGAGGGGAGGGAAGAGGAGGGAAGAGATGAGAAAAGAAGGTGAGAGATGAGACAGGAAGGGTAGGGAGGAAAGAGAAGGGAGTGTAACCAGAATTTGCCATGGGCGGAAGCAGGGTTCTCATCCTGCCGTGGGCGGAAGCAGGGTTCGCATTTGCCATGGTTCTCATGGGACACCCAGCTTCTTCCAAGGAAATAGGAAGCTGAAGTGACTGGATCAGGGATACACAGATGATTGAAAATAAGTAGTGCCCTGGAGAGAGCAGGCATGTGTGCTGAGGCTTGGTGTGGACAGCTGAGCGCCATCCAACATTAGTGAGCACAAATGCACTCACAGGCCCAAAACATCTTTCCAGGGAATGTGATGACAGGTGCCTCGTGTGCACCCTGGATATCTCGAATAAGAAAGCAACTTGCTTTCTAGGCAACTGGTTTATGAACCCAAAGTTCTTGTTTGCTCCCATCCATCTCTCCTGTGCTGCTGTGAGATGTTCTTGATGTGAAAATTAGTACTATCCTCCTTGCCAAAGTGCTGGGCACTGGGCTGTAACTTTCCTAAATTCTGAGATGAGAACAGACTGTAAATGTAAATATGTGCTGTGGATGTGTGTTAGGGAGTCATGGGGAAGTGTTATTTGGGGACAAGCCCAGAGGATGTTTTTGCTTTTTCTGTGAGAATGACCACTTTTTTCCAGAAAGAGCCTCTGTTCTGGTTTTGTGAATTTTCAAAGATACTCTTCTGAAATTTCAAAGCCAAATCTCAAGCCACACTGCAACAATTTCCTCTTTTCTCAGAAGGAAATTTATTACCATCATCTTCCAAAGGTAAACAAGTTATGTTGACAGATAAATATGGAATTTGGTGGGATTTGTAAAAATGGGTTTTTGGAAACCCGGGCAAGCAGATGTCAGGATCAGGCTGAGCTGGGTAGCTCCAGGTGGGGATAGAGACTGCAGACGGAAAGATACACGGTTAGTGTCAAGAGGGAGGGAGGTCAGGCAGAAAAGCAATTTTTAAGATACCACATACACACAAGAGCTCTTGGTTTGAGTTTGGAGTTCCTGGGGGAGTTCTCAGCTTCCAGATAAGCCTGTTTGACTTTGACATGACACCCAGCTTAACTGAGCTGCATCTATATAAAATAGCTTATACAACCACGGTGCAGAGGAAGCCACAAATGAGAATTGGCTTGTCATTAGATTATTGTTACTATTAGGAGGATTTGGAGTCGAGGTATTTTTTTCCAAGAGTAATAAATATTATTGTTTACTAAAGTTATTTTTAAAATCACTTGTCTGAAAGGCAAGTGAGCTTCTCACTCCTATAGTCAGGCCTCTCTGGTCAGGCACAGGGGCCGTAGGCCTTGTGTATGGGAACAGGAATGCGGTGAGAGGAACTTCTCACACGTAGAGGAGGCCACATTAACGAAATAATGAAAACATGTTTTATGGCTTTTTAGTGATTTCATAATTTCTTTTTCATGTAATTTTCTTGTCAAGCCAGCCAGTGCTGGCCTGGAACTCCTGATTCCTCAGTCCATGCACTGAGTACTGAAATCACACATGTCCATCTCTACACCTGGCTTTGATTCCAATGAATACAAAGAAAGCCCTAGGGCACAGACAGGCTACTGGGCTTATCCCAGGCCACATGGCTATAATTTTTACACTAGTCCTTGTTTTCTGTCCAAAGTCCACTCACAGTAATTGTACACTCATCTTTTGTCCTTTCTGAGACTTTCTTAGCCAGGCTACCTTCTCTGTCTCTCATTCTCTTCCCTGTATGCTTCTGCTAGAAGTTTTGTTCTCAAAGAAGTCCCTGTGTGCCCTATTCAGAGGACAGTTACATTGAGTCTCCTTGGGGTTCATCTTTGGGGCTTGGTAGAATCTTTGGGGGTGGGAGGGAATTTTGAGGAAGAAATGATGCTTTCAAGCTGGGCTTTCTTGGAAATCGTTAGGATGGTGTGTGCCGGTCCACTGGCCCCAGCTGCCAGATGATGGGAACTGGGATCAGATGTGACCTAATTATGAGTCTCGTAAACCTGCATTGTGTCCTTCATTTTCCAGCTCATTGACCACCCAGAGGGGGAAAATGGATGAGATTCTGGTCAAGTCCTTCCTGTCACTACCATGTGGCCCAAGTCACAGGCCAGTGACATCCAGAGGAAGCTGAGTGGATGGATGGGTTCTTTGTTATCCTTCTGAATGGAGCTGACTGAGAATGAAGCAGAAGAAGAGGAAAATTAGCCGATAGCCCCACAGAAGCTCACTGGGATTGGAATATCAGCTCACATGCACTGGAGATCAGGAATTCCTGATTCAGTATTCTATAATTGTCCAAGGGGCTATGAGCTACTCTCAGTGTGTGCACATAATGCAAATATATATTCATTCTCCTCTTGAAATGTGGAATCCATAAATTACTAGGGGATGTTTATGTGCTTCCCAGTTGGAAAGGTGCCTGAAAAAAATTTTTTCCTTTCTTAATATTTTTAAAAATTACTATTTTTTCTTAAATCCTATTAGATATGAGACAGAGATGAGCTGCTGTGTGGTAGTAAGACATCTTAGTGTGTAATCGTTAAAGTTTTAGATTTTTTTTTCTATTGGACTGCCAAGATTTTGTTAAATAAGAATATTTTTAAACTAACATCTGTTGATTAATTTCATTTTATAAAATGCATTGATCAAATAAGCCTAAATTACTTCAAAGAGATGTACAAAAATTAAATAAGGTAATATATATTAAATAGTTAACATAGTTCCTAACATTTGATAAGCACTTTGAAAGTGCTAGGTATTATTTTGGGGTATATTTGTTTTAGCATTGTTGGAGTGTAAAAATTGTTTAAAAAAAATCAAGCCCCAGTTTCCTAACATGATATATAAAATTCCCCATAGACATGAATGTCACATTGCCTCCAAGTGTGTAGCTGACACACCACTATTCCAGAAAGGGCTTCCAGATATAAAACCCTGCAAAGTACAGTGGGTATCATTGAGTGAACCTTCTTTTTTTTAAATTTTATTTATTTCTATATGTGTATGAATGTACTGTCTGCATGCAGGTGTGTGCACCCGTGTCGTGCAATGCTGCGGAGGTCAGAAGAGGGTGTTGGATTCCCCTGGAACTGGAGTTCTCTCCTGAAACTGGAGTTTCAGACAGTTCCCAGCCGCCATGTGGGTGCTGGGGATCGAATCCGGGTCCTCTGTAAGAGTGATCGGTGCTCTTAACCACTAGGCCATCTCTCCAGCCCCTGAGTGACCTTCTTAACAATGGCTGAGAAGGTGTGTGTCCATCTTCGGCATCCATTGTTGATTTAGTCATAGTTCCAAGCTTTCTTCAATCATAGGAGCCAACATTTATCATGGTGAAGAAAGAAACTGTCTTGTTATAGATTCAAGAATATATGAGTCTATAGGTCTAACTTTGCCATACATAAAAATAGTTTGGAAAAACCATATGAACACAGTTATTGTAATGAATATATTTTCCCCCTCTGATTTTTGTATTCATACATGTATTTAGCCAGTTTTAGTTCTGCATAGAAACTCTAGAGGGACTTGACTGCTCAAATGATGCTTCCAGAGTCAAAGGATGCCCCAAAGTGAGCAGAGTCTGTTGAAATGATGGACTTTTTTTGCACACATTTTCCAGTGTTCTTCCTGACATGATCTGTATCTTACACCCAAGTCCTAGCTTTAGCTATTTGAAGCTTTTACAGGTTATCTGCAGCTGAGAATAACTTAGTAAAAAGGGAAAATTACATATCTATTCCAGCTTTAGATCACTCTCTTTGGGGGAAACATGTGGCTCTTGCTGTTACTTTGCGGCAGACTCATCTTTATATGAGTATCATACCTTAGAAGAGGAGATATTCAACACTTAGAGGTAAAATGACTGTCAGTGATGTAGTAAAACATAATTTTAAAAAGTCCCAAATCCTTTGGGGCTGGAGAGATGGCTTCGTGACTAAGAGCACTGATTGCTCTTGTAGAGGACCTGGGTTTGATTCTCAGCACCCATATGGAGGCTAAGATCCATCCTTAACTCTAGTTCCAGTGGAATCCAATGCCCTCTTCTTGTATGACACAGATGCACTCACACACATGCAGGCAATACACTTATACACATAAAATAATAAAAATGCATTAAAAACCCAAATCCAAAACCCCCATATATTACAAATCAGGAGAAAATTAATATGAACAAAAATTAAGAAACCAAACAAGAACAGTAATTAAAAAACTAAATATCCAGGTTTCTATCTCAGAATTTAAGACCAGTGTCAGCAGGGACTGAGGTAAAGGTACCAAGATAACTTTTCAGCCTGTGAAACTGTCCTTTCCTAAACACAAGGTGCTACAGAGGAAGCACAGAGATTATGATTTTTTTCAGTATGCTTTTCTAAGAGATGACTCTCAGCATTTCTGTCACTTAGAGATGGCTATTTTGAAAAGACTGTTGCTAGGAGAGTTGCTTAGTACAAATGTGAAAACTTAGTTCTTATCCACAGCAGAGATACTTACTATTAGGCTTCACTTTCTGAGCTATCATTGACATTAATGGTTAAGGCCACCTTTCATGGAGCTGTTTCTATGTGACAGATATCCAGCTAATCCTAAAAGACTTTGGGAGGGAGTTTTGAGCCATACTTTTCTATTAAATTGGAAGCCAAGGTCAGAAAGCAAAATGCTTACTTAAGTTCTACTTGGAAACCCATATCTAGTCTGTTCAGCTACTTGATTAAGGGACTGGGACCACAGTGGCTTCAGGAAGATTTACAGAGATATTTTGTCTTATTGACCTTTTTAAAATTTAAGCATAGATAAAAATTATTTGAGGCATTATAATTGCAGTTTTGGAGGTGAGTGGTATAGTTGTAACTTGAAGTAGGGGTTAGAGTAGAAGAAAAAGGCAACAGAAAAGTGGTACCAGCCACTCAAAGAGCACTCGCAGCCCATAAGCTAACCAATTTCTGGATAATTTAGGTATAATTCTCTTTCAACCCAATAGAATATATTGTTCCTGCCCAGAGATGCAGATAGAGACATCTCTAAGCTACTCACAATATGTATTTATTATGAAGTGCATGAATAAACCTCCACCTATACACAGAAAATGGATCGTTATTAAAAATTAACAGAAACCTTTTGTTATTGCTGTCCCCATCGCTTTCCTTTTACTGAAATAACAATCTGGAAAGCTACCTAATAGCTTGAGACACTTCCGAGGGCAACATGTATTTCATTAATTCGTTAACTTCATCAGGCTGGCCTTTTTGTGGGGGGCCCAGTTCTGAGTAACTCATTCTGAAGTGAAATCAGATGTACTGATCCCTAGGCTAATGGAAGCATTTGCCTAGTGAGCTTCTCTTTAGAAGCTTTAGGCATCCCCTTTGGACAGCCTGACTTGTTTTAAGAAATTCTTATTCCCCCTTCTAGTCTCTCCTTCTATATTTTGTTAGTGTGTACATGTTATTTGCATTTGTGTCCTGTGAATCCATGTGGATGTATATGCCATGTATATGTATAAGCGTACATGTGTTGTACCTTGGGTATATGTTCATTTGTCATTTCCCAACTAAAATTAAAGCTTAAAAAGAAAAGAAACATATTAGATGATGGTAAACATTATAGAAAAGGAAAAAACAGAGAAGGCATGGAATACTAGATTAAGGACAAGGTCACATTTGATCCAGTAATGAGAGTGCCATGCAGATACTTGTGGAGATATTCCAGTATATCTAGAGGGAAGCAAGGAAGGGGGACATTAACTACATGGAGCCAGCTGACACAGGGCCCTTTGGGCTGTTTGAAGGGACTCTAGATTTTCTCTGAGCTGAAGTGGGAGACATCGTAGGTAACTAATTTGAGTTTACTTCAATTTTAAGATGCTTGCATAGGCATTTGTATTCTTGATGTACCACGAACAATTTTCTTGCCATGCGATTGCAGTTTTTCTATATGCCACTAGTTCATTTACTGTAAAACAGATGTCATCCATGGTGGCATCGAATCAGTGGCTACTCAGCTATAGTGTAGTACAGTAGCATCAGGATCGATCTACTGTTCACTCTGAACTCCCAGGATTTCACCAGAAGATATTTTTTTACCTTGGAAAAAACCAAACCACAAGAGAGTATAGTACTTAGGGAAAGAACAATACATAAAATGTAGCACATTTCCTGAGTACAGGGTTTGAATACCTTTTCATTATTTAAGCCAATAAGCCATAAACATAATGAGTTGTTATGTAATTATGCAATCATATTGTGGGGTTGAAGGTCTCATTAACCCTTATTAGATAAATCTGCCTTGACAACTTTCCTTGACCCTCTTAAAGAAAGCACCTCCTTACCACTTACAGAAGGAAAGAAGGCACAGGCCCCAGTGTTTGAGGAATTAATTATATTGATTTGCACAATGCAATAAGCTATCAGTTGCTCTTTTTACTAACCTAGAAATAGATACATTTTATCTGCCAGTTTATTAATCTACTTGTCCATTTGTGTGTTCGTGCATCCACCCATTCATTCTTCCATCTATCCATGCGTCCATCCATCCATCTCTTCATCATCCATCCATTCATGGGTTCACCCATCCATCTCTCAATTATCCATCCGTTCATGCGTTCATCATCCGTCCATCAATCCATCAATCCATCTATCCATCCAAATGTCTATTTATTAATGTCTATTTTGTGTCAGGTATCATGCTGAGAGACAATATAGTTTATGGTTAGTATGAACTGTTTATAGCCTTAGACTGAAATAGTCTTGCTCATTCTTTTAAGTATGTGACCTTGAGTAAGTTTTTTTTTTTAATTTGAGCTCATTTTCCTCTTTGATGGGAACAATAACAAAACATACCACTGAATTGTTATGGGGATCAAAAAGTTAATTGATTCCAGAGCCTTTTCCTTTTGTCCTCAATGAATGGTTTAAGTAGCTTGAGTTTGCATTTGATCATCTGCCCTTTCACTATTTCATTAGTTTACTTCTTCTTGTTTCATCCCCCATCCTTTTGAGAACCTGTGCTAAGTGAACTGGTATGAGGATGATCTCGCTCTTCATCCCTTCCTCTCTCTCAATGGAGACTATACGTGTGCAGCACATAGCACTGAGCTTGGCACAGGAATAATGTCCACTATGCATTTCATGGAGTGAATGCAAATTTCCTACCCTTGAAGAGCATCCAGGGTATCTGCAGAAGGCCAATGCCAGATGGGAGTGTCACTTGGCAACTAGTCAAGGACAGGAAGCAGCACACAAACAATGGAGCTCAGACAGGGAGAAATGATTCTCCAGCTGCATCTGCCGGCTGGACGTTCAAAGTGATTTCTTTCTGTGCCTAGCTCTTCTGTGGCTTGTGGTTCTGCCTTTGTGTCATGGACTTGTCTGACATTTTGGGGACCCTGTCCTGATACATAGGGCAGGCAGGTGGGATCCCAGTGGGGACTATATATGCCTCTCTATGCCCTAGAAAGAGCTTAACCTAGGGCAAAAGGGCCAGGTTTTTGTGTATTTTGTTTTACTTTAAGGTATGTTCAATATTCTCTCTGTATTATTCTTTTTTTTTTTTTGCACCTTACTGCTAGTTAAGATACTTTAGACATGATAGGGAAGCTACACCAATGAAATCCCTGCAACATGGTAGTCTGACGAGATCTGCATAATGACAAAACCAGTTGACAAAGCTAAGGTAGACAAGGGGAGAGGGGAGAGGTCACTGGGTTCCACCTCAAGACGAAGAGCTACAGGCAATGAATGGCTACTGTGGGGTGGGGGAAACCAGTTTTCTCCAGGAACTAGCTCCCTGCGAGGTTATCTAATCCCAATGGATAGCCCTAAGCACAGATATACATGAGCACCACTAAATAGACTGAGTACATATGTGTGTATTTATAAATGTATATAAATATGTACCAATAGTAATCAAAGAAGAGGACTAGAAACTTAGAGGAAGCAGGGTTCATGGGAGGATCTGGTGAGAGACCAGGAGGGATGAAATAATGCAAAGACAATACTCATGTATGAAATTCTCAAAAGTAAAAATTAAAATTGTTAAGAGTAAGCAGTGTTTGGCTTTTGGGACTTGTGTCTTGTTAGATACAGCAGGGATACTTAAGCTGTTGCTCCTCATCTCACTGAAAAGGCATAGAAAAGCTTCTGGACAAATGTCACATGTAATATGATAATTACAGTGGTGAAAGTGGGTATTAAATATGGAGAACTCTGGAGCCAGACTGCCTGGGTTAGAATCATAGCTCTATTATTGTTCACTGATTTTCTTCTAACTAAGGCACCAAAGTCCACCCTTAAAGTCAGTGAGGGCTTACTCATCATTTTTTTTTTTTAACCAAATCTATTGCAAGATACGTTATTGGTACTGTAGGCAGCCTGGCAGAAATGAAGACACTCTGAAGAGACTCTTGTGTCTCTCAATCTTTGGGATTATTGAAGCAATGGAGCCCAGGGAAACAGGAATCCCCTAGGAATCTCATGCTGAGAGGAGGAAAATATGCCTATCAGAGGGGAATCCTTGTCTCCCTGAAAGAGATTTCACACTGTTCTAACAACTTTTCAGACTACAGAATAAGACTGAAGCCCAGGCAGTGGTGAGTAGGACCACAACTTGATCAGCACTGCTTAGATATGTATATCCTTGGCCCTCTATTTAAACTTCAGGACTCTAAAGGCAGGCTGAAGGGGGCTCAGTGGATTCCTTTGTCCCTCTTTCCAATGTGGCCACTTTCATAAATCTCCTTTTTCTGCTTTCTCCTATTAATTTGGCTCTTTTAATTACCTTATTGAGGACATATGGCTGAACCTGGTTTAAGGCACAGGCTGTGGCCCCCAAATTCAGTAACAGTACAAGGAATATTCATTCAACAGATAAAGTGGGCATCCCTCACTGCACTCATTCATACGAATGCAGAATAAGTACCAGTTCTTTTAAAAATATTTTATTTTTATTTTATGTATATGTGTATTACTTGCATGTATGTAATGCACCCATGACATGCAATGTCCATGGAGGTCACAGGAGAATGTTGGATTCCTTCGGAACTGGAATTGTTAGCCACTATGAGGGTGCTGGCAACTGAACCTGGGTCCTCTGCAAGAGCATCTAGTGCTCTTAACCACTGAGCCATCTCTCCAGCCCTATAAGTCCTAATTCTTACCTCTTTGTAACATTATGTTGAGTGAAAATTAACATTCTCTGTGTTAGCTATTGTTTGCTGTTTAACATGTTACTTCAACTGTATCAGTTTAATGCCTTGTATGATGGTTTATTATACCACAATATCAAAGAATCAGCATCTGGACACAGGCTACCTGTTGTCCTTGTTTTTTTTGATTTTGCACCTATTGTAACAGAGATTTTAGTCTTGATTGAGGTCTCATCTGAAAACTTTGTTGAAGAATCTACTTCTAAGTTCAATGGCTGTCAGTACAATGTAATTTCTAAAATGTTGTTGGATTGAGAGAGTTATTCCCTAGCTGGAGGCTGTGCTTAGACCCTTGCCATGTGTTGCTTCCTGGCCATGGTGGCTTGGTTCATGAGGAGAGAGAGAGAGAGAGAGAGAGAGAGAGAGAGAGAGAGAGAGAGAGAGAGAGAGAGAGAGAGGAAAGAGAAGTCTAACAGTATTTGGAAGTTGCAATCTTACATACCATTCACAGAAGTGGCATCTTATCATCTTTACCATATTCTCTTAGTAAGAACTAAATCTCAGATGATTCTACACACACTCAAAAGAAGGGGATGCTACAACTATGCAACTATCTGGAGGTGAGACCCTTTGGGACCCACCTAAGTCATCTCAATCAGCTTGCCTGAGCAAGCCAGAGCTGTTGGTGTAATATCTTTAAGATAGTCATATTCTCTCTCTCTCTCTCTCTCTCTCTCTCTCTCTCTCTCTCTCTCCCTATCCCCTCTCCCCTCTCTCCTCTCCCCTCTTCCCTCTCTCCTCTCTCCCCCTCTCTCCTCTCTCCTATCTCCTCTGTTTTCTCTTTCCTTTACATCTCAGTCCAGAAAGTCCTGTTTGTCAGAGCACATATAAGCTGTCTGTTATTTTTATCCAGCAGAATTCTGGAACCTTTGTATTTTCTAGAAACTTCCAGTTTCGCTTTCTTTTTCTCCCCCTAGAAAAGGAAATTAATGAGCCTTAGACTTCAAGGATGCTTTGTCTCCTTCTGACCAGTTGTCAGTGGGCAGTAGTCCCTAACAAAGAGAACCGGGTCTAAGTTTTTTTCTGTCCTCAACCTCTCTGTAGTTAATGATGTGGAAGGCAATACTTGGAAGTACTGGGGTGTTGTATTTAAAGAAATACTTTGTAAGAAAAAGCAGCCTTCTGTACTGAAAAATATGTAAGGATGATTAACCTCTAATTTACATGTATATTGTAAATCTGGCTAGCCGGACTTTCAGGTCATATATATATATATATATATATATATATATATATTACCATATATAACCATATATGTTATAATATATATATATTACCCTATTGAGGACAGATGGCTGAACCTGGTTGGGCACTGAAAGGAAAGTACAGGGTTACATCCTTTTGAGCATCTCATTGAGAAAGGCGTTCTCTGTATTCCCTTAGGATCTTAAGGAAAGAAAAGCTACAGTGTTTGCATGTTGATGGAGAGGAAGGAAAACCTCCCTTATAGTTGTTTCTATCCCCATAGTCCTAGCAAGTGCTATTGAGACTGAAAGGCTTTTCGTTCAGTCCTGTTATTCATTTAGCCAGTAATTTTGAGCATATTCTGTGACCCAGCACTAGAGATAAGGTTGCAATAAGGTATATTCCCAGCCTTCAAATACTTATTTGCCTAATCATTATCTTCTGAATCTTATGGCTCTGGGTTTCACCCTTAGTGCTGGGAGAAAAAGAAAAAAAAATTTTTAAATTGTTTTTATTTATTTTTATTTTATGTGTATGAGTGTATGGCGTGCATATATGTGAGTGCACCTGTGTTGTGCAGTCCCTGCAGAGGTCAGATGAGGGCATCAGATCTCCTCAATAATGGACAATTGTTAGCTACCATGTAGGTCCTGAGAATTGAACCCTGGTCCTCTGCAAGAGCAGTCAGTACTCTTAACTATTTAGCCATCTCTCCATCCCTAAAAGCGCATTTCTATAGAGGTTACATTATATATCTATGTGTACATTACAAATTGCTCCCAGTATTTAGCAGTTGAAAATAACAACCCATGATATTTCATAGTTCCTGTTGGTTAGAAACTCAGGCATGCCTTGGCTGGGCTTCTGAATTCAGATCTCTTGCAAAGCTATAATCAAAGCTAAAATCAATATAAACTACAGCCTCCCAAGGAGCTGAGTGGGAAAAATCTGCTTCCAAACTTGTTTGTGTGGTTGTTGGTAGCATTTGGATCCTTACAAGCTGTTGGGCCTCAGTCTTTGGATCCTCCTTGGCTGATGGTATCCATTTCTCTCCACAGCACAGCTCTTTACATGTAGGCTTGTTTTATCAGGGACAATAAGAAGAGCCAGAGACTATGACCAAGGTTGGAGTTACAGTCTTTAGTAACCCAACCTGAGGAATTACATCTCATCATTTCTTGTAGTATTTATTTGTTACAAGCAACGTCCTGGATCCTGTCCACATTCAAGTGCAGAAGACTGCACTTGGGCATGAGTATACTCTAGAGACAGGTAGGGATTATTGGGGGTGGGGCACTCGCTCATAGGGTGTTATTACAATTCTAAAAAGTATCGGTATGAAGGGATTTAAAATATAATGTATTTCCCATGCCCATGGGCTAGCCTGGTTCACCACAGCTGTCAGTCTTTGTCCTAATTTCTGTGTCCTCAATAGAGAGATGGATGATGGGAAGGAATGAGAGGTGGGTGTGGAAAAGTTAGAATGTATTTTTTATATTTTTACAAATAATTATGATATAAAGCTACCACTAGAGGGCGTAATGCAAATGAAACAAACAAACAAAATAACTAACAAACTATGGTCTAGGGATCTTGTGTAATTCCCCAGAATCCCTGTGAAGCAATGGCAGAACCCCAGATGTCTAAGGAAAGACACAAAGACTAGGGATGTCCTCCCAAGGATGACCTCGTTCTTATTCTAGTCCCTGTCAGTGCAGCACAGGAGATTATGTGAACGGTGTTTATCGTCTCCTTTACCCAGCATGGCAATGCCTGGCATGTTGAAGTCACACAAAACCTTACCGCCTTCCTTACCTGCCCCACCGTGCTTTGTCACAAACATTGATTCTGCTTTATGTCTAGAGAACCGATCATGTTACTGATTGTATAGAGTAAATAGTATTTCACATTATTAATATGTGAGCCATACTTAGATCAATAAATTAAAAAAATTATTTTTTATGTGTATGAATGTACTTACTGTCTGCATGTAGGTTTGGGCACCCATGTTGTGCAATGCTGCAGAGGTCAGAAGAGGGTGTCGATTCCCCTGGAACTGGAGTTAAAGATGGTTCTCAGCCACCATGTGGGTGCTGGGGATCGAACCCGGGTCCTCTGCAAGAGCATTCGGCCTGAAGGTAAAATATTGAATGGGATATTTATTTACCCTTAGGTTATTCTTAAAAGGCTATTCTTATAAATTATCAAATAATGCAAGACTTCATTAATAATGGAATGCTGGAATTTGTGGAAAATGTAGAGTACTTATACAAATCAAAGAAATAAAGGATGAAAGGCCAGAACAGTAGCAGACAGCCAGCGGCTCTCCTTGGGGCCAGCAAATGCTCGCAGGGAAGAGGTAGACACTCGGGAGAAAGCAGGTAATTGGCTTCAGTGAAGTCTAGTGGAGATTTAGGAATGTAGGTGGGATTTGGGTCTCTGAGAAGGATCAATATGGGGGAGATCTCAAGCAACAACATGGAGTCAGGGCAAGGCTGTGGGAGAATGACTCCACTTGCTGTGTAAGGTAAAGGTTGGGCCAGGGCCCTCAAGCTCAAAGACATTCAACAGGCTCTGCCTCCAGAATATTGAGATTAACGATGTTTACCACCATGCCCAGCCCGCATGGAATAGTCCTTATTTTTACATTTTTAATTGAAATGTTATGGTTTTCATACAATAGGTTTTTTATACATACATTTTTTATTGTTATTAAACTTTTTCCATAGGTTACATCATTTCTCAATCAAATCTAGACTTACTTCCCTTTCCATGCCCCCCACCCCACCTGAGTCCCTGCACTCTGCCATACATGTCCTATATCTTTTTCTGAGTCTTTCCAGAGTTTTTTTTTCAGTTCTTTTGTTATAGTTGTTCTCTCCAACTTGTATTGCTACAGTATATATGCGTATATATATATATATATATATATACATATATATACATAGTTATGTATATATACATCAATATATATACACACATACATACACATATCACTTGAATTGGAGGATTTTTTTTTCTTAAAAGATGTCATGTTTTCCTTAAGGAAGTGCTCGAAGATTCCTCCTTGGCAATCCCAAACAACTATCAATCCTGCACTTTTGCTCTACATTGGGGTCTTTCCCTCCCGTGGTCCCCCAAATGAAGTCCAGTAAGCACGCATCCTGTCTCAATCCCCCTGCACTGGCCTCCATGATACAGCCCAGGTAGTCCAACAATGGCAGTCTATATTCTGACAAGCCTGACATCCCCTTAGCTGTTTAGTCCACAAGCTGGGTATCTCAGTAGTCCCTATCTGGTATTGAAGGTTTGGAGAATTCTTGGAGACACATGAGTCCTCAGTCCATATTGGAAGGTTAAAAAGCTGCGTCTCATGTCTTTGAGGAGTGCCAAAAGCGGTGGCAGCCGTAGAGTTGATGCACTTGCCGGTAAGAATTGAAGACAGGCCAAAAAACAGTACTCTCTCTTTTTTCTTTTTGTCTTCTTACTAAGATCTCAAGTTCTGTGTCTGCAGTATAGTTTCTCTAGCCTTGCTGATTATTTGTATCTGGTTGTACTTTCCTTTTGGATGCTTAAGGCCACACGGTTAGCCCAGATTAACCAAGGTTTTTGTTTTCTCGAGGTCAGTTGAGGATCTGGTCCTCAGGGGTCTCACGGTTTGTTTGTTTTTGTTTTTTTTTTTTGAGGCAGGAGGAGGGTGGGAGCACCTTGCTCCTTTCAGCTTTTCATTTACCAGTTCCATCCACTGGAGGACAACAGGTCTTGCTAGACCAGGCTTCCTTTTCTGAAGCATGAGCAGACTTTCCTCTTTATAGACTGGACACTGGCTGAAGTCCCACTAGTGGCTCTCCAAGACCTCCCTGAACAGGAAGACTGGTGACCCACATTTGCAGGACATTTCAAGAGATGCCCCCATGCATAATCCCCTATGACTTGGTTGACCTCTGAGGGCAAGGAACAAAGTTATCCCTTAGATCCCTCAGCCAAATTGGTATGGGCATTAAGTATGATCATTAAGCACCCAGAAAGGCTAAGTTGCACCAGCCTATTACATTGGACCTATATTAAAATTGTATCCTTTGGAAACAAACTGTATGTATTTTCCATATCATATTTCTTGATTTGAATCTTTCCATTTTAATCCCATAATACTCTATAAGATGCACACATACCCTCCATTATGTACAAAAAAACCAAGGTCTGAAAATAAATGTTAGGTCAGCTCTAGAACCTGTTTAGGGATTCACAATGTAAGAGCACAGTTGTCTTTAGATCATGAGGAATATAACATTAATGTTGCTCAGTTTGTCTTACAACTAGGTACTTGGTACTAGCATCCACAGATAAGGGATACCTTTCATCTTTTGTTTTTTTTGGGATTGTGTTACTTCACTTAGCATAAAATCTTCTAGTTCCATCCATTTACCTCTAAAGTTCATGATGTCATCTTTCTTTACTGCTGCATAGAACTCCATTGTGTAGATGTACCACATTTTCTCTATCCACTTATCAGTTAAGGGGCACTTGGGTTGGTTTCAGCTATTCACTATTGTGAAGAGAACTGCAATAAACATGGCTGTGCCTGTATCTCTGTGGTAGGAAGAGTCTGATGGATATATTCCCAGAAGTGGTATGGCTGAGTCAGGCAGTAGGCTCATTTTGAGTCTTTTAAGGGTTCTCCATACTGCTTTCCATAGTAGTTGTACAAGTTTGCATTCCCACCAGCAGTGGATGAGTGTTCCCTTTTCCCCACACCCTCTCCAGCATTTAATATCATTTGTTTTCTTGATCCTTGCCAGCCTTATCGGGGTGAGATGGTATCTTAAAGTGGTTTTAATTTGGATTTCCTTAATTATTAGCAATGTTGAACACTTTTTAAGATGTTTCTCAGCCATCTCTATTTCCTCGCTTGTGAAGTCTCTGCTCAGCTCTTTACTCCATCTTTCAAGTGAGTCATTTGTTTTCTTCTTTGTTTTTTGAGTAGTTTATATTTTCTGGAAGTTAATGCTCTGTCAGATGAATCAGCAGTGAAGGTTTCCTCCTACTCTGTGGGTTTTCTCTTCACTTCCCTGATTGTTTCTTTTGCTGTACAGAATCTTTTGGGTTTAATAAGGTCCCACTTGTCAATTGTCGACCTTAATTCCTGTGCAGCTGCTGTCTGATTTAGAAAGTCTTTTCCTATGCCTATGTCTTATAAGTTACTGCCAACTTTTTCTTCTATCACCTTCAGAGTCTTGAGTTTCACACTGAGGTCTTTGATCCATTTGGAGTTGATTTTTGTACAGGGTGAGAGGTAGGGGTTTACTTTTTTTTTTATTCTTCTACAAGTGGTGATCCAGTTTTGCCAACACCATTTGCTGAAGATGCTATCTTTCCTCCATTGTGTCTTATTGGCTCCCTTGTCAAATGTGAGGTGGCTGAAATTGTATGTGCTGAAGTTTGGATCTTCAGTTTTGTTCCATTGGTCTACAGGTCCGTTTTTGTGTCAGTACCAGGCTGTTTTTTATGACTATAGCCCTGTAGTATAGTTTGATGTCTGGTATAGAAATCCCCCCTGTATTGCTCTTCTCACTCAGGGTTGCTTTGGCTATTCACGGTCTTTTGTTGTTCCATATGAATTTAAGAATTTTTTCCAAGCCTGTGAAGAATGTCCTTGGGATTTTAATTGGAATTGCATTGAATTGGTATATTAGTTTGGGTAGAATGGACATTTTACTATATTAATTTTTCCAATCCATGAGCATGGGAGGTCTTTCCATCTTCTGATGTCTTCTTCAATCTCCTTCTTCAGGAGTTCATAATTTTTGTTGTTGGGCTCTTTGGTGTTTTGGTTAGGTTTGTTCCTAGGTATTTACTGTTTTTGAGGCTATTGTAAGTGGGAAAGTCTCCTTGTATTCCTTCTTCAGTTGCTTGTTGTTGGTGTAAAGAAAGGCTACTGAATTTTCTAGGTTAATTTTGTATCCCACCACTTCCCATCAACCAGACAAAAAATAAACAGAGAGAGACATCGGAACTGAACAATACAGTACAGCAAATGGGCATCTTTCGAATATTCCACCCAAGCACAAGAGAATATACTTTCCACTCAGCACCCCACAGAACATTCTCCAAAATTAACATATAGTTAGACACAGAAAAAAACTCAACAAATAGAAAAACTTGAAATAATTTCATGCATTCTATCAGACCATAGTGCAATAAAGCTCAATATCAACACCAGGATAAGCCATGCTACCTACAGGAACACATGGAGACTAAACAACACACTCCTGAATAAGGAATGGGTCAAGGAGGAAATAAAGAAACAAAAGCATTCCTGGAACTAAACGACAATGACAATACAACACAACAAAACCTATGGGACACTTTAAAAGCAGTCCTAAGAGGGAAGTTTATAGCCCTGGGTGCCCACATTAAACAAACAGAAAGAGCACAGAAAAGCTAACACTGCAGCTAAAAACACTTGAAAGACAACAACAAATAAACCCTAAATGCAACAGACAGGAAGAAAAATCAGAGCAGAAATCAATGAAATAGAAACAAAGAAAACAATAAAAAAAAAAAAAACAAATCCAAAAGTTGGTTCTTTGAGAGAATAAACAAGATAGACAGACCTCTAGCCCAGTTATCCAAGAGAAAGAAAGGGCAACTCCAACAGAAAATGAAAATATCCAGACAATCATATGGGAATACTTCAAAAACCTATACTCTACTAAATTTGAAAACCGAAGTGAAATGGATGAATATCTGCAATCCCGGGAATCACCAAAGCTAAACCAAGAAGAGACTGACAGCTTAAACAGACCCATAATATATGAAGAAATTGAAAATGTAATGAGACTTCCCAACTAAAAAAAAAAGCCCAGGTCCAGATGGTTTTGAGTCCAAATGACTCAATAGGGTATTGAATTCCCCTAATATGAGTGTGCTGGGGTTAATCTGTGCCTTGATGTCCTATAGAGTTGTATTTATAAAAGTTGGTACACCGGAGTTTGGTGCATATATATTCATGATTGTGAGGTCTTCATGGTTAATTTTCCCTTTGATAAGGATATAATGGCCCTCTTTGTCTCTTCTAATTGCTTCTACTTTGAAGTCTATTTTATCTGATATTAAAATAGCAATTCTTGCTTTCTTTTTGGTACCATTTGCTTGAAATATTTTTTTCCATCCTTTCACTTTAAAGTGGTGCCTATCGTTGAGGGTGAGATGGGTTTCTTGTAGACAGCATATTGATGGATTCTGTTTCCTAATCCATTCTCCAAGTCTATGCCTTTTGATTGGGTAGTTTAGTCCATTAATATTTAAGATTATAAATGAGAGGTGTGTGTTGCTTCCTTTCATCTTATTATCCATTTTCATTTTTCATCTATGTTTCTATTTCTTCATTTCTGCTTTTATTAATTTCTCTTTCAAGGGGCCTGGGGGTAGTTGCTCCTCTCCTCTGAGGAGCAACTTTGAATTGCTTCAAGTATTCTCTGAAGGGTTGGTTTTCTGGATGTGTATTCTTTTTTTAAAATTTAATTAATTAATTAATTTATTTATTTATTTATATGAATGTACTGTCTGCATATAGGTTTGTGCACCCATGTCATGCAATGCCGCGGAGGTCAGAAGAGGGTGTCGGATTCTCTTGGAACTGGAGTTCTCCTGGAATTGGAGTTAAGGGTGGTTCTCAGCCACCATGTGGGTGCTGGGGATAGAACCTGGGTCCTCTGCAAGAGCAATCGGTGCTCTTAACTGCTAAGCCATCTCTCCAGCCCCCTGGATGTGTATTATTTCATCTTGTTTATGTCATGGAAGATTTTTCTCTTTCCTTCAACTAGAATTGACATTTTTGCTGGGTATAGTAACTTGGTTGGCATTTGTAGTCATTTAGCACTGGGAACGCTTTGGTCCATGTTCTTCTTGCTCTCATAGTTTGCCCTGAAAAGTCAGCTGTAATTCTGATAGGATTCCCCTTATATGTAATTTGTTTTTCTCTTGTGGCTTTCAAAATTTTGTCTTTTTTATGGGTGTCTAGTGTTTTAGCTATGATATGGCAAAGGGAATTTCTTTTCTGGTCTTGTCTATTTGGTGTTCTATGTGATTCTTGTATTTATATGGGTATGTCTTTTTTTAATTTGGGGAAATTTTCATCTATTATTCTGTTGACAATCTGATCAATACCATTCTCTTGGGATTCTTCTCCTTCCTCTATCCCTATGATGCAGAGGTTTGATCTTTTCATAGTGCCCCACATTTCCTGGTTGTTCCACTATTGTGTATTTTTAAATTTTTTCATAGTCTTTACTTGAGTTTTTTAATTGTTCTGTGTTATCTTCTAGGTCTGATATCCTTTTTTCTGCTTCTTCTATTCTGCTTCCGAGGCTTTTTACCATTCTTTCCTTTTGATTGGATGACTGTTTGATATCCTTTTTCATTTCTTCCTGTGTTTTCTTTACCATTTCCACTTCCTTTTGGAGCTTCTCAATCTTTTCTTGTAGCTCCTTGTTTTACTCACTGGTTTCTTTTTTCATTTCAGCATGGGATCTTTTCAGTGTTTCCACTTCCTTCTGGAGTTTGTCATTTTTTTCCTCTAGGTCTTTCTGGAGTCTGTCATTTTCTCCTTTTAGTTCATAGTGAAGTTTGTCCTTGTGTCCCTCTAGGTCCTTTCTGAGTTTTTCATTCTCTCCCCTTAATTCTATGATTGCTTTGAATATGTCTGTGATTATTATCTACGATCTGTGTCCTGGGTTACCTCTAAGGAGATCCCATTGTAGGAGTCCTCCACAGACTCTGTAGAGTTTGGTGTAGAGTTATTCTAAGCTTTTCTCATATTGTTTTTGTTGTGCTCTCTGCATGTGGTTTGCCTTTTGTCTGTATTCTGATGCAAATCTTGAATGCCTCTTCACCTTGTTGAAAGATTGCTTTCCTTAGTTCCTTCAGATGCCTTCTTTTTAGTCTCCTTATATATGGAGTGTTGGCTTGTCTAGGTTCCAGGCTTTCAAATTTGGTTATATATTGGAAGGTATAGTTCACTCTTCCCTTTCTGTTCCATAAGAACTGGGTGAGTAACAACCCAGATGACACCTTCTGAGCACTGTATTCCTTCTGCTCCCAGCCACTCTCTCGTGGTAGTTGGGGGGGTGTATTGGTTGGTTGAGTTGCTTGCTTAGCCTGCATGCCGGTATCCTCTGCTACGGCACCCTGTGAGTTCAAACCTCAGCTCCCACCTCCCAGAATCCTCTGGGCCAAAATGCTGGTCTGCATGGCTGCCTCCTGTGAGTTCAAACCATAGCTCCCAGCTCCTAGAAACCTCTGCGCCAAAACGCTGGTCCACATGGCCGCTACCACTCTGGCACCAGCTGCCTGCACCCTGTGAGTTCAAACCTCAGCTCCATACAATAGATTTTGATCACATTTAGATCTTTCCCCTAGCCCCATCTCCCCTTACTAACCCCATCCAATTTAATGTACTCTATTACACATACACACACATACAACACACATATGCATATACATGCATATGTATATAGTGTATAAGGTCTAATTTGTGTCCTCATATGCAAATGTCCTTCAGTGTGGATCCATCCACTGCAACCTGGTTAACTACTAAGAGTTACATCTTTGAGAGTGACTCTCCCCACCTCAGCACCCATCTGTTGACAGCAGTTCCTCAGGTAGGGTTGAGGTTTCTTATAAACTTCCCCATGTCTATCCTGGGATTTTGTCTGATTTTAGCTTACATGGGACTTTTGCATGCTGTCAGCATTGCCGTGAGTTCATTCGAGTGAGTGACAAGCTGTCTGGCAAACTCTGTGTCCTTGTGATCATCCACCACTACTTCTGGATTTTGCAATCTTTACACCACTTCTCCAGTGATCCCTGAGCCTTGGCAGATAAAAGTTTGGTACAGGTGTCCTGTTTATGGATAAACACTCTATAGTGTGCTGTTCTCTGCATATTTACCAGTTGTGGGTCAACTGTTTTAATCTCCCATGAGGAAGCTTCTCTAGTGAGAGTTGAGAGATGCATTAATCTATAAATATAACAATAAATAATTAGGAGTCAGTTTGATGCTATGTCTATCTATTTAACAGAAAACTGGTATTAGGCTCTCCCCTATGCCCTGTGTCCTTCCTGTCCAGCCTCAGCTTTGTAGGCCTGATATCAATGTCAGGAATGAGCTCCACCCAATTAAGTAGACCTTAAATTCAATTAGAAACTGGTTGGTTAATCCCATAATATTTGTGTCTCTTTTGCACCAGAAGGCATATCATACCAGAACAGTCATTCTTGTAGCTCACAAGATTCACAGCTGGGCAAGGTTGGTGTTTGATTTTCTCATTGGGAAGCATGAATAGCACCTTTATTATAAATGCAAGCAAATAAAATTGAGGCTTTGAAATCAGCACCAGCTTGATATCTCCTTGTTTGCTCTACAGCTCATGTTTGTAGTGTCTTCAGCAATCGGGTCTTGCTGTCTAGTTCTGGTGAGTAACCAAGAGCAGGGGCAGTGACCACTATTTTTGAGGGGCTGTGAGACTCCTGATCAACATCTTCCAAAGAGGGAGTCTACTTTGTGGCATTGGGCTTTTCCTTTGCTAGCAGATGGTGTCTAGTAGGGCTCCCCTGCTATAATTCCTTTGAATCTCTTTATGACCTATATGTATATATTTTAAGAAGCTTCTGTAGAAGTAGCTTTCCATATGACTTTTTCTTATGGCTGTTAGTGTTAGCTGACCCTCCCCATATTTCCTCCCCTGCCCTGACCTCCCAGTCCCTACGAATTTTATTCCTATTTTATTATTGCCCTTTCCCCCTTTATATTAATGCATTCTAACACCTCTCCCAGGAAACCTTTCCCCTTCTCCATGGGTGGTTGTTAGTTTCCTGACTTCTCTGTTTTCAAATTGAAATATGTTAGGATTTCAAAGCTAGAATCAAGCTACTAGAGAAACCATGCAATATTTGTCTTTCTGGGTTAGGTTACCTTACTCAGGACCATAGTTTCCAGTTCCATCTAGTTACCTGCAAATTTTTTAATGTTATTTTTAAGAGTGGAATAATATTCCATTGTGCATATGAACACTGTGTATATTATCCACTTGCCAGTTGATGGACATCTAGGTTACTTATAATTTCTGGATATTATGAAAAGGGCAGCAATGAACATGGATGAACAGGCATCTTTGTAGTAGGGTATAGAGTCTTTGGGGTATATTTCTCAAGAGTGCTATGGTTTGGTCATATGGTTGATCAATTTCTAGCTTTCTGAGGAATCTCCACACTGAGGTACATGGAATATTCTTAATTACAAAAATGTTCTTGCTGTCACGTATGTGTCATTTGACTTAATAAAAGGGAGATACATGTCCTACTTTACCATTCTTTGTCAAGCTATTAGTATGATTTGGTATCCCAAAGATCACTAATCTGAGGAATGTAAAATTTTGGGAATCTCTGGTTCATAAAGATATGGCCTCTGTGTTAGTTTCCTTTCTATTGCTGTGGTAAAATAACCTGATAAATCTTGGTTAAGGGATACAGGGTTTATATTGACTTGTGGTTCCAGAAGGACAGAGTCCATTATGGCAGGAAAATATGGCAACAGTCAAGAAGGCCTCCCGGTAGGAGCAGGAAGTGGCTGATCACATTGCCACTGCACCAAGGAAGCAGAGAACAGGAAGTGGGACTGGGCTACACAACTTCAAAGCCAACCCCCAGCGATTTCCTTCCTCTAACAAAGGCTCCATAACCTTCCCAAATAGCACCACAAGCTAAGGACCAAGTGTTCAAATACATGAGCCTACATGGGACATTCATATTCAAACTACAACAGGGTCAGAAAACAGAGGTTGGTCATAACTTGTCAGGTACTAAGGATGTTCAGTGAAGTAAGCAGCCATGGGCAAAATGAATAATGGCTTGAAAGAACAAGCAGAGACTCTGCCAGTATCTTCTAATTTGCTGGTGGTTAACTGATATTATCAGAAGTACATATGTCTAGCTGGAGTAACCATCTTTCAGATAGTTCTCAAGCTCTATGGCAATAGTACACACTAGTTAGTACCTAGACACAAAGAGAATTTTGTTTAGTCTTTCATTGCATGGTGTCCTTAAAGAAGATGATAGTGAGGAAATAATGTCTGTATCCCTGTGTTGGGAGAGGTCTTAGGAAAGAAACTTCACATTCCAGGTAATTTAAACCATTTATTAAGAAACATTTCCTGGGGGTTCTGATTGCATATTAAATATGAAATATAGTATTATTATCCCCATGTTATAGAAAATACTTAGAGTCAGACTTTTAGCTGAGACAACTCTACAAGATGGTTCTTTTGTCATTGAACAAGTTGGCTTTGTTCTTAAGCTCTCCCTTTAACAGCCCTCTAGGACAAAGACACAATGAACCAGATTTATGTGGGTCTGAGCTCAGATCTACACCGAACTCATGTGGAGATTTAACAAGCATAAGATCATTCTGTTACAAATAAGATTATATGTTGGCAGGCTTTAATGTCTGCCGGGTAGAGTGGGTCAATATCATGCAAGCTAATTGAGAGAGAACAATGAAGCATTGATCTCCTAGGTCTTAAAAAGTGTGCGGGCAGATGTCAACCTGCCTAGAAATGCTTTCATGAGATGAGGTGGAGAAGGGACCGAGAAATAAAAAAAGATATTTCTTTAGCTTCTGTCATTTAGTTATACATCCAAACAAGAAGCATAAGCAATTTCTCATTTTCAGTTGAGTCAAAGACTACTTTTTACTTGTGACCTTTTTGTAAAAGCCCCATTAAAAGGACCAGGGTTCATGATGATATCAAGGATTTCAAAAGCAAGTGGCTGTAGATATCCTTGGTATCTGAGGATACTGAGGCCAGCCTGCTGGGTGGGTTTGTGGAATTGCTGATAATAATATAGTGAGTATTTCCTAAAGAGCTAAGAAAGTAAATTTCAGTTGTTTTGTCATGAATAGTAATAGGTAAGCAAATGGATGGATATGTTCATAACCTTGATTTAAGCAGTCTATGTATAAAATATTCCTAGCATCATATTGTACCCCATAAATGGACAGAATTATGATTTCTTATCATAATTTCTATTCATCTTTAAAAATAGCTTTACTGATGTATAATTGCTATATAAGAACTGTATATATTTGCTGTTTACAATTTGATGAGTTTGGGGAAAAGCAAGTCCTTATGATACCATCACCTAATCATTAACACATCCAAAACTTCCCAAAGTTCCAAGTGTCTATTTCTTTGGTGTGTGTGTGTCGGTGCATGTGCGGGGGTGTATGAACATCCAACATGGAAGCTATCCTCCTAATGTATTTTAAAGGGTACAATACCGTATTTTAATAACTAGCAGCATGCTGTATACAAAATCTCTAGAATTTATTTATTCTAGAGATTATTTATTTATTTATTTATTCAAAGTAAAATGTTATCCCCCTTGCATGGTGGCTCCCATTGTACTCTGTCTCCTGTAATTCTGATGGTACAAGTTCATCCTATCACTAGAGGTAGGTAGTGTTGACCTGGGTCTGGTTTATTTCACTTAATGTAAATTGTGAAATGGCAGAATAGCATTCTATTGACCATAATCTCACATTATTATTTATCTATCCATCTGTTGGTGGATCACATGCTAACTCACTGTTTAGCCTATTGAGAAACCCCCTTACTATTTTCCACAGCTCCTACCGAACTCCTGCTGACAGTGAGTGCAGAGGGCTGGGGATATAGTTCAGTGGTACAGCATTGCCTAGGATGAGCAATACCTTAGGTTTAATACTGAGTATCACAAACCAACCAACTAGTCCAACAAACAGCAACAAAACATGTACAATAAAGTTCCATGTGCATGTGTTTGTCTGCATGATGTATACATGTATGTATGTTGTCATGTGTATGGGTGCATATCTGTGTGTGAGGGGTGTGTGTGTGTGTGTGTGTGTGTGTGTGTGCTTATGTACGTGCACCTGAGAGATACATCAGTGGATAGCAGTGCTTTCTGCCAAGCCAAGCCTGTCTACCTGAGTTGGATCCTTGGAATCCACATGTTGGAAACAAAGAACTAATTCCTGTTAGTTGTCCACCACCTCCACACTTGCACTATGACATTGTGTGTATGTGTATGTGTGTGTGTGTACAGACACGCACACAATAATTGAGTAAATAAATAAATCTAAAAACTTAAAATGTTCAGTAGTCCAAATAAAACTAATACATTTCATGCATGACTTCTGTTTTATAGCTACTTCTGAGAGAACCCATGCCACTTAAGTAAGGGACTACTCAGTTACTGGATGTCTAAGCATGTTAAAGCAAACCCATGTATTAAAATAATCAACCCCATCTTATGGATAAAAAGTGATGCTCAGAGAAACTAAATGGTTTTTCTAAGTTCATATAGTGTACATGTGTTTTTAGAGCGGTCTGACTTTGGGTTCATTTGATGGCAGAAAAGCTACAGATTTGGTAAAGTCATGCTGGTTATCTTCTGGGGAAGACAAGTCCTGCTCAGATGTGTACACCCCCACCAGCTGTCACTGTTGGCAGCCAGGGCCACATCACTTTTCCCTGAAGGTCAGCACCCTTGGTACATGATGCAAATGCCTGACTGGCTCTCCTTTGCTTGGGAAACTGAGTTCATAACTGATCACCAGCCCTTCCGGGGTTGTCAAGCTTATATTTATTCCATTTTGTAAAATCACTCTTCCATGTCTTTGAAGTCTATTCGGATAGTATAAATTATCCAGGTTCTATTCCATGTGTGAAATTAAGCCTCTTGGATTGTAATGAAAAATATGGCTTTGAGTGGGAAGTGTGTATGCTGATAAAAAGTCCGGCCATTGATATACAAGCTATCCTTAAAATTGCAATAAATCAGCATTTATTTTATATTAGGAATTTTGTGACATTCTTTAGACACTTTGAGTCTTATAAAGTCAGAGTAAGCATCAGAACTGTAATCTCCTCATCACTTGCTTTTGAATAGATTAGGGACTTGCAGAGGACTAGGCTTGTGTCTATATAGTTCTCTTCATACTGAGATGAAGGTTTTCTCAGCATCAACTGTAATTGGATGTTTAATAAATGCTTTTTGATGAGGATAATGGTATGGAAATAAACCCCTTGAGAACCAGAGTCTGCCTGAATTTCTTGCCTCATTAGAAAAGAAGAGATTAATAGAAATGTATGGAAAAATATGAATGTCAGTCTTAGTCAGGAAACCACACATTCTGTAACTTGGAATTCTAAGAAACAATACCAGAAAGGTGTAACTTAAGGGAGGGATCCTTTGACAACAAAAGCAGTATTTACCAATCTTCTCCAGCAAGGTAAATTACACTTGGAATCTAGTAATGTATCTAGTATACCTCAGTGTTCTTGACAAATTATACCAAGATTTACTCAAAGTCACACTAATATTGTGAGTAATCACAACCTCACTAATGCCCAACATGGGTGAAGGCAGAGATTAATGATCTTTCTATTTACATTATTACTTTAATTATGTTTTTTTCTGGCTAGATAGTTTTATATAAGTTCTTCCCATCCAGCTCTAAAGTGACTTTGAGTAGTCTATTTTAGGACAGTTTTATAGTTGACTTTTCTTGTGTTTGTTTTGTATGCTAGGAAATAGAGAAAAATCGAAAATATGAACTATTGATATTATCATGTGCACTAAAATAAACAGTATCTTTTGTTGATCTTTTGAAATGCCAACACAATGGACCAGCTATCTAAATATATAAAATAACTAAAAAGTTTCCTTCTTTATCACCATGGCAAATCTTGTAAGCAAAACTGATTTTAAGCTTGACACTTGCACAACATTGTGAATGTATTTAATGATACTGAAATGTATCTTTTAAATTTTATGTTATGTATGTTCTACCACAATGAAAACAAAAATACGTTTTAAGCAGCTAATCAACTATTGAGGTGAAACTGACTTGCACAGCAGGGATGGTATTTTTATACTCTGTAGTAGAATGGTATGGGCAAAATACTACTTTATAGCACTGGAATGTACAAAATATATTACATTTTATTTTCCCTAAATCAAATTGAATTTGGCTCTGAGCTCTCATCTACTAGAAGAGTTATGAGAAAATCAATTGTTTTGTGTTTGAGGGCACTCACTCCTAGGAATATTTAAAAGTTTAAGTGAGGTACACAGGAGATTAGGAAAACTCCAAGTTGTATCCTGCCTGCAGGGTAACTTTGTGTCATTGTCACACGATGTGGTAGCTTTTCAGATGAGGTCTTCATTGTCTGTCAAGTTCCTATGCTTGCTAGTCATAAACTGACTTATAATTGCCCTCTCTGATGACCACAGACATGGTTAGGGACACTTACCACCCTTCTTTGGACTGCAGTGTTGTTTTCCAGTGTCTGTGGAACAACATCTGCAACAACTCCCTCCATGGGTCATTGCTCAAAGGAGACGTGGCTCTTGGTTATTCACAGAAACTCATAGTTCCATATTTAACATCAGAAAAGCAAATCTCACCTGGGAGGGCTCCTCTGCAGGCTTGAACCTAGTTAGCATTTAACCAGCTCAGATCTTCAGACAAACCTTTGCATGAGAAAGGTTGAAATCTCTGTGCCTGCTATCTTTGACTTTTGTGAACAAGCAAGCACAAGCTGCTGAAAAATTTTAAGTAAAAGTAAAGGATCTGAGGCTCAGAACAGAATAGTGTAATTAAAAAAATCTAAGTGTTGCCAGGCATGGTGGTGCATGCCTTTAATCCTAGCGCTTGGGAGGCAGAGGCAGAGGCAGGCAAATCTTTGTGAGTTCAAGGCCATCCTGGTCTACATAGCAAGTTCCAGGACAGCTGGAGCTACAGGGAGACCCTGTCTCAAAAAGACCAAATAAAAACTCTAAGTGGAATAAAAATGTGTGTCCAATATACCAGGAAACACACACACACACACACACACACACACACACACACACACACGCATACACTTTACTCATATAGAAACTTGCATTAGTAATAAAATAGTTGCAAATTTAACTTTAGGGATGGAGAGCTTAGGTTATGAACCTTAGCTTTGCTACTCACTGGCTGTGTGACCTTGGATAACTTAAGTGCCCTATGCCCCATTTTCTGCATGTATAGAATGATACAACGTTCTGTCATTTATGTTGTCTTATCAGGTCAAGTTAGTGTTCTCAGATGTCCCTCAGTGCAAGTTTATCCACTGGGATCTAGTCGGCCTATCTAAAGTCACTCCTTTAAGGAAGAACAGCTTTTCTTCACCCAGCAGTAATCAGCTGCCAGTAGTTCTCTGGGTAATATCAGGGCCTGCTGCTTACTTCCACAGTTCTATGCGGGGTTTGTCTGCTCGAGTTTGCACGGGTCTTGGACATGCTGACACCATTGCTGTCAGACTCTATTTCCATTGGGAATGCACCTCCTCCCCTGGCTCTTACAATCTTTCTACCTCCTCTTCCACACTGGTCTCTTGAGCCCTGAATGGGTGAAGTTTGATAAAGGAGTACTCTCCAAGAGCCACTCGTTACAGACTCTTATTCTCTATGCTTTGAAACCATACTTAATGGTATTTTGTTTAGTTTTGTCCTTGTGCTTACACTTCATGCATAAATGAAGACTGGTGGAGGATGAACATGTGAACAGAGAAGATGTTTGTTCAGGGCAGCACTGTGCATAACATAGGCATTATTACATAGACACACCTGCCAATGCACAACACTGAGTGACCTCCAGTGCACTGAAGTTTGGACTCCTGGGGATTAGACAGTATCAGTGCAGGCTCAGCAGTGGCAAATCTGTTGGTAACAGGAGGGTTTTGGGTTGGGGGGATAATGATATATGAGGAAGCCTATACATTAATCTCAATGTTTGCCATGAATATAAAACTCTCAAAGAATAAGATGATGTGCTGCTTTTGCAGAGGACCCAGGTTTTGATCCCAGCACACACATGGCAGATCATAACCCTCTGTGACTCCAATTTCACAGGATCCAGTGCCCTCTTCTGGCCTCTACAAAGCACTAGACATGCACGTATTGCACATATGTATACATGCAGGCAAAACATTCACACATAATATAAAAATAAATAAATCTTTAGAAATTATAAAATGATACACATTTTTGTCATAAACTTACTATGACAAATGAGTTACTATGAGTAAATTCCATTACAAAGTGAATAAAGAAAGTTCTCAAAAAGAAGATGATATTAGGAAACTATAATCGTAATAGTTATTGCTCACTGCCAAGACTAGTCATTGAGAGTTTACTCTGTGCCTAGCTCCTGGTGAGAATACAGGGAAGCAGTGTGACCTTCACAAGCAAGGTAGACTAGGGACACATTGCTCTCATCATATCAGCTGTCTTTGGGACAATTGCCAGATATTTTAAGCCACCTAGGTCCAGTAAGACAAGCCGAGGTCAGAATTACTCACTTAACATATTTTGGAATTTATTATCAGTGATTGTGATTTTGTGTCATTAAATTTGGATGGATTATCATCCTGCTAAATAAAGCTACCTGATATGGAGGGACCACATGTGGGAAAATCCAGTTTGAGTTAGGTATGAATGGGCCAGTGTCCCTGCCCACATCTCCCAGGGGCACTGGTGGGAATCAAGAGAACTTTCTGACCCCGCTCCTTGAGAGAGCAGCTCGTGACTCAACTTGTGACCCAGCACATGATGTGTGGCAGAGCAGCAGTGAGTGATGTTTACAGGGGGCACAACGTAGGGGTCTGGGATTGGCTGTGGGGGATGACATCATTTTGGCTATATAAGCTATGCACTGTATATAATAAATGGATCTTCATTGCCACCTGACAAGATCTCCGATCCGTTAATTGATGCAGTTGGGGTCTCAGCTCACTCGATTGCTGAGGGGGCCATCATTCCCTAAGCCAGAGGTAAAGCTTTAAGGATAATCAATCCTTTAGCTTGGGTGAGGGCTACATAGCAAGGGGTAACCAACCCTTAGACCAGGTTCAGCTAACAGTATGAGGCCTGTGGAGTCACCAACTTCACAGCCCGTGGACTGCAAAATAACCAATTTTGTAGTTGTCAGCTGCTGCTGAAAGCTCACCAGTCTTTTAGAATAGCTACCAGTCTTAATAAGCAATAGGTGGGCAACCAGCCCTCCACATCACCAGCAGTGCTGGACAACTGGTGCCTCCCCCAGAGACAACCACACTTGAAAGTCTATATGGGCCAAGTTTAGAAGTAGTAGCCTCTGGGAATAAACTGTATGTTAATTCCAAAATATGTTTAGGTATTCACATTTATCCTCTTTAATTTTATATTACTCTAAAATATGAATACGTACCTTCCACCCTTATACAGAAATTACAATGTCTGAAAATAAGTGGTAGGTCAATTCTAGACCCTGTTAAGAGAGTCACATTATAACAACACAGTTGCTTTCAGATGAAAAAGCACAGTCGCTTTCAGATTCGAGGTCATAATTTTGATACATATGCAATGGTTATATGGGCATATGTTGGAGCAATACAAAGGGGAGGGAACAACAACAACAACATAAAGACTGGGTCAAAGAACTGACTGATTCAGTTAAATTCTGCCCCAAACAACAAGCCTCTGCAGAGAAAAACTTTGGAAAAACTGAGAGAAAGATGCAAGACATGCATGGCAGAAGGCATGAACTGGGGTGGGGTGGGGGATGGGGAGAGGGGAATGTGTCTAAACTAGACTGAAAGATAATGTGTGAAATATACAAATCATCAATAAAAGTATTTACAAAAAAAAGAAGTGGTAGCCGTCACTTCACTAAATTGATCATACAGTGTCTTATAACTGTAAGGGAGATAAGACAATGTAAAGAACCAAGACAGGAAAGAACTGGTTCAAGGAAGTGCTGGCCACTATCTGCCACACTGATTTACCTTTATTTTGTAAAAGAACCCTTAGGTGGTAATCAGAGTGTAACAACTTTCTAGTACACAGTCACTTTCAGTCTATTTGTTTGGCACAGGAGATAGGGAAAGGGAGATGGGACAGATGTGCTGCCTTCCTGGGAGGCTGGCTGCTAATTGTCTCCTGCCCAGGGTCATCTGCAACCTTGAGAGATAAAAAACGAACCTGCAGGCAAATCCCATAAGGTGTGAAGGGTTTTTAGCTGAGATTCTCTTAGGAGACCCGTTTATTCTTGCTGTGAGGAAAGTCTAGAGCATCTGTCTTTGATAGTGTTAGGGATACACTTTTAGCCTCTGCCATAGGCCCCAACACTGCACGGTCCCCAGGCTTGGAGAAGTAAGGAAAAGCTAGTTCAAGTCTAGTCGCACCAGTAGGTCTCATACCAGTCATTATCCAGTAAAGCCTTCTTCCTTTCCTTTTCCTTCCCACATTTAGAACTTGTTCTGGGAGAAATCTTGAGGCTATGAATCTCATGTGGAAAGCAGCTGATGATGCAGAAAGCAGCCTATTTTGAGACAGACTGTCCAGGTTCCAAGTCTGCCTGTATCATTAATTATCTCCGTGAGATCCTGAACAACTTCCCCATAGCCTTGAGAGTAAGGGTTAACATGCTATTTATAAGGAGTGTGGCATGCAGTAGGCACCATCATCATATCACTATTGTTGTCCTCATCTGATTTCCTTCCTTCTTCCCTTTGATCCTTCTGAGTAGCAGAGTCAGAGAAAAAAAATGCTCAAATTGGGGAAGAGGGCCTAGAAAAAGGAGAGTAGAGGAAGGAGCAGTAGATATTGAAAAATTCAACTTACTACACAATTCCAATCCTATCCCATATGCATGGTTAATTATAGTTTTCAAAGGACTGCTATCTGGCAACCTCAATTCAGCATGACGGTTCTTTGAGATTCAAGAAATGCTTAGTCAGTTTAGACAGATCACACACACACACACACACACACACACACACACACACACACAGACAGATTAAGGAATAACCTAGCTACTGAGTTTAGAGTAACTTTTAAAACTCTCTACCTGATGCAAAATGATTCAAGAATTTTAGTATCAGATTCGTTGGATTGAAATGTTGTGTAGTGTCTTCTCCACCATCAGCTCCAAGGCTCATGGTCAAGCCCTGCTCTAAATATCTTATGTTTGGGATTGTTGATTTAAGATAATGTTTAAGGTCTATGAAACCTTCAGTCCTATTCCCTGACATGAAGAATCATCCCCAACCCACTGCTGCTAAGTCGATTGTTTCATCTGCTTTTTCTCATCTTCCCATAATCTATCTTCATAACCTTAGCTTCTATAATGATCCTTAACAGTATTGCTTAAGGCATGTTGTATTTTGGATCAGCTTTTATTTAATTTATAGCAAAATGCTTGCTCAAGATCTAGAAATATGTCATCTGTCTATATCTTTGTTCAAAGCTAAACAGTTTTTAGCAGCATAGCAGTTTCTTCATTCTCTTATAATTTTCAAAGCTAGGAGAATGAGGAAGCCACTTTTAGAACCAAGCATTTAGAATCTGTAGGAGATGAGAGTATTGCTAGGAAAATATTCTAAGACAGTAATAGAAGAAATATTATAGTATAGCAATAGTATAATGTTTACTAATATTTGAATTATGATTATTGTTATTATAAGGAAGGAAAACTATAGAGAAAGGAAAAGTAACTCTGGATTGGGGAGGTCAAAGAAGACTTTGGGGAGGATGTGAGATTTGAACTAGGTTATGTTGGCTAACTATGTAGGTAGTAGTGGAAGACTCAAGTAGTGGAATGACCAAGTTTAGTAGTTAGGTACACAAAGGTGGTCCCTTTGCTCTAGGACATAATTTTGGCAAGAGGTTAGAAATAATTTGGCCTAGAATAGGTTCTAGATTCAAGTTCATTCATTTATTAATTCATTTGTTCAGTAATTAATTTCAACAACTCCAGTGTGTTCTGGGCCACAGGGAATATAAGAATGACCAGGACAGGAAGAGTTCTTTCCTTCATGATTTTATCCTATATGTGAAATGAGCTAAAATTAAGCAAAATGTATACTTGTGGCAATATCAGACAGTCATGTGGTATGGAAGATTAAAGCAAGGGAACCTGATGGTGACTATAATGAACAAAAAGCATTTTAGAGAAAGAAAATAGACAAGGCCATTGATACAAGTAATTGATACTGAAATTAAATGAAGAATGGGAGCCATTTATCAGAAAGATATAAGTGCTGGGAATTCTTGGCATAGCAAACAGCTGTGTGCAGATTCTAAGGTTGGCATAAACTTGGTGGAGGTAGATAGTGCCATGTAAATCAATGAGGTTGAGAAATCAGACTGCAGACCATTGAAAACTTAAACCAGATGTATTCTTACTATTAATCAGTTGAATCCGAAGCTCTCTAATGAGATCTGAGAAGTAGCTCTTATCGACATCTCCCCTGGTGGTTCTACAAGTATTCAAGGTGGTGGAAAACTCAAAATGAGCTTACCACCTGACCCAGTCATACCACTCCTGGGTATATACCCACAAGACTCATTTTACCACAGAGATACATGCATAGCCATGTTTATTGCAGCTCTGTTCACAATAGCAAAAAGCTGGAACCAACCCAAGTGCTCCTCAACTGATGAGTGGATAGAGAAAATGTGGTACATCTACACAATGGAGTTCTATGCAGCAGTAAAGAAAGATGATATCATGAGCTTTGCAGGTAAATGGATGGCACTAGAAGATATTATGTTAAGTGAACTAAAACAGTCCCAGAAAAACAAATGATCAATTGTATCCATCATCTGTGGATGCTAGTGCCAATTACTTAGTGGTATTTCTTGTGCAGGGCTCCTTTAGCTTTTTTCCAAGTAGTTGGGAGTGATGCATATTGGAAAGAAGAAGAAGAAGAAGAAGAAGAAGAAGAAGAAGAAGAAGAAGAAGAAGAAGAAGAAGAAGAAGAAGGAAGAAGAAGAAGAAGAAGGAAGAAGAAGGAAGAACAACAGAAGAAGGAAGAACAAGAAGAAGAAGAAGAAAGAAGAAGAAGAAGAAGAAGAAGAAGAAGAAGAAGAAGAAGAAGAAGAAGAAGAAAAGACTGTGTCAAAGAACTGAAAAGGTGAACTTCTGCTGGAAACAGTCAACATCTACATTGAGAATTTTGAGAAAAAGATGAAAAACAGGTTTGGCAAGAATGCATGAGCTCTGGTGGGTTGGGGGGATAGGGAGGGGGACACAGGTCTAGATTTGATTTGTAACATAACCTTGTACAAAAATATATAAAACATTAAGAAATAACAACAAAAATTTTTTTAACTAAAAATCTAAATTTAAAAAGTTTCATTAGCCAGGTGTGGTGGTGCATGCCTTTAATCTTGGCACTTGGGAGGCAGAGGCAGGCAGATCTTTGTAAGTTCAAGGCCAGCTTGGTCTACAGAGTGACAGGACAGCTGGGGCTACAGGGAGACCCTGTCTCAAAAAGACCAAAAAAAAAAGTTTCATTAAATTGCCCCAAAATATTAAGACCAATAATAGTACTTCACCAGTTATCATGACCCAGGCCTGTGATCCTAGCACCTGCTTTCATATTTTTATTTTTATTTTTTTATTTATTAAAAATAAACAAACCAAGTAGCCAAGGTTGAAAACTATTCCACTATGGAGAAGAGTCAGAACAGGAAGAGCCAATGAGCAGACAGAGGGTGCTGTGTGATGAGGCGGGAAGGGACAATGTGAGTGGGGTCAAAGTGATGCTCTGACTGGACCTTTGTGTCAATGGAGTCCAAACTGGCCTGTTCAAAGAAGCAGCTCCATGTTCTTTAATCTGTCTTATTTTCCAGTTTCCTGAAATTATGGGGACGAATAGAGTGGAAGTCTAAGAGTTGAGGTTTCTGCAGCTCACAGAGAATGTAGTAAAGAATAGGCAGCTGATCCCACATTGGAAAATCTTCTCTAGACACCTCCTCTTCCCTAAGGAGGGGCTTGTAAAGATTATAGACATTAGGGGTAGGGTGTGACCATGGTGTGTGTGATCAGAAGGAATAGAGTAGGAAGATACATGACATAGTAACCTCATTTCTTTAAAGTCTTAAACAAGAACAGCATGAGAGACAATAAAGACTTAAGACTTAGGACTCTAAAAAAAAAAAAAGAAAAGATGCAGCTTTGCATCGAGTAGGATGTACCAGAAAGTGCCAGCAGAGAGATTGGCCCGTCTGAACACCGAAGAGAAGAAAGGCTTCAGATTGCTACGGACATCAGACCCCTGTGTGGATCCTACTTGTAACAACTATGTATAATGAGTCCTAACAAAACTTACCTTCTAGGTGCCGCAAAGGTTTTAATATGAGAGACTTTCTTACCTCCCCCCATAGAACAAGGAGAAATATGATGATGATGTCGTTCTCCAACTGTAAATTGGAGACAACTATTATAGAGGTAATCTCTTATAAAACCGGCAAAACTGCCTTCTTGAATTGACTAATAGACATAGGAACTGTGAAAAGGATTATTCTCTATTCAGAACCAAATATAATACTAACATCTCCTTAAGCTGTGCACTTAAGCAAAATATATTAACGCAGGAGCTCTGACATCAGCAATGGATTATTCTACCAAGGAGATGTTGGCCAAGGGATCCAAGCCCCCACAAAAGGTAAAGGCTCCTTGCCTCTAAACTGGGATACCTGCAAGAAGAGAGGCGATAAGGCCCTGCTGTCAAAGACCTGACGTTAACATGGGAAAGATGTATTGAGACCTCACATGCAAGTGTACAGATGGTCTCTGGAATACCAGAGAGTGTTACCAAAGGCCACTAAACCAATAAAGTAAATATGGGTCTCCTCAAGTCAAGCAAGACTCCTCCGTGAGCACCAGCCACACCTGCCTGGAAATACTGTGCAGCAGATGCAGCCATATGCCTGTATATCCCAAATCTAATTGGCTATTGGCTCTGTCCTGGGAGGAATAACCCACGGCCGATGCCACAAGCTTACACCCTCTAATGGTCAGGAGATGATATAAGCCACAGTAAGACCCTGTCATATTCAACAGAAAAAAATGTAATTCATGGATTAACATACCATCCAAATATCTGTGTCTATACCAAAGTAACCTACTATAGCAATTAGTACTGTTTAAATACCTATATATCTAACTGCTTGTGTTTCATTGGTAGGATTGAAAGGTTATTCCTGGACAAACTGTCAGCCCATGAAAGGAAACAGCCAGAATTGACCAGAGTCCAAGACAACAGCTCCAGAGAAAGCAGACTGTTTTGCTTCTCATCCACCTGTGCCCCTTTTCTAAGCCTAGGGAAAAATCTGCAGAAGAGGGGGTGTGGTAGAATGTAAGGGTTGTGATTGGGGTGAATGGTGAAACTATAGCAATATAGCCTGGACACTCATTTGATCAACTTGATTGAACATACAAGCCCCCCCTGCTGGATGGTGGGACCATGAGCTGTGTGGGTTTAGACACAACTGCTTGAAAATTGGTTTTACATGAAGGATGCTTGTACTCATAAATTATCACTTATTGCTAATAAATGGAAAAAAACTGAAAGATGCAGGACAGTTATGGAAGAATGCATGATCTGGGATGGGGTGGGGTGGGGTGGGGGGAAGGGAAGGGGAAATATGCCTGAACTGAATTGGAAAATGATGTATGAAATACACAAAGCATCAATTAAAAAAAGTAATAAAAAAAATAAAAAGACTTAGGACTCTGGGAAGATGACGGAGAGCAGTGGGAGATGGAGACAACTGAGGGTAATGGGATTACTATGATCAACGTACATTAAGTACATGTATAAACATGCTATTTTGCTATTAATATATACTAATAAGAAAAGAGAAAGAAAAAATATGTGGTAAAATATAGACAAGTTAGCAAAAGATAGGAAGAGACAGTACACAGGAAAAGAAATTAAATTTTGTTAAAATATGTGAAAAAATGTACAGAAGAGTCCAAATTGAATGAGTTTTTAATTCTTTATTCCTCACTTAGGAAATGGAAATAATAATGTCTAGTTATTAGTTGATGAGAGGATTAATAACAAAACTCCTTGGGCTGGAGAATGGCTCAGAGGTTAAGAGCACTGGCTGTACTTGCAGAAGTCCCAGGTTCAAATCTCAGCACCATCATGGTGGCTAACAACTGTCTGTAACTGCAGTTCCACTTTATCTGACATCTTCTTCTGTCCTCTTCTAGCAGTGTGTGGCACAGGTGCGCTTACACACATGCGGGGGTGGGGAATATACTCAGACATGTAAAATGAATATAATAAATAAAATTTACAAAACTCCTATGGCTTGGCACTATAACTGGCACATTGGATGAGCTTTACTATGTGGGAATTCTTATTGTAGTGTTAGCTACCTCTGTTGAAATCATCATTAACATTGATCCATCTCAAAACTGTATCATGTTCATTAACAAGGCATTGGATTCTAGATGAAAGAGAGAAGGTCAGTATGGACCAATGATTATATATTGCCTAGGCATTTAAAAGAATGAATATTTGGCTAGATTCATGATCAGGTAATATTTATTGCATAGCTGCTATGTGCAAATCACCTGCTTCTCCTTAATGTATCTTATCCATCCAATTGTATTAGAGAAGATGTGAAAGAATGGTTTGGACAGAGCTTCAGAGGAGAGTTTGGTGGGGCAAGGTGATCTTTGCGAAAGATTCTAGATTGCTAACTGAGTTTACAGAAAAACTAGATACCAATTTTGGAGCATTGGAAAGCAGAGATGGTTTTAAGATAACAGACATTGAGAAAGAAGCTTTTGACCTTCTGCTTGGGAGTTGGTAGGAAACATTAAGGTTGACACACACCGCTACAGAATAAGATTCTGAATCTTTATCCGGGAAGGGAAATTTGTTGTAAGTTCTGGTAAGACTTTAACAAGTAACCATGTATTCATATAACTCAAATACACAGTTGAGTTATCTGATGGGTAAAGAAGGATATTGGAAATAACCAAGTTGAAACTTATGATTATAGTCAATCAATTATGAAGAGATGAGTTAGCAGAGGAGAAAATATCTGATTATTAACATTTTATATATTAAACTGTACTGGAAATTAGGAAGCCTTCATGTTAGATTGGGTTACATAGAAAAATAATTTAAGTTATCTAGCCCTCAGGCTTTTCATAGTAAAAAGGATAAGGGCATTAGATTATGTGACACCTAATCCATTTTTGTTTAAAATACTGTTATTCTGTGACATGTAGATAAGTTGGTGGCTTGGGCTCAGATATTTATAAAAGCTGTAGGCAGTGAGTGATAAAGTATTTGACCTTCCTAGGTTTTCTGTTTTATGTTTGCTTTAAATTTTATTTCCTTAGGGCAGGAAAGTTTAGCATGAGATGTACTCTGTTAAAAATATGAAGAGTGTATTTTATTTAAATATACCTTAGGTTTTATTTTTCTTGAGGTAAATAAAAATAGACATTTTAGAAATGAAGAAATCTTGGGCTAGAGACTCAGTGTTTAGGAGCATGGGCTCTTCCAAAGGGCCTGAGTTCAGTTTTCAACACCCATGTTGAGTGGCTCACAACCACTCATAACTACAGCCCCAGGGGTCCTGACTCCTCCTCCTGGCCTCCACGTGCACTGCACTTACATACATATACCTACACATATACACACAATTTAAAAGAAAATAAATATTAAAAAATTAATCTAAGCTGGGCGTGGTGGTGCATGCCTTTAATCCCAGCACTTGGGAGGCAGAGGCAGGTGGATCTCTGAGTTCAAGGTCAGCCTGGTCTACATAGCAAGCTCTAGGCCAGCTGGGACTAAAGGGAGACCCTGTCTCGAAAAGACCAAAAAAAAAAAAAAATCTAAGAAGAAATAGGTAAATCCATGTGTATTTATTGGAAAGAGCTGGTGGCTTTAGTAATATACAATAAAAAAGAGAAATATTTAATTCATTGATGTAAATAATGCTGAGTAAACCAGGCATGGTGATACATGCCTTTAATCCCAGCACTCAGGGGGCAGAGGCAGGTGGATCTCTGTGAGACTGAAGGCCAGCCTGATCTACATAGCAAGTTCCAGCAGCTGGAGTTATAGGGAGACTCTGTCTGAATAATCTCCCTTCCAAAAAATTATAATAATGTCAGATAAAGAGGGGGTGTGAGCAGGCTCCTAATGGGATTCCACATTATAATGGTAACTCTTCTTCACGCAGTGTACATAGGTGTCTAGGAAAGTTCCATCTATTGATCTGCCTCCTTCGGTATTAGGCCACAGCAGAGATGGAGGGTTTTTTGTCTTTTTGAGACAGGGTTTCCCTTTAGTCCCAGCTGGCCTGGACCTCGCTATGTATACCAGGCTGGCCTTGAACTCACAGAGATCTGCCAGCCTCTGCCTCCGAGTGCTGGGATTAAAGGCGTGAGCCACCACGCCCAGCTCGAGATGGAGTTTTTAAACAGACCCGTTTATTTGTCATAAAACAGACCTCTTGTATGCTTGTCAGAAACTCTTTCACATCTCCAGTTCTTTTTCACTCCCCTTCTCCTCTTGCTTGTGTCAGTCAAGCTCCACAACTATGCTGTCATCTGCCAGATAAGCTCCTATTTCTCTGCAGAGATAGGGGAAAAAAAACCATTTAGTAATTCATTATCAAAGCTTACAGTGCTCAAGGTATTTTGGCCTTCCATCCAATTATTTAAGAAAAAAGTGATAAAAAAGTGCTAAGGACAATTAGATGGACTATCCACTTGTCAAAAATAGAATTTTCACCTCTGAAAAAGCAGGTTCATATTCTGTTCTTATACCACCCAAGGGAAGCAAAAAATATTCAGTCTCAGTTTAGACTGTCAGAAAAGCTTGTCCAAAAGTTGTCATTCCTCATGTATTCTCACTGCAGAAAGCAAGGATTCAACTTCCTATGCCTAAACCATCAGACTATACACATGGACCTTTTCAGATGACAAGTATGTCTTAGAAAAATATTTGCTTTGGGGTTACAAGTAGAGTGCCAGCTTTTATGTGTTTATGGAGCATGGAAAACAGATCGAAGTCCAGATGCCCGCACAGGGGCCTTTACAGCCTATTGGGGAGTTAAGGTTTATGCCCTACTGTAGCCTCATTCTTAGTTTTTTTTTTTTTTTTATAGTTTTAGGGCTTATGTAATATACCGCAAGAGCTTGAATGGGATGCACACAATGAAGGATCTGGGCAGTCAGAGAAGAGGCACAGTTTCCAAGGAAATGGTTGCTGACATGGGGTTTAACCCACTTGGATCAATTCTTTATGTAGTTTTTATGTTCCATGGCACATTTTTAAAGGTAATTATTCCCCAGGTGGAAATATTAACCAATCTTGGGTTCCAGGAGCTAAGACTGGTTAGGGAATATGTTTAATTTGATGTTTGCTTCATGTGAGAAGTAAAAGAGAAAACACATGAAGGACCCAGAATAGAGGTGGCCTGAAAAGCAATGAAACAGCCTCCAGGAAATGTTAGCACCTAGGCCAGCTGCAGAAATATGCAAGCTGAGTTTTATACAGGCTATGAATGGAATGACACCATAGCTCATTTCTGACATTATTCTTGGTATGTATGAGTGCAGACTTTATCACAAGGAAAATATCTATCAAAATCTGGACTTTGCCTTAAGTCTGTTATGGAATAGTGAGATCATAGTCCCTTTCTGATTGGCTCTCAGATGTGTGCATCCTGAGGTGGGTAGGGCAATTCTTTGCTTACACTGGAGCATTCCTGCCTGAGGAGAGCAACCCATCCTGGAGGTGCTACGTGAGGTAAGGCAGGCCTAGGATGGGCTGTCCATCTGATCACCGTGAATTTCTTCTTTCTGATGTTCCCTCCTACTTCAGAGCCTTGTCATAGGAGAAAAAGAATCTGAACTACAGAATTTTGGTATTCTCCAAGGAGTTAGCAAGCAACAGCCACTAGCCTGCAAAGAAATAGTTCTTTCATACAGCACCATATTGGTGTAGGTCGGGAAGTGGCTCAGTAACTGTCTGTGCCACTTATTGACAGGTCAGAACAGCCGATGAATAAACCCTTTAGTGCCAAGTTGAACTTTAGGACAGCAAAAATCCACTCATGTTATAACCACCAAGAAATACATGTCTGCATTAAAGATCATTTTGACAAGCAAAGAATTCTCCTCCATTTATCATCCTGACACAGGAAATCTTGGGGTCTGGCATCCAGTATATAATGATTCTTTTCCCCAGTTATGCTAGCCAATTCTAGTCATCACAGTGGCAGATATAACACAAGAAAATGACTCATTCCACCTCATGTCTAACTCCAGTGCTTGTTATGTGCATTTGGTGGGCATTTTATTGAAGTAGTTCTTCATTATATGTAATTTAAGACCATCTATTCATTAATGCATTTATGGAATCCACATAAATTGAGTATGTATAACTTGGTGCTGGGAAAAGATAGTAAGTCACTACTCTTATCCTTAATTTCATCTCAATCTCCTGTAGAATACAATACAGTGGCAGAGATCATCGCTGAGTCAAAAATAGTATTGGGAGATTACAACTATCTAGGTTAAGTGGTAAGGTTCAAAGACCTAGCTAACATTTGATCAAGGTTTGAAGAATGAGTCATTTTCCAGATAAGAGAGAGAGAGAGGAGAAGAGAAGTAAATAAGTACTAACGGATCCACATGTATGATAACACGTAGGACATTGCTGATTTAGAGACATTTAAGAAAGCTCTTAGAACAATATTACACAATATTTCTTGTGAAAATTAAATGGTTATGAATTATGAATATTTAAAGGTATCTGAATTAAATAGACTGAGAAAGGTCTAAGGTCAGGCTTTTTCAAAAGCTTTTTCAAATGCTTCAAACCGTTGGGTTTGGCCTGGTATGTCCAAACCTTTCTATTTCCCATTTGGGATATTTGCTTCTTTCATGAAGTTGTCAGTCATCATCTGATATGCAGTTCTTACCTTCTCACTGGCTGGGAATCCTGAGAGCCCAACTGTGTCCTATGGCAACTTATTATTCTCTCCTCTACCCTATGCCTACCTGGAGAGGGCATTTGATCACCTGGAATGACTTGAGCAGAAACAGAGATTGCATGCAGGTCTTTAAATTCTTTCTTGTTAGTTTTCAGATATATTATCACTACATTAATTTGGGGGAAAATTGTTAATTTCTTGACTCTAGATTTCTCTAGCTATTTTTATCCCAGTTCATATTATTTATGAAATTTTCAGGAAATTGTAGTACAAGGTGAAGAATGAAAATATAGGCTCAAAAAGTAGAACATGTTCCATAATGCTATTTGGGACTCAAATGAAGTTACTGGAATAGTGCAGAAGTGAGACTAGATTTGAGATCACTTAGAAGCAGAGCGAAGTCATTCAACTTGTTTCAAAGTTTCAATATACTTAAAAATAAAGAGTAGGTAATTTATCATGTGTATACACAAGCTCTTCTGAGTCTCATATCCTCATGTTTATAAAATAAGTTCGAACGTGATGTTGGGGTGATTACTGAATAGGTCATAAGGTCATCCATCTGGCGTCCCCCTTTAGGAAGGGAAGCTACTGCACTGCAGATTACCAAATGATAGCTAGGGTTTATAAACCTGCCAGAGGGCAGAGGATACAGATATTAGTATGTTGGCAGAGAAAAGTTAATCTCTTTCTCTTTTATTTTTTATTTTTTGGTCTTTTCAAGATAGGGTCACCCTATAGCCCCAGCTGTCTGCCCCCAGCCAGATTTACAGCCTCTTAATGACATTTTTTACTTTGTCATTTAGAAGGTAAACAAGTCTGGAGAGAAAAAGAATCTTATTTTCCTATCAGTCGCATATACATATCAATAAGTATAATTAAAGTCTACCTGGAATAATATATGGGAGATCTATTGCTTTCCCCCTTGACCCTGAGTTCCCCTCATCTCACCTCCTCTTCCTCTTCCTGCTTCCCTCCCTTTCTCTTTCTCCCCTCCCTTCTCCCTTCGCTTCCCCATTTCCTTCCCTCTCACTTCCTTCCCACCATCATTTCACTTTCTTTCTTCCTCCTTCTGTGTGTTCTTATACACATGAAAGGCCTGAGCCAATCTAAAAATGAAACTCATTCTCTTTGGCCCATCTGTCTTGATAGTCAGGTTAATTTGGTATCCAGTTCTCTCCAAAGGACATATCTTTCTCCAGAAAAGATATTCACCACATTTAATAGGAGCCATTTAGATGTTAATCATGATAGACAAATAATGAAGAAAGATTTTAAATCTTTATTTCACTTATTGAAAGTCATCTATCCATACAGAGAGCTAATTAACCAATGCTATGCAGGGAAAAGAAATGTTCTGTCTAAAGCTCAAGGTTGAGTTTTCCAGTGGCCTCTTAGAAATCAAGGATGAGAAAGAAACATAATTTTATAGCCTCTTGTATTAATTATTTGGGGAAAATGAACATAAGAATTGGGGTAGAGCCAAGTATTCTCTGATTATTTTAGGAAATATGGATCATATAGTTTTAAAAAAAACTTTTAAAGCTTTAATTATACTGAATGATTTACAGTGAAAAGCAGCACAATGATATAACTATATAAGAAGTCTTCTTTTTCAGTGGAATTTGTCTGCATATCTTGATGAAACAGAAAATACAGAATAAGCATGTTTAACAATATACAAATGAAATCTTGAGACTCAAGAGAAGAGTGAAAGTTACTTAATTGTCTTTTCAATTTTGAAGAATTCTTAATCTGGAAGGTAGTTACATGCCTTTAATCTCACTAACCAATGAGCAGAGAAGGATAGGTAAAAGGTGAAGGTAAATGGTTTAGGTTAAACATCCACAAATTATCATTATTGCTCCTTCTTGTGCCATAGATTTTTTTCCAAAGCAGGATATTTCTTATCTATCTGGTATGATCCAAGAGTCATCTTATCACAAGCAAAGCCAAGAATTGTAGAAATAATTACTGACCATCTACAATGGGCAAGTTACTATACATTTTGTTTGACACACACACAATTCGTGAATCCTTTGAATGATATTATTCTGAAAGACGAGAAAACTGACATTTGAAGATGCAAAGAATTTGATCATTATTATCTATCCATGACCCATCAGTGTCAAGATTTAAATACAGGTTATGTCTGACTTTAAATTCTATGATGCTGAACAAAGCTTTGGTTGAAGTCTCAGAGGAATTATAAACTCAAGGAACAATACCAAATGACAAATGACCTGCTGCACTATCAATTGTACCTTGCTCAGAGCTCATAACAGCTTCTCAATAAACTTGGTGTGAGCACTGGGGTTTACATTCAAATATCAGTAGATTCTCTCCTCCCTGTAAGTTAGATCCCAGTCTTGCCAATGGTGAAACAACAGCGTCCAGTAATGGTTTGTATTTTCTTTTTTTGGTCTTTTTGAGACAGGGTCTCCCTGCCAACCTGGCTGTCCTGGAACTCGCTCTGCCTGCCTCTGCCTCCCAAGTGCTAGGATTAAAGGTGTGTGCCACCACGCCTGGCCAAGTAATGGTTTGTAAACTACATAGACAGATCAGATGTCACTCAAGTGTCTAACTGGGGTATACTTGCTGTGCCATGAATAAATAGTGCAGAGAGCCAAATGAATGAACCTAATTTCAGTTTCAGTGCTTCTTGAAAATCTGCCCCACTCAGCATCCTGGATTTGATTACATTGTGTTGAGAAAGGTAGGAGTCAGCCTAGATTTTGGTACATTGCTAATTATTATTATTACTATCATTGTTTTGCTAGGTATAGAGCTCCTAATTGATTCTGACACAAAAATGTACTACACACACAGTATTTGACAATTGGTCACTATTATAGGTGAATATCCCTGCACATTCTTAGGAATCTTTGTGGATATTAGGTCTTTGTCTTTATTGAATGCATTTCTGTCTGTGTATGGATTTATGTCAGAGCCATGCTGTTCTGGGAGATACCAGAGTAGAATGAATGCCTCTACATTGTGGTACAGTAGCTATCTGTTGCAGAAAAGTGCTAGATGTGTGTGTTTTGCTGGAAATCATGTTATAGGGTGTGTGTGTCTATTAAGAGAATCACTGAACCAGAGCCAGGCCCCAGAGGGACTACTTGAGATCATCTTTCTAGCCCAGTGATTCTAAAACCTGGCTGAATGACAGAATGCCTGGAGAGCTTATTAAAAACACAAGTTCCTGGGCTCTGCCAAGACCCACTAAATCAGAATTTTTTAGAATAAGGTGCAGAAATATTTATTTTAACAACTTCCCCAGGTGATTGTTTTTTTTTTTTTTTTTTTTTTTTTTTCTGGTAATCCATGGAGTAGCCCTTGGGGAATCTGTTTTGTTTTATCTTCACATAGAAAAAGCATCATTCTAAGATTTCATGAGCCAGGTCAGTACTCTAGAATCAAAGGTGAAAATTCTTTTGTCCGATAGACTTCATTGTCAAAATACTCTGTCTCATGTAAGTCCCTGGCAATGGAGAGAGCATATCTTTTCCAGACTTCCTTCTTCCTGTGCTTTGATGTTATATGCTGTTGCTAAGAGTAGATTAGGCCTTCTTAGCTTCTTGGTACTTTGTTTTATTTTTATTTTTATTTTTTTTTTTACTTTATGCTGAGGTATTTCCTTCCTTCCTTTTTTATTTATTCTATTTCTGTTAGAATGATCTATTACTTGTATTCCATCTGGATCTAAGTTAAAAATGGCTCCAAAATGATTCATAATATATTAATTTGGGGCGGGGAAAGGAGATTAAATAAGAGGACAGAGCGTGAGTCTAGAAGCCTGAATATAAGTTTGTTTGTAGAGGAAATGATGACTCCAATGAGTGTCTATTTTTCCATTTCCATTCCCCTGGCAGCTAATCCTCTCTGTATAATCCTCTTAACTGCACGCATTCCCTCAGCATTTTATCTGATCTGCTGCTCTGAGAATCCTTTCTATGTTTATTCACTTCCTCTTGTTTCTGATGATACATGGGAAAGTCATCCATGTTTTTATGTTTTCACAGGTCTGGCTTTGTGGGATGCTTAGAGAATTGGGAACGGCTCTTTGCACAGTTTGGAGTTGTGCAAAAAGTATTAGGGCATTTTTCAGCTTGCAAAATTTGGTAGGGAGAGATCTAAACAGAAGTAGCCTTCTTTTCCTTAAAACTGGACCTTGTTGTTATGATGTAAATCTATTAACAGGCTAACTTTCAGACTCCATAATTACTGTATATGAGTGGAAAGTATGTATTCATATTTTAGAGTAATATAAAATTAAAGGAGGAAAATGTGAATTCCTAAACATAAAAAAGACTGAGAGAAAGATGCAGGATAGTTATGGCGGAGTGCATGATCTGGGGTGGGGTGGGGGGAAGGGAAAGGGGAATATGTCTAAACTGAACAGAGAAATGATGTCTGAAATACACAAAACATCAATAAAAGTGTTACTTAAAAAAACTGGACCTCATTATGTGCACCATTAGTGTAGGTCTGGGGGCTGCTGTGAAGAATCAGATGATAGAGGACAGAGGGAGCCGTGACAATGAGCAGTGGTAGTTCATACACCAAGGTGCTGAGGAGACTGTTAGAAGACATGATAGACATGTTGCACCTGCAAATGCTCAGCAATACATTTGCCTCCACAAGACAATTCCAGCTGGCATGCCAAATGGATCAGAGAAGGGCATCACCCCTAGTTGAAGAGCTACAGGCAGTGAATTGTTGCTGAGGGAGGAAGAGCCAGTTTTCTTTAGGTATGAGCCCCCTTATACATTGTCTATGCCCAGTGGTCAGCCCTAAATTCAAATACATATAGGCAACACGCATCATACTCACTAGATTGTACATATGTATGTAACAATAATTATAGAAGAGGACATGAATTTGAGAGGGAGATGTGGGATAGACATAGGAGGAATTGAAGGGAAGAAGGGGGAAGATATGATGTAAAATAGTGTACTCATCTATGAAATTCTCAAAAAATGTCATTAAAAAGTTATAAAGTTTGTGGAGTGTATGTAAGCATATTTTGGAATAATATAAAATCAAATGGGAATGAAAAAAATAGAGAGAAAAACCTATTCAAAGAACTGACCAAAACAGTAACCTGTGCACCGAACAGGTCATAAAAGACTGAGAAAAAGATGCAAGACAGGACTTGTGTATGACAGAATCCATGAGCTCTGGTGGGGGGAGGAGGGGAGGAGGGGTGGGCATGGATGGGGGAATGAGTCTAAATTTGATTAAGAAATGTTGTAGGAAATGCGCTCGATAAAAATTTTAAAAAGTTATAAACTTTTAGATAAATAATTCCTAGCTGGTATAAAAATCCTGACAGATGGGCTGGAGAGATGGCCTAGCAGTTAAGAGCACTGACTGCTCTTGCAGAGGACCTGGGTTCGATCCCCAGCACCCTCATGGTGGCTGAGAACTGTCTTTAACTCCAGTTCCAGGGAAATCCAACACCCTCTTCTGACTTCTGTGGCATTGCACGACATGGGTGCACAAACCTACAAGCAGACAGTAAAAAAAAAAAAATCCAGACAGAATCATATTAGTCCAACAATCTACTGACTAATTACATATATAATACCTGTACACAAGTCTATGTGCATAGCTCAAAACTATCAAGAAACAGTGAAAGACAGGAGAAACCTTCCTTTGAGGAGTTGTTGGTCAGGGTAGTCCAAGAGACTCCCAAAATTACATGGGCTATTGCCACAGCCCTTGATTGCCTTCTAGAACTTGTGGGTAAGACCCTACTGCTGAAGACAGCACACACTTCAGATGTAGGACTTGGAGTAGCAGAGCTGGAACCACTTCCCTTGAAGGCTAGCTCTCACAGCTTTGGAGAACAATATACAAACTGCTGAGGGAGAGCACCAATCAGTGGTCCTTCCCCAGTTTCTAGGCCAGTTAACCACATCAATGACAAATACACTAAATGACATTAGTGTAGTAGTGGCACTTTTATCTTAGGAGTAATCAATAGTTACCCAATTGGACTTCAAACTCACTCAATGGGAGGAAACTCATGTGTGGTGCTGTAAACATAGCCAAATACATGACTGGAGAGGTCATAGATCGTAGAGGAAACCCCGAGTCTGTCACATCCCTAGACAAATGTAATTTCTTATTATGTGCAAAATATGTATCCTTATAGACAGGTCTCCCAGACACCACTAATCAAAGAAACTACTTTTGTACCAGTCAGAGACTATTACAGGGTACCAGAACTGGTCACACACAGACATCATCTGAGATTTGACCAAGCCTAAGAGCTTATCTACAATGCAAACTCTACGGCTCACACAACATAGAACAAGGGGTAAAGGGGGAACTAATGAATCTCTCAATTCTCATTAATGAGGCTCCATCATGCACCAGAAGGCCAGGAACACAAAAGGGTACAAAGGGCCAAAGTGTAGAACATAAGAGTCTACAGAATGTGGGTCCTTGGACAGGACTCCTATGTTAAACTTCACCCACACACAGGTCTCGGGGACCACTGAAGAAGAGGGGTGGAAAAATTGTAAGAGCCAAGGAGGAGGTACATGACCATATGGAAATAAAATCCTATAAGCTCCTGGGACCTTGCTCTCATGAACCTACAGCAGTGGTGTCGGCATGCACAAGACCTAGGCAAACTCAAGCAGACAAAAACCCAGCACGGAACTGCGGGCATGGGCAGCAAGCTCCAATCTTAGTCAAAGAATTGTTGCAGCTGATTCCTGTGGGTGAGGGAGAGCTGATCTTTAAGGGGAGGAATCTATATAGGCTGACTAGACCCCAGTGGATGAACTTGCACTGAAGAATATTAACACTAACTTGACACAACGGGCCTTAACCCAAATGATAGACTGTATGAATTTGGGAGGTGGGGGTGTGTAGGAGGGGCCAGTGGGGAGGGGGGGGGTGTAATGATGATTAAGATTGATCATGTTGTTCTATGTGAAATACACAAAAAAATCAATAAAAAGTTTACAGAAAAGTATATAAAATTAAAAAATTAAAAGGCAGGGAAGAATGAGATGTCTCAGGGGACAGAGTACTTGCTATGCAAGGCAGAGTTTAATCCTGGAGCTCATAGTTGAAGGAGAGAACCAACTCCCAAAAGTTGTCTTCTGATCTCCACACATGCTGTAGCCTGCATGCCTACACACACACACACTACACACACACACACACACACACACACACACACACACACACAGTAATAATAACAAATGAAATAAAGAAGAGTAAGTTTCTTTCGTGAGCTTTGCCATTGCTTTTATGTGGTCAAGGAAACTAGAGGCAGAGTAAGGGGTGTTTTCATTTAGCACAGATTAAAGCATGGCCTTCTTCCCATGGAACCAGTCTTGTGAGTATTCTGCTTCCTGTGGGGAAGGATCTAAGGGCTAAAAGGCACGACAAGTTGTCATAGTACTTAGTCTCTTGGCTTGACTTTATATCATAATAACTTTATCCAGTTGGGAATTTAAATCCCTCTAAATTAAAATACCCCTGAGAAGGGTCTAACCTTAATCCCTTTATCAGCTTACTCTGTAATTATCAATTAATACTTTAGGAGAGATTAACTGGCAGCCAATGGAAATCAAGATGCTGGTGTCAGAGCCAGTTCTCTGGTTTCACGTCTCATTAGCAGAGTGACCTTGATGTTTTCACTTCTCTAGATTGTGCTCTTCATTTATTAGGTAAACACAGTGGGAGATAAAAATCACTGGTTTCCTATCTAGGTCCCTTTGAGTGACTAAGTTCCATATGCATTTCTAGGTCCTACCTGAAGGAAGCTTGTTGGTAAGAGATGTCCTTACTTGGTGGCTTTGTTCATTGTACTTCCAAGATTCTGGTCACAAGTCTGTGTCTGTCTAGTGAAATAAAAAGGCTGTGTGGCCAGAGAAGGCAAAGGATAGGAAGCCTAGCCACAAAATTGCTTAGTTGCAAGCCTTGAACAGCTGTGCACTAGAGATGAGTTTGCCGAGGAGGGGTAATGTACGAGATGTCACAGTTCCACAGTAGAAAAATAAGCTGATAGGATCAGAAAGGATGCCAGGCCATTGTGGACATCTGCCATGCAGAATGACATCAAGTGGGTGTCTGAGCACAGTGTGAAATCCCTCTTGACTTTCAAGAGACCCCTGGGCTCCAAACTGTAAATCTGCACAGCAAGCACATCAGCCAAGAGGCCTGGCCTTCTCATGTCAACACGATGCCGAGATTCCTGGGGATGCAGGGTTTAGGGTCATGATAACTAGGTTCTAGTTTGCTATCTGGCTAAAAGCAAAGCAAAAAGCTTTCCTTTTTGTAAGCACTAGGTTAAGTGTTGTGCATATTTAAGTTACTACCTCGGATTCTCCTTCAGACCTTCAATTTCCTCTCTAATAAAAATGGAACATTTCTGCCTTATCCCATAATAGTAGCTAACATTTATTGAATGCTCAGTGTATGCCAGGTACTGGAGTAAGCATTTTTTATGCATTACTACCATAATACAATAATCCTAAGAAATGGGTAGGAATTATGCCCATTTCCATTTGTGGAGAGGGAAATTGAATTGGGCTAAGTGGGATAAATCATCGATGAACATGTTTCTTCTTTTTTTTTTTTTTTTTGAAGTTTGCAGGGCAGGGCAGGTGCAGCACTTGCCAGCACCCTTAACACCTCAGACAAGCTTTCTGTTCTCAATGCTGCTGTATGGAGCCATTTCCTCTCAGTGAGAGCAAGGCAGATGAGTGTTCAAAGATGTGTGGATAGTCTTAGCAAGATATTTGGAGAGAATGGATGCCAGAGAATAGAAACGTGTTTTGTGTGTGTGTATGGACGTGTGAATATTTATTTGGTGCAATGTGTGTGCAGATATGGAGGCCAGTGGTCAACCCTGAGTGTCTTTCCTCCTCAAGAGCCATCCAGCTTATTGTTTTGAGACAGGGTTTCTCAGTGGCCTGGAGCTGATAGGTCAAGACTGCCTGGCCAGTGAGCCCCCAAACCATCCTGTGCCCACCTCCTTAGCTCTGGGATTACAAGTGGGCCATCCCCATAAAGCTTTTTATATATTCTAGAGCCCTGTTCCAGGGATCAAAGTAAAGCCTTCCCACTTTCCCAGCAGACACTTTATTGACCATGCCACTTCCTCAGCTCCAAACTGCTTGTTTAAGAAAATACTTAGAATCCAGAATTCACTTGTGAAAGATTGACTAACCAGTTTACTAAGTCACACAAATTGTGTCAACAAAGTTTTCTCTTTACTTCTCTGCTGTTCTGTGTCCTATCTCATGGTTTCTAAGTTCTAACTTCCGTGATCTGAAGAATGAGTTTAAGAATACCTTTAACCGACTAGTGAGGGAAGGGTAAAGAGAATTAAATGGGATAGCAGACATTTAAGTATTTTGTTAAGATGCTCTCATAGAGAAATTTGGCTTAATAGTGGCCGTGTGCTGGCTGATTTTATTATTTGTCACTGATGACAGGAATACATTCTCGTTTGGAAGAAATGTCTCTTACACTGGTTTTCTTCCTTTTATATTTTTTAAAAGGTTGCCATTCTTAAGCTCCCTTACTCCTCTGTGAAATAAAATTATATCAAGGAGAGTGGCAGAAAAGTCTTTAAAGTGGTAATTGGTAAGAAAGGAGGAGAAGGAGTAGGAAAGCAGACAAATGTCTGCTGCTTAGCGCATCTGCGAATGTGTTAATTTAATTAGAGTTGCCCTGTATAAATATTAAACTCAGTTCACTTTCTTTTACAGCTTCTTTGCCTTTCAAAGTATCTCCAGATACAGATCATCTTTTTTCAAATTCTGAGAGTTTGAGAGAATTAATCGAAGGAAGACAACTCGAATTTAAATGAACCAAGAACTTTTCATCCCATCACACGGTTACTCTGTTCTTTTGCTTTGTATAGCTGCTAGCTCTGAGAAGGCACTCTTTCTGAAAGGTTTGCCTTCACAGATGGAGGGTATCCTAGAGATGGAGGAGGAGCCTCCTCTGATCCAGTGTATAGACAGGTTGAGATGTTCCGTATCTCCATGGGGACTGAACCCGTGGCCTTGTATGTGCTGGGCAAGCATTTGTTCACTAAAATTATCCCCAAGGGATGAATAATCTATTTAATCTTCTCCATAACTCCATGAGGGCCAGATATTATTATTATTATTATTATTATTATTATTATTATCTTTATTTTACTGTTAAGAGTAGAGAGTAAATCATAGAGTTTGAAATGTTTTATCCTACGCATAATTTCTAGCATTAGAAATTATGAGCTTATGGGGCTGGAGAGATAGCTCAGCGGTTAAGAGCACCAACTGCTCTTGCAGAGGACCCAGGTTCGATTCCCAGCACCCACATGGTGGCTAAGAACTGTCTTTAACTCCAATTCCAGGGGAATCCGACGCCCTCTTCTGACCTCCGCGTCATTGCACGACTCGGGTCCACCAACCTACATGCAGACAGTACACTCATACACATAAAAAAAATAATAAATAAAAAAATTTAAAAAAGAAATTATGAGCTTATTTCAGGGTTCTCTCTTACACATTTACCTTTTAGGATGAAGTAAGTGAGGCAGATATGCAAGTTGAGATCCTTTTTATTTAAAAGTTTGGTACTTTATCATTGAATTTCCTATCCATTTTCACTTTTAAAATACTGCATTAAATATTATTTATCTTATTACAGAGGGCTATTTCGGTTCTTTCCTATGTTTTGTGCCTATTAATGAGATACTTTTCTTCCCCAATTCCAGTCTTGTATAGCAGACTTCATGCTAAGGAGTGTACTGGATATAAGCCCTCATTGCCCATTTGAAGACCCTGAGGCTAGCCATAACAAGGCCATCACTAGTTTCTTATGGCTCTTGACATAGAATATAGCGTTCTCCCTGCTACTGGAAATGGAGCCAAAGTTATAAAAGAGGTGACATGAGGAGGATGTGACCATGAAATAGAGCCAGAATAAATGTTCCAGACACAGGGTATGAAGATGTGACCATGTAATAGAGCCAGAATAAATGTTCCAGACACAGGGTATGAAAACCTTGAACTGTAGATTTTTGTTTATCACCAAGTCTTTTACGAACTCAGCAAGCAGAAAGAGCTGCACATTGCAGCAGGCAGAACTTGGATTAGGCTCAAAGAAGTCCTTGAGAGTGTGGAAAGTGAGGTATTCTACTGGTTCCCTGAAAATGCCATAAAATTTAAGAATAGCAAGCTCCAGCACCTCGTGTTGGTTAAATGGTGGGGGTTACAGCCAACCAAATGTAGCACACCATGTATAGAATCTAAATTCTATAATTATCTTGATCACTAGACACATAGGCTCTTCTTTCCTCCCTACTTACCCTTTCTTTATCCTTCCCTCCTTTCTTTTCTTCCTTGATTTCTTTGTCTTGGGCACCCTTTGGTTTCAGGAGAAGAAATTTTTTTTTTTTAATTTACTTTGTTTTAGTTACTTTTCTCATGACTGCAACAAAATACATGGCAGAACATCTTTAATGGAGAAGAGGTTCATCTGGGCTCATGGATTGAGGAAGGACAGTGCCACATGGCAGGGTATTCTGGCTGGGGCTCTATCCGGGATAGCAGGAGCTCAGGCATGGATCAGGAAGCAGAGGGCCAGACCTGAAGCAGGGCCGCTGATAGCTCGGAAGGCGCTTCTGATGGTCCTACTCGGCCAGCTCAGACCCCTATTCAAAATAGTTTGCAAATTCCCCAAATAACAGCCCCTGCTGGGGACCGAGTGTTCAAACACAAGGGCAACATTTCACATTCAAGCCATGACACACTTGAGGTACAGCTTAACAGCATCCTCTTTCCCTCCCATAGAACTTCCTTGACCCTGCTTCTGTTTTGTCTTTGCAACTTGAGTTAACAGGCGACCTTCTCACTTCCATCCTTTCTTCTCTCAACTATCTGTCCTGTGACAAGCCTGTGGGGATCACAGCATTTTCTAATCCCTTTTATTAACTCTCTTCAGCTTTAGAAGACACTGCTGCTTGGGATGAGGGGCTGAGTAGTTAAGGCAGTGGACTGCTAGAAGAGTTGCTATACCGTCTTCCCATGATGGCATTGCCGGTCTCCCTTGTCAGGACATCCCATCTCCTGTCAACTCATGTCCATTCAGTCACATTGCCTTTGCTGGAGGGACTTTTACATAAGACAATATGCTTCAAGACTAGCTGAGAGGTTCGTGTAGGCAGGAAATCTGCACAGAATATTCAACATCTGGAGTAGTTTCCTATTGTACAATGAGATGTAATTTAAAATTTTCTTTAATAGATCAATGATATTTCATTTCAAAAATGGTTAAGTATTTTCATTTTGTAGTCTATTTTTTTAGTGAAGTTGATTATTTAGTCATTTGAATTCAAGTTTTAGCCAGCAAACTTCATTTAAATTTTGTTTCTTTTTAAAAGTCATTTGAGAATTTCCTTCATGCATAGACTGTGTTTTGATCAAACACCATGTATAGAATGTAAATTCTACATTTATCTTGATCACTAGACACACAGCCTTTTCTTTCCTCCCTATCTACCCTTTCTGTTTTGTCTTTGCAACTTTAGTTAACAGGCAACCTTCCCACTAGAATAATAATTGCTTAATTATTTCATTATTTCCTCCCTACATACCCTTACTGTTTTGTGTGCAACTTTAGTTAACAGGCGATCTCCCCATCTAGAATTGTAATTGGTTTGCTCTCTTACCATTCTAGATGCTCTGAGTAGCATCTAGATTAAGATAATTATAGAATTTACATTCTATAATGCTCTCCTCTCCCCCACACCATTGTCCATTCCTAATTTCATGTACTTTCTTTGTAAACTCACTGGGTTCTCTTAGTGTTGCCTGTGTCTGGCTGGGGCAGCACCACTGGAACATGGCTGTCTCTTAAGTGCCATACCCTTAAAGCAAAGGTATTCTCCCTCTTCCAAGAACCATCACTTGCCAATAGTTCCTCAGATAGGGATAGGATTTCACGAGACCCTCCCCATTTCATGTTGGAGATGATGTTGGATTTGCTAAATTGTACTTTTGGAATAGTCCTATTTGGAAATGTACTGTAATTATATTGTACAATTTAATTTACCTCAGTGTCTCCTCAATTTCAGAGAAGAATATTTGGCAAGGTCAAAATGCTTTGCATTTCATAATAAAACCAAATTTGGGGCCATAAAGGAGATGAAAGAAAGGAAAAGGCTGCGACTTTTACAAAGAGCTCCATAAGTAGCCTGCACCCTGGTCACCAGTGCTATAGACCTGTCTCTTTTAAACAAGCCTAGTGTTTGCTGAGCATCCTCTGCTCATTGATGGGCTTTTCAGCATGGCTGATAGAGGTGTCGAGTTGCTTCTTATCTGTAGCTCCCTGAAGAGCAGGCTGAATAAAATACTCAGGGTTTAGGGACAAGTCTCTCAGCTTCTATAGTGGAATTACCCCTTTCAGCAGAAGAAAATTCACTTAGAGCCTTTTTATTTCCCTTTCCCTTGGCAAAATTGCATTTTTTGGCTGTCAAGGCACTTAGGCTTCCACAGGTTGGTTTTTCAGGTTGCCTGGAGGGTGGAGAGGGGTTGCTATGGAAACTGAGGTCCGCTGTCTGATATTCTAGGGGAACCACAAGAGGTGGGTGTCCCTGCTGGTGACTGGGGTGTCTTCTATGGTAGGCATGGCTCTCATGCAAACGATCAAACACAGGTAAGAAGCAGGCCTGTTCAGGTAACATTGGCTATAAGATCTGAACTAAAACCTAGGCCATCCTATTGCCAGAGCAAGAATTGGGCTAATTATTAAACTCTGTTGCTAGGACCTAGCTAGTATATGTACTCATGTGGGAAAACCCTGCCCAAACCTTCAGGCTTTACTGTCTTTGTTTAGTAAANGTGGATCCTACATGTAACAACTAGTTATAATGAGTCCTAATGAAACTTACCTTCTAGGTGCCACAAAGGTTCTGATATGAGAGACTTCCTTGCCTTCCCACCCATAGAACAAGGAGAAATATGACAATGATGAGGTCGCTCCCCAACTGTAAATTGGAGACAACTATTGTAGAGGTAATCTCTTATAAAACCGGTAAAACTGCTTTCTTTAATTGACTACTAGACATGGGAACTGTGGAAGGGATTACTCTCTGTTCAGAACCAAATATAATACTAAAGTCCTAGGGCTATGCACTCAGGCAAAATATATTAATACAGGAGCTCTGACATCAGCAATGGATTGTTCTACCAGGTGGATGTTGGCCAGGGGATCCAAGGCCCCACAAAAGGTAAGGGCTCCTTGCCTCTAAGTTGGGATACCTACAGGAGGAGAGGCAATAAGACCCTGCTGCCGAAGACCTGACGTTAACATGGGAGGGATGTATTGAGACCACACATGCAAGTGTACAGATGGCCTCTGGAATGCCAGAGAGTGTTACCAAAGGCCACTAAACCAATAAAGCAAATATGGGTCTCCCTGAGTCAAGCAAGACTCCACCGTCAGCACCAGCTACACCTCACCTGCCTGGAAATACTGTGCAGCAGAGGCAGCCATGTGCCTGTATATCCCAAATCTAATTGGCTATTGGCTCTCCCCTTGGAGAAATAACCCATGGCTGATGCCACAAGCTTACATCCTCTACAGGTTAGATGTTATAAGCCACAGTAAGACCCTGTCATATTTAACAGGGGGGAAAATTGTAATTCATGGACCTTTTTTTTTTGTAAGAGACAGGGTCCCTCTGTAGCCCCATATGGCCTGGAACTCACAGGGATCTGCCTGCTTCTGCCTTCCGAGTGACTGAACGTATGTGCCACCATGCCTGACTCCAGTCCTTCTTAATCTCTCAATTTCTCTGGGAGGAGTGGAAGTAAGATTATCCCAAGTTGGAGGATAGCCTGAGCTACACCTGCCTTTCTTTTTTAATTTTTTATTATTTTTTTATGTGTATGAGTGTACTGTCTACATGTAGGTTGGTGCACCCGTGTTGTGCAATGCCGCGGAGGTCGAAGAGGGCGTCGGATTCCCCTGGATCTGGAGTTACAGACGGTTCCTAGCCGCCATGTGGGTGCTGGGAATCAAACCTGGGTCCTCTGCAAGAGCCGTTGGTGCTCTTAACCACTGAGCCATCTCTCCAACCCCCACACCTGCCTTTCTTAAAGACTCATTTTTATTTTCTCCTTGTTTATATTTTACAGAGCATTGTGCTGAGACGTGTCAGAACAGTTTTTTGAAGAATTGGTTTGATCTCTTGCCATTCTAGATGCTCTGAGTAGCCTTACCTTCATGGATTTCCTAACTTTTGCTATCTTTCCGGTACTTTGACATGCTCTTTGTTTTTGTGGTCCCTCTATCTTTTGATACCTTTCTGTCTATCACAGACATATCTGAACATCCTCATCCCATTGTCACAGACTCACAGAGCTACTCTGGTGCTGAACCGCAGGACAGGAGTTAGTAGAGCTGCCCTGCTCTTTGGCTGGGGCCTAGGTCCAGGTCCAAACAGCTTACAAAGGGGTGGGTAGTGAACCTTATCTTAATCCAATCTCCTCCTTGACTAATTTCAACAGTCAGAACATCATACGTATACCACCCTGCATTCTCCATACACAAAATCATACACATCACTAACATAAGACTGCGTGATGGAAAGACACTAAGTTTCCATTTTACTTGAACAATAAATGTCTTTAAAACCGTGGCTTGGAAAAGAATTCACGAGTCCTGGGTAGTGCCTTAAAGTTTAAGGTGCTGTTGATAGTTTGCTAGAATTCTCCTCTGCCAAACCTGACCTTGCAGCATTTGCTTAATTATTTCATGATCTTTCTTTGAGAGGCAGTTCAGTTCTAGGAAGCACTCCCTGTTTTCTATCTCTTGCCACTATAGATCAGATCACTTCCTTTCTGTTAGCACACTGCTGCACTCATGGAATTGAATTGTGACCATCTGCCCAGGCCTTGTTTTCAATTATGTGTTTCTGTACTCCAAGTACAGGATTTTTATCTATAGCACTGAGCATTTTTACAACATACAAGAAGTGAAAATTAAAAATTTAAAACTTATGTCAACTTTGGAATAGGTTTGAGGAAATTCTACATTTTCCTACTGAAGAAGGGGCACTTTTGAATCATGGGTTGAAAAAGTTTTAGCTAGTTTCTGTAATATGTGTGCTCCAATTATGAGACTACTGATTTAAATGAAACTATTGACAGAGTCTTTGCTCAGTCTCTGCTTCCGGGAGGTAACAAGGCACCATGGATTTTGATAACTCTCTCTTCAATAACATGGATCCACTGCGGAGAACTTTAAGCTCATGATGGTATTTCATATCAAAGCTGAGATGAATAAGAGGAAATGTTCACTGACAGTAGTGGACATAGATATGTGCTGTCAACTGAAAGGAAACATCTGTCACACATGGTTGTCAGTAGATTTGTTAGGCCCACACTGAGTTTTTATACAAATGAGAAGTTCTATAAATTAAAAGTTTAAAGAACGTCCTAACCATGTACACAGAGTGTGTGTGGTAGGAGTGTGTCCTTGTGTGCTGACTGTACAGCCCTTGAAAAATATTCACCCCATATAGCAGTCAGCAATGCTGAGAAAGGATCAGAACATTCCTTCTATTCTTGTTTCTCTAACTTTTACTTCTAGATCTGGCTTGTTTGAAACATTGTCACACCATCCCTTATATTCTCTTTCTCTCTCTCTCTCTCTCTCTCTCTCTCTCTCTCTCTCTCTCTCTCTCTCTCATTTTAGTTTCTAAACCAGATTCTGGTGTGGCACAGTGACAGCAGCAACATACTTCATTCCTAGTCTTCGTTCTTGAAATGGTATTTTGCTTCCTAAAAGGCAGTGTCCGGCTTTCTGCTGCTGGGATCCTCGAGATGGTTGGCTTCTGCCCTCCTCTCCCCTCCTCTCCTCTCCTGTCTATATGTTCCTTGTCTTTGTCTTCTACATATTTCCCCTCTCTCTTTTGTATTTAGCAGGTGCCCCCTAGCCTGTGTCTGTGCAGTGTCTTTCGTAGTAGGCAATTATATGTGTGTTTACTGATAATAGTTGTTTGTACATTCATGATAGTTTCACTTTAAAAATTAGTTTTTTTTTCTTCCCCTTCCTGGTGTGTATATGTATACAAAGAATACAAACAAGGATAGACCTGATTGCTCCTTTGTTAAAAGTAAAGACCATCTAATCATAATAAAGCACATTTAATAATTTTGTATAATGAGCAAATTAGAGTAATAACGCAAGGAAATGAAAGCCAATTCCTTGAAATGTTTCTGCCTTATCTTTTAATTGAAAAAAGGAGCCTTCTTTTCCTCTCTCACCACTGAGACTGAGTGCTGAGCTGCCTAAGTCCTGCCAAATCTGAAGGTAACCAGGGTTCTACTTCCCTAATTTGTAGGAAGTAAAATGCTACACGCAGTGTGAGAAAGGGAAGGAAAAAGTTGTGCTGAATCTGAGGTGTGCTTTAGCTCTGATTACATGGCAGATTGATTTCAGCAGACACTCTACAGTAGGCACCTAACTATTCATACCTGTGTTATTTTTAGGATTAAGCCTTAAAGAGTTTAATGATCAAAAGCTGGAGCTCTGGTGTGAAAAAGCCCTGATTTTTGGTCCTGGATTTGCAACTTTAATAATTTGTGATGTTTAGGAAGTTGCTTGTTTTATAGGGTTTAGTCTTTCTAGCTGTGGGAGGGGATTGATGATAAGCACCCACATCCCATAGTTTTGCAAAGCTTAATGTAATGGTATTTATTTCAGTACCTGTCATAGAATCAGAACTCAGTAATCTTCTCTATGAGAAACAGAAGGAGGAAGAGACAGAATGTGAAAGGATAACATGACGTGGTTGAATGAGGATGTTATATTAAGATATTTAAATCTACATCCATGTCTGACTAGCTGTCTCACTTTGGAAGGCAACTTTAACATGCATCAATTTCCAAATCTATGGAAAGTGGGGAATAGGAGTGTGTATTTAGGGGGCATTCTCGGGGTTATTCAAGACCATTTGAGTCTGCATCATACCCTGCAGTTAGAACTAAACAAAAGCTGATTGTGGCGTTATACTACAAGTGGTAAATGGAGTTTAGCTGTGACTTATGGTAGTCCTGAGTGACTTTTTATTGTATGAATCCAGATGTCCTGTCTGTCCCATGTTTTTCTGATTAGACTCATAATTCTTCATTCTCAGGGCAAACTTTTATGCCTAAGAGTATTCTGTGGTCCCCAGACATATCCACTTACCCTTGAAACTCTCTCAGCACACACCATTCTCTGTGGGGAACATTTCCTTGCTGTTGGCTGCCACTTTGTGCTCTCTGCTATAAAGTGCAGAGGAATTAATGTTCCCCTACTAGGGGAACATCTAATCCTCAACCATGGATGGATGGTACCTTTCAACACAGGTGCCTAAATTTTTCTGTATTAGTTACTTTTTATCACTGTGGTAAAACACCATGACCAAAAAGTGACTTATGGAAGAGAGAAACTATTTTGGCTTACCAATTCCAGAGCAATTTAGAGGAGAATGGTCTATTTTGACTTATAATTCCAGAGGGATACAGTCCGCCACAGTGGAGGATAAACGCAGGAGCAGGAAGGTACCTGATCTCACTGCATTTGCATACAGGAAGGCCAGAGAAAGAACAGAAAGTAGGGCTAACCGATAAGCCCCGCCCCCCCATGTATGTCCTACATTGACGATTCACTCCCAAAGGTCCCATAGCCATCCCAAATAACACCTCCAGCTGGGGACTCATGTTCAAACACATGAGTCTCTGGGAGACATTTCATATTCAAACTGCAACAGGCATTTGCTTTTTTTTTTACTTGTCCAGTGTGCTCATATAACCTAAAATTCCTACAGGTTTACTCTGAAGATTCCTGGTAGTTGAGAAAACTCAAGGCACAATGTAAGATAAAAAGAGATTCAGTGGAAGCCGACGGCTGTTGAGTTACATCTCAGGACAGACGTTTGCAGCTGAAACTCCTGGAGTACAAACGTAGATAGGGAGGTTAGGAGGCAGGGCTCAAGAGGTATCTGATGTACCTGTTCTATATTAATGTCTTTCCCTTTGAGACCATGATAATTTTAACTTGGATCATGGTGTTAATAAATATAGCCAAAGTTAAGGATTTGCTCCATTCAGTGGAAAACAACACCATAGACATGACAGGAACCTATTAGAATACCTACTCTCATGGGCCCAAAGATGAGGAAATATGCATTGAGTTGAACTTGATTCATGCTCCAAGTGCCTTCCCATGGACTATTTGTAGTTTCTGTTTATATAAACAAAGATCTTAGAGGCTCACTGTGAATGAGTATGTCTCCCAGTCAATGTGTTGTGGAATAAACTTCTTTCTGTCATGTGTTTCACATCATCCTACTCTCTGCCAATGCAGTAGTGAAAGACAAAATTAGGTCAGAGAAAGAAACAGTGGTAGGGGGCTCCATGGGTTCAACATTTTACTAGCATGATACACATGTATGGCATGCTAATCTGACATGTGACTGAGAACATGTAGAACCTACATAGAAGTAGACTGCAGAGAGTGGAATGAGATGGAGCTTGATAGATATTTCAGTTCCTTTCTGTTGGTTTCTCATTTCATGATAGTTTTGCGGGTTGTTATATATGTTATTTAACTCTAATGGTGCTGATGAACTGTAGTTGTTCTTGTGTAGATTGTAGAAGGAAGGTGAAGTGGCTGGGAGAAGCAGGAGTGACAGGGCGATGCGGTGCATTGTTCACGGACACTGTGTTGAGGTCAGAGGAGATACAGCCATGTGCAGAGCAGTGGTTTCTGCGGACAAGGCAGAGTTCTGAGATCTTCCTGTTTATGTCTACCTATCAAGGACCTTTGGTTATAAACAACAGAAGCTAATGCAATTCAAGCCTACAGATAAATGGAAATAAACTTTATCTTCTTTAATTTACTTTTTCTTTTCTCAAAAAATTTTTTTTTGATTTACTTAAATACAAACACTGTTTTTCCTAAAGGTCTAGTGTGATGAATGAAGTGACCGTTTGCCATGTTTGCTTCGTTTTCTTCCCTTTATTTGTCAGGCTCCAATCACTCCAGGATGTTAATGATCTCACATACATCTGACCATACTTTGCTTTATACTCATGTAATTTGTGCATATACACATGCGTACAAGATATTTTGTCATTGTTTCATAAAATGGAGTATTGGATACTTACTTTATATCTTTATGTCCTTTTAATAAATAAAACATATTTGAAACAGAACTCATATAAAAGAAGGAAAGGTGTATGTATATGGTTTGAAAATAGGAAACTAAGTACCCATGGCATATGGAACCCCTGGATGAAGAGGTAGAGAGACATCTGTGCCTTAGCATCTGACTCTGCATCACTCTGTAATCTCTTCTCTCCCTCTTTCCTTTGAGAACAGAATTCTCTAGAAACAATTCCACATTTTTTTATACATTTGCTGTTTATTCTCAACTCTGCTTCATAGACAAAAAGAAGAGCTTGAATGGACTCCTTTAAAAGAATGTTTACTTTTGTTTTATGTATACGAGTGTTTCCCTGTAAGTGTGTTGTCTTTCAGTGTATACAATGTCCATGGAGGCCAGAAGAGTGTGTTATATCCCCTGAAACTGGAGTAACACATGGATGTTACCTGCCAGGTGGGTCCTGGGAACAGAACCCAAGTCCCTGTAAGAGCAACTAGTATTCCTACAGATGAACCATCTCTCCAGCCCCTAATTGAGTCTTTTCAATGGGTACATAATATTCCATTGTAAGGGCATATTCTGTTTGTTATATTCCTTTCTTGGTCATTAATTTTATCCCCATTTTATTATTTATAACATGATTCATCTTAAAAACAAACGTTCTTGTGTGTTTGAACTGGATCTATATTATATGTGGTAGGACACACAGGAGAAGAGTTGATGAATAGAAAGTGGTGTGCAATTTAAATATGAGCAGATGCTATCCTACTACTTTTCAGAACACTGTCATACCTCACTGTCCTCGAGAAGCATGTGAGAGGATTCTTTTCACATATCCCAGATAACAAGGGGGATATTGATCTTTTTCATTGTGCTGGTTTGAAGAGTGCAAAGAGAAGACTTATTGCTATTTTAATTTACATTTCCCAGACTGACCATGAAGTGAATCTTTGCATTTGTCTGCAGGCCACTTAATGAAGCTCTTCTGTGAATGGATTCTTTGTGACCTCCTCTCATCTTAGATTGAGATGCTTTTTTTCCTGCCTTTCCAAAGCCTATTATTTGCCTACTTCATGTAGGCAATATTTTTGCCATCAAATGTGTTGGTTTTGTATGTAAAGTGTCTATTATTGTTATAGCCTCTGGTTTTCAGGCTTTGTAGAGATCCAGTCTCCATTCTCTTCTCTAAAAAAATGGGTTAGGTTTATCATAGATTTGTTTACTTTTAAATGAAGGTGGGTTTTTTTTTTTTTAGATTTAAATTTGAATGAAGTAGACATCCACTTTCGTGCTTAGTAATAGCTGTGGTCCATGGCCTGCTGTTCCTAATGATGATTATACTTATTGGTAACAGCCAACACGGACTGCTTCATGTGTTCTATTCGTCATTATATAGAGGTGCTTTCTCTGAATTAACCAGCAGGATTCCTGTCCTCACAACTCATAAACAAAAATGCCATACTATACCTATTTTACTATTGAGAAAGTGAGGCACAGAGAACTTGAGGGATGATTCCAAAAGTCACATGGCAAGTAAAGTAGTGAAAATGAGATTTAAACTCTGGAAAGTGAGTACCGAAACCTGCTGTCTTCCTACACACTTCTTGAGTGGTTGGCTGCTTGGGCCAGCCTACCTACAAAATGCTCCATTCTTCCCTGCATTTGAATTATGTCTCTTGTCACTTACCACATCTATATTCCCTATCTGCTCCATGATCTGTTAGCCCACTCTTAGGTGATTCCTTCATGATTGACAGTAGCTTTCTAATCTCTGATACCTGTATCACCCACTCTGCTTCATTACTTTTCTGTCACTTAGTGACTATTTCTAGGCATTCTTGCTTCCATCTAGGATTTGTGTTTATTTTTATTTGATTAAAATGGATTATAGGAGTCTAATTGAATGCTAGTAAATAAACATATTGATTGCAGGCCATTGAAGGGTCGTATTAAGTACTCCCATTTTCTTCTTCATTCAGATAGTATTTTATATATTCCAATAAAATTCCATATTTTTGTGTGGTTTATTCATTTTTATTAATAAATATATTAAAGTTTTATTGATATTGTAAATAAAATGCTTTTCTCAATTCTGTCTTTAGTAATTAGTGTGATAGAGAAAAGGAGAAAAGGTATTGGTTCGATATATTTTACATAATTTAGTAGGAAGAAAACTATTGAGATTTTGCTTTTTTACATTCCACAGAGTTTTTCATTATTTTATTTTAAAAAATTTAGAAGATTTACTCATTTGTGTGTGTGTGTGTGTGTGTGTGTGTGTGTGTGTGTGTGTGTATGTGTATCTATGGAGGGCAGAAGAAGGTGTTGGGTCTCTTGGAACTGGAGTTACAGATGGCTGTGATCCATCCAATATGTGTGCTGGAAACTGAGCCCAGTCTTCTGGAAGAGTAGAAAGTATTCCTAACTTCTGAGCCAACTTTCCAGGCCTAATTTTATTTTTTTAATGAAATCTGTTCTGTAACAATTTCACAATGCATTCTGATGAATCACCCCTCACCTTCTTCCACTCCTTCCCACACTCATCAGTCTAATTTTTCTTACATGTTCTCTACCCTAGTTCATGACTTTTCTTTTTGTTTTGTGAACCAATGAATTTAACCAGAGTTCTCTGTGTGAGGATGGGGCACTATCCAGTGGACCTGATGGGCCCTCTACGGAGCAAACAATTGAAGAAAATGACACTCTGCCTTAGATCCATCAATAGCCAATAAGTCTGCAGGGCCCCACGAGCCCCTCCCCCATCCGTGAGTGACTGTTGGCTGGTCAGGTATCCCTTTCAGGTAACCACAGGTGTAGAGTTTATGATGGCAATGGCTATCTCATGCCCTGAAGATGGCGTTTTGCAACTCTTCTCCTTATCTTCCTATCTTGCATTCTTTCCGTCCCCTTTGGTGAGATTCCCTGAGCTTTAGGGGGATGAAATAAATGTCTGTGTGAGACTGAACACCCACTGTCCCTTATTCTCAGCACTTTGAACAGCTTTGAGTCTATGAATTTACCATGATCATTGTTTTGTTAGCTGATTTAAATTCAAATACTCATATCTTACAGGCTGAAATAGATTTTTATAAATGTCAGCAGCCATTCTTAATAAAATTTCAATAAAATGGAAGCAAAAAGTAATTGCTGATATACATAGAGGTTATTTAATAAAAATAATAACAGAACTGACAAATAATAGAAATCACTTCATTTTAAACCAGAAAGTAGTCAGAGGTATCCACAATTACTAATATTAAAAATTGAATTTTCTAGAATATCCAAGGTCATAAAGCAAGAAAAGAAAATAACTGGTATAAATATATATCCAAGGGGGCTGGAGAGATGGCTCATCAGTTAAGAGCACTGACTGCTCTTGCAGAGAACCCAGGTTCGATCCCCAGCACCCACATGGCGGCTAAGAACCATCTTTAACTCCAGTTCCAGGGGAATCTGACACCCTCTTCTGACCTCTGCAGCATTGCATGATACGGGTGCACCAACCTACATGCAGACAGTACATTCATACACATAAAAAATAATAAATAAAATTAAAAAATTATACCCAAAAAGGTAAAATTCTTTTTTGCCAATGCTGTGATTGAATGGCATGAAGCTTAGTCGTCTCTAGTGGAAACACTTGCAGACCCAGTAAGATCATCTGGTACCCTGATGGATGTAAGTACGGGATGCCTATGGCTTTGAATTCTCAACTACTAACTGTGCTAATTGTTAAGACCCATGTTCTTCAGGGAGCTGCTGCGCTCAAGCTTGTTTTTCCCACATTTAACAGAGAGAGTTCTCAAGGTCCTTTGGGCTTGACCCACTAAGAGAAGAATGATTCCTGAAGGAAAATTTGGCTGGGAAGGTGGATAGTTGGCAGAAGTAGAATTAATGTCCATACACAGTTTCCTCACGTTGATAATCACTGGACTATATCCAGTGGATAAATCTAAGCTCTGTGCTTACTTCTTTATCCCCTGCTAAGCTCTTCCCCATGGTTCTCTAGCTATTTAATGCTCCACCCTGTGAGTTATTTCATTGTCTTCTTCATATTCTTTTCACTTTCCTCTATTGTTCTCTACCTCATTCCTCTCCCTAAATATACATTCATACACATAGAAAATAAATAAAAAATTATATAGTATATATAGATATAGATATATATAGAATCAGCTATAACTCTTATCCTTCTTGTATATAGTTCTGATTTATCTTTTATAGCTTTCTTATTCTCATCAAATTTTCCTTCCATGGCCCAAGCCTGGCTTCTCCCCCAAAGCTCAGGACTTCTAGGAACCCATGCTGCTTGGCCTGACATCTCTCCAGCTGTCTCAGTCTCTTCACTCCTGGGACTCAACATCCAGTCCTCCTAACCATATTGTCTAAACATCTCTGTGACATCTGCCCCATGAGACCAGAAAGAGACTTGCTCCTAGACTAGACTCATCATCCTCTCAGAGTCTTTCTACATTGTTGCCATGGGAATAGTGAGTTAAGACTTGAAGACTAGGTATTTCAGACTTCTTTGATACACCATAATGGGTTTTGTAGAAAGATGTGTTTATGTACGTGCATGTGTGCTCATGTATGTGCTGAGGCCCATGTGTGGAGGGGTGTGCATCCATGTGTGTGTACATTTTTGTGGAGGCCAGAGGATAAGTAGTGTGTAATCCTCAGGAACAATGTCCACTTCTTTTGTGACAGGCTCTCATTGGCCTAGGGCTCAGCGACTAGGCTAAACTGGCTAGCCAATTGAGTCCATGGATCTTTCTGTGTAGGTCCTCTCCAGGCTTGGGATTTTTACCTGGGTCCTGGAGATTGAACTGAGGTTCTCATGCTTATGAAGCAAGCACTTTTCTGATTGCACTACCTCCCAAGGTCTGTAGTAAGTTTTATTCTTTAAATTATGGAATCCAGGAGCATTTCCATTCTCCTATCAAGAGGATCCTCTGTCCTTCATTGGTTCAGGACTGCACAGGAGTGCACAGGGGCGCCCAAGAGCTGCCCCTATTTAGCTCCTCTTAATAAAGCACACTAGTTTCAGCTTCACCCTTGTGCCTTCCCTGTCTCCATCCCACTCCTCTAGCAGGCCCTTCTTCCTTTCTCACTTCACCTGCTGATTCTTTCTTAAGTTGTAGCAAAGATGCCACCCCGCTTGGAAAGCACTTCTCAAATTACCACAATATCCATGAATCTCCCAGCAACAAGCTTACCCTATCACTCATGCAAATCGACTGTCCATGTGTCTATTGCCCCTATAGACTATCAGAGTTTTGTTAGTGTCCTTGTTCTTGAATGGTATTGTGCTGGATAGCTTTAGTGTCAACTTGACACACCTGGGTTGAGGGAGCCTCAATTGGGGAATTGGCTCCATTGGTTTGGCCTGGGGCCACATCTGTGGAGTATTGTCTTGATGATCAAGCAGTGTGGGAGGGCCCGGCCCACAATGAGTGGTGCCACCCTGGGCAGGTTGTTGTGTACTGTATAAGAAGGCGGACTGGGCATGAGCCAGGGGAGCAAGCCAGTGAACAGCACTCCTCCATGGCCTGTGCTTCAGCTTCTGCTTCCAGGTTCCTGCCCTGAGTTCTTGCCTTGGGCTCCCTGAGTGATGAACTATGACCCAGGAGATGTGAGCTGAATAAACCCTTTCCTCCCCAAGTTGGTGTCGGTCAGAGTGTTTTGTCGCAGCAATGGAAGACAAACCAGAACAGGTATGAAGGTGACCTTAGTGAATATTTTCTGAATAAATGAGCCAAGCAACACTTTGTTACCAATGATGTTGGTTATACAAGTTCATAATTTGATGTCCAAATTTACCTTCTGTCCTCTAATTCTATTAAGTTCCTGGCTCTTGTCTCTCTCTAGAAGGGTACCGTGTAACTAATTGGAAAACTTTTAGATTGGCATGCATTTCTTCCTTGCCTCCTGACAAACCTTATTGCTTTCCTGATTTTGGTTTGTTCTGACCTGATTTGAACATTAAGATTTTGTTCCTACTGTCCTATCACCATTGCTATCTTTGCTAGAGAAATACATCAGATGACAGCCTCTAGGTGTCCTTCAATCTGCTAAGGATTCCTAGGAGGAGGAGGAGACAGAGTTGGTCCTATCTCATGACTTTTTTTTTTTTAATTAAATTAGTTTTTATTGATGCTTTGTGCATTTCATACATTTTTTCCAATTCAGTTCAGGCTTATTTCCCTTTCCCTCCCCCCCCCCACCCCATCCCAGATCATGCATTCTGCCATAACTGTCCTGCATCTTTCTCTCAGTTTTTTTTTTCCATTTTTAGCTATAAGTGATAATCCATGAGTACAAGCATCCTTCATGCAAAACCTATCTGCAGGCTGTTGTGCCCAAACACCTACAGCCCCACCATCCGGTGGGGGGTGACAGGTTGTTTGTTCAATCAAGTTGATCAAATGAGTGTCCAGACTACATTGCTGTAGTTTCACCATTCACCCCAATCGCAGCCCTTACATTCTACCACGCCCCCTCTTCCGCAGGTTGTTCCCTAGGCTTAGAAAAGGGGCACAGGTGGATGAGAGGTAAAACAGTCCACTCTCTCTGGAGCTGTTGACTTGGACTCTGGTCAATTCTGGCTGTTCCCTTTCATGGGCTGACAGTTTGTCCAGGAATAACCTTTCGATCCTGGCCTGGCGCGTTATGGCGTCTCATGACTTTTCTTTCTTTTGCTTTCTTCCCAATAGCTCCTACCTGTGTGTCTATACAACAGTTTCAGCTATTGATGCCCCAAAGAGGACTATGTACTAAAATTCACTTACTGCATTATTAGGGAAATTTAAATGAGTACTTTTTGGTGGTAATTATGTTTTAGAAGAAAATCACAGAGATAGTTAACATGTCTTGTGTCAGAATTCCAAACAAACATGAATTGAGAAGGTATTTGGGGGTAAGATATTATCAGTAAAGTTTAACTTGCTCTATATGAGTGACCGGGGATATTTTCTAGGTTACATGAGCACAGGTTGTCTGACATGGGAGTTATACTCGAGGAAGAACTGGGCTTCTGCATTGGAGATGCTTTGGAAGTCTGAGCTCTATCATGTATAAGTTGAGGTTACCCATGTGAAGTAAGGACAGCAATAATATCTTATCCAAATTGTCATTCATACTGTTGTAAGAGCTAGGCAGCCTTTGAGGTGACTGTTGTACATTGGTGGGACCAGAGGGTTATGGAGTCTGATTGGTTAGGTTCAAAGACTTATCTTGACATTAATTAAATTTTAATGATCTTCTGAAAGTTTAAAAAAAAGTCTACATGTGTAAATATCTCTGTCCTTCTGATAAAGGTAATATAGAACCTTTCTCATTGGGTGGCTTATATATGAGATAGAATAATAGATGAGAGAGCACATAGATGAGAGGATTCGTGGCACATAGTGCTGGGCCAATGCACATCTGATCACTAGGTAGAGAGCAACGCAGGTCAATGCGGGGGCCTGTGGCATCAGGAAAGGGCCAGGCTAGGCTTCTTTTTGCTTTTCCTTGAAGGGTCAAGACTTGCTTCATGAGTAGCTTACAGAATTAAATTTGTGTCAGGATATTTAAACACAATATTTTCTATATTATATTTATGTATGAGTATGTTACCTACATGTATGGAAGGACACCCTGTTAGGTTGTAAAGGCCTGAGCCCCCAGATAAAAAGGCACATGAGACTTAAGTCACTCCGGGAACATAATTTATATCCATTGGAACTGCCAGAGCGGGGCCACCTGCAGGCACGTGGTGGAACAGGAGCAGAAGCAAGATGGCGACTGGGGCCCACCCACTTACAGCCGTGGGGTGGGGCCTCGGGTTCAGGGGAAGAGGTCAGAAGATTGACAACTTCTGGAGGAAGTGGACATCTGTGTGTCCCTTGGAATTCTGGGAGGCCCAGGTCTAGCATTCCAGCCTTTTGATTATGATAAGGACTCTCTTCTGTATCTGTTTCAGAGCTCAGTGGGGATGAAGTCTCAGGGGAACACGTGTCAGGCTGGAGGGTTGGAATCCCATCTTGGCTGCTCTGTGTGCTCTGCCTGGTGGTTTTGGTCCAGATCGATAGTGGCCAGTACTTAGTGGACATTTTCTCTGCAACTGAAAAGACAAGCTGGTTGAATCTTATATGAGTATACTGGTGCAGGGACTTCACAGTACCAATAGGGGGCTCCTGCATGCATTAGCAACCCTGTCTAGGGTCTCCAAAGGGAGAGAGGACCTGTACCCTAGTTTGAGGAATTGGAAAAAAGTTTTAGTGCATGGAGCTCTAGAATGAGGGACAGCTTTAGTACACAGGGCTCCAGAATCAGGGCCAGCATAACCATGAGAATATAAAAGGTGGTATTTTCTGGCATAGCACAGCAAATCTGTCACCTGTCTCTGAGATATTTTCTAACATGACACAGTAAGTTTCTAACTTGGCACAGTAGGTCTCTCACCTATCTCTCTGGTAATGCTTTTTTCTCTTCTTTTGATTATAGTTTCCTGTTGGGGTGTTTAAAACCACACAATTAGCTCAGATAAATTAAATTAGTTTTAGTGTTAAGGTCAGTTGAGGTTTTCTGGTCCTTAGGGGGTCATTCAGGCCTTGTGCCTGGCTCTCTTCACCAGTTCCATCTATGTGAGGACAAAGTCAGGTCTTGCTTGACTAGAGCTTCCCTTTGAAGTGTGAGGAATTTCTCCTCTATATGGACTTTCCTCCCTTGACTGGACACTGGCTGGATGAAGTCCTTTTAAGTGAATCTCCAAGACCTCCCTGGCCAAGGGTGACTGGCCATAGGACATGTAGAAAGGTGCCGATGCAGGACCGTAGGACTTAAGTCAACTTTAGAGGGTAAGGGCCAAAAGATTGTCCCTTCAAATCCCCCTTGCCAAATCAGATTGGAGGTTTAAGTATGGTTGCTAAAACTCCAAGAAGATCATTTGAATGAACCCGGTATTTTAATTACTATATAACACCTAAGTAAAGCTTGAACATTGTATTAGTCACTTTTCTGTTGCTGTGATAAAACACCATGACCAAAGGAAGAGTTTATTTGAGCTTACGATTGACGGTTCCAGGGAATTAGAATCCATTGTGGTGGGAGGCATGGCTGCTGGAGCTGGAGCAGCAAGCCGAGGGTCACACCTCACAATGAGCACAGGAAGCAGAGAGAGCAACCAGAGACCACAAGGCTTGTTAAACTCACTAAGCCTGCCCCCAATAACGTACTTCCTCCAGCATGGCCACACCTTCTAAGACCTCCAAGAACAGTGCCACCAACTGGAGACAAATGTCTGAATACTTAAAGCCTATGGGGGATACTCATTCAAACCACCACAAACATTGACTTAAGCACTCTTAATAAATTCTTAATTGCTGTGGCAAAACATTCTGACTAATAATAAAAGTTCATGATAGGAGCCTGGTGGTAGTAGCTGCAGCACAGGCTAGGAAAAGATGCTGCTTACTGGCTTGTGTTGCTGGCTCATGTTCAGCCTATTGTATACAATATAGAAATATCTGGCCAAGGATGGCATTGTCCACAATGGGCACAGGCCAGTCCAATAAAGGTAATTATTGAAGTTTCTTTGCCCAGGTATATAAAGTTGACATTATTAACAAACCTAGGATACTAAAGAGGCTAAAACCAATACCTTCTAGAACTATCTCAAATGAAGGTCATGCCACTCATACCCAGATTTTGAATTACAGCTTTAAGAAGGAAAAGGAGGGGGGCACTGTCACATACCTACAGCAGATAGGGAATACTTAGGGCTCACCCAAATTGGTTACATTCGGACTGTCCCATGTGGTTCCTGGAAGTAAAACCTAATTTTTCTTAAAAATATTAAAAGTAACACGTGCAAAGTATAACAGATATATAAAAGTTTTAGTATGTATGGGTAACTCAATATTTATATATGTCTGTTTCACCTGAGGCTGTAACAAGGTATATAGTGCCTGCTAGGTAGAACACAATTTCTTGTATATGCCATAATTACATTATAGAATTCTTAAAAGTGAACAATACTTTGTGTATACACTAATAAATAAGGTTCTAATAAATACATTTGGCAATGGCAGTTTTATAAAGGTTGTACTGAGCAGAGGCACATACATTGCTATCAGACACAGATCTTAATATGCTGTCACTATATTTCAGAGTCATTAACATACATACACACATTTATCCACACATTCATGTAAGAGATTTTTATCCTAGAGTTTGTAGTGAACAGTCACATACATTGGAAAAAACACCTTTAGGAATATTACTTATAGCATGCAACCCTAACTGATTGCACTGCCAGGGCTGAGATGGCTAATACAGTTTCCTTATCATGCTGTCATTAGTGTCTTGCACCTTTGGTTCTAAAACTATTAACTTACTGAAATATTTTAACAAATGATAGAAAACAGAATTATATATCTATCCATGACTAATGTTACAATATAATAATTAAAGAACTAACAATACCAAAGGTATTTAGGCTGTTTCATTGAAGGGAAGAGATGGCAGGAGAAGCCACTGTCCAAGTACAAGAGTATGAATGAATCCAGGGATTTTTTAATTGGTCTCTGGTTAGAGGGAGGGTGGAACAGCTGTCAGAAGCCTGGTTAAGTAGGAGAAAAGAAAAGAAGATCCATTAGTGAACCCCCTAAAGGTAAAAAATAAGGTCTTCAGAGGTCTGGAAATAAGAAAACTAGAAAGTAAATTTGTGAAGAAAATAATTTGGACAGATAAGAAATAAAATCTTCAGATAACCAGTATAGAAACTTAGGAACACGGGTTCAAATCAGGCCTTTAAAAAAAAATGTAAGAGGCATGCCAAAAGTAAACTTAATTTAATTTTTTGTTTTCGTGCACAATATAGAATGAAAGAAGTTTGCAGTGTCCCCTTTGTTTTGACAGAAATTAACACACAGGAGAACATGGACACATGACAGTTACATGAATCTCAAAGATACATTGGAGAACGGTTATAACACAGAGACCGGTTGGACAGACATGTGACTTAATTGTCCCCTTTTTAATTTATTTTTTTCTAAAATGTCATAGCTAAGTGTAGGTGCCCAGAATAATTTGATGTCAAGGCACAGAAAGTTCCTGGTTCCCTGATCTGCTGCACACATAAATCTAAAGTTGTCCATCGCTGTGCAAGGCTGTGGAACCATTAATTGTAATTGTCACATTTACACAGAATCAGTTAAAGTTTAAGACATCTACTCAGGTAGGAACAGCCTGTGTGCCTATACTGTGCTTTGCAGCACAGGCTAAAACAGGCTGTATGTGCGGGCCTTCATAGGATGGCAGACAGGGTACACAGGCAGATCTCATGGCTTGCCTGTTTTCAACTGGGTTTACCTGGTAATTGAATGAGAATAAATTCATTGGTTGTGGAAAAATCAAAAGTCCCTTAAGGGGAGGCACCCTGAGGGAAGATCTGGATGCCAGGTGGGACATACCTTACTCTCAGATGCAGAGGCTTGTATACAGAAGCAGAAACAAAAATGGATTTCTGAATAAAATGGGATTTATAAAGAAAACCCATGAAATGGAAAATGCCAAAATCTGAAATAATCCCTTAAAATTAGGTAAAAGTCTTGTAAACAAAATATAAAAAAAACAAAAACAAAACAGCATTTTTTAAAAAGCCAGATGATGTAAAAATAGCAAACAAAAGCCTGTAAAAAATTAACTATCCATACAAAAGTAAAAATGGAAAATTGATTGTATTTTGAAACAGATGAAAGATGGTAAAGCCAGGCGTAGTGGCACATGCCTTTAATCCTAGAGCTCAGGAGGCGGAGGCAGGCAGATCTTTGTGTGAGCTAGGCCAGCCTGGTCTACATAGTGAGTTCCAGAACAGCTGGGGCTACAGGAAGACTCTGTCTCAAAAAGACAAAAAAAAAAAAAAAAAAAAAAAAAGAAAGAAAGAAGAAAGAAACACGGTAAAAACAAAACTTGGTTTAGGTACCATGGAAACGGTAAACATAGCTTAGACTGCCCCTTTCACATGGTCAAGATGGTAGCTAGGAGTGGTGGGATTGGTACCATGGAAATGGTAAACATAAGTAAGATGGCCTGTGAAGGAGTGGGTGTGGTTTAGTAGCACTACCATGGAACGGAGCATGCCAGGCAGTCTTGTTCCACCTGTTCCTATTTGAAGGCATGGTGGGAAAACCATGGTAAAAAAAGAGAAAAAAGCGTGGATTTAGGGTGTAGTCCATCACTGCAGAAATATCCCAAGGTTGCAGGGAGGTCCGGAGAGAGGGAGAGACCAACCTGAGCATGTGGAGGGGGGAGAGCAAAGCTGTGCGGGCGCAGGAAAACTCAGCCTTGAGGTGGACACACCTTTAATCCTAGCATTTGGGAGGCAGAGGCAGGTGGATCTTTGTGAGTTCAGGCCAGGCCTGGTCACAGAGTTGAGTTCCAGGACAGCTGGGGCTACAGGGAGACCCTGTCTCGAACATTTAAAAAAAAAAAAAAAGAATACTTTCGACGATGGTTCTCCAGAGAAATACACTTCTGGCAGTTTTCCCAGGGTTCCCCCCCCTCCCCCAAATTAATGTGGTTCTTCGTGGGTGGGGAGCCACAAGCTCTCCACAGGATCAAAAACATCTTGACCCCCAACAGAGTCACGGCACCATTATGTTAGGTTATAAAGGCCTGAACCCCCAGATAAAAGCCAGAAAACATGAGGCTTAAGTCACTCCGGGAACATAATTTATTTCCTTTGGAACTGCCAGAGTGGGCCACCTGCGCACGTGGTGGAAAGGCAGGAGCAAGAGCAAGATGGCGACTGGGGCCCACCCACTTATAGGCATGGGCGGGACCTCAAGTACAGGGAAGAGTGGAAGATTGACAGCCTCTGGAGGAAGTAGACCTCGTGTTCCCTTGGAATTTGGGGAAGCCCAGATCTAACACACCCATGTTGTGCAATGACTGCTGAAGTCAGAAGAGAACATCAGATTCTCTGGAATTTGAGTTGTGGATGGTGGTTAGCCACCAGTGGGTGCTGGGAATCAAACCCAGTTCCTCTTCAAGAGCTTCCAGTTCTCTTAACCAGTAAGCCATCTCTCCAGAACCTCTTGTCCCCAAAATGCAGAATTCCATCTTCTTACTTTCACACCTCTCACACAATGAAGTTTGTGATCTTTGTACACTCTACTGGAAGTGCAGAGGGATTTCAGAGTCAGTTCGGAAAGTGTGCAACCGCTTGCCCTCTGTCCTCCCCTCCTTCTTCCCTTCCTCTTCTTTCTCCCTATTTTTTTTTTTCTGTCTTACATTCTTTTCATCTCTCTCCTCCCTGTATTTCTTTCACCCTCTTTTCTTTCCTCCCTTAATCCTCTGCCCTCACAACCTCCCTTCTCCTCCCCTCCCCACTCCCCCCTTCCTCTCTTTCCTCCTTCCCATCTCTCCTGTCCTTCCTGGGTCTTCATCTTTCCTAATGCTTCCCTCCCTCTCTCTTCCCTCCCCTTCTGAATTTCCTCCCATTTTTTTTTCTTCTCCATTTCTTCTTCCTATCTCTGGAATTCTCACTCTTCTTCAAGTGGGCTGACCAAAGCATTTTTTACTTGTTTTAACAAAGGAAATTCTTTCTGTAAGAAAAATTGTCCTGCCTGATGCCAAGACAGCATTTTCTCCTGATTATAGCATATTAGGACTGGAGGTGCCCTTGCCCTTGGAGATCAGTGAGCTCAGAGGTCCTCAGAGGAACTAGTTGGTCATGATACCCTGAGCAATACTTTAAAAGCCAGGGCCTGTCTCCCATGCTTCTGGAATCCAAGGTCAGCACAAGGGCTTGAAGAGACATTTGTATGGAGTATCCCAGAATATATTTATTTTGATTTAAGAAGGCTTTATATTTCAGGCCACTACTCACTAATGGAACTATCTCAGCAGAGCTATTAAGACTTTCAGTGGGACCTGGGGAGAAAGCTCAGTTGGCTAAATGCTTCTTGTGCAAGAATGATACAGTTCACAGACCAAGATCCCACATGAAAAATGCTGGACATGGTGGTGCATGGGTGGAATGCCAGTGATGGGAAGGCACAGACAGGCAGATCACTGGCACTCACTGGGATTCACTGGCTATCCAGCCTCGCCTATTTGGTGTGCTCTAGGGAAATGAGAGGCACTGTCTCAAGTGGGTGGCACCTAAATAATAGTACATGAGGCTGACCTCCATGCACATGGTTGTGTATGTATGTACATAGCACATACATGCTCACACGCACACAAATGACACGCACACATACACACACAAAAAACCTCTAGGGTCTTGGTGATAGTTGTGACATGTGAAAAATTAATATTTTTCTAAAGTAACAAGCAGTGACTATCAGATCGGCTGCCATATAGTAGGTAGTAAAAACTATATGAATTATTTTCTTTAGTCCTGATCAATAGGGTAGAATTCTGGTTATCCTCCTGGGGACACAGGGTGATGACAATAAAGGAAAGCCCAAACATTTTTGTGCCTTGCAACATATCAGAGAAAGGGAGAAGAGTTAGCACCATCATTCTATCCAGCTGCCTCTAAACATTGACCTAAGAAATCCCCACTACAAGCCTGAATCAGGAAAAATAAAAATACACACACATTATAAATTCTCTTTCCCAAGACTATTTCAATTAATCTTTATAGGAACCTTGTAAAGTAAATGTTATTGTATTCAGATACAAACATCTGTAGAAAGAGCATTTTTAAAGCTTCTATGTGCAGGTCTTGATCAATAAACCCATTGCAATTAGGTACTGACAGGCATTGGGATCTTGGGTTTATTTCAACAGTGATGATTTGAGTGCCTAACACAGAGAATCCGGCAGCCAGTGTCAGGAGAGCTGAGAATGAACCAGGGAGGTTGGGAGTGTCTGAGGTCTTATCATTTGCTCATTGAATCAACCACGCCCTGGTTGGTGAGTCCTGCTAAGGTCCTGCTGATTTCAGATCCACTCTTTCTTTATGTGGGAGTCCCAGGTTGGATTTGCTGCTACTCCCTAGCTCCAGAAGTGCAGTTACCCACCTCAGTGGGAGCTCTAGTCTGTTCTTCCTTCCTGGAGTTGCTGGTAAAGCCTCTTTAGCAGCAAGAATCCCAGGAGTTATTCTTACCCAGGAGCCTTGACAATCCTATTCATTCTCTGGAGGGGAGGAACACGTGATTTCATGGTAACCAAGTTCCAATTTTGGTAAATCCAGGGATTCAAGGCTAGAACTGCTTTGTCACAAATACTGCTCACATATGTTCTGCATTTCCACCCCAACCGTAGCCAGTTTATCTACATCTCAGTCTTTTTTCCTTTTGGCCCATTTAATTTTAGCCTAAACAGTTGGACCAAATATACCTGGTGCTGGTTGTATCCACAGCGAATGGCTTATTAACTCTGCTAGACAATAAAGTGGAGGGGACTTGTGGAGAGGAAGAGATGCAGGTTCCTTGTGACTTATCCACCCTAAAAGGAGAAGGGAAAGGACATGCATAACATGTTTACAAAGAATCAGAAAGAAGGGGAGAAAGCAATGTGTGGAGGGAGATGAAAGTGTGCTCTGATGGGAACAGATTGCTCAAAAGGCAGGTGGGTGGCAGGAAGTAAAAATAACCAAGGAGTGACCAAGCCTTCATTTTCTTTGAAACATTCACACTTTCAGAATATTGAAACTGCTAATTTTGTTGGAATGTTGACACCTCCTCTTAATTAATGAAGAGCCTATTAAGGGGAAAACCAAAGGGGAGTGGAGCAAGCTGCTCACAGACAAAGAAGGAGGAATGCATTGGACTTAACTTTGCAGTCATGACCCAGGAGATGCCACTGGGAGTGTGGCTGCTTGTGGGCAGACTGGAGCCAGAGCCGTCTGCTGAGCTGCTTACCTTCTGGCTCTGTGTGCTCATGACTGCTGCCCCAGTGCTCCACCAGCATAGAAACACAGCGCCCAAGCAGCCTGCTTCCGGCCCCAGTTGGTTTTTGGATCCCAGTATAATGCCTCTGATTCAGTCTGGGAATACATCAAAGGGGACTTGGAGCAGGTCAGAGGGCCCTGATTTTTTTAAGTTGAAATTTATCTTTTAAACAGCCCTTTAAAATTTACTATTTTTATTTTATGTGTATGAGTGTATCACATGTATTGCCTGCATTTGTTAAGTGCACCATGTGTGTAAGAATGTCTGAAGAGATGGAAGAGAGCATCGGATCTGGAACTGGAGTTATGGATGGTTGTTAGCCACCATGTGGGTGCTGGGAATCAAATCTAGGTCTTATGAAGAGCAGCCAGTGTTATTACCCAGTCAGCCACCTCTCCCACCCCAAAAGTTGAACTCATAATGTGTGTGTGTATGTGTATGTGATTGTGTTGTATGGTGTGTGTATATGTGTCTCTTCATATCTGCTCATGCCAGACAGCAAGTCATGGGCATCTGTGCATCTCATGTCCTCATCTGTAAAATAGGGACCTTAATGGCATCTACTATGGCTGACCATAAAAGGTACAAAGAATTTACTACTTGTGCCTAGCATATAATTAGTTCACAAAATAAATAGCATGATAGACATCCAATTTCAAAAAGCTTTCATTTATAGTTTTGAATAATGTCCTTATATATTGGGTAGTGCAGAATTTTAAAATGGTTCTCTATGGAGAAAATTTAGTTGTAAAGTAGATTAGTTTCCAAAGGTTGATATTTAAGAACAAAGAGACTTGGCTCTAGAGTCCAAGCAAGTGTTCTGGTCTTAGTTTACTTATTTGTTCATATATTCATGCAAACACCATCATACTATCTCTTAGCATCCTTCATCTTCATCTTCCTTATGCAATAGTTTGCAGAGCAGTGAAGAATGTCACACAGTAGTACAGAGGATGATCTTTCAACCAGCCAGTCACCATGTCTATGAACTTGGATGAGTCAGTTAAACTGAGTGAATTTTAAAGCCCTTGCCTTTAAAGTGATCACAATTATATATGCATTGTAAATGTGTGTTGTATAAGTAAAATCACAACAAAGTGAAGCATTAGTAAAGATTATTTTATCCCAGAGCTGGTAAAGAATGTTCTTTCTGTCATTACACAGGGGCAGCACTGGAGATAGAGAAGACAGAACAGGCCAAGTTTTACCTTTAATAATTCTTTCATTGTTTCATTTTGGATGTTGTCTTTTTAACAACATGAATAATGCAGTGAGCTCTTATGGAAAGATGTTAAATTTTGATGATGCCAAAATTAAGACTCGAATCCTGTGTGTGAAAATCTCTCTTCTCATTTCTCAAAGATGAAGTTCCCATGAGTGGTAGCCGGTCCTGCCCCCATTGACTAGAAATGCTCTTCTGGTACTGAGGACGAGTGCATAGGTGGAATGGGCCATGTTCTGAGGCAAATCAAAGAAAATGGAGATTTCCATTTGTTTCTCATTTTCCAACCTGAAATCCCTGCCTATGCTATCTGGTTTCCCCGCAGTTACCAATTTAAACATCTACTCTTTGATGATGGCAAGAAGCTGGTAAATTGGAAATGATTCAATAATAATACAACAACAACAACAACAACAATAATAGTTTAGATAGTATTTTAAACCAGAGCTCTTAATATCTCTAAATCCTTCAAAATACAAGTAAATCTTAAAGGATGTACTATCAGATGCATGTTTTGATCATGCTAGAGGAGATGTTTACCTGAGAGTACCTGAGATCCTTATGTACCTGGGATCCTTAAATTCACAGATATATGCCCTAGTGCTGGAATATATTGATATGTTATGATCACCCGTAATATATGTCATATGAGATATGGCCCTATACAACAATCCATATACTGAAACTTGATCCAAGATTTGCTGAACATAAAATAAAATCAGATTCACGGTCATGGTTGACGTGACCTCTTGCTTGCACTGTCAGGGGATTGTCCCGTGTGTAGGAACGTCATTTACTATGTTGGTTGGCTTAGAAAATAAAGAATATATCAACTTAGAGCTCCTCTGTGCTAGCAATGTCTGGTCATTTTTGTAGACCCTTAAGGTGTTGAATTGTGTTCTGTTTCTGTGCAGCAGATGACGGCAAGAAGAAACACCTAAGAGAGCTCCCATCTGAAAACTCCACTGTTAATTGGATTAGGAAAGGGGAATATCATATAGGGGAAATATTCCCAGGAGTCTCACAGTTCTTAGACTTGGTGACCAACAAGTCATCCAACAACTCAAAGCTTTGACATTCTCATTTATATAACAGAGAAATGAAACCACCTGTCTTCTTTTGAGAATGAGAACTAAGATGGATAAAGGTCTTAATACCTAGATGCACTCAGTTAATATGACAGTTACATAATCACTGCTGTTGCTCTGATTTTGTATCTCCCTCAAGCACATGGTAAGAGTATATGTTTATATTTGTGAGAATACAGGCTCAACATCTAACTGTTCACAGGAGACCACTTTGCCTTCTGCACAGCTGGTACTTAAAGCATCAAAGAGTATCTACACTCCAGGTACTTGTTAAAGCATTCAGTCACAGTCTGTTGTAGACCAGCAACCTGCCAGAGGCTTGCCTAAGGCACCTGGAATTTATTTTCATTTATGCATGTTCACATTACCATGTGCATTTTTGTAAGTACACAATAATATAAACTCATTTAATACTCACAATAACTCTATGATAGAAGTGTGATCACCTTCACTTATAGAAAATAAAACTACAGCCGGGCATGGTGGGCACACGCCTTTAATCCTAGCACTTGGGAGGTAGAGGGCAGGCGGATCTTTGTGAGTTCAAGGCCAGCCTGGTCTACAGAGTGAATTCCAGGACAGCTGGGGCTACAGGGAGACCCTGTCTCAAAAAGACAAAACAAACAAACAAACAACAAACAAACAAAAAAGGCTAGGTAACTCTTCAATATCATAGAGCTAGCAATTGGTACAGCAGGGTTTAATCTTACTGGTGGGCTTCAGAGTTTAGGAATTTCACTACTATAGGAGGAAAGAAGCTGCTTCAAGTTCACCAGCCATCTTTCCAGGCTCACCAAATTCTTCCCCTGCATTTCATTATATTGTAAGAAAGGGATACACCCATATGTATGACTTCAGTACCTTAATCCTTTCAAATTTGATGTTACATAATTCCATGTCTAAATCACATATTCAGACATTCCGTGTCTTTAACCAGTTCCTGGCGGGAGTAGCCCTCCATGTTATCCAACTGTACTAACACAAAAATCCAAGTTATAAAGTACATGAGTAGACTGTGTTCCTACAAAGCATCTTCTCAGCATTGTGGTTCATAAACTAAGGATTCTGAAGTCCATATAGTTTACTGTCTACTATCAAGAGTGTCCAGCCTCATGACCTTGTGGCATGACACTGTCATGTACAAATGGTTTGATGTGCATTCATTGATATCCGGGGACACATGCTGCCAATAAGCTGCAGGATGGGCATACCTGAAACTCTACTTCATTGTTATGACCCTATGCAAAGTTCTGGACCTGTGTATAGGCACCAAATCTGTCTGGCCACCCCTCTGATATGACTCTCTGTTTCCTTTAGAAAAATATTCATTCTCTTTTTATCTGGATTGTTCTGTGTTTCTTCTCTTTAAAAAAAGTGAGACAGTGTCTCCATGTAGCACCAGCTGGCCTGGAGCTCACTATGTAGACAACGGCCTACCTTGCTCTGTTTTTCTTATTGATTACATATACCTTTGAATGTCTTGGCTGTAGGAAAGGTATAAACCATGACCCAATAAGAAGCTTATGAGGATTTTCTTACTATGGAAAAGATTTCACAGTATATCAACTAAAGCAAAAGGGAGCTAAAACAATCACAATGAATGATACCATCTATTACAAGTAGCTTCCAATGCTCATTACTTTCTTTATACCAGCATGGTGCTGTTTTACATACAATAGCCTTCCTTAATCCAGTCCATGCAGGCATGGCAAGTAAATAAGTAACAGGACTCTGATTTAACCAAGGCTTTCCTGACTTCAGTGTCTGTCCTTGTAAACCACACCACCACGTTTGTTCAGACATATCTCTCATACTTTATCCAAATAGAGCAGGGCATTTTTTTTCTCCCTTTGACCTCAGAAAGAGAGTTGTATATAAACTTTTCTGTTTACAATATACAATTTTCAGTAGAACAAGACCACCCAGATTTTATTTTCTACTCATCCATAATCATAATCCTCCTATTTCCTTCTCCCATTTATGATAGTGTATGTGTGTATATGTAAATATGCACATTTGCTTTTTTGCAAGATAGGTAATATAGTTTTGTTGTAATGTATTTCAGAATTTCTATGAACAACCACATGTGATATATCTTGATGTGGTTCTTAGGTTTTTTCTTCAGTATCTTCCTGTGCTGCTATACTTTCATTCAATGCGTTCTTTGTAACTGCTGCATGGTATTTCATCTCAAGTCCCCACTACATCTTCATCTTGGTTTCTCCAGTGAAGCTCTGCTCTAAATCAATTGTTATCAGCAGTATAGTATCCTGTCTCAAGAAAGGGTTTCTTGGGGCTGTATTAGCAAGAATGATATTGCTGGGTTATATAGGAAGTGTACAGGTTTAATTACCTCAAATACTTCCAGATTGCTTTCCAGAAGGGCTGGACCAGCTTAGCTGCCATAAGCCATGTACAAGAAAGCGGTGTAAATTGTGTCATCTTTGGCATTGTCATCTTTGTAATCATTTTGTGACTGTCTCTAACAAGTTTGGAAAGAGTTGATGTGATCTTGGCGTTGTCACTGAGGTCGCTGAGGACAGCCTAGATGAGATGCTGATAGAGTGGATACAGGGGCAGGGGAGCAGCAGGCTTTCCTTCGGGTCCCTACACAATAGATATATGTCTCTTATGACAGCTAACCTTGCTGTGCTTGGTGTCTATAGTTATTCTTGAGCTTTTCTCCATTGAGCACCATACAGACTGTGGACTGTGACTTTCTTCCTCACGTCTGCATGCTCTGCAGTGATCTGGTGCAAGATCCAGTGTCTTCTACTTTCAGTTGTCTGGATGGTTTCTAGAAGGTACACTTTGCCAATCAGAGGCTATAGTTTGGAAAACAGAGGATTGAAATTAGGGGCAGAAAGTCATAGATGATCTCTTTCTATTCTCCTGGGGTGATTCGATGTATTTTTTCAGTTTCTTGACTACTTCTTCTCCACTTTAGCCATAGCTATTTACATTAGAATAGATGGGCCAAATGAAAATGCTCTAGTAAAACCAGAGCTGTGAACATAGAGAATTTTTTTCCCACCACTAAATTGACTCCTGAAAGTCATGTCAGCCTATTGATTTGTTGTCTTCCCTGGTAACCTCATGCCTGGACCTGGGAAGAGAATTCCTGGAGACAGCAAACACTCATCTCAGTCAAGGACTCAGGTCTTAACCTTGCTAGGCAGAATGAATGATGTATTTCATAATGCACGAATGTGTCTGGAGCAAACAGCAACACTTTCTAATTAAACCCTTGTTGGAGATATGTAAGTGGAACCTTTCTTCCAGAGCTGTTTCCTGCTGGGCCACAGACCCCTGGGATAATACATGCTGCTGGGTTATTAAGAATGGGCAGGACCAGTGACCATCTATACTGAACCATTTAGAAGAAAAACAGATACCCAGTTTCTGATGACAAGTTTGGCTTCTTCACCCAGACTTTTTTTTCACCATACTGAAGTGCTGGGAATGCAGACATACCTGGAGACTTTCATACTAAAATACAAGGTGAAAGAATACCCCAGTAATTTCCAAAAGGATGCCACCTACAATTATAGCTTTAAGAAGGAAAAACAGTTCTTAGAAATTTCTTCACCTCACTGCCAGAGTTAAACTGAGATATTACATTTAAGTCTTTTGTACTTCATTCAGAAAACTAAGGCTATTAAAGATTAGACAATATGACTTTCCCCACATTATTCTTCTAGAACTTGTGCCCAGGCTTTGCTCCTACTACTTCATTCACAGATCTCTGAATTTACCTCTTAGTTCTCAGACTTCACCAAATGGTGCCCTGTCCACTGCACCAGACAAGCACTAAATGTCTCCAGTTCTCTTCTTCATTTTTTTTTGTCCCCTTTTTTTTTAGAGGGTCTCATGTAGCCCCATGTCCTGGAACTCAACTTGTAGGCCAGGCTGGCCTTGTAACTCACAAGAATCTGCCTGCCTTTCCTCCAAGTGCTCGGATAAAGGCGGTTCCCCACAACCGGCCTCTCCCAGCTGGTCTTTTATTAGACAAGCTTCCTGATCCGCCTGCCACAGTCCTTCCTTCTACCCGACAGAGTACACCATACATCACCTCATCAGAAGAAGCTTTCTTTTTGCAAAATAGAACTATTACAGGTTTCCACAAACTGGTCCAACGAGCATATTTCCCTGTGAGATGCCCAGCTCTAACTGACCATCACATGGAACCTTACTAACTTATGGAACTCATAGTGGAAGAGTAGTAGAGAGAATACTAATCTATCTCTCATTCTTCAACAGAGAAGAAACTTTTCTCATACAACAGAGTGTGAGTGTATACAGAAGGCCCGTAACTCGCATGTTTTCGAGAATAAGAGACTTTGGGAGTATATGTCCTCTTATCTCACATGCCCATGCCCTCAGAGACATTCTGGAAGAGAGGTCAGAAAAACGTACAGATCCAGGGTTTGTCCATGCCCACTAAGGGAAAACAGAGCTTTGGGCCTTTGGACTACCCATGTGAATTGCCGCAATAGGACAGGCATGCAAAAGCCCATGCTGCCGCAGTCAAGCTGAAAAACCCAGCATAGGAACAGAAGGAGCACTGGCAGCAGGCCCCAAGGCTATGTGAGCGCGCTATTGGCAATGAGTACTCTTGGTGAAGAGGACAGCAAAGTCTTCCTTAGGGGAGTGACTCCAGATAGGCTGCCTAGACTCTAGTGGATGAACTTTGCCGGAGGGATCATTGGGTAAAATGCTTGACCAGTAGGACTAAACGATATAGACGAAATGTATGGAAATCTGGTAGGGGTGGATATAGGGGGGCACCAGAAAGGGGAGGGTTTAAATTTTTTATTAAGATCTATTACATGAAATTGTACAACATTCAATAAACAATATTTTAAAGGGGACTGGAGAGATGGCTCCGCAGCAGATAAGACATTGGCTGCTCTTGTAGAGGTCTGGGTTCAATTCCCAGCACCCACGGGAATGGCTAACAACCATCTTAACTCCAGGTTTCCAAGGGGTGTCGATGCCCTCCTCTGACATCACACATGGTATGAGATGGGTGTACCTACCTACATGCACAATACACGCAGACACATAAAAGAAAAATAATAAAATAGGTTAATACCAAAAAAATTTTAAAAAGAATTAGGTAACTTGAAAAAGATTGAGATATATTCCTGTGGTATTTTTTCAGGGCGTTTTTCTCTTTGTGGTGATATTGGTCATCTTTGGATAGATGATGTTACAATAACAATTATCTCCTAAATTATGGTGTCTTTAAACAACACAGACTTATTTTTCACTCTTCCCATATGTTTAATGCTAGTACCAGTGAAACTACACTTGATTTAGGGTGTAGTCCATCACTGCAGAAATATCCCAAGGTTGCAGGGAGGTCCGGAGAGAGGGAGAGACCAACCTGAGAGCATGTGGGGAGGGGGAGGGAAGCAAAGCTGTGCGGAGCAGGAAAACTCAGCCTTAGGTGGCACACACTTTAATCCTAGCATTTGGGGAGCCAGCGGGCAGGTGGATCTTTGTGAGTTCAAGGCAAGCTGGTCTACAGAGTGCGTTCCAGGACAGCTGGGGCTACAGGGAGACCCTGTTCCGCACATTTACCACAAAAAAAAAGATAAATAAATATTTCGACGATGGTTCTCAGAGAAATTACACTTCTGGCCGTTTTCCCAGTGTCCCCCCCTCCCCCCCAAAATTAGGTGGGTTCTTCTTGGGGGTGGGGAGCCACAAGCTCTCCACAGGATCAAAAACATCTTGACCCCCAACAGAGTCACGGCACCATTATATTAAGTTATAAATGCCTAACCCCAGATAAAGGACAGGCACATGAGGCTTAAAGTCACTCCGGGAACATAAATTTATTTCCTTGGAAAACACTGCAGAGTGGGCCACCTGCTGGCACTTGGTGAAACAGGAGCAGAAGCAAGATGGCGCTGGGCCCCACCCACTTATAGGCATGGGGCAGGACCTCAAGTAAGGGTTAGAGGTCATAAGATTGACAGCCTATGGAGGAAGTAGACCTCTGTGTATCCCTTGGAATTGGGGAAAAGCCCAGTATGTAATTCCACCCATGTTGTGCAATGGACCTGAAGGTCAGAAGAGAACATCAGATTCTCTTGGAATTTGAGTTGTGGATGGTGGTTAGCCACCATGTGGGTGTGGGAATCAAACCCAGTTCCTCCTTCCAGAGCTTCCAGTTCTCTAACAGTAAGCCATCTGCTCAGAACCTATTGTCCCCAAATGCCAGATTACATCTTCTTAATTTCACACTCTCACACAATGAAGGAGTTTGTGATCTGTGTACAATCTAATGGAAGGGAAGAGGGAGGTTCAGAGTCAGGTCGGAAAGGGTGAAAAAGAGGGGCCAGCGGGAAGACAGCCTAAGGAGTAAAGCTGACGTGGGAGAAGGATGAAGAAAATGAGTCTGATGGCTCCCTGAAGTGTACTCGAATAGAACGAAATGGGATGCTGGTTAAAAAGAGTGGCTGGACTAAATGTAAGAATCTGCAATAAAAACCAGAAATTGATCATACACTCCCACTTCCCCCCTTCACGTCTTTCAGTACTTCCCATCTCTCCTCTGTCCTCTGGGTCTTCATATTCCTAATGACTTCCCTAACTCTCTCTTACCTCCCCTTCTCCCCCCCCTCTGAATTTCCTCCCATCTTTTTTCTTCTCCATTTCTTCTTCCTATCTCTGGAATTCTCACTCTTCTTCAAGTGGGCTGACCAAAGCATTTTTTACTTGTTTTAACAAAGGAAATTCTTTCTGTAAGAAAAATTGTCCTGCCTGATGCCAAGACAGCATTTTCTCCTGATTATAGCATATTAGGACTGGAGGTGCCCTTGCCCTTGGAGATCAGTGAGCTCAGAGGTCCTCAGAGGAACTAGTTGGTCATGATACCCTGAGCAATACTTTAAAAGCCAGGGCCTGTCTCCCATGCTTCTGGAATCCAAGGTCAGCAACACGGGCTTGAAAGAGACATTTGTATTGCGTATCCCAGAATAATTTATTTTGATTTTAAGCAGCTTTATTATTTCAGGCCCACTCACTCCTGGGAAACTATCTCAGCCGAGCATAAGACTTTAAGTTGGACCTGGGGACAAGCTCAGTGGCTAATGCTCTTGTGCAAGAATGAGGATCTGAGTTCAACCCCCAGATCCCAGATCCCACATGAAAAATGCTGGACCCTGTTGGTGCATGGGTGGAATGCCAGTGATGGGAAGGCACAGACAGGCAGATCACTGGCACTCACTGGGATTCACTGGCTATCCAGCCTCGCCTATTTGGTGTGCTCTAGGGAAATGAGAGGCACTGTCTCAATTGGGTGGCACCCTAAATCATAGTACATTGAGGGCTGCCCTCCATGCCCATGGTTGTGTATGTTATGTACAGATGCCCATACATGCTCACACGCCACACAAACAATGAACCGCACAAATACACACACAAAAAAACTCTAAAAATTTCAATAGAAATAATAAAAAAATAAAAAAAAATTAATCTTTTTTAAAAGTAACAAGCAGTGACTATCAGATCGGCTGCCATATAGTAGGTAGTAAAAACTATATGAATTATTTTCTTTAGTCCTGATCAATAGGGTAGAATTCTGGTTATCCTCCTGGGGACACAGGGTGATGACAATAAAGGAAAGCCCAAACATTTTTGTGCCTTGCAACATATCAGAGAAAGGGAGAAGAGTTAGCACCATCATTCTATCCAGCTGCCTCTAAACATTGACCTAAGAAATCCCCACTACAAGCCTGAATCAGGAAATAAAAATACACACACATTATAAATTCTCTTTCCCAAGACTATTTCAATTAATCTTTATAGGAACCTTGTAAAGTAAATGTTATTGTATTCAGATACAAACATCTGTAGAAAGAGCATTTTTAAAGCTTCTATGTGCAGGTCTTGATCAATAAACCCATTGCAATTAGGTACTGACAGGCATTGGGATCTTGGGTTTATTTCAACAGTGATGATTTGAGTGCCTAACACAGAGAATCCGGCAGCCAGTGTCAGGAGAGCTGAGAATGAACCAGGGAGGTTGGGAGTGTCTGAGGTCTTATCATTTGCTCATTGAATCAACCACGCCCTGGTTGGTGAGTCCTGCTAAGGTCCTGCTGATTTCAGATCCACTCTTTCTTTATGTGGGAGTCCCAGGTTGGATTTGCTGCTACTCCCTAGCTCCAGAAGTGCAGTTACCCACCTCAGTGGGAGCTCTAGTCTGTTCTTCCTTCCTGGAGTTGCTGGTAAAGCCTCTTTAGCAGCAAGAATCCCAGGAGTTATTCTTACCCAGGAGCCTTGACAATCCTATTCATTCTCTGGAGGGGAGGAACACGTGATTTCATGGTAACCAAGTTCCAATTTTGGTAAATCCAGGGATTCAAGGCTAGAACTGCTTTGTCACAAATACTGCTCACATATGTTCTGCATTTCCACCCCAACCGTAGCCAGTTTATCTACATCTCAGTTTTGTTTGCTTTTGGCCCATTTTATTTTAGCCTAAAACAGTTGGACCAAATATACCTGGTGCTGGTTGTATCCACAGCGAATGGCTTATTAACTCTGCTAGACAATAAAGTGGAGGGGACTTGTGGAGAGGAAAGAGATGCAGGTTCCTGTGACTTATACACCCTAAAGGAAGAGTGAAAGGACATGCCATAAACCTGTTTACAAAGAATCCCGAAAGAAGGGGAGAGGGAGGAAAGGAAAAAGCAATGTGTGGAGGGAGATGAAAGTGTGCTCTGATGGGAACAGATTGCTCAAAAGGCAGGTGGGTGGCAGGAAGTAAAAATAACCAAGGAGTGACCAAGCCTTCATTTTCTTTGAAACATTCACACTTTCAGAATATTGAAACTGCTAATTTTGTTGGAATGTTGACACCTCCTCTTAATTAATGAAGAGCCTATTAAGGGGAAAACCAAAGGGGAGTGGAGCAAGCTGCTCACAGACAAAGAAGGAGGAATGCATTGGACTTAACTTTGCAGTCATGACCCAGGAGATGCCACTGGGAGTGTGGCTGCTTGTGGGCAGACTGGAGCCAGAGCCGTCTGCTGAGCTGCTTACCTTCTGGCTCTGTGTGCTCATGACTGCTGCCCCAGTGCTCCACCAGCATAGAAACACAGCGCCCAAGCAGCCTGCTTCCGGCCCCAGTTGGTTTTTGGATCCCAGTATAATGCCTCTGATTCAGTCTGGGAATACATCAAAGGGGACTTGGAGCAGGTCAGAGGGCCCTGATTTTTTTAAGTTGAAATTTATCTTTTAACAGCCTTTTAAAAATATTTACTATTTTATTTTATGTGTATGATTGTTTTTTTTTTTTATTTATTTATTTTTGTCTGAATGTAGGTTTTTGTACCTGTGTTGTGCAATGAGCAGTTTGGAAGAGAGCATCGGATCTGGAACTGGCGTTTTATGGATGGTTGTAGCCACCATTGGGGTGCTGGGAATCAAATTTAGGTCTATGCAAGAGCAGCCAGTGTATTAACCAGTCAGCCCACCTCTCCACCCAAAAGTTAGAACTCATCAGTGTCCGATGTGTGTATGGTATGTGTATTGTGTGTATATGTGGCTCTTCATATCTGCTCATGCCAGACAGCAAGTCATGGGCATCTTTGGTTGCCCCTCTCTATGTTCCTCATCTGTAACATGGGACACTTAATGGCATCCTATAGGCTCTTGACCATATAAAAAGGTACAAAGAATTTACTACTTGTGCCTAGCATATAATTAGTTCACAAAATAAATAGCATGATAGACATCCAATTTCAAAAAGCTTTCATTTATAGTTTTGAATAATGTCCTTATATATTGGGTAGTGCAGAATTTTAAAAATGGTTCTCTATGGAGAAAATTTAGTTGTAAAGTAGATTAGTTTCCAAAGGTTGATATTTAAGAACAAAGAGACTTGGCTCTAGAGTCCAAGCAAGTGTTCTGGTCTTAGTTTACTTATTTGTTCATATATTCATGCAAACACCATCATACTATCTCTTAGCATCCTTCATCTTCATCTTCCTTATGCAATAGTTTGCAGAGCAGTGAAGAATGTCACACAGTAGTACAGAGGATGATCTTTCAACCAGCCAGTCACCATGTCTATGAACTTGGATGAGTCAGTTAAACTGAGTGAATTTTAAAGCCCTTGCCTTTCTTTCATATGAGCTCACATATTATATATGCATTGTAAATGTGTGTTGTATAAGTAAAATCACAACAAAGTGAAGCATTAGTAAAGATTATTTTATCCCAGAGCTGGTAAAGAATGTTCTTTCTGTCATTACACAGGGGCAGCACTGGAGATAGAGAAGACAGAACAGGCCAAGTTTTACCTTTAATAATTCTTTCATTGTTTCATTTTTGGATGTTGTCTTTTTAACAACATGAATAATGCAGTGAGCTCTTATGGAAAGATGTTAAATTTTGATGATGCCAAAATTAAGACTCGAATCCTGTGTGTGAAAATCTCTCTTCTCATTTCTCAAAGATGAAGTTCCCATGAGTGGTAGCCGGTCCTGCCCCCATTGACTAGAAATGCTCTTCTGGTACTGAGGACGAGTGCATAGGTGGAATGGGCCATGTTCTGAGGCAAATCAAAGAAAATGGAGATTTCCATTTGTTTCTCATTTTCCAACCTGAAATCCCTGCCTATGCTATCTGGTTTCCCCGCAGTTACCAATTTAAACATCTACTCTTTGATGATGGCAAGAAGCTGGTAAATTGGAAATGATTCAATAATATAACCAACAACAAACAACAACAACAATAATAAATTAAATGTATTTTAAACCAGAGCTCTTAATATCTCTAAATCCTTCAAAATACAAGTAAATCTTAAAGGATGTACTATCAGATGCCATGTTTTGATCATGCTAGAGGAGATGTTTACCTGAGAGTACCTGAGATCCTTATGTACCTGGGATCCTTAAATTCACAGATATATGCCCTAGTGCTGGAATATATTGATATGTTATGATCACCCGTAATATATGTCATATGAGATATGGCCCTATACAACAATCCATATACTGAAACTTGATCCAAGATTTGCTGAACATAAAATAAAATCAGATTCACGGTCATGGTTGACGTGACCTCTTGCTTGCACTGTCAGGGGATTGTCCCGTGTGTAGGAACGTCATTTACTATGTTGGTTGGCTTAGAAAATAAAGAATATATCAACTTAGAGCTCCTCTGTGCTAGCAATGTCTGGTCATTTTTGTAGACCCTTAAGGTGTTGAATTGTGTTCTGTTTCTGTGCAGCAGATGACGGCAAGAAGAAACACCTAAGAGAGCTCCCATCTGAAAACTCCACTGTTAATTGGATTAGGAAAGGGGAATATCATATAGGGGAAATATTCCCAGGAGTCTCACAGTTCTTAGACTTGGTGACCAACAAGTCATCCAACAACTCAAAGCTTTGACATTCTCATTTATATAACAGAGAAATGAAACCACCTGTCTTCTTTTGAGAATGAGAACTAAGATGGATAAAGGTCTTAATACCTAGATGCACTCAGTTAATATGACAGTTACATAATCACTGCTGTTGCTCTGATTTTGTATCTCCCTCAAGCAATTGGTAAGAGTATATGCTTATATTGTGAGAATACAGGTTCAACAATCAACTTTTCACAGGAGGCCACTTTGCCTTCTGCCACAGGACTGGTACTTAAATCATCAACGAGTATCTACACTCCAGGTACTTGTTAAAGCATTCAGTCACAGTCTGTTGTAGACCAGCAACCTGCCAGAGGCTTGCCTAAGGCACCTGGAATTTATTTTCATTTATCATGTTCACCTTACCATGGGCATTTTTTGTTAAGTACACAATAATAATCAATTCATTTAATACTTCACAAATAACTCTATATAGAAGTGTGATCACCTTCACTTATAGAAAATAAAACTACAGCCGGGCATGGTGGCACACGCCTTTAATTCCCAGCACTTGGGAAGGTATGAGGTAGAGGCAGGCGGATCTTGGAGTTCAAGGCCAAGCCTGGTCAAAAGAGTGAATCCGGGACCAGCTGGTGCTACAGGGAGACCTGTCTCAAAAAAGACAACCAAAAAAACAAACCAACAAAACAAACAAAAAAAGGCTAGGGTTAACTCTTCAAATCATTTAGAGCTAAGCAATTGGTACAAGCAGGGTTTAATCTTTACTGGACGTGGCTTCAGGAGTTTAGAATTTCACTACTCTAGGATGGCACGAAGCTGCTTCTTCAAGTCACCAGCCAATCTTTCCAGGCCTCCACCAATTCTTCCCCTTGCATTTCATTATATTGTAAGAAAGGGATACACCCATATGTATGACTTCAGTACCTTATATCTCTTTCCAATTTGATGTTCAACATTCCATGTCTAAATCACATATTCAGACATTCCGTGTCTTTAACCAGTTCCTGGCGGGAGTAGCCCTCCATGTTATCCAACTGTACTAACACAAAAATCCAAGTTATAAAGTACATGAGTAGACTGTGTTCCTACAAAGCATCTTCTCAGCATTGTGGTTCATAAACTAAGGATTCTGAAGTCCATATAGTTTACTGTCTACTATCAAGAGTGTCCAGCCTCATGACCTTGTGGCATGACACTGTCATGTACAAATGGTTTGATGTGCATTCATTGATATCCGGGGACACATGCTGCCAATAAGCTGCAGGATGGGCATACCTGAAACTCTACTTCATTGTTATGACCCTATGCAAAGTTCTGGACCTGTGTATAGGCACCAAATCTGTCTGGCCACCCGCTGATATGACTCTCTGTTTCCTTTAGAAAATATTCATTCTCTTTTTATCCTGGATTGTTCTGTTTTTCTTTCTTAAAAAAAAGAGACGTGTCTCCATGTAGACCCGGCTGGCCTGGAGCTCACTATGTAGATCAAGCTGGCCTACCTTGCTCTGTTTTTCTTATTGATTACATATACCTTTGAATGTCTTGGCTGTAGGAAAGGTATAAACCATGACCCAATAAGAAGCTTATGAGGATTTTCTTACTATGGAAAAGATTTCACAGTATATCAACTAAAGCAAAAGGGAGCTAAAACAATCACAATGAATGATACCATCTATTACAAGTAGCTTCCAATGCTCATTACTTTCTTTATACCAGCATGGTGCTGTTTTACATACAATAGCCTTCCTTAATCCAGTCCATGCAGGCATGGCAAGTAAATAAGTAACAGGACTCTGATTTAACCAAGGCTTTCCTGACTTCAGTGTCTGTCCTTGTAAACCACACCACCACGTTTGTTCAGACATATCTCTCATACTTTATCCAAATAGAGCAGGGCATTTTTTTTCTCCCTTTGACCTCAGAAAGAGAGTTGTATATAAACTTTTCTGTTTACAATATACAATTTTCAGTAGAACAAGACCACCCAGATTTTATTTTCTACTCATCCATAATCATAATTCCTCCTATTTTCCTTCTCCCATTTATGATAGTGTATGTGTATATGTAAATATGCACATTTGCTTTTTTGCAAGATAGGTAATATAGTTTTGTTGTAATGTATTTCAGAATTTCTATGAACAACCACATGTGATATATCTTGATGTGGTTCTTAGGTTTTTTCTTCAGTATCTTCCTGTGCTGCTATACTTTCATTCAATGCGTTCTTTGTAACTGCTGCATGGTATTTCATCTCAAGTCCCCACTACATCTTCATCTTGGTTTCTCCAGTGAAGCTCTGCTCTAAATCAATTGTTATCAGCAGTATAGTATCCTGTCTCAAGAAAGGGTTTCTTGGGGCTGTATTAGCAAGAATGATATTGCTGGGTTATATAGGAAGTGTACAGGTTTAATTACCTCAAATACTTCCAGATTGCTTTCCAGAAGGGCTGGACCAGCTTAGCTGCCATAAGCCATGTACAAGAAAGCGGTGTAAATTGTGTCATCTTTGGCATTGTCCATCTTTGTAATCATTTTGTGACTGTCTCTAACAAGTTTGGAAAGAGTTGATGTGATCTTGGCGTGTCACTGAGGTCGCTGAGGACAGCCTAGATGAGATGCTGATAGAGTGGATACAGGGGCAGGGGAGCAGCAGGCTTTCCTTCGGGTCCTCTACACAATAGATATATGTCTCTTATGACAGCTAACCTTGCTGTGCTTTGTGTCTATAGTTATTCTTGAGCTTTTCTCCATTGAGCACCATACAGACTGTGGACTGTGACTTTCTTCCTCACGTCTGCATGCTCTGCAGTGATCTGGTGCAAGATCCAGTGTCTTCTACTTTCAGTTGTCTGGATGGTTTCTAGAAGGTACACTTTGCTGAAGGTCATGCCACTCATACCCAGATTTTGAATTACAGCTTTAAGAAGAAAAGGAGGGGGGCACTGTCACATACCTACAGCAGATAGGGAATACTTAGGGCTCACCCAAATTGGTTACATTCGGACTGTCCCCATGTGGTTCCTGGAAGTAAAACCTAATTTTTCTTAAAAATATTAAAGTAACATGTGCAAAGTATAACAGATATAAAAATAGTATGTATGGGTAACTCATATATATATGTCTGTTTTACTTGAGGCTGTAACAAGGTATATAGTGCCTGTAGGTGAACACAATTTCTTGTATATGCCATAATTACATTATAGAATTCTTAAAAGTGAACAAATACTTTGTGTATACACTAATAAATAAGGTTCTAATAAATACATTTGGATGGCAGTTTTAAAGGTTGTACTGAGCAGAGGCACATACATTGCTATCAGACACAGATCTTAATATGCTGTCACTATATTTCAGAGTCATTAACATACACACACATTTATCCACACATTCATGTAAGAGATTTTTATCCTAGGTTTGTACTGAACAGTCACATACATTGGAAAAAACACCTTAGGAATATTACTTATAGCATGCAACCCTAACTGATTGCACTGCCAGGGCTGAGATGGCTAATACAGTTCCTTATCATGCTGTCATGTGTCTTGCACCTTTGGTTTCTAAAACTATTAACTTACTGAAATATTTTAACAAAGATAGAAAACAGAATATATCCATGACTAAAGTACAATATAATAATTAAAGAACTAACAATACCAAAGGTATTTAGGCCGTTTCATTGAAGGGAAGAGATGGCAGGAGAAGCCACTGTCCAAGTACAAGAGTATGAATGAATCCAGGATTTTTAATTGGTCTCTGGTTAGAGGGAGGTGGAACAGCTGTCAGAAGCCTGGTTTAAGTAGGAAGAAAGAAAAGAAGATCCATTAGTGAACCCCCTAAAGGTAAAAATAAGGTCTTCAGAGGTCTGGAAATAAAAAACTAGAAAGTAAATTTGAAGAAAAATAATTTGGACAATAAAATATAAAATCTTCAGATAACCAGTATAGAAACTTAGGAACACGGGTTCAAATCAGGCCTTTAAAAAAATTAAGAGGCATGCCAAAAGTAAACTTATTTAATTTTTTCGTGCACAATATAGAAATGAAAGAAGTTTCAGTGTCCCCTTTGTTTTGACAGAATTAACACACAGGAGAACATGGACAATGACAGTTACATGAATCTCAAAGATACATTGGAGAACACGTATAACACAGAGACCGGTTGGACAGACATGTGACTTAATTGTCCCCTTTTTAATTTATTTTTTTCTAAAATGTCATAGCTAAGTGTAGGTGCCCAGAATAATTTGATGTCAAGGCACAGAAAGTTCTGTTCCTGATCTGCTGCACACCTTATCTAAAGTTGTCCTTGCTGTGCAGGCTGTGGAACATTAATTGTAATTGTCACATTTACACAGAATCATGTAAGTTTGACATCTACTAGGTGGGAACAGCCTGTGTGCCTATACTGTGCTTTGCAGCACAGGCTAAAACAGGCTGTATGTGCGGGCCTTCATAGGATGGCAGACAGGGTACACAGGCAGATCTCATGGCTTGCCTGTTTTCAACTGGGTTTACCTGGTAATTGAATGAGAATAAATTCATTGGTTGTGGAAAAATCAAAAGTCCCTTAAGGGGAGGCACCCTGAGGGAAGATCTGGATGCCAGGTGGGACATACCTTACTCTCAGATGCAGAGGCTTTGTACAGAAGCAGAAACAAAAATGGATTTCTGAATAAAATGGGATTTATAAAGAAAACCCATGAAATGGAAAATGCCAAAATCTGAAATAATCCCTTAAAATTAGGTAAAAGTCTTGTAAACAAAATATAAAAAAAAACAAAAACAAAACAGCATTTTTTAAAAAGCCAGATGATGTAAAAATAGCAAACAAAAGCCTGTAAAAAATAATCACCATACAAAATAAAAATGGAAAATTGATTGTATTTTGAAACAGATGAAAGATGGTAAAGCCAGGCGTAGTGGCACATGCCTTTAATCCTAGAGCTCAGGAGCGGAGGCAGGCAGATCTTTGTGTGAGCTAGGCCAGCCTGGTCTACATAGTGAGTTCCAGAACAGCTTGGGGCTAAAGAAGACTTTCGGTCCAAAATATAGACAAAAAAAAAAAAAAAAAAAAAAAAAAAAAAAAAAGAAAGAAAGAAAGAAAGAAAACGGTAAAAACAAAACTTAGTTTAGGTACCATGGAAACGGTAAACATAGCTTAGACTGCCCCTTTCACATGGTCAAGATGGTAGCTGAGGAGTGGTGAGGTTTTGGTACCATGGAAATGGTAAACATAAGTAAGATGGCCTGTGAAGGAGTGGGTGTGGTTTAGTGCAACTACCATGGAAACGGAGCATGCACAGGCAGTCTTGTTCCACCTGTTCCTATTTGAATGCATGGTGGGGGAAAAGCCATGGTAAAAAAAGAGAAAAAAGCGTGGATTTAGGGTGTAGTCCATCACTGCAGAAATATCCCAAGGTTGCAGGGAGGTCCGGAGAGAGGGAGAGACCAACCTGAGAGCATGTGGGGAGGGGGAGGGAAGCAAAGCTGTGCGGAGCAGGAAAACTCAGCCTTAGGTGGCACACACCTTTAATCCTAGCATTTGGGAGGCAGAGGCAGGTGGATCTTTGTGAGTTCAAGGCCAGCCTGGTCTACAGAGTGAGTTCCAGGACAGCTGGGGCTACAGGGAGACCCTGTCTCGAACATTTAAAAAAAAAAAAAAAGAAATACTTTCGACGATGGTTCTCCAGAGAAATACACTTCTGGCAGTTTTCCCAGGGTTCCCCCCCCTCCCCCCAAATTAGGTGGTTCTTCTTGGGGGTGGGGAGCCACAAGCTCTCCACAGGATCAAAAACATCTTGACCCCCAACAGAGTCACGGCACCATTATGTTAGGTTATAAAGGCCTGAACCCCCAGATAAAAAGGCACATGAGGCTTAAGTCACTCCGGGAACATAATTTATTTCCTTTGGAACTGCCAGAGTGGGCCACCTGCTGGCACGTGGTGGAACAGGAGCAGAAGCAAGATGGCGACTGGGGCCCACCCACTTATAGGCATGGGGCGGGACCTCAAGTACAGGGGAAGAGGTGGAAGATTGACAGCCTCTGGAGGAAGTAGACCTCTGTGTATCCCTTGGAATTTGGGGAAGCCCAGATCTAACACACCCATGTTGTGCAATGACTGCTGAAGTCAGAAGAGAACATCAGATTCTCTTGGAATTTGAGTTGTGGATGGTGGTTAGCCACCATGTGGGTGCTGGGAATCAAACCCAGTTCCTCTTCAAGAGCTTCCAGTTCTCTTAACCAGTAAGCCATCTCTCCAGAACCTCTTGTCCCCAAAATGCAGAATTCCATCTTCTTACTTTCACACCTCTCACACAATGAAGTTTGTGATCTTTGTACACTCTACTGGAAGTGCAGAGGGATTTCAGAGTCAGTTCGGAAAGTGTGCAACCGCTTGCCCTCTGTCCTCCCCTCCTTCTTCCTCTTCCTCTTTCTCCCTATTCCTAAGCTCTTCTTTCTCCTTCATTTCATCTCCTCTCCCTCCCTGTATTTCTTTCACCCTCTTTTCTTTCCTCCCTTTAATCCTCTGCCCTCACAACCCTCCCTTCTCCTCCCCTCCCCACTCCCCCCTTCCTCTCTTTCCTCCTTCCCATCTCTCCTGTCCTTCCTGGGTCTTCATCTTTCCTAATGCTTCCCTCCCTCTCTCTTCCCTCCCCTTCTGAATTTCCTCCCATCTTTTTTCTTCTCCATTTCTTCTTCCTATCTCTGGAATTCTCACTCTTCTTCAAGTGGGCTGACCAAAGCATTTTTTACTTGTTTTAACAAAGGAAATTCTTTCTGTAAGAAAAATTGTCCTGCCTGATGCCAAGACAGCATTTTCTCCTGATTATAGCATATTAGGACTGGAGGTGCCCTTGCCCTTGGAGATCAGTGAGCTCAGAGGTCCTCAGAGGAACTAGTTGGTCATGATACCCTGAGCAATACTTTAAAAGCCAGGGCCTGTCTCCCATGCTTCTGGAATCCAAGGTCAGCACAAGGGCTTGAAGAGACATTTGTATGGAGTATCCCAGAATATATTTATTTTGATTTAAGAAGGCTTTATATTTCAGGCCACTACTCACTAATGGAACTATCTCAGCAGAGCTATTAAGACTTTCAGTGGGACCTGGGGAGAAAGCTCAGTTGGCTAAATGCTTCTTGTGCAAGAATGAGGATCTGAGTTCAACCCCCAGATCCCAGATCCCACATGAAAAATGCTGGACATGGTGGTGCATGGGTGGAATGCCAGTGATGGGAAGGCACAGACAGGCAGATCACTGGCACTCACTGGGATTCACTGGCTATCCAGCCTCGCCTATTTGGTGTGCTCTAGGGAAATGAGAGGCACTGTCTCAAGTGGGTGGCACCTAAATAATAGTACATGAGGCTGACCTCCATGCACATGGTTGTGTATGTATGTACATATGCACATACATGCTCACACGCACACAAATGAACACGCACACATACACACACAAAAAACCTCTAGGGTCTTGGTGATAGTTGTGACATGTGAAAAATTAATATTTTTCTAAAGTAACAAGCAGTGACTATCAGATCGGCTGCCATATAGTAGGTAGTAAAAACTATATGAATTATTTTCTTTAGTCCTGATCAATAGGGTAGAATTCTGGTTATCCTCCTGGGGACACAGGGTGATGACAATAAAGGAAAGCCCAAACATTTTTGTGCCTTGCAACATATCAGAGAAAGGGAGAAGAGTTAGCACCATCATTCTATCCAGCTGCCTCTAAACATTGACCTAAGAAATCCCCACTACAAGCCTGAATCAGGAAATAAAAATACACACACATTATAAATTCTCTTTCCCAAGACTATTTCAATTAATCTTTATAGGAACCTTGTAAAGTAAATGTTATTGTATTCAGATACAAACATCTGTAGAAAGAGCATTTTTAAAGCTTCTATGTGCAGGTCTTGATCAATAAACCCATTGCAATTAGGTACTGACAGGCATTGGGATCTTGGGTTTATTTCAACAGTGATGATTTGAGTGCCTAACACAGAGAATCCGGCAGCCAGTGTCAGGAGAGCTGAGAATGAACCAGGGAGGTTGGGAGTGTCTGAGGTCTTATCATTTGCTCATTGAATCAACCACGCCCTGGTTGGTGAGTCCTGCTAAGGTCCTGCTGATTTCAGATCCACTCTTTCTTTATGTGGGAGTCCCAGGTTGGATTTGCTGCTACTCCCTAGCTCCAGAAGTGCAGTTACCCACCTCAGTGGGAGCTCTAGTCTGTTCTTCCTTCCTGGAGTTGCTGGTAAAGCCTCTTTAGCAGCAAGAATCCCAGGAGTTATTCTTACCCAGGAGCCTTGACAATCCTATTCATTCTCTGGAGGGGAGGAACACGTGATTTCATGGTAACCAAGTTCCAATTTTGGTAAATCCAGGGATTCAAGGCTAGAACTGCTTTGTCACAAATACTGCTCACATATGTTCTGCATTTCCACCCCAACCGTAGCCAGTTTATCTACATCTCAGTCTTTTTTCCTTTTGGCCCATTTAATTTTAGCCTAAACAGTTGGACCAAATATACCTGGTGCTGGTTGTATCCACAGCGAATGGCTTATTAACTCTGCTAGACAATAAAGTGGAGGGGACTTGTGGAGAGGAAGAGATGCAGGTTCCTTGTGACTTATCCACCCTAAAAGGAGAAGGGAAAGGACATGCATAACATGTTTACAAAGAATCAGAAAGAAGGGGAGAAAGCAATGTGTGGAGGGAGATGAAAGTGTGCTCTGATGGGAACAGATTGCTCAAAAGGCAGGTGGGTGGCAGGAAGTAAAAATAACCAAGGAGTGACCAAGCCTTCATTTTCTTTGAAACATTCACACTTTCAGAATATTGAAACTGCTAATTTTGTTGGAATGTTGACACCTCCTCTTAATTAATGAAGAGCCTATTAAGGGGAAAACCAAAGGGGAGTGGAGCAAGCTGCTCACAGACAAAGAAGGAGGAATGCATTGGACTTAACTTTGCAGTCATGACCCAGGAGATGCCACTGGGAGTGTGGCTGCTTGTGGGCAGACTGGAGCCAGAGCCGTCTGCTGAGCTGCTTACCTTCTGGCTCTGTGTGCTCATGACTGCTGCCCCAGTGCTCCACCAGCATAGAAACACAGCGCCCAAGCAGCCTGCTTCCGGCCCCAGTTGGTTTTTGGATCCCAGTATAATGCCTCTGATTCAGTCTGGGAATACATCAAAGGGGACTTGGAGCAGGTCAGAGGGCCCTGATTTTTTTAAGTTGAAATTTATCTTTTAAACAGCCCTTTAAATATTTACTATTTTTATTTTATGTGTATGAGTGTATCACATGTATTGCCTGCATTTGTGTAAGTGCACTCATGTTGTAGAATGTCTGAAGAGATTGGAAGAGAGCATCGGATCTGGAACTGGAGTTATGGATGGTTGTTAGCCACCATGTGGGTGCTGGGAATCAAATCTAGGTCTTATGCAAGAGCAGCCAGTGTTATTAACCAGTCAGCCACCTCTCCCACCCCCAAAAGTTGAACTCATAATGTGTGTGTATGTGTATGTGTATGTGTATGTGTGTGTATATGTGTCTCTTCATATCTGCTCATGCCAGACAGCAAGTCATGGGCATCTGTGCATCTCTATGTCCTCATCTGTAAAATAGGGACCTTAATGGCATCTACTATGGCTGACCATAAAAGGTACAAAGAATTTACTACTTGTGCCTAGCATATAATTAGTTCACAAAATAAATAGCATGATAGACATCCAATTTCAAAAAGCTTTCATTTATAGTTTTGAATAATGTCCTTATATATTGGGTAGTGCAGAATTTTAAAAATGGTTCTCTATGGAGAAAATTTAGTTGTAAAGTAGATTAGTTTCCAAAGGTTGATATTTAAGAACAAAGAGACTTGGCTCTAGAGTCCAAGCAAGTGTTCTGGTCTTAGTTTACTTATTTGTTCATATATTCATGCAAACACCATCATACTATCTCTTAGCATCCTTCATCTTCATCTTCCTTATGCAATAGTTTGCAGAGCAGTGAAGAATGTCACACAGTAGTACAGAGGATGATCTTTCAACCAGCCAGTCACCATGTCTATGAACTTGGATGAGTCAGTTAAACTGAGTGAATTTTAAAGCCCTTGCCTTTAAAGTGATCACAATTATATATGCATTGTAAATGTGTGTTGTATAAGTAAAATCACAACAAAGTGAAGCATTAGTAAAGATTATTTTATCCCAGAGCTGGTAAAGAATGTTCTTTCTGTCATTACACAGGGGCAGCACTGGAGATAGAGAAGACAGAACAGGCCAAGTTTTACCTTTAATAATTCTTTCATTGTTTCATTTTTGGATGTTGTCTTTTTAACAACATGAATAATGCAGTGAGCTCTTATGGAAAGATGTTAAATTTTGATGATGCCAAAATTAAGACTCGAATCCTGTGTGTGAAAATCTCTCTTCTCATTTCTCAAAGATGAAGTTCCCATGAGTGGTAGCCGGTCCTGCCCCCATTGACTAGAAATGCTCTTCTGGTACTGAGGACGAGTGCATAGGTGGAATGGGCCATGTTCTGAGGCAAATCAAAGAAAATGGAGATTTCCATTTGTTTCTCATTTTCCAACCTGAAATCCCTGCCTATGCTATCTGGTTTCCCCGCAGTTACCAATTTAAACATCTACTCTTTGATGATGGCAAGAAGCTGGTAAATTGGAAATGATTCAATAATAATAACAACAACAACAACAACAACAATAATAATTTAGATAGTATTTTAAACCAGAGCTCTTAATATCTCTAAATCCTTCAAAATACAAGTAAATCTTAAAGGATGTACTATCAGATGCCATGTTTTGATCATGCTAGAGGAGATGTTTACCTGAGAGTACCTGAGATCCTTATGTACCTGGGATCCTTAAATTCACAGATATATGCCCTAGTGCTGGAATATATTGATATGTTATGATCACCCGTAATATATGTCATATGAGATATGGCCCTATACAACAATCCATATACTGAAACTTGATCCAAGATTTGCTGAACATAAAATAAAATCAGATTCACGGTCATGGTTGACGTGACCTCTTGCTTGCACTGTCAGGGGATTGTCCCGTGTGTAGGAACGTCATTTACTATGTTGGTTGGCTTAGAAAATAAAGAATATATCAACTTAGAGCTCCTCTGTGCTAGCAATGTCTGGTCATTTTTGTAGACCCTTAAGGTGTTGAATTGTGTTCTGTTTCTGTGCAGCAGATGACGGCAAGAAGAAACACCTAAGAGAGCTCCCATCTGAAAACTCCACTGTTAATTGGATTAGGAAAGGGGAATATCATATAGGGGAAATATTCCCAGGAGTCTCACAGTTCTTAGACTTGGTGACCAACAAGTCATCCAACAACTCAAAGCTTTGACATTCTCATTTATATAACAGAGAAATGAAACCACCTGTCTTCTTTTGAGAATGAGAACTAAGATGGATAAAGGTCTTAATACCTAGATGCACTCAGTTAATATGACAGTTACATAATCACTGCTGTTGCTCTGATTTTGTATCTCCCTCAAGCACATGGTAAGAGTATATGTTTATATTTGTGAGAATACAGGCTCAACATCTAACTGTTCACAGGAGACCACTTTGCCTTCTGCACAGCTGGTACTTAAAGCATCAAAGAGTATCTACACTCCAGGTACTTGTTAAAGCATTCAGTCACAGTCTGTTGTAGACCAGCAACCTGCCAGAGGCTTGCCTAAGGCACCTGGAATTTATTTTCATTTAGTGCATGTTCACATTACCATGTGCATTTTTGTAAGTACACAATAATATAAACTCATTTAATACTCACAATAACTCTATGATAGAAGTGTGATCACCTTCACTTATAGAAAATAAAACTACAGCCGGGCATGGTGGCACACGCCTTTAATCCTAGCACTTGGGAGGTAGAGGCAGGCGGATCTTTGTGAGTTCAAGGCCAGCCTGGTCTACAGAGTGAATTCCAGGACAGCTGGGGCTACAGGGAGACCCTGTCTCAAAAAGACAAAACAAACAAACAAACCAACAAACAAACAAAAAAGGCTAGGTAACTTCTTCAATATCATAGAGCTAGCAATTGGTACAGCAGGGTTTAATCTTACTGGTGTGGCTTCAGAGTTTAGGAATTTCACTACTATAGGATGGAAAGAAGCTGCTTCAAGTTCACCAGCCATCTTTCCAGGCTCACCAAATTCTTCCCCTGCATTTCATTATATTGTAAGAAAGGGATACACCCATATGTATGACTTCAGTACCTTATATCTCTTTCCAATTTGATGTTCAACATTCCATGTCTAAATCACATATTCAGACATTCCGTGTCTTTAACCAGTTCCTGGCGGGAGTAGCCCTCCATGTTATCCAACTGTACTAACACAAAAATCCAAGTTATAAAGTACATGAGTAGACTGTGTTCCTACAAAGCATCTTCTCAGCATTGTGGTTCATAAACTAAGGATTCTGAAGTCCATATAGTTTACTGTCTACTATCAAGAGTGTCCAGCCTCATGACCTTGTGGCATGACACTGTCATGTACAAATGGTTTGATGTGCATTCATTGATATCCGGGGACACATGCTGCCAATAAGCTGCAGGATGGGCATACCTGAAACTCTACTTCATTGTTATGACCCTATGCAAAGTTCTGGACCTGTGTATAGGCACCAAATCTGTCTGGCCACCCGCTGATATGACTCTCTGTTTCCTTTAGAAAATATTCATTCTCTTTTTATCCTGGATTGTTCTGTTTTTCTTTCTTTAAAAAAAGTGAGACAGTGTCTCCATGTAGCACCAGCTGGCCTGGAGCTCACTATGTAGATCAAGCTGGCCTACCTTGCTCTGTTTTTCTTATTGATTACATATACCTTTGAATGTCTTGGCTGTAGGAAAGGTATAAACCATGACCCAATAAGAAGCTTATGAGGATTTTCTTACTATGGAAAAGATTTCACAGTATATCAACTAAAGCAAAAGGGAGCTAAAACAATCACAATGAATGATACCATCTATTACAAGTAGCTTCCAATGCTCATTACTTTCTTTATACCAGCATGGTGCTGTTTTACATACAATAGCCTTCCTTAATCCAGTCCATGCAGGCATGGCAAGTAAATAAGTAACAGGACTCTGATTTAACCAAGGCTTTCCTGACTTCAGTGTCTGTCCTTGTAAACCACACCACCACGTTTGTTCAGACATATCTCTCATACTTTATCCAAATAGAGCAGGGCATTTTTTTTCTCCCTTTGACCTCAGAAAGAGAGTTGTATATAAACTTTTCTGTTTACAATATACAATTTTCAGTAGAACAAGACCACCCAGATTTTATTTTCTACTCATCCATAATCATAATTCCTCCTATTTTCCTTCTCCCATTTATGATAGTGTATGTGTGTATATGTAAATATGCACATTTGCTTTTTTGCAAGATAGGTAATATAGTTTTGTTGTAATGTATTTCAGAATTTCTATGAACAACCACATGTGATATATCTTGATGTGGTTCTTAGGTTTTTTCTTCAGTATCTTCCTGTGCTGCTATACTTTCATTCAATGCGTTCTTTGTAACTGCTGCATGGTATTTCATCTCAAGTCCCCACTACATCTTCATCTTGGTTTCTCCAGTGAAGCTCTGCTCTAAATCAATTGTTATCAGCAGTATAGTATCCTGTCTCAAGAAAGGGTTTCTTGGGGCTGTATTAGCAAGAATGATATTGCTGGGTTATATAGGAAGTGTACAGGTTTAATTACCTCAAATACTTCCAGATTGCTTTCCAGAAGGGCTGGACCAGCTTAGCTGCCATAAGCCATGTACAAGAAAGCGGTGTAAATTGTGTCATCTTTGGCATTGTCCATCTTTGTAATCATTTTGTGACTGTCTCTAACAAGTTTGGAAAGAGTTGATGTGATCTTGGCGTGTCACTGAGGTCGCTGAGGACAGCCTAGATGAGATGCTGATAGAGTGGATACAGGGGCAGGGGAGCAGCAGGCTTTCCTTCGGGTCCTCTACACAATAGATATATGTCTCTTATGACAGCTAACCTTGCTGTGCTTTGTGTCTATAGTTATTCTTGAGCTTTTCTCCATTGAGCACCATACAGACTGTGGACTGTGACTTTCTTCCTCACGTCTGCATGCTCTGCAGTGATCTGGTGCAAGATCCAGTGTCTTCTACTTTCAGTTGTCTGGATGGTTTCTAGAAGGTACACTTTGCCAATCAGAGGCTATAGTTTGGAAAACAGAGGATTGAAATTAGGGGCAGAAAGTCATAGATGATCTCTTTCTATTCTCCTGGGGTGATTCGATGTATTTTTTCAGTTTCTTGACTACTTCTTCTCCACTTTAGCCATAGCTATTTACATTAGAATAGATGGGCCAAATGAAAATGCTCTAGTAAAACCAGAGCTGTGAACATAGAGAATTTTTTTCCCACCACTAAATTGACTCCTGAAAGTCATGTCAGCCTATTGATTTGTTGTCTTCCCTGGTAACCTCATGCCTGGACCTGGGAAGAGAATTCCTGGAGACAGCAAACACTCATCTCAGTCAAGGACTCAGGTCTTAACCTTGCTAGGCAGAATGAATGATGTATTTCATAATGCACGAATGTGTCTGGAGCAAACAGCAACACTTTCTAATTAAACCCTTGTTGGAGATATGTAAGTGGAACCTTTCTTCCAGAGCTGTTTCCTGCTGGGCCACAGACCCCTGGGATAATACATGCTGCTGGGTTATTAAGAATGGGCAGGACCAGTGACCATCTATACTGAACCATTTAGAAGAAAAACAGATACCCAGTTTCTGATGACAAGTTTGGCTTCTTCACCCAGACTTTTTTTTCACCATACTGAAGTGCTGGGAATGCAGACATACCTGGAGACTTTCATACTAAAATACAAGGTGAAAGAATACCCCAGTAATTTCCAAAAGGATGCCACCTACAATTATAGCTTTAAGAAGGAAAAACAGTTCTTAGAAATTTCTTCACCTCACTGCCAGAGTTAAACTGAGATATTACATTTAAGTCTTTTGTCTTCATTCAGAAAACTAAGGCTATTAAAGATTAGACATATTGACTCTTTCCCCACATTACTTCTTCTAGACTTGTGCCCAGGCTTGCTCCTACTCTTTCCTCCACAGGTCTCTAGACTATTCTCTTAGTCCAGACTCACAAATGGTGCCCTGATCCCCTGCACCCAGACCAGCTCAATTCTCCAGCTTCTTCTTCTTCTTTTTTTTTTTTCCCTTTTTGAGACAGGGTCTCCATGTAGCCCCAGCTGTCCTGGAACTCACTCTGTAGGCCAGGCTGGCCTTGAACTCACAAAGATCTGCCTGCCTCTTCCTCCCAAGTGCTCGGATTAAAGGCGTGCCCCTCCACACCCGGCCTCTCCAGCTTCTTTTTATTAGAAGCTTCCTGATCCGCCTGCCACAGTCCTTCCTTCTACCCTGACAAGTACACCATACATCACTCATCAAAGAAGCTTCTTTTTGCAATAGATGGAGGCTATTACAGAGTTCCACAACTGGTCACACAGAGAATATATGTCTGAGAGATGCCCAGCTCTAACTGACACATCTACAGTGGAACCTTGACACTTAGGCTCATAGTGGAAGAGAGAATAGAGAGAATACTAATATATCTCTCATCTCTCAACAGAGAAACTTCCTCATACAACAGAGTGTGATGTATACAGAAGGCCGTAACTCGCAATGTTTTCGAGAATAAGAGACTTTGGAGTATATGTCCCTCTTATCTCACATGCCCATGCCTCAGAGACTATTCTGGAAGAGAGGTCAGAAAAACTGTAAGAGCCAGGGTTTGTCCATGAGCATAAGGAAACAGAGGCTTTCGGGCCTCTGGGAACTTACCCATGTGAACTTGCAGCAATAGTGACAGCATGCACAAAGCCCATGCTGCCGCAGTCAACTAGAAAACCCAGCATAGAACAGGAGAAATGGCAGCAGGCCCCAAGGCTATGTGAGGAGCTATTGGCAACTGATTACTCCTTGGTGAAGGACAGCAAATCTTCCTTAAGGGAGTGACTCCAGATAGGCTGACTGGACTCTAGTGGATGAACTTGCGCTGAGGGACAACGGGTACAAATGCTTGACCAGATAGGACTTAACATATATGACAGAATGTATGGAATCTGATAGGGGTTGGATATAGGGGGGCACAGAAAGGGGAGAGGTTTAAATTATTATTATTAAGATCTATTACATGAAATGTACAACATTCAATAAAAATATTTTAAAGGGGCTGGAGAGATGGCTCAGCAGATAAGAGCATTGGCTGCTCTTGTAGAGGTCTTGGGTTCAATTCCCAGCACCCACGTGATGGCTAACAACCATCTCTAACTCCAGTTCCAAGGGGTTCGATGCCCTCCTCTGACCTCACACATGGTATGATATGGTGTACCTACCTACATGCAGGCAATACACTCATACACATAAAAGAAAAATAATAAAATATGTTAATCAAAAAATTTTAAAAAGAAATTAGGAGACTGAAAAAATGATTAGATATATTCCTGTGGTATTTTTTCAGGGCGTTTTTCTCTTTGTGGTGATATTGGTCATCTTTGGATAGATGATGTTACAATAACAATTATCTCCTAAATTATGGTGTCTTTAAACAACACAGACTTATTTTTCACTCTTCCCATATGTTTAATGCTAGTACCAGTGAAACTACACTTAGAAGATCCAGATAGAAGCTCCACATCCCTTGATGTGATGGATACAATCTGTTGGTTTAGGGTTTTCTGAAGCTAAGAAAAAGAACAGGAAACACACCCTATTAAAAGTTTCCATTGGTCAAAGCAATGACAATATTAGTTATAAAAATAAAACCTGAAAAATGAAAGGTAATGGTGAATAATGCTTATATTTTCAAGTAATTTAAGAACTGACTCCTAAATTTTTTTGACATTTTTTAATATCCAAATGTATTTCTTTTTTTTTTCATTTTCATTTTTTATTGATGCTTTGTGTATTTCATACATCATTTTCCAATTCAGTTCAGGCATATTTCCCTTTCCCTTCCCCCCATCCCACCCCACTCCATCCCAGATCATGCATTCTACCATAACTGTCCTGCATCTTTCTCTCAGTTTTTTTTTCATTTTTTAACAATAAGTAATAATTTATGAGTACAAGCATCCTTCATGTAAAACCAATTTGCAAGCAGTTGTGCCCAAACCTACACAGCCCATGGGTCCCACCATCCAGCGGGGGGGGGGGGCTTGTATGTTCACTCAAGTTGATCAAATGAGTGTCCAGACTATATTGCTGTAGTTTCACCATTCATCCCAATCACAGCCCTTACATTCTACCATGCCCCCTCTTCCACAGATTGTTCCCTAGGCTTAGAAAAGGGGCACAGGTGGATGAGAAGCAAAGCAGTCTACTTTCTTTGGAGCTGTTGTCTTGGATTCTGCTCAATTCTGGCTGTATCCTTTCATGGGCTGACAGTTTGTCCAGGAATAACCGTTCAATCCTACTAATGAAGCACAAGCGATTAGATATATAGGTATTTAAACAGTACTAATTGTTATGGTAGGTTACTTTGGTATAGACACAGATGTTTGGATGGTATGTTAATTCATGAATTATATTTTTTTCTGTTAAATATGACAGGGTCTTACTGTGGCTTATAATATCTCCTAACCATTAGAGGATGTAGGCTTGTGGCATCAGCCATGGGTTATTCCTCCAAGGAGAGAGCTAATAGCCAATTAGATTTGGGATATACAGGCATATGGCTGCCTCTGCTGCACAGTATTTCCAGGCAGGTGAGGTGTAGCTGGTGCTGACGGAGGAGTCTTGCTTGACTCAAGGAGACCCATATTTGCTTTATTAGGTTAGTGGCCTTTGGTAACACTCTCTGGTATTCCAGAGACTATCTGTACACTTGCATGTGTGGTCTCAATACATCTTTCCCATGTTAACGTCAGGTCTTTGACAGCAGGGCCTTATCGCCTCTCTTCTTGCTGGTATCCCAGCAAGAAGAGGCTGGGATACCAGCCTTTGGAGGCAAGGAGCCTTTACCTTTTGTGGGGGCTTGGATCCTCTGGCCAACATCTCCTTGGTAGAATAATCCATTGCTGATGTCAGAGCTCCTGTATTAATATATTTTGCTTAAGTGCATAGCTTAAGGAGACTTTAGTATTATATTTGGTTCTGAACAGAGAATAATCCTTTTCACAGTTCCTATGTCTATTAGTCAATTAAAGAACGCAGTTTTACCGGTTTTATAAGAGATCACCTCTATAACAGTTGTCTCCAATTTACAATTGGAGAACAACATTATCATCATCATCATATTTCTCCTTGTTCTATGGGGGGGGTAAGAAAGTCTCTCATATTAACACCTTTGTGGCACCTAGAAGGTAAGTTTCGTTAGGACTCATTATAAATAGTTGTTATAAGTAAGATCCACAGAGGGGTTTGATGTTTGTAACAATCTGAGGCTTTTCTTCCTTTCAATGTTCAGACGGGCCAACGTTTCTGTTGGCACTTTCTGGTACATCCTACTCAATGCAAAGCTGTATCTTTTCTTTCTCAGCCATTAAGTTGGTCACGTTTTGACCTGTTGGAACACACAAATCTTTTCCTGTAGTTAGTTTTAAGATTTGAATTGCAAGGTTTTTGACAAAAAGGTTTCATTTCTATCTGTATCCCCCCCTTTTTTTTAGGTTTTTGTTTTTTGACCCATGAGTCTCCAGAAGGCAGTTGTATTATACATACCTATAGGGTGGAATCAAGGCACAGATTTCATCAACTTCACCCATGCTGTTTTGGGTGACTGTATGTGATTAACTTGAGAAGCAAACTTAATTTTTACATTAAATCATCTTATAGGTGAAAGAGAATGCTACAAGGTGATACTGTACAACAGAAAAATTATAGAGAACATTTGTATGTGCCAATCCCAAAGTTATAAAAATAAAACCTGAAAAAAGAAAGGTGATGGTGAATAATGCTTATATTTTCAAGTAATTTAAGAATTGACTCCTAAATTTTTAAAAATTATGTTTAAAATTGAGTAGTTCCTTCTTTAGCTCTATTTGTATCTTTTCCTTTTTAAATTTTATTTATTTATTTATTTTTGTATGTGTATGAATGTACTATCTATGTGTAGGTTTGTGCACCCCTGTCGTGCAATGCCGCAGAGGTCAGAAGAGGGTCTCGGATTCCCCTGGAACTGGAGTTCTCCTGGAACTGGAGTTACAGAACCTGGGTCCTCTGCAAGAGCTGTCGGTGCTCTCAACTGCTATGCTATCTCTCCAGCCCCTATTTGTATCTTTTCATAAGTTGTAAGAAGTTAGCACTATTGGTGATCTACCTGGAGGTTTCCTTAGCCAGTTCCATCAGCGTGTAAGGTGATATTCAAGTTTCACACCACTGCGGGTGACAATCTTGCAAGATTCCTTCTATTCATAACACTTGGCAGCTTTTCTCTAGCCTTCAAACATAATTTTATCACTGTCCTAGCTCTCACTAATTTATTTTGAAACTCCTTCAGTCACTCTGTGTTTGAGCTCATAACCAGACAACAAACTTTACATTTCTCCTTTCACACCATTCTACTCTTAAAAATATTTTCTGTTATAATCATCTTCGTGATATAAAATATGACCCAAAATTTGAAGACTTATAGAGTGGGCTTTTTATTATGTCTTATAATTCTGCAGATTGACTGTAAAGAGTTGAATGCTTTTTCAGTTCTACGTTTTGGGGCTGCTATCATTCAGGGCCTGAATGATCTGGGCCTTCCAAGGTACCTCTTTCTTATACATTGTTGGCAGTTGGCGAAAGAACTCAGGTGCAGAGCAGTTCCACATGGCCTCTTCATAAAGGTGAAGCTGCTCACTGCATGGTGACTAGATCCCAGAAGGAACCAACACAAGACAAGGCACTCTTAGAAACCCAAGCAGGAATTATGGGCTCTATATGACCTAGTTACAGAAATCATTCAGTGTTGTTTCTACTATATTCTGCAAATCACAGGCAAGTCACAGTGTAACCTGTGACCACACAAAGGCATGTGTGTTAGAAATTATGAATCTTAGGAAGGTATGTTTTTAGACTTGCTCCCTGTGTGGCTAGACATAGGATAGAAATAGGCTTAATGAAATGTAGTTAATTTTAATTGAACTGGGTCTGATTATTTGGTGGTGAGTTATCTCTATTCTGGAGCTCGAAACAAAAAGAATGAAGATGTGTAAATAAAGTGCTTGCTGTTTGATCTTCCACAGCCATGTTAAAAGACAGGCATGGTAGTGTAAAATGACAGGCGAGATGGTGATGCATGCTCATAATACTAGCATTGATAGGGATGCGACAGGGTCACATCCCTGGTTTACTGGACATCCAGCCTACATAGCATAATCTGTGGGCCCCAGGTCCCAGTGAGTACACTTTCTAAAAACTTAGTGGATAGTTCCTCAAGAATGGTCTCAGAGGTTGACCTCTGCCCTTTACATTCACACACACACACACACACACACACACACACTCACACACATACTCACACACCCCTCCATACACACAAAGAGGTGACTTCAGCATTATCTAGAACTGTCCCTTGAGAAGTAACTATATCCTGTTGTCTATGAACAGGGATTTCTGGTTGTTAAACAGAGGAAAATTGCTTTGAGCTCTTACCATGTCTATTCTACAGTAGCATAAACCAGTTTTTTTCTAAGACTTCTTTCCTTTCCCCTTTCCTTTCCTTTCCTTCCCTTCCCTTTCCCTTTCCTTTTCCACTTCCCTTTCTCCTTCCCCTTCCCTCCTTCCTCCCCATCTTCCTCCTCTCTCCTTTTCTTTCTCCCTTCTCCATTATCTCTTACACCTACTAACTTCCTTCTGTCACTAGCTTGATACCTAGCTACCCAAGAGACCTGCGATTCATAGTTTTCCCTTCTTTCCTGCCACCTATGGCCAAGGCTCTTTTGTCCCTAAGACATGTTGACAATTATGACTATCTTCCTTCTTGCCACTATCTTAGTTCAATTGTTAATTATCATTTTCTGGGACATACCATAGCTTCTTTATATACTGTTGCTTCTGTTTAATTCTACTCCAGTGAGCCTTGATCCTTTCTTCTCCCCTTCCCTTCTCTTATATTAGATATTTTATTTATGAAAATTTGTGGGACATAACCAAGTGTATAATATTGTGTGGAGAATGTATTGAAGGAAGAAGACACTGGAGTTTGACTTAGGATACAGTTATGCAGCTGTACATAACTAATCAAGTGTGAGCCTTGAGTCAGCCTCCTTCTCTCCAGCCAGAATCCACCAATCTATCACTTCTGTGTGGAGCAGCCACTATATCCAGCCCCACTGTCCATATGTGCTTTCTTGTATAACACCTCCATTAAAATATAAGCACCCTGCATGGTGGTGCCCATCTGACTTCACCTAGTGCCTTATCCAGAAATAAGACTCCAGATTTTCGAAATGAAAACATAAGAGCAAAGAGACGTAGAACTTGTCTTTTTGTTTCTTTGTTTGTTTGTTTGTTTTTGGTCTTTTTGAGACAGGGTCTCCCTGTAGCCCCAGCTGTCCTGGAACTCACTCTGCAGACCAGGCTGGCCTTGAACTCACAAAGAGCTGCCTGCCTCTGCCATCCAAGTGCTAGGATTGAAGGCGTGTGCCACACTGGCCGGCTAGAGTTCCCAGTAATAACAGAGCCAGGTTCTAAAGGCAGAGCGTGGATGGCTTTGGGTCCTAGTCTGTGACTCTAGGTTGTGTGGGCAGGGATTGGCAGGGGCTGGGAAGAGAAAGCAGAGCTGCAGGACATTTCCATCTATGAAAGTGGCTTTTGCCTTTGAGGTGGCGACAGCAATATTTCATGTCTTCCTTGGTGTCTTCTACCTTTAAATGTCAGTCTCTGCAGCCACCTTATCTCCTGTAGCACATTTCAATTAGGTATTCCAAATCACACTCTTTTCTTCCAGGACAAATATGCCAGAGGTGATATTTACTCTTATAGCGGCATTTTAAATACTTAGGGAAAAAGGGGCCCAGTGAATAGCAACTTCTCTCTTATAATAAGGCATAGTAGTCATGGGGCGAGGAGGTGAATTCTGGGATTGAAGAATTCAATCCAGAAGATTGTGAGAATAACTGGCTGACTTGAGGGACTGACTTTAGTCTGTACTTGTTCTATTGCCCACCTTCTGTTTTGGCCTGACAGTGGAGGTTTTACCATTTATCAAGAACGTCTTCATCTCTTTACCTTCCAGAAAGTCTGTTTTTCAGTCTTGGAACACCTGTGCTGCTTCTATCCACTCACTCCCTGGTCCTTCCTTTGCTTTGAGGTGTGTGTGTGTGTGTGTGTGTGTGTGTGTGTGTGTGTGTTATAACTTAATAGATAACACTTCCCGTTCTTCTCCACTGGTGGATTTTCAGCCCTCAGTGGAATGCCGCTGACCCTCACTGCTAGGAAGACAGCTGGCAGAGTGCTTACTCCTTCGCCTGGTGTCCACGGTCCTTCAGCCTGCTCTGAATTTCTCCTGATCTTCCTTGTGCGCCCTTGTTCAGTGAGCTGCTGACTTCATTGCTTTTCTAGTAGGTTTTGTGCATTCCTCTAACCAAACACTGTGAGAGTCTACCACTGCGCTTGGCACATGAGGATGGTGGGGGGCACCGCTCAGTTAACATCAACCCTCCCACATTTATAATCTTTTCAGTAGTTCTCTTCTCCAAAGTTCAGGTTCCTGCCCATTCTTAATGGATCCAATTATGTCCCAATTCTTCCATTAGCCTTTTCTGGTCAACTCAGTACTTTCTGGTAGTATTCTTCCCCTGCTAGATATCTAAGGTAATTATTATTAGTAGCACTCATTTAATGTTTGGTATATACTGTCTTAAGGCATTTTGTATGTCCATACGTTGTCTACTAGACAGATTATAAGCATCTCATGGGTAGGGGTAATTGTGTTCTGTTCTTGTTTCATCTCTTCTGAGTCTCAGAGTGTTTCTTGAACATAGCAGACACTCAGTTAACCTTCACTAAGTACAAGCAAGGCCAGGATACTTGGGAGCCTGCCTTATGCTGCCACTCTGCTCAGTTTGGAAATCATAAACTTGCCTCAACTTACCTTCCATTTTACCCTATAAATTCAGCTCTACTACTTGAATTCCTTGCAAGGGAAGGTTCTTCCTAGCCTGTCCCTCTAACTTATAGCTCAGGGAAGAGCTAGCGTGAATTTAAAAGCATCTAAACTTTGACATATCCAGTGCTTTGATAATCAAAGTATCTTGGTGATTAGAGTGAAGGGAATTAAAGTGTCAGGATGCATTCTGAAGTTCAAGTTCGGAGCAGACTAGAGTTGAATCCTGCAAAAATTCTAGTTTTTCTAGTTCCATCTACTAGTCAGCTAATCTCTCTGGGCCTCCATTTGTCTATCTATGAGGTAGATCTGATGGTGAGTTATCTTTCTTACTATCCTATGGGGTGGCAATGAAGTCCCACTGTGATTGTAAATGTCAGTTTTTCAGATATCAGGAAGTACTGTGTACATGTCAGAAAGGAGGTTCATAGCAACTTGTGATCATTGGGTGAGCTTGGTGAGGGATTTCCTATGCATGTAACTTGGCATGAGGTGTAGGCAGAGCCCTGGGGCCATCATAGTAGACTTGCTAAGGAGTTCTGGATTGTGCATGGCCTGAACTGTGACCTATAGATAGAAGGAAGCTGAAAAAAGGATTATAGCCCAGCAATCACATGTGAGTTCAGCATCAATAATTATGTCAAGTAAGACGAGGTGCAGAATGCATGACAAAAATTTAACCCTGGGCGTGCATGCTTTGAACACTTTGAATTTCAGCAGATTCTGCGGCTTAAGCATTTCAGAGCACTCTGGGTTTCCTCCCTTCCACTCACCAACAGCTCAGCCTCTGCCGAGCCCCTTCTGCTTCGTGGTTGATCACCTTCATCCTTCTGAAGCAATCCTGAGAACCCTGACTGAGCCTGCTGCCCTCAAAAGGACACTCTGAAAGCCAGATTCTCCTGACTGGTCTGCTGCTGGCAGCTTTGGCTGCAGCTCAGGAAGGACAAGTAGTGGTTTTATGTCCAAGGAACAGACCCTCATCAGCCCTGTTGACATGCAAATGCCGCTGCTGGTGCAGGGAAGTGACACAGGAAAGGTGTCCTCTGGCAGCGGTGCCGCCTCGGGTTCAAACACTGGACCTTTTCTTTTGCCTCAAGTTTTCCACATAGCCTCAGTAGCTGAATAAAGGAAAGCTAGTAAGTTTAAATGTGCTTTTGCTCCCTGGGTCAGATTAATAACCCCAAACCTTCCAAACTGGCAGTTCAGGGGGGAGGCAGACCAGCCAGAAAATGCTGGGTTATGGGGGCAGTGGCTGGAAAACCAGACCCTACTAGAGGTGACAGCTGACGGCGAGTGATGAAGCGGCAAACTGCCTGCTAGACTCCCATCCCCCATCTGCTTTTCTTCCTCTTCCTCTGGTCCTCTCTGAGCTACCTGCGCACTGGTGCTCCAGCCTCTGACCACTGCTGCCCTCTGCTGGAAAGAAAGCTTTATTTAGTGTGGGATATGCTGAATTCTGGACCTGCCAAGAAACCAGAGCATGAGCTATTTATTCTCTGCGCAAATGCAGGATCTGATCAGGGGAAAGACAGAGAGAATCCACAAGCCTCTGGTACCAGAGGACTCAGTGGTCTCAACTTGACACGAGTCTTTGGAATGCAGCTATTACAGTTTCATCGTATGAACGTGTCTGTTCATGAAGAATGTTCCCGAGAGACATCCTTCCCTGGGTTGAATATTGTATATTGAGACCTCTGTAGATGACCCCTAAGCATGACACTGTCTTCTTTGATAAGAGGATTTCCTAGGCATGATCTTTTCTCGAGAGAAGGCAAGGGGAGGACATTAAGTGTTGAGAGGACAGTAGAAAGGTGCATCCGGCAGGTTTTGAGTAGAGGTTCTCCATTGCCAATAGGAAGCAGAAGAATGGGCAGAGCTTGAGGGTATAGAGAGTAGGGACAATAGAAGCATAGGTAGCACTGATTTTAATATCTCACAGCTTTCCCCCAGCTGCCCATTCCAGGTGACCAGACCTACCTCGCTCCAGGAGATAGAGGGACAAGATGATCCTTGTCTGCAGCATGACACAAGGTGACCCTGGTCATCTCTGGCTCTTCATCCTAGAGAGCAGCCAGCCAGACAGGAGCTATGACCTCACTGACCACACAGTAATTCTACTTGAGGGATTTATTTTCCTTCCATCGGCTCCTGCCAAGACTCTGGGTTAGAGCTAATGGGGCTCTCCCAGCCAGCAAGTGTCTCCAAGTGATGTGTGTAAACAGTGCCAGGCAGGAAATAGGTTTCCTGTTCTTAATGGGCTTGTTAAACCTCTTATTGAGTGGGGTTTAAATGGCTTTATTATGAATAATAATGGTGAGCAAGCACTATTACTATTAGTAGTAGAAAAATTATGATGTCAGTCTTGATTGCTCTTTCCCATTTTAACCTTGCCCACTTGGAGGTCCTTTGACCCAGGGATGAGTGGGGATTGACGCTGGGACCAGTAGTTGGGACGATGGCACGGCTCGTCTTTGTGGCCTGCAGGTCCCCCATTCTGAGCTTTACTCCACCTTTCACAATTTCCTCCTCCACCGTCCCCTTCCCAGTTCCCTCCTCCGGGATACTTTTCATCATTTCTTCCTCGAACGTCCCTTTCAGTTTCCTCTTCCTGTATACCACTGACCATCCCTTTCCAAGTTTCCTTCTCCTTCATCCCTTTCAGAGTTTTTTGGAATGACTAACTTGTCTTTCTTTTCATTTAAATTAGGTTTGAAAGCCATAGACCAGGTTCTGAGGTTAAATTTGGGCATGATGTGGAGATTTTGGACAGGGGTGGTGGAGACTGGATAGACCTCAGGAGTGGGACTCGTGTTTCCATCTCCAGTGCTCTGGTCCCAGTGTTTGTGTTGCCTAAAACTTCACATGGCGAAGTCTGGCCACCCATGATAATATTATGGGAAGTGGCAAGGTGAGAGGCGGGGGGAGGGTGAAGGCAGGTAACACAGGATTGCGCCTCGTGTCCTATACAAGAGCCCAACCGTGTTCCTTCTCCTATGTGAGAACCCTGCAGAATGGTTCCATCTGTGAACCATGATGTCTGTCTCCAGCTGATACTGAATCTGTTGGTATGGCCAAGGCATTGTTGAGACTGAGGAACAGTGGAAAGTGTTTCCAGCTATGCTACTTGTTTTCTGACAGAATGGGAGATGAATAGTAACTACAGTTTCACTGAATGTTTATATTTGTGATTTAAAAAAAGGTTTCTCAGCAATAGAGCCATTTTTCTGGGTTTGAAAAGCTAGCCAAGGTAAGTCTACTTCAGTCCACAGCGGAAGGCCAGAGCCTAGTCTTGCTTCCCCCAGACTTAGAGAACTACCTGAGTCAGATTTAGCACATGGAGAGACAAATTCAGTCTGGAGATGGTCACGGTATAAGCACAGGCCCCTGGGGTCCACAGAGAGGTGCCAGCAGCAGGAAATGCCACCAGACTCTTCTTGCAACTCCCTCTTGACTTCTGGCATCATATTGATATTTCTGCTTTCTTTTTTATTGAGGGAAGAGGGGTTTGGGGATTGTCATGCATCTTAAGCTGCCCTCAAACTATTATGTAGATGAGTATGACCTTGAACTTTTGATCTTCTTGCCTCTGTCCCCTAAGTGCTAAGATTAGAGGCATATACCACCTTATCCAGTTTATGGGATACTGGGGACTGAACCCATGACCGTGGGTGTGCTAGGCAAGCACTCAACTAAGCTATATTTTCAGCTCCAGGATGACATTCTACTTTCTGTTCATCATCTCTGTGAGGGTCTCAAACACTCTGTCATCTCATGATCTTCTCCACCCAGTGAGTGATGTTGCACCAGTGGTATATTTAAACATAGATGTGGAAGGACCACAAATCATTTTCTAGCTAAGTGACCTCTGCCTGCAGCACGGATTGAAGGACAAATGATTCAAGGTAGATTTGATGACAAATCAGGAGGTGATGAGGATGAAATGAGAGGAGAGGAGAAGGAATATTAGGAAGCAAATCTGACCAAGCCTAATGATCAGAGGCCTGATTTTCTCTCTCCGCTTAAAAGATAAGGATGGACCTGTGGCGTCACCTTTGGATGATGAGTGTGCATTATTTTTTTCTCAAAGTGGATACCCCCTAGCATAATGAGTTATAGTGAGAAGAGGATTGTGTTTGAGTGCATCTTGGCTATAGTGCTTTCTTCTTTGTGACTATTCAACTCAACAAACACTGAACACTTGAAAGCTATCAGATATTAATAGATGTTTAGGAATACCATTTTAATTAATTTTGCCATAGGAAAAGGGGTTAGTAGAGTGAGAAAAATATCACAGGTTCTTATATGCATGCATGTACACACACACACACACACACACACACACTTGTCACACATTAGTCCTAAAATTCCTTGAGGGAGCAAATGGAACCCATGCATTCAAACTGAACCCATGTGTACAGTTCAAACCTGTACTGGGGTTATGCTGTAGTACTTGACCACCTTTTATTAACCCTTATCTTCTTCCCACTCTGTTGTTACCTCCTGAGCCCCAAGATTTGAGGGCTTTGCAGTGAGGTCTTTCTTATGCTGGATGAACCGACACTCTCCTGAAGCCGTTCTTACTCCTTGGAGTATACATATTGGGAAGCTGCCACCTTCTTCTGCACTCTTTGAAAGAGATAGCTCCAGAGTGCCTGCTATTTACATACCTTGCTCTGCCTGCATTTCCAAGGCTCTTTGTTCAAGTGTCAGTACTGGTTTGTAAAACATGAACAGAGTTGGGGGAAAAAGTAATTACAGTTCCCATCTGGTGTTTCTGCTGACAAGCTGCAGAGCTGCCTGACTGCACCTCTTCTCTAGGCCTTCTCTCATTCTGTCTTGCCTTTCTCTTGCTTGTCCTAGGTGTCAGTGGTATGCACATAGGAAAAGTAGCTGACTTTCCCGTGGCCTCTATGTCCCTAGCTGAGAGCCTGCCCATGTTTAATGTGCCCAGATGCCAAGTCCTTGAATTTTACAGGAAATCCCTTGTGTGTTCAATTCCTGGAGACTCTGCATGAAGCTCTAAATCCACATTTCCCTTAGGCCAGCCCAGGTTCCCAACATAGCTCTTTTATATGGCAGAGACTTCTACTATGCCTCGCCTAGATGTTATCCTAATTTCTCTCTGTACGATTGATGATTTAACACGTCAGAACATGATTGCAGGCACATGAACCCCCTTATCCCAAGCTCTTTCTTCAGTAGACATATTTCCCTACAGTTCCTATATGGTTGGGGTGATATAGAACAATAATTACTTCATTTGTATGTTTCAAAATAATATTTTTAATTTTTAAATTTTTCTGCATATGAAAGTGTTGGCTGCATGTTTGTTAAGCGCACCTATGTCTTGCAATGCCCACAGAGATCAGAAGAGGGCATCGAATTCCTCTGGAATTAAGAGTAATGGGTTGTTGTTAGCCACCATGTGGGTGCTGGGAACTGAACCTGGATCCCCTACAAGAACAGCCAGTGTTCTTAACCACTGAGCCATCTCTCCAGCCCCTCAAAATGGAATTTTAAAGTTAATCACAGGGCTGCGAATATAGGTCAGTTGGTGGAACCCTTGCCTCGTGTGGCTGATGCCCTGGGTTTGATCTTGGCATCACAAAAAGAATGAGGTTAATTCTGAAGACAAACGTGGTGTTATTTACTTAATTTTCTTTTTACAATATTTTTTCCTGGGATGGTGGTGTACACTTTTAAATTCCAGCACTCAAGAGGCAGAGGCAAGCAGATCTCTGTACATTCAAGGCTAGCTTGGTCTACATAGTGAGTTCTAAGACAGCTGGGACTTCAGGGAGACCCTGTCTCAAAAAGACAAAAAAAACCTGTATTTTTATTTTATGTGTGTGATTTTGTTTACCTGCATGGGTATAAATGGGCCATGTGGGTGCAGTACCCATGAAGACCAGAAGAGGGTGTTGGTATCCCAGAATGGGAGATATGGACAGATGTGAGTCACCCTATGGGTACTAGGAATCAAGCCCTTATTCTCTGCAGGAGCAACCAGTGCTCTTAACTGCTGAGTCATCTCTCCAGTCCCCAAATCATATTTTTCTTTACTGCTTCGTTCACTATTTTTGCCACTATATCCAAGAGTGAGTTTAACTTCAAAATGGAGGATGGACGTTCTTTCAATATAAAGGACAGTTATTTTGTATTACCTACTCCCCAGTTCTGGGAAGAGTTTGAACCCAGAGCCATGTGCATATTAAGAACCTCTACCACTGTACCCCAGGCTTTAGGAAAATCTTTTACATTAAATGAACACAAGCTTATTTGTAAAATTGGATGTCTTTTTGAAAGGAGTAATGCTATTTGTTGTAGTAGAAAGGTGCTTTGTGACTTGCTAGCTGTCACAGGAGTGAGGAGATCAGCAGGGAATATAATCTGTTCTATGGGTCTTCCAGAAGTTCCTGCAGAGGCTTTTGGGAGCCTGTTTCATCTCCCTTCCAAATTTCTTGGTGCTTCACAACTGTTTTTGTTTATTCATTGAACAATCAAACAAATCTGTTGACTTAAACTTTACACACACACACACACACACACTCACACTCAATATTGTAACACACACAACATTCATTTTCTTTTTGATTTCTTTATTGGTAAAAACATCATAATTTATCTTTTTTTTTTATTAGTTTTTATTGATGCTTTGTGCATTTCATACATTTTTTCCAATTCAGTTCAGGCTTATTTCCCTTTCCCTCCCCCCCCCCCCCCCACCCCATCCCAGATCATGCATTCTGCCATAACTGTCCTGCATCTTTCTCTCAGTTTTTTTTTTTTTTCATTTTTAGCTATAAGTGATAATCCATGAGTACAAGCATCCTTCATGCAAAACCTATCTGCAGGCTGTTGTGCCCAAACATAATTTATCTTTTCTGACTGCAAGGATGATTATCAATAAAATGATCATCAATAAAATGTTGTTCGCTAAATAATAATGACTCATTTTTATTACTCTATTTACTATGGTTGGCTAGTTGCCATCATTATAGTAGAAAACTAGGGGAGAAAGTTTGGCCGACAGATTCAAGTTTGGTTGTGAGTATGCCACGTTTGAAATTAAAGCAGCTTTAAGATAACCTCAAACCCATAACTTTTTTCTCTCCTAGATATATTTTGTATTCTTGTCATCACAGGCTGGGCCTTTGCTTCTTTATTCCCTTCCACTTGCAGCAGTGAGCATACAATAATGTATGAATAGCAGTGTAGATAGATGTTAGTGAAAACTTCCAGGCAGCATAACAGGTGAGACTGCCCATTAGCTTTGAGCTGTCACATGACTTGCCTTGTGATGTTCATAAATGTAATAGACATACAATCTAAAAATGTATGACAAAGGGCTGGAGAGTTGGCTCAGCGGTTAAGAGCACTGACTGCTCTTGCAGAGGACCCGGGTTCAATTTCCAGCACCCACATGGCGGCTAAGGACCGTCTTAACTCTAGTTCCAGGGGAATCCCACACCCTCCTCTGACCTCCACAGCATTGCACGACAGGGGTGCACCAACCTACATGCAGACAGTACACTCATACACATAAAATGAAAAATTTTTTAAAGTATGGCAAATATAAGCTTGTCTATGCCTCTGCCAATGACATTAGATTATGCTAGGACCACCCTACTGGATCATGAGAGACAGAGGAGAATGAAGTCTACTGAATCACTGTAGCCCCAGGCAGCCTAGATCAGCCAACAGTCAGCCAGTTGATCTCTACACTTGAAACCAGGCCTATCCAAGATCAGCAGAGCTGCAGATCCCAGTCACCTGGGCAATAGTGCGCATTGCTTATGTCACAGGGCTTTGGTTTGTTTGAGGAATTATTGTTTTGTTGGTTTATTTATTATTTATTTATTTATTTATTTATTTATTTATTTATTTATTTATTTATTGTGCTTGACTTTATTCCCTGCCTTCATGCAGGTTGTGTAATGCCCATGGAGGTCAGAAGGGGGCATCAGATCCCCTGGAACTGGAATTATGGGTGGTTGTTATCTACCATGTGGGTATTGTTATAGAACTCAGATCCTCTGCAAGAGCAGTCAGTGCTCCTAACCACTGAACCATCTTTCCAGCCCCATGAGGAATTATTGTTATAATGGATAATACTCTCAAATAGCTCGACATTTAAGAATTTGTATAATATACATCATCATAAATATATACAAAGATTTCGCTCCAAGTATGGTTATTGCAATATTGTTTATATTATAAAAATATAGACATAATCAACATGACAATAAGAATGGATTAGTTAATTATAATTAACTATATGTTATATATGTATTATTATTGAAATATATCCCAACTATTAGAATTTACTAAGATGGAAAAATTAATATGAATGAACTGATCATTGAATTATATATAGAATGCATATGAATATGTATGATTATAAAAAGAGACCAAACATAAATACCATGATGATAATACTAGTTCTCTTTGGCTTATAGGAAGTGTTTTAGTCTTAGTTTTCCTTGTAGCACTGTTACAATAAATATGTATATCTTCAGAATATATTTTCAATTGCTCTTGAAAAATAATGAGAAAACCCTCAGCAGACCGGCCCAGTGATTTTTCTCCTGGAAACATGAAAGAGGAGTTGGGATGGGTGAGTCTAGACTGATACCAATCAGGAGCCAAAGCCATAGATATGGCTCGACAGAGGCAGAAAAAATTGCTGGCAGAAAAGGTCTGATCAGGCAAGAACTGCTCTTTCACCTGCCTCTCTTATATTTCCTCCTTTCTAACTTGGGATCAGATCAGGAGGAAAAGGACAGCTACATTATTAATGCATTAATTATGATAATATTATACGCGCGACTAATACATGTCAAACGTTCTTCATACCAAATTGAAAACTGACATTTTTGCTTCATGAATATTGCTCCATCAGTGACATTTATTGTACGTTTCCAATCTTGCAACAGTGAATGTCAGGTCAACTATCAAGCATTTGCTTTCCTTCCACTTTATTTCCTATTTTAAAGCAGTCTCCTGTCACTGTTAATTGGAATGCAAAGTCAGATTGCACCTGGAGAACTTGAGCCTTCTGACATCTAGAACATCTTGTGTAGGTCCGTGGCATAGCTATGCTTCACCAAGACTCCCCATCTGCCCCTGTCTTCTCTAACCTACCTCAACTGGAAGTCACCATCAACCCCCCAGGGTGCTCATTCTGGGTTCTTACTTCATTTTTCTTCAAAGTACTGTTTTTTTTTTTTTTTTCTCTCTTTTTGAAACAGAGTCTTCCTATAGCTCCAGGTGTCCTGGAACTTGCTATGTAGATCAGGCTGACCTTGAACTCAGAGCTCTGTTTCCTGAGTACTGGGATTAAAGGCATGCACCACCACACCTGACCAAAGTTCTTACCTTATATACTTATTTATTTTGTGGATTTCCTACCATTCTCCACTAGAATATAATCTCTATGACAAGAATTTTTGTTTTCTATCCACCACCTAGAATGATTCTTACACACATCAGGCATGTGTTAAGACAAACCACTTTACACAAGTAGGTTTCCTCAGAGATGAAGTATTTCAGTTTAAAATTTTATCTCATTGACATTATGGAGTGATTCTTTTGAATCTCAGTGGATCCACAAATGGACTTTTTAAAGCTGCGTCATTTCAATGCTTATTCTCAATCTCCAATTTAATAATTACTCTCGAGGACCATTCATGATGTCCCTTGCTCCTGCCACGTGACTGTTATACTACTGTCCTGCAAACACACCTTGTCTGGTTAGCTTGTCTTGTTCTTCTCACAGGTACGTAAAGCTATGTAGCAAAGATCATGGGCTCAGGAAAGGGTGAAATATTGTGGCCAAACTTTCAATCCCTATGGTGGGTCAAAGGCATCTTTATTTTTGAGACATGATAGATGTTTTCAAATTGCTTTCTAGAAAACCTGAGGCAACCTCAGTAATGGGATAAGACATTCCAGTTCTCCAGTTCTCGTTACTCTTGCTCTTTTGATTTCATTTCTCTATCCCTCTAGGCTCATGGCATCTCTGATGGTGATTCTCTATATGCAGTAACCCCCAAAGCAACATGCCTCTGCTCTGCTTATCATCTTTATCCTGGCTCCTTCTGTCTTCTTTCTCTTGAATTTGTACCAACTAACTTCCATCATTCTGAAACATTCAGTGATCCATAAAGATCCCATTCCTTTAGTGTTATTAGTTAATAGGAGTTCACTTATGTATCTTTAAACTCCACAGCCTATAAGAAAATTTAGTAGTGGCTGGGGAGATGGCTTACTGGGTAAACACACTTGCTGTGCAAATACAAGGTCCAACTTTGAATGACCATTCCCCATGTAAGAATCCAGGCATGGCTGTGTGTACCTATAACTGTAGCATTAGCTGCAGACAGACAGATTCTGGTCAGCTAACCTAGCCAAATCTGTAAGCTTCTGGCTCCACAAGAGACCAGATGGCCTCTGCATGGGGGTGCATAAGTGTACACTCATCTACATAGATACATATGTGACCACATATACACAGAAAATCTGGGCAATTGATAATCCTTGTTATTTCCAGAATATTAGGACTTTTAAGATCAGAAACAGGTTTAGAATTAATCCCATTTTTATAAAATGCTATTCCAAAGACATAATTATTGGTATGGGTATGACTATGTAGATGCAGATAAGGATCTAGATAGAGATTCACTGGGAATGGAAAAAATGGAAAAAAAATTACTGTTGTATGTATTTTAGTATATCTCTGTAGAGAGAAATTTTCAATATTTATTTTCATCTTTAAGATTGTAGATAAAGTGTGAGTCCAAAGAAGTGAAACGACTTGCTTTATATTTTACAGATAAATAATAGCCAAACTAGAACCCAGTTCTGGTGGTTCTTAGCTTAATGCTCCATGAAAATGTTTCCATCATGCAACCTCTGAGCCCAGCTGTCCTTTGTTGGGTTGCTTTTTTTTTTTTAATTTTATTTTATTTATTTTTGTATGTGTATGAGTGTACTGTCTGCATGTAGGTTTGTGCACCCGTGTCGTGCAATGCCTCGGAGGTCAGAAGAGGGTGTCGTATTCCCCTGGAACTGGAGTTCTCCTGGAATTGGAGTTTCAGACGGTTCTCAGCCGCCATGTGGGTGCTGGGGATCGAACCCGGGTCCTCTGTAAGAGCGGTCAGCGCTCTCAACCGCTAGGCCATCTCTCCAGCCCCGTTGGGTTGCTTATATACAAGTAGCATTAGCAGATTGGTTTCGTTTGGTTTGTTTTTGCAAAAGTGCTTGCTTTTTGTGGGTTCATAGAAAAATAAAGAGCACTTTTAAAAAATGATTGAGCCGTGTACATCAGCTTTGTAAATACAGTGATATGAACACATAAAGTCTGCATGTATAAATCACCATAGCTTCAAACTTTGACAAGTGATTTGGGTAAATAGTGAGCTTATCTGTTCAATCACATTAATGCTCTCAAGTGAACACATCCTGAGATATGGCACACAATTTATCATAAGCATCACGTTGTTTCCATGTAATTATATAAATTATTTAATATACCCAAAGGTAAGCTCTACAGATTTAGAATAGAATCGGGTAAACATTTTAAGGACATTTAAATTGGTTAGACTGATTAAATTCCTTGCTATGAGCTAGGTCACTGTAATGGATTATTCTTCCTCAGGCTAACCTCCAGTGCAGCTGTTCTGAGAAAAATGGGGATTGGCTAGGAAGCCAGGGTACTGTCACTGCTCATGGAAACCGTGCATTGGCATGCTTAGAAATGACTCTTTGATTTGCTTCTTGATTCTCTCGTGCCTCATCTCCTCTTGTTTTGGCACTATTTCTAGGAGGCTAAAAATAAAAGTCAAATATTAGATGGTCCTCTGAAGAGTATAGCTTGGCACAATTGTTACCATGGTGATAAAGAAGAAGAAAGTAACATACTTTGAAGAGCTGATGACCTGGTGTCCACCAAAAAGATGCAGGAATCTTGAGTGTATTGTTCTGAGTCAAATCAGTTGTTAAATTGAAGTGTTCGGGGGCTGGAAACATGTGGCTAAATTATCACCTTTTACCTACCTAGAACTTTCTGTACATATTCCTGGATCACAGATGAAAATCAGTACTCAGACACAGGCGCAAGGCAACAGAGACAGAGACTGGGGTTTGAGGCTATTTCCCCAGCCAGATGAGCCTGAAGCCATCCACCAAGAAATAAACATCCTTGGGCTCCCCTTCCATAGCGTTTCCATGCTGTTTACTGTCCATGGTACCCCTGGCTTACAGAGTAGGGCTGTTGAAGGCTAAGTTTATGCAATTACACGAGAAACGTGACCCTATTACAAACTTCAAATGGAGACTTTAAGTTAATCAGAGAGGGGAGAAGCATCCTATTCCCAGATGAACTCTAGGCATCTCCGCTTGATCATAGCAGATCTCAAGCCTAATGCAATAGTCACTGGCACAATTTCCTTGGACCTAGACATGAATTCTCTTGATATGTGCATAAAAACAGATAGGCTCCACTTTATCTGCATAAAAGTCCTTTGGAGGCATGCTAAGATCGGTGGTGGGAGAGCAGTCAGTTAGATGCAGTTAAAGCCAATCTACCACTAGGTCTTGATGGAGATGGTTCAGTTATTTATCTCCCTTAGGGTGAAGTTCAGTTTTCTGCACTTCCCTAGTGTTGTGGGAATCACTGGCCCCATTTTCAATCTGTGTCAAGATCTACATTTAATAGCAGTTGTTGAAGACCAAAGTAAGACTCATATGACAGTTGCAAGGTGTGATTAAAACATTGAGGGAGACTTATCTAAGAAAAGATAAAAGCAAAGGGCAAAGCAGAGAACTGGAGACATGTGATAGTCTGTGGGAAATCTGGCTATGGGGCACCTTACCACCCTCTTCATGGAGAATCCCAAGGATCCAGAAAGTCATAAACTCTATGCTCTGTTTTCCTAACTAGGTAGAAGAAGTAAAGTTAGGACCATAAAAATCTCAGTTAAACTGTTTAACTTTGCTAAATTTCACTGCTGCAATCTGCACCTTAACCCCCAGCTGTGGTTGGAAAACAACTATCTGGAGGCATGGGGAATCATGACGGAGGCGGCATGCACCTGTCAAGAAGTTCTTCAAAGCCCTCAGTTACCCTTTCAGTGCCTGCTCTCTTCTTGAAAAGGTGTCCAAAGGGATGTAATGGTGCTATCTCACAGGCTTGTCAGTGAACAAGTGCTATCAAGACACTGAAGAGCATGCCTGGTTTATGGGCAGTGGTCCTTGAATACTAGGTGTTGTTTCCCTTGCTAGATGCCATGCTCATGATGGATTTGTAACTGCATCTTAATGAGTATCTTTAATATTCGTTTCTAGGTTGTTTCTGCCACCAAGGGAGCCTCTGTTCTTACTGACAGGTGTTGTGGGGTAGGGACACCATAATTCCTGAGATGTACTCATGCCCGCCTTTCTAATCTGACTGCTGCCAGGGTCTTCCAGTCCATTAAGCACTAGTTTTCACATCTGTCCTCAACTTACTCTTTTCTCACTGAGACTCAGCTCTTGTCCTCAGATGGAACCAGGACTTTTTTGTAATTGTCCATTTTCTTGTTTTGAATGCTTAGTTAGCTGCCAATGGGTATTTTTTTTTCTATCTCAAACCCAATATCATCTTTGTACACTGGTGTATATTTCTTTTCTCCTTTTCTCTTTCCATCAATTAGGTCAGTGTTCTGTGCCCTCAGGAACCTGCTCCCAATTCGGTGCAGGTAATACTCTGTTCATTCTTGGACTCTGTTTAGTGCCCAGTACTTGGCCATTGGAGGTATGACTATGGGAAACAGTGAAAATCCGTCTTAAATATTGCATTTCAGCCTGCATTCTTCCCTGGCTTCCTCTCACTGTGTACATGGTTTATGCTCTGGTCACTGTGCAGAAGGAAACAGTGGCCACGCCTTGGGCCCAGGCTTGTCCTGTCTGGTGGCCTCCAAAACCTTTTTGTTTCCTTTGGGTTAAAGTTGCCAGTTGTCTTGTATTGAAATTATTTCATCCTCAGACCTTTGAAAAGGAGAACATTTTGCTTATCCTCTAGCCCTTATCATGACACTCTCATGCACTGCTCTACAAAGATGAGAATAATGCATTTATAAACCAGCATTTAGAACCTATCTGCTGTCTTCTCAATGGTCTGTAAAAGAAGGTGCCTTGTATAAGTTTTCATTGATCTTGTGAGTTAAGTACAGTTCACTCTATTTTTAAAGTTAAATAAACTGAAGCTGAGGGAACAATTTGATGAAGATTAAAACAATCTACCAAGTGGCATAAATCAGTAGACTATAACTGAGTATAAAAATCATCTTGTGGGAAACTTCTTATTTTGGAAGCTTCATAGTTCTGGGTGACTTATAAACTCAGGACATTTATTTGTCAGAACTTTGGAGGTTAAGAAGTCATCGTTGGTGATCACTGGCTCCTTGTCTTGTAAGGGCTACTCCTCATTTTCCAAAATAGTTTCTTATGGCCATTTTGTACACAGGGCACAGACACTGTGTATTCACAGGATAGAAGTACGAAATTAGCCATTGCTAAAGCCCCTTATGTAGAGACCTTAGGTAGGAGATATTGATCTCAGTTATATGTTCTTCTCTCTTGATTTAATCACTGCCTAAAGGCCCCACTTCTTAATACTGAATAATACTGGGAATTAAGCTTCAAAGCATGAATTTTGGGGACTATTTAGATCATAGCATTTCTCTGAAGGTTAATAGAAGTACCCTTACACCTACTCTAATAATCTTTCAAAGACTTTTTCTATACCGGTTTCTCTATAGAAGAAGAAATTAAAGATGAGTAGAAATCAAATTTGAATGTGCACACATCCTAGCACTCTGATCATCCTAGAACTAACCTAGAAGTATCACTTAAATGTCATCAGCACTAGCATTTCTTGACTTTTCTTTGTTCTGATATTTGTTCTCCATACAGTGTTTATTAATTTTCATATTATCTATTTGGTATTGTTATACATATGGGCTATAGAAAACAAGTGTGTCACAACCACTGAAAGATTGTGCAGAGTATCTGTGGGTGGATAAGCCCATGGCTCCCTGGATTGGCCTTGAATCTAGGCAGCCTGGGCGATCTCAAGCAACTAGTCAGCTTACACTGGATTTTTAAAAGTACATCTTAGCACTCGGGAGGCAGAGGCAGGTGGATCTTTGTGAGTTCAAAGCCAGCCTGGTCTACAGAGTGAGTTCCAGGACAGCTGGGACTACAGGGAGACCCTTTCTCAAAAAGATAAAAAATAAATAAATAAATAAAAATAAAAGTACATCTTCAATTTTATGCTACGTTCTTCTTTCCCACCTCCATTCTTTTCCTCCATTACTGCTTCAGTTACTAACATGGAGAGAAGCAGCCATGCTGATTAACCAACAGGCAAAGTCTTCTGATAAATTGTTATTATTAGGAGAATAGCCATCACTATGATAGAATACACAGTACAGGAAGCTTAGAATAAATGTTTGTTGACTAAATAAATCTTAGTTATCCCATATACTCAGGCCTAGTCTGAAGAGGTAACAGTCATATTATATTATAGGCAATTCCTTCCAGAAAATTCCCAGGGATATGCACATATGTGTATACCACTCTATTTTATCTTCACACATGGAATTAGCTGGGTGCTGCTAAGATACTGTGATCTTCCTGCAAGATGGTGTGACCTTCTTGCAAGGTGCCCTGTGGCTCTGATTGGGGCCTCTGGTATAATAACATCCAAAGCATTTTCTCTGCTTAACCTCCCCTTGGGCCCAGCCAGGGCCACTGAAGAGAATCATCAAAGTTTGAAAGAGCTATTCCCACGGAGATCCAGCATTACAATGTTCTCTGGAAGATGACAAAAAAGAATATGGAGGTGAGACTACCCCAACCGAAATGTTAGCAGTGATAAGAACATGGAGGGGAAAGCCAGGGGGTACAATTCTGTTTGTAGTTTTATAACTTTTTTTTGGCCTTTTTGAGACAGGGTCTCCCTGTAGCCGCAGCTGGCCTAGAACTCACTATGTAGACCAGCTGGCCTTGAACTAACAGAGAGCCACCTGCCTCTGCCTCCCAAGATAACTTTTAATAAAACTTTTCCCCCTCTTTTATTTGTTTATTTTTAAGGGATTCTACAGTATAATAATACAGTTGTTTTCAGATAATATTGATGTTACTCAATTTGCCATACAATTAGGTAATTGGTGCATTTTGCAAGTATCTATGTCCAAATTTTGAACAACCCAAGGTTCCCATAGTCCAGTTGGTGATGATGCTTGTATGCACAGGCATGTTGATCAATTAGGAGTCCAGTCTATATTGCTGTAGTCTCATGATTCACTCCTATCTCTCCGCAGCCCTTACATTCTACCACGCCTCCTCTTCTGCAATTTGTTTCCTAGGCTTTGGGAAAGGGGCACAAGTGGGTGAGAAGAAAACAGTCTACTTTCTTTGGAGTTGTCATTTTGGACTCCAGTCTGTTCAGGTTGTTTCCCTTCATGGGTTGACAGCTTATCCAGTGATACCTTTTTAGTCATACTAACAAAGCACAAGCAATTGGATGTACAGGCATTTAAGCAATACTAATTATTATGGCAAGCTAAGCTGTGAGCCTAGACACAGATGCTTGGATGGTATGCTAATCCACAAACTGTGGTTTCTCTATAAAGGGTGACAAGTTCTTATTGTGGCTTATAACATCTCCTAACCACTAGAGGACATAAGTTTGGTATTCCACTGTGAGTTATTCCCTCCAAGGGAGGAGCAGCAATAGCCCAATTAGATTTGGGATATATATATTATATATATATATAATATTATATATATCTCATCTAGACACATGTGCTGCCCCTGTTGCACAGTATCTCCAGGCCATTGAGGTGTAGCTGATACTGAAGAGGAGTCTTGCTTTTCTCAAGGAGTGCGGACCAATCTTTTGCTGTATTGCTTTAGTGCCTTTGGTAACACCCTCTGACATTTCAGAGGACAATTGTACATTAGCAAGTGAAGTCTATAACATTTTTTCATGCTCACAACATATCTTCGACAACAGGGACTGCGCCGGGCGCCGTGTCCTAGAGTCTCCTACTTATAGGCAAAAGGCCGGGCCGGGGAGGAAGGGGGGGGGGAGGGGGGTGTGGAAGCCCCGAGCCAACAGCGCGAGGCAAAGAAGGCAGGGGGGAGGGCAGAGCTGGTCCTGCGACGAAGAGAGTGGGCCGGAAGGACACAACGGAGAAAGATCGGTTAACAGGGGTATAGGGGGCGCGAGATGAGCAGGGAGCTGGCAGAGGTCCGATTGCCTAGCAGGCATAGGAAATGAACAGGGGAGTGTGAGGGGGGTAGGGTGGGTGAGGGAGACGGGGGGATCAGAAGGATCCCCCCCCCAAGAGAACGTGGGGGGGAAGGGACAGGGAGGGAAGGACCCGCCAGGAGCATCAGTGGGGGCGGTGTCCGATAAAGGGGTAGGGAGAGCGGGGTGGGGAGGAAGGGGCCAGCAGCGGGAAGGGGGTGAGACCATCGGCAGGAGGGCACAGGGAGAAACAGGTATCCCAAAGAGACATGCAGAGCGATGCGTCAGTGTCGGGGACTCGAGGCAGGCAAAACTGAATAACATGATTATGTTTTTATAAATACAATCCAAACACACTTGAAGAAAACACTACCATGGTCCCACTAAAGCGACGTCAGACGTCGTCAATTATTCATTGGTATGAACAAAAGCGGGGGGATAGAGTTCTATACTAATAGCTATAGCTAGTGATCTAGATCTATATCTATCTATTCGCTATCTACTCTAATCTATCTAATCTATTCTATATGCACTATCCTCTACTGTAGGAAATCCAAGAGCGATAATATGGTGAGTAGAAACACAGACAGAATGAAGTTAAGAGCAAATTGGGGCCCGATTGTCTGTTAAGTGAGTTGCTCGTTGTCTTAAAAGCCCGTCCTGGACCTTGTGATAATAGGTGGTGGAATGAGCCTGTCTGGAACGATTTGTTCATTTACTAAATAACTCGAGTGGCTGAGAGATGGCCCCTCGCTAGAGTAAGTCAGTTAGAGCACGACCGCTTCTCCTTTGTATGGGAGGACCCGGGTCGTACCAGCACCCGATGGTGCCAGAGAACTCCACAACCCATCTGAACTCCCAATTCCGAGGAGAACCCATTCCAGGGGAAATCGAGACCCCTTCTGACCTCCGCCAGCAATTGCACGACAATGGTGTTAGTTTGGGTTTCTTTTGTGCACCAAACCTACATGGCAGACCAGTACCTTTTCATTACACATACAAATACAAAAGATGAAAAAAAATTAAAAAATATATTAAAAGACACCACTGCTGTCTGTGGATATGGTCTCCCACCAAGGGGCAGGCTTTGGCATTTGGGGGAAAAGTCGTAGAAGATAGTATAGACGATAATTGAAGTGAAGATATTGGGCTGGAAACTTCCAAAATAGTACACAGCATGCCCCATTATGGAGTTTCTGTTGTGAGTCGGGCACTGTTATAAAAACTGTGCACCTAATCAATTAATTAGCTGAGTACTACAGATAGTATGCTAATTCCCTTCTAGAGGAGGAGAACTGAGAGGCAGAGATGAAGAGAGAGCGCTAGGGGTCTTTCTGTACTAATAGAAGTACGCTGTCCTAGGTTACACTCTGTACAATTATGGAAGCACTCGGCTTGCCGCTAGGTACTCTGTACAATTAGAAGACAGCTGCCTAGGTACTCTCTACAATTAGAAGACAGCTGCCTAGGTACTCTCTACAATTAGAAGACAGCTGCCTAGGTACTCTGTACAATTAGAAGACAGCTGCCTAGGTACTCTCTACAATTAGAAGACAGCTGCCTAGGTACTCTCTACAATTAGAAGACAGCTGCCTAGGTACTCTCTACAATTAGAAGACAGCTGCCTAGGTACTCTCTACAATTAGAAGACAGCTGCCTAGGTACTCTCTACAATTAGAAGACAGCTGCCTAGGTACTCTCTACAATTAGAAGACAGCTGCCTAGGTACTCTCTACAATTAGAAGACAGCTGCCTAGGTACTCTCTACAATTAGAAGACAGCTGCCTAGGTACTCTCTACAATTAGAAGACAGCTGCCTAGGTACTCTCTACAATTAGAAGACAGCTGCCTAGGTACTCTCTACAATTAGAAGACAGCTGCCTAGGTACTCTGTACAATTAGAAGACAGCTGCCTAGGTACTCTGTACAATTAGAAGACAGCTGCCTAGGTACTCTGTACAATTAGAAGACAGCTGCCTAGGTACTCTCTACAATTAGAAGACAGCTGCCTAGGTACTCTTTACAATTAGAAGACAGCTGCCTAGGTACTCTGTACAATTAGACAGCTGCCTAGGTACTCTCTACAATTAGAAGACAGCTGCCTAGGTACTCTCTACAATTAGAAGCAAGCAAGGCTGCTGCAGAATTACCCTAGGTACTGCACGACATCACCTCTCAGAAGTGGCTGGTGCTCATGTCTACCAGCTGCTGGTTTATGTCCATTCATAGAATGTCGGGTTTTTATTTGGCTTTGCTTTGTTTTATAGGCACTTTTTGATGCTATTGGGATTGGTCAAGTAGACAGTCATGTATGAGGAATACTGTGTTTTGTGATCTATACTTTGTCTATTAGTAGCTCGAAAATACTACTCCTTTCCTGTGATAATCCTCCAAACCTTTTGATATCCTCAAAGGCCATGTTCCCAAAGGCTGTGGGTCATTCTTAGATGGAAGACGTAGGAGCAAACACATGTTCTTTCTCCTTTCCCTCACTCCAACTGCCCTCTAGCTCTGCTCATCTTTCTTGTTCTCAACCAGGACAAAATGGCATGTTTTCTCTCTCTCTCTCTCTCTCTCTCTCTCTCTCTCTCTCTCTCTCTCTCTCTCTCTGATATGGACAGGCACTGGTGAAATACTGTGATAAACCCTGCATTGGGAGTTGTCTGCTAAGTTACAAAAATGGCTGGAACACAGCCTCCTGCTCTCTGCAAAACAATTGCTGGGGGGAGTTTATGAATTTTGCATTGTGTGTGAGTGGCAGGTCAGACCTCCAATCAGAAAGGCAGTGTCCTGGCATCCCAGCAGCTATGATCTGAGCCACTCTCAGCAAGCATCCTCCTCTGTCTCAGGCCCTCTGTCAGCCATGCTGCTTTGCCAGTTTGATAAAGCAGATGCAGAATTAAATGACACAACAGTTCTTTGCCTTGTGATTTTTTTTGTATATTCATTTATTTATTTTAAAGAATGCTGGATGCCTGTTCTGTAACAGGCTGGACTCTAGCTTCAGGGATTCTAACAGCCAAACAGACAAAGTCCAATCCTTATGGTGCTGGCACACACCCTGTTTCAAGGGACAGACAAAAAGGAAATAAATCAATGCATTATCAGATGCTTAGTGGTATGGAAAAAGACAGAATAAGATGGATAATGAGCGGATGATTAGTTTATGTGGAATTTCAAGAAAAGGCTGAAATTGCATTGGTGCTCACACTTGGGGATGCCAGAGATTTAAACCAAGGGAATCTGAAGGGAGATCGTGCTATACGTGCTATACAGATCCTGGGGAAAGAATATACTTCTTAATTTGGAGGCACAGGAAAGAGCATGTGTGGTTGAGACAGAGAAACGAAGGCTAAGAGGAAAGAGAATGTCAGAGTTTTAAAGGGACCAGAGAAGAGAGGTGCTGAGTGTGAGAGGGAGTCACCAGTACATCTGAACAGAGTGATATGCTCTGATTGGTACTGTAAAAGGCTGACTGCTCTTGCTATAGACACTTAGTGGGTCAGAGAACCAGAAAGGAGCTAGTTAAAGATTTGTCATAGACTACTTGGGTTGGGACATGCTGCTGGTGGTGGTCTCATTCTGGGTGTATTTTGAAGTCAAATATGATATGAGAGTTTATGCTTGGACCTGGAGTATGAGTGAAAGGGAGAGGCGAGCAGGACCCCAGGCGAGGGGGACCCCAGGCACCCCGCCAAGGCTTTTCACCTGGAACCACGAGTTGCCATTGTCTGGGATAAAAGAGACTGAGAGAAAAGAAAGTTTGGAGGGGTAAGGCTTAAAAATTAGGGGCTATCTTTGGACCTGTGGGGTTTCAGTGTCTATGAGCTTGCCAAGAGGAAACATGAAGCAAGCAGTTGCATGTGTGACATTTGTGTTTAAAAGGAGGTTGAGGAAGGAGTTATGAATTTAGAATCATCAGCACACATGCGGTTTAGAAACTTCTAAGCTGGAGCCTGAATCCAAGCACAGGGAAGCCGAATATAGAGAGCAAGGTGTCAAAGAGCAGACCCTTAGCAAGAGGGTCGCCTGTGCTTAGAATAGGGGTTGGCAGACTGAGGCTGGACTTTTGCTGCTTTGGGAAATAAAGTTTTATTGGAACATTTTCACTTACATTTCTTTGTCTATTGTCTGTGGCTCTTATTGATCTACCTCAGTGAAACTGAGTAGCTGTGACATAGACTATGGCTTCTCAAGCCAACAATGCTACTATCTTACTTTCTACTGATAAACTTTACTGATCCCTGGGTTAGAGATTAGGGAGATGAGAGGCGTCTGGCTAAGGATACTAACAAGGATTAGCCAGAGAAGAAAAAGCTCTGCCTTGGATGTAACATAGGGTGAGAGTTTCTGCCAACAATGTTAGGACATGCGATGTTGTAGGTACTCAGTACTCAGTACTCAGTAAATGCTCTCCTTGTGCCTATTTGTATGCATGCTATGTCCCTGGTCCTTGGCTAAACACAAGATTTAGGGTGTAGTATGAGGATTGTCCCATGTCTCTTGATGAAGAAAGCCCCAGCACCTACCCTCAGGGCATTGAGGGGGAAGGAGGAAAATGAGCCATGCATCCTATCTGACTCTTATTTCACATCCTGTCCCCAAGAGGACCTTGAAGGAGAACTCCGACCCTCCAGCATCTGCTTTTACATCCTGTCTTTGACAGTCTTTCCTGAAAGCTTTTAAGCAAAGGGCAAATCCATCTTTATGAGATTACTAATGTCAACACATTCCATGTGTCAGGATTTTATAGGCTCCTGCAAGGCTATGCCTGTGATAACACTGGTTGGCAGAGCTTGCTAGAGGAATTATGCACAAGTCCCTTGGTACAGGAGAGGGATCTTGGTATCCTTGTGGCCTGAGATATTTTCTCCTAGGTGGAGTCTTAGCTGAGAAGCTCAGAGTGGGAGTTAGGGCTGTTAGGCAGTAGATCCTGACTCCAGAGCTTGGATAGTAAAGGGAAGATTTTGCACACACAGCCTAGGTTCACGGTATCAGTTTCACTCCTGAGATTTAACAAAGACAAAAACCTAGACAAGTATTTGCCATTTGGAATGTCACAAAAGAAAATCTGGTCTTTCCCATGGACCTGCTCTTACATCACTGAATCTCTCTCTTACTATAATGATGCTTTCCCTTCTTAGCTTCTAAACCAGTGTTTCCCAGAGTGCCATTGTGAACCATAAACCTTAACATCATGTGGAAATGTGTTAGAAATACAAATTCATGCCACCAGCCTTAGCCTGTGGTCCCAGCGTGTTTTGATGTGTGACCTTGAGAAAGTCACTTAACCTCTCTGAAACCGAGCTTCCTGCTATGGAATATGGGAAATATAATAGCACACAGTTATCACTGATTAAATGAAATGAGCAATCACTAGTTCTACAAGTCCTCCAGATAGTTCTGATCGTGCTGAAATTTGACAATGCTTTCAAAGTTCCTGCTAAAAGATCCCCATTTTTGGATATTAGAAATTCCTGCTAAGGGATTTTTTTTTTCAGATTTTATCATTTTACATATCTCAAACTATTTTTAATCTGAACTAATCTGCCAATCATTTTCCCATAATGAATGCATGCTTTCCAATGTTTTTAAAGTCTTAAAGGACATCAACTATAATTTAATCTTTTCTTAAAGGTTTGGGGTATAATCATGAATATATTTATGGCTATGTTGAATATAGAGATTTGAGCATTTTTATCTTTCTTGTCGTGTTTACCAGCCCTAAAATTTTTGTTCTTAATTTTCTGGTTGGTGTTGTTATTATCATAAGTACATCTAGTATGTTCCCCATCCTTCTACACTAATGGAGAAAACGACACTCTCTCCTCCCAGCAACAATTAGCTGACCACAGTCCCTCAGAGCCCCTCCTCCATCCAGGCTGGAATGTTATTTGAGTGCGATTGCTGCGTCATGTACAGAGGACATCTTTTGGGGCACGCTTCATTATGCTTTGCCCCTTATATTCCTTCTGCCTCCTCTACTATAGCATTCCCTGAGCCTTGGACAAGAGGCTATAGGTGTCCCATTTAGGGTAGAGCCCTCAACAGTCAATTATTCTTAGTAATTTGACCATTTACTGTATTGACTGCTTTTTATAGCTACAAGAAAGCTTCTCTGAGGACAGATAAGAACAACACTAATCTAGAAGTCTCAAAACAAATATTTAGAAGACAGTTTAACAAAATGTCCACCTAACAAGACAATAGTAGCAGGTTCCCTTCTAGGGCCTGTGACCTCTCCACTCATGGAGTCTTGACCAGGCTTACAGTACTAGGCAAGGGTTTCCTCCCATGGGGCACGCCAGTCAGAAAGTGGCTGACTACCCCATCATGATCACATCACTACTGCACCCATTACTATCTATAAATTATATTCTCCATTTACATGTAAATGACTATTCCTTGGAATAAAATTCAATATCAAGTGTCCAGATACCCCTCTTATGGCTCCTTTGCACGCACTGTTGTTGCACCTGTTTCCCTGGGTTCTCACAAGGGTTAGATGACACAGTGCTGAGATGCAAAGACTACAGATTCTAGGCTTGGCTTTGCCACTAAGTGACTGTGGAGAATCAGGCAAGTCATCTGACCTTCTGGGCCTTAAATTTTAACAATATAAGCTAGGATGGAAATACCTACTTCTACTTTCTTGTAGCAACATAGCAAGACTTGAAATAAACAGTCCAAGTGGAACCCCAAGACAGTATGCTCTGTGAGGCATCATTGCTAAGGTACGGCCAAGGCATCTGGCTTCATGGAAGCTTAGCAGTTGCCTCCTGGGTCCCTTGTTATTCCCCATCCAGCTGCCTTGGCTTAACTACTTTGGGTCCAGGCTGTATTTTTTGTTATGCTTCAGAGCATGTCAAATCAACAGATATAAAATAAAACCACAAAGGAAAATCTGATATTCACTATAGAAAATGTTGAAGGGAAAGATAAAAATACTCAATAATAACTTCACAAACAACCCTTATTGTGGCTGTGGATGGCAGAGTAGTGTGTATAATGTGATATTTTGGCTGTTCCTGATGCTGGAGAATCTGGTACATTTTGAGATGTCAGGGATACCAAGTTATTTAGAAAATATGGCTTGGTACTGTAGGTTCCTGGAAGGTGCGATGATCTCCATAGTAGGCTGCCAGTTGCGAGTCTTAGGCAGGTATGTGCATTCCACTGTTGAAAGCCATTGTGGGCATCGGTGGGTGAACAGACCCAAGAGACCCTAAGAAGCCCCCCATGTCTAAGATCCAGAGATATATCCATTCTTCTAGGCTGGCTGCTCCCTGAGACTATTAGGGTATTATCTTTTCCCTCAAGAGAGGGCAGCAGCAATTGCTGTTTGAAAACAAATGAGAAGACTGCAGACTGACACGCATCCTGCCCCTCTGGAAAGTCTGATAGAGTTCATTTACCTCCTTTCCCTCTAACTGAATTCTGTTTCTCTGTAAAACCCAGGTTAAGTCTGACCTTCACTATGATGTCACTGAGGACCTCTCTCACCTGCATGACCCCCTCACCTCTGGCCTCTGTTAGTACTTATTACCTATGATTCTCATGGCTCTCATTACCTGCCACCATATTAAATTTAGTCTTAAGTATCTCTTTTCTTGTCTCTTCCCTGGACTGTCCACTGATGCCTTAGCGATGCGGCTAATACTGGAATAAGTATTGAGTCTTTTGAGTCCTGGTTTTGTGGCTGGCTTGAACACATGCACAGTAGCAGCCGTGGTTAACTGTGTCCCAGGACCTGGCTGTATTCTAGGAGGTTGCTGTTAGTAAGCCAAAGGTAGCAGAGACAGAAAAAAAAAAAAAAAACGGTATGTGGCCTTAATGACTGGCAGATAGGTGATGCCAAGTTTCACACTGGAGGGAGGTAGAGAGGTTAAAACTAGGGAAATGATGCAAGGAACAAGGAGTCAGGCAGGTGGCCTGGGACGAGACTGCGAAGGCTTCCTACTGGGTCAGCAGGCCTCTCTGCTGTTTTGTGGTGCTCCTTGGGATGTGGGATGGGTCAGCTCCTTTTCAAGAATGAGGATTTCTCTTGGGATGTACTCCCAGGGTTGACACTTATGGAAGCATCAACCTGTCTTCTGGTTCTGGTCCATAAAGAGACTTACAGTACCACTCCCTTTACAATTTAGACTCATTTCTTTTCTTGCTCCTATACTGATTTCTGAACATTGAGATGGGATGTTCCAAGGAATACCTTTGTAAGGCATTTGGGTAGTATACATATTTCCTTTCATAAACAATGGATTCTGAAGACCCTGGGTAGACTATATCTAAGGAGAACTGTTAAGCTTTTTTCATTGAGGATGGAAACCCTATGTATGGATGAACAGAAGGAAAAGTTTGCATGGGTTTTAAGATAAGGGATTAGATTTTTTACTATAAGAGGAGTGGATTTCAGGAGATAAGAAGCAGGGAGGAAAGTAATGGTCAGAGACTGCTACGAGAGAAGTCAATGTGAGGAACAGAAGCAAAAAAAGGTGAGGGGAACCCAATGCTATTGAGGCCTGGCTTTAATCTGCTGGATTAGGAAGCTTTGTTTTTATGCTGAGCAGGGACCACTCAGCCCTGCTAAGGGGGATGAGGACCCAGTTCCCGCTTTGTGGATACTGTGGAGAGCTGGCCTCTCGGTGCAGAGACCAGCCGGCTACTTCCCATAGCCCAGCCTAAGTGGTAATTCCAACTTAGGCTCTTAGCCTGGACCCACGAGACACGTGTTCCACTCTTGGCCATGACTTCTCACCTGCCCATGGCCTGGACAGGAATTTCAGGCTGATGGCTGATCGCCTACCTTCAGCCAATACCCACTCACAACACTAGCTACCCAGATTGGTGGTCTGCAAAGGGAACCTTTTTCCAACCCACTGGCCACTGAACAAAATGCAGGCCTACCTTAGCCTGTATGCACGAAATAATTAATAAAAATAATGGCTGGGAATTCTGTGATGATGTTACTATGACATTCAAATTTACTCCTTAGCACAGCTTGCTTTTGTAAACCAAATGATCTCAGTTCCCAGGACCAATCATAAGCCCCCCAACTCTGTGCCACTGCACACCGGTGCCCCCACCAGCATCTCACGCACCTAGGCCATGCTGCTTGCTCCTCCTTGGGGCGGGGTCAGGCCCTCTGCCATGAGGTGCTGGATTTCCCACAATCTGGTCCCTTAGTGATGCTGGTAATGTAGAGCTTACGAGAAGGGCTTTGTTTTAGAGATAGATTGTGATCTGTATCTCCTCAAGAATACTCTAGAGACCACCTCAGAACATGAGGGCCTCTGGGAGTAGAGTTCAGTAGCTCCTGCCCCTTCCCATCCTTCTGATCGCTTAGAAGTCGCCTCCCCCTTTCCTCTGGGGGAACATATAGATTCATACCTTTGACCGCTAGTGTTTTTTTCTGTCCTCTCTGTCTAGAAAGTTATCTCCTTGACTAGCCTAGAAGAATACCTAGGCCACAGACCTCCAAATCCATTTCTTAGAGACAAGATGTCCAGTTTATTCATTGCAACAATAACTGCCAGACTTATTACAGTTATGTAATAGGTTTCTTTTTTTAAACCAGGTCTTGAAAATGTGTGCATTATCCTTTAGGTAATAAATGAAATAAAACAGGCCGAAAATAAATCAGCTTTTTTCAAAATGAGGCTGAAGCTTTTCTACCAACTGCACCATTAAAAAGAATTCTTGGTGCTTTGGAAGGAGCTGATGACAAGTGGCTACTGTTTAACTCTTTTTGAGGGCTTGGCTTATTTTGTACCAGTGGCAATTGAGACTTTGGCTTGATAAAGAAGAGGTCTGGGGATAGTTACTGTGAGCATAGCATATGTCAAGAGTGGGGTGAATCAAGAAGACATTATTATGTAGCCTCTGGCATGGTGAGAATGCCTTCTGCTTTCTTAGTCTCAGTCCTCCCACCCTGCTCCTCTTCAAAGAGTCACTTTCCAATGTATTATGCTTATGCTCAGCAAAGATAAGCTTTTCCAGCCCTGATACATTAGCTTTCCGCTGAGAAGAGGCTATCTCAATTGTTTAAGGTGGACCTAAAGATCAGTTTCCTTTCCATGCTCTTCGATCACCAGCCCCTCCCCCCTTGCTTTTCCTCTCATAAAACTTCATGAACACTTTAAATATAAAATTTTGACTCAACCGTTCAACAGTGTGCCCATGTATACCAGGGCCATAGTTCTTTTCAAAATTAACTGATTTTCTGATTAATGTATTTATGATATCATCCTCACTGGGCATGGGTATGACAACCTGATCTAGATAGCCAGACAGTATGCAAACATGAAATCCCTCAAGTCATAACAAGTGATCTGTAGCAAGGCCTGTGAGGTCTGATAAGATGTTCTCTAGGCTCCCACGGCAGAAAGGAAGTCAGCCTTGGGTGACTGAGGTAAGATTTCAAAAGGAAGTGATCCCCACATCCCGCTTGTATGCATGCGCACTGAATACAGGGTGCCTTGAATCATCTGATTTTATTCCTCATTAGTATTTTCCTCTGTGTTCCCTGACCACACTTTCCTCGTTGGCACATGGAAAGCTATTAACAATACATGCTTGTGGCACATCAGTGGAGCTGTTATTGCTGCTGGATAGTGGTGTTTGTATAAAATATTGAACACCCTGTGAAGATTTAAAATAGTTTCCTGCCCTGCTCGCCGCCACCCCCTCCTCCATTTAAAAATATATTAACATCTCCGGTTCCACCTGCGGGGAAGACTCTCTGAAGCCAGACTGCATGCAGATAGACTGCTCTCCCCCAAAGTCTCTCACTAGTCCAGGCGTGGAGGCCTCTGAGAGAAGGGAGCTACCTGCACCCCAGGAGGTTGGGGGCAGCCCTGCTTTCTGTCCCCTTTACGAGTCAGCTCTGTGGAGCATGGATTGAGCAGACTCGTAGTCCTTGTGACATCTTGTTGGTGCCTTTCCTGAGAACCAAGGGGTGACCTGCACCTTGCTCTAACAGCTTCGAGATATTTTGGTCACAAGAGACCCCCTGGGTTGATTCTCTGTTCTCCTGCTTTATTAGCACAGAGGCCAGGGCTGTAATTTTGTCTTCGGAGGGCGTGAACAAGGGTGAAAAGCAGACCGGGAGCTGTGGTCTTTGTTCAGCGCTGAGCTGGCAGGGAAAATCCTGGGAAAAGAGGTGTGAGAAGCCACTTGTGCTACCAGCAGGTGCACACAGTGCCCCAGCAGTGATGTGGGACTCAGTTACTCCCACGGCTGCTGGTCCTTCTCCTCGGGCCTGCTCTACCCTCTTGTTGCCCCTCATCCTGACTGCAGAGTCCAGGTGTGTAGAACATCCGTTCATCCTGACATCCTGGACTCCCTACTGTGTGGGTGTCGGAATGGCCTTCTGGTGCCTGCGGCTGTGATCACTGCTCTCACCTCCCCTGTGCCAGGCTCAGAGTGGGTCCTTGGTCACAGCATCAGAGGCTCCAGGGGCTGAGAGTGACAGGAGGCAATGTCTGTGGCAAAGGGGAGCATGTCTGCTGAGGCTCTGGAGGCACTGATTGGCTGGCAGTGAGGTAATGCATTGCAGTCTAAATGTGGCCACAGCAGAGCCAGCATCCAGGGTGTGCCTTCCCACCAGCCTTGGTCGCCTGCAGCCCTGTGGAGGACAAGGTCTCTAAGGGTTTCTGGAGGTCCGATGGGGACTGCCTGGCCTACGGGGCAGGATTGGTTTGTAGGAACCAGATTCAAGGTCTGTGTTGTCATTACTGTTTTCTACCTTTCCACCTTCTAAATGCACCACAGTTTTGTCCCTTGCTCTTAAGACAGACTCTTTTCAGAAGACTCCTGAAAATAAAGGATTAGGCTTTAGGACCTTTGCCCATGTCATGATGAATAATAGTCTACACTGGTGTTGAGGGCCGGAATGGTTTCCAGGGTAACCAATGTTTAGCTTCTTTAATGACATACCTCTCCCCAGGGGTTCTTTCAGGCTGATTTTCACTTCATAATTGGGCAAGGAGTCTAGGTCCAATCTCCCCACCAACCCCATTCCATAGTATCTGGTGGTTTTAGCATGAAGAGTTGAAGAATCCAAAGGGCATTATGGGTTATGTTTTTTTCCTCTTTAATAAGACACCTCTTCATGAACAGAACTGGCCTCTCAAGATGTCTTTTAAGGCATATTAGCTTCCAGGGATCATAATTAGTATTAAATGAAGAGGCCATGTCAAGTAAGTCAATAGTAGTAATTGAATACCTATTGTTGGCAAGTGTCAGAGGCTATGGGAGTGAGGCTACATCTTCCAGGGGTCATGTATCCAGTTCTTCAACAAATGTTCTGTACTGTTTACTGCGCACCAGGTGCTTCTCGGTGGTAAACAGAGCCCAGTTCCTGATCTCCTACAGCCAGTGTTCCAGAAGGAGATCCGAGGAGATAAGAGAACCAAGCAGGAAATGGCAGGACGGCACAGTAGAGGGTGAAGGTTGGAGCTACAGTGGCTTGGTGGTCAGAAACAAGCTCTGCAAAGAGGTGCATGTTAGTCAAGCCCTCAGTAACAAAGGAGATGGCCATGGGATGGTCTAGGAGAAATTGCTCCCAGCAGAGACAGTTACATGGACAAACCCCTATGTCAGGTTGAGTTTGAATGTTCCAGGAACTGAAAGAAAAATCAAACAGGTACCTGGGTATATTTGATAAGAAAGTACAGCTGGGTTTGGTGGTGCACACCTGCAATCGTAGAACATAGTAGGTAAAGGCAAAGCATAAAGATCAAAAGGACAAAGCTGTCCTCAGATACATAGCAAATTCAAGGCCATCCTGGGTTGCTTGAGTCCCTCTCTCAAAAAAAATATACATAAAGGGGACTGCAGAGATGGCTCAGCAGTTAAGAGCACTGACTACTCTTGTGGACAACTGAGTTTGAACTCCAGCACCCACATGGCAGCTAACAACTGTCCATAACTCTAGGTGCAGGGCATCCAATGCCCTCTTCTGGTCACTGTGGGCATTGCATACATGCAGGCAATATACTCATAAAATAAAAGTAATAAATGGTCTATTTAAAAAAACAAAAGGGAAAGAAGAAAGTGACATAGAAGTTGCAGCATTTGGCTACTGTGACAGAGCTCAGAATGCTACATTTAGGGTGGGTCACAGAGTTGAGCATCCAAGGGTGAATAATATTCCAGTAGTGAATAGCAATTTCTGCCCTGAAACCCAAGGAGAAGTAGAACTTGGTATAGATTAACATAGTACTATATACCCAAGATGTGAGGGCACTCCGCTCCCCTGGCACACAGTGATTCTTCTGAGTACTGTGCAGAGGCTCTGGTAGTAGTACCTTGTAGTTAGACTGAGAGGGCATCTGAATCAAACTCAACTTGATTATAGATAATCTGAATCCTTTCCTATCTCAAATGCTGCTACCGTGTGTTACTGGATGCTTACCTTAGCTGGATCTTACTCTCAATCTCTGGACATAAATCACTTTATGTGACCGGTCCCCAAAAAACCAGGCTGGAGGTTGATTTGGTTCATGTTTGAAAAATTAGGACACTGAGGCTCCAAGTTAACTTTCCCAAGATAGCTTATCTTGCAAGATATAAAATGAAGTCCTAACTCCTAGGAGAGATAGACTTTGGCCATCTTGGTTCAGGACAAATAACTCATTATGTGGTTCTGTCAAGGTGGGTAGCCTGGGCCAGGCAAAATATCATGTGATGGTTACAAATTTGCATCCATATGGTATGTGAAAGGACTCCAGGAAATACTTGTTCTTGTCACACTGGGGATGGGTGGGGGTATGCCAGATCTCAGCAAGCAAAGGTCAGAGATAGTGCCAAACACCTGAGATGCACAGGGCAGTATGACAAATTCATTCCCCCATGTGTTTATAGTGCTGAGCTGAGGAGACCCTGGGTTAATATTTAATGGTGCTATCAAATTTCACTTTCTTATCTCTTACATTTTGGTCCCAGGGGCTATCATATCTATAGGCACAGAACGAAGCACAAAATGGAAATCTGAGGCTCCATCAGGACATCTCCCCCTAATTCTCATTGCTTTTGCTGGTAAAGAGAGCTGCAGAGCTGATAGTTGTTTGGGATGGCCAAGGAGGAACCTTCGAGCACTTTCTTAAGGAAAACAAGACATCTTTTAGGGAAAAAAATCCTCCAATTCAAGTGATATGTGTATGTATGCATGTATGTATATATTTATGTATATATAACTATATATATATGTATATGTACTGTAGCAACACAAGTTGGAGAAAACAACAAAAGAACAGGGAAAAAAACTCTGGAAAGTCTCAGAAAAAGATGCAGGACATGTATGGCAGAGTACAGGAACTTGGGTGGGCTGGGGGGCATGGAAAGGGAAGCGATTCTAGATTCAATTAAGAAATTATGTATGACCTATGGAAAAAGTTTAATAACAATAAAAAAAAAAGAGCTGCAGAGCTTAGTCTTGAGGAAGGTGAGTTCCTTCGGGAGGTCAGACCCACATACAGTACTGTGCCATTCCTGTAGCCTAGGGAAGGTGTTCATTAACTCTTGTGCTGAGATTTCTGCACCTGTGAAGGTGGCAGTACGTCCTCTGGCCACCTCTTTGGTTTGTTGGGAGAATTCTGTGAGATAATAAATGTGCAAGTGCTTTTGTCAAAGCACTATATAAACGTGTTATTATTAATCCTTCCACCACTAATAAAACAAAACCATCATTATTCTTCCCCTGACAGCACCAATTTGCTGAGCCATTAGAGTTCTGTACATTATAGTCTTAAAGAAACAAAAATCAGAGACCTGGAGCAGTAACTTATAAGAAAACAGCCAACAGTGTACCCAGGAATTATTAAAGTGAGGCAAGGGGATACACGGCTCCTTATTTAAGTCCTTGTATGTCCTTTGTTCACATTGTTGCATCATCGTCACCTCTAGAAGTAATATAATAACTTCATTAATAAAGTCGCTACCCTCCTCCCACCCTTGCCAGGACTTTGAGGGCACAGTGTAAACAGAGCAATTAATTAATGACAGTCATGAGAAAATAGCTCAAGTGACAGCTATAGAGGAACAAACAGCAATGAGGAAGTTGCCAAAATTCTGGCTAATGTTTAACACTGGGAAGTGCAAAGTGGGAGAACCCTGGGATTCTAGGTCAGCAGGCAGAATCGCCTGAAGACATTATCCTTCCCTTTCCTGTCCTTTCCCGTTCTCCCCTCTGATTCCTTCTCTCCATCCCCCCACCTCAATTGTTGCCCACCACAAAAGGTTGGAAGAGATACCAAGGACAACACCTTAATCTGACTAGTACACTGCTGATGACTCTGAGGAGTGAGGCCGTCTGGGCTGCACCCAGGATCAGCCTGATTATGGGGAGATGATTAGCTTAGCAGTCTGACTTCAGAAATTTGATGATAAGGCCCCCTCAAATAAATCTCCAACTGTTCACTGAAACTCCCTTAAGAAGAAAAGTTTTATTTCTACAATTCAAGGTAAGCTCTTATTTCTTCCTAGGAGAAAGAAGTAACATTTTTGTAAGTTTTGCCTACAGTACTATATGATATAATAAAAAAAAAACCCAAAAAACTTCATTTCCCTAAATTTCTGGGTTAAGCATGGGGCTCTAAATTAGGTCATTTATAAGAAAAATGTCTGTGATATACCTGGGAATTATTAAGTGAGATGATGAGATATGTAGTTCTTTATTCAAGTCCTGTGATCCCTTATCCCTTTGCATGACTGATTCCATTGTGGTCATATCATAGCTGAGCTTCTTTGCCTGAGTCTCTATATTGACTGGCTAGTAGGAACTGTAACTCAGAACTTCCCTTGATATTACTGGGTCAAATTATTCTCACAATCCAAAGATGTTTCTTCTTTCTTCTCTGTCTCTGTCTCTTTCTCTCTCTCTTTCTCTCTGTCTCTTCAACTCTATATTCATCTTTACTTGTCTCACAGAACCCCATGGAAAGGAAATAATAAAACAAGGACCCAGGCTAACAGGCTGAGATCTGGCTCTACTGTTACATTGCTGGGTGTTGGATGTTGGATTTTGGATGTTGGATGTTGGATGAGCAACCCAAGCTTCCTAGGCTCAGTTCCTCTGCTGGTGAAGTGATGGTGCTGGGTTGGACATTTTCAAGAGATTTTCTATCGGGACTGAGGATTGGAGATGATTTTCTTTCATCACCAAGCTCCCAACCCACTCTGATTTTTCTTTTTTTGGGGGGGGGTCTTTTTGAGACAGGGTCTCTCCATAGCCCCAGCTGTCCTGGAACTCACTGTGTAGACCAGGCTGGCCTTGAACTCACAAAGATCCACCTCTGTTTCCTTTCATAGGGATTAGAAGGCCTTGGGTCCCATGACCGCCCCCAACAGAGTCCATGAATCAGGGAAGGAAAGGGTACCAATAGCAGCCAGCTCTGGACTGATATCTTTTGTCATATCAAAAAAAAAAACAAAACAAAACAAACCGTGCTGTGACAAATTTGACTTATGGCCTCAGTAGAATTAGAAGAGGGAAGGCTTTAAAACTCAGTCTTAAAGTTGTAGAATTCAAAAGCTCACAATTGCGGGCCATCATGAATAGATATGTTGACAAGATAAAGCAGAGACTCACAATCTTACAAAGTGGCAGAGTCCGAATTTCTCATTTTCATGGATAATTACCATAGCCTTCAATCTTAAAACCATGGCAGTGTATTTGTGTACAGTTTACTCCCTCCAGGTAATGGAACCAGGCCCAGGAACTCCAGGCATGTGGCTCTGTTGCCCTCTAGTGGCTGCAATGGAGCACGATGTGCAGGCACTCCCCTCTTCCCCTTGGCTTGCTGATGCAAGTTGCCCTTGAAAAATGGTTCTGCCATAACGGTCCTGCATCTTCCTCTCGGTCTTTCTTTATGTTTAGGAATTCACATTTTCCTCTAATTTTATATTACTCTAAAATATGAATACATACTTTCCACTCATATACAGTAATTACAGAGTCTGAAAGTAAGTGGTGGATTGATTCTAGAGCCCGTTAAGAGATTTACATTATAACAATGTAGTTGCTTTCAGATAAACAGAAATATAACAATAATATTGTTCAGCTTGCCTTACAACTAGGTACTTGGTGCTAGCATCCACAAATGAGGGAGACTATTCACTGCTTGTTTTTCTGGGACTGTGTTACTTCACTTAGCATAATGGCTTTGAGTTCCATTCATTTACCTGCAAAGTTCATGATGTCATCTTTCTTTACCGCTGAGTAGTACTCCATTGTATAGATGTACCACATTTTTGTCATCCACTTGTCTGTTGAGGGGCATTTGGGTTGGTTCCAGCTCTTCGCTATTGTGAAGAGAGCTACAATAAACATGGATGTGTATGTATCTTTGCAGTAGGATGAGTCTTGTGGATATATATACCCAGGAGTGGTATGGCTAGGTCAGGTGGTAGGCTCATTTTGAGTCTTTTTTTTTTTTTTATAGTATGATTTAATTTAATACCAATGCAGAATGCAAAGTAATGAACCAGAAAAAGCAGACTTGTAAGATGTTTAGAGCTGGTCCATATTCTCCATGAAATACCATACTTCAAATTATGTATAAGAACATTTTACTTACTCAAAACTCTTTTTCTTTTTTTTTTTATATTTTTATAATTTTTTTTTAATTTAATTTTTATTGATGGTTTTTGCATTTTATACATCATTTTCCAATTCAGATCAGGCATATTTCCCTTTCCCTTCCCCCCCACCCCCACCCCATCCCAGATCATGTATTCTGCCATAACTGTCCTGCATCTTTCAGGTTTTTTTTTTTTTTTTTCATTTTTTAGCTATAAGTGATAATCCATGAGTATAAGCATCCTTCGTGCAAAACCAATCTATAGACTGTTGTGCCCAAACCCCCACAGTCCCACCATTCAGTGGAGGTTGACAGGTTGTTTGTTCAATCAAGTTGATCAAATGAGTGTCCAGACTACATCGCTGTAGTTTCACCGTTCACCCCAATCGCAGCCTTTACATTCTACCACGCCCCCTCTTCCGCAGATTGTTCCCTAGGCTTAGAAAAGGGGCACAGGTGGATGAGAAGTAAAACTGTCCTCTCTCTCTGGAGCTGTTGACTTGGATTCTGGTCAATTCTGGCTGTTTCCTTTCATGGGCTGACAGTTTGTTCAGGAGTAACCTTTCGATCCTACTAATGAAGCACAAGCAATTAGATATATAGGTATTTAAGCAGCACTAATAGTTATGGTAGGTTACTTTGGCATAGACACATATGTTTGGATGATATGTTAATTCATGAATTATATTTTTACCCCCTGATAAATATAACAGGGTCTTACTGTGGCTTATGACATCTCCTAACCTGTAGAGGATGTAGGCTTGTGGCATCAGCCATGGGTTATTCCTCCAAGGAGAGAGCCAACAGCCAATTAGATTTGGGATATACAGGCACATGGCTGCCTCTGCTGCACAGTATTTCCAGGCAGGTGAAGTGTAGCTGGTGCTGATGGTGGAGTCTTGCTTGACTCAGGGAGACCCGTATTTGCTTTATTGGTTTAGTGGCCTTTGGGAACACTCTCTGGCATTCCAGAGGCCATCTGTACCCTTGCATGTGCGGTCTCAATACATCCCTCCCATGTTAACGTCAGGTCTTCGGCAGCAGGGTCTTATCGCCTCTCCTCCTGCAGGTATCCCAACTTAGGGGCAAGGAGCCCTTACCTTTTGTGGGGCCTTGGATCCCCTGGCCAACATCCCCCTGGTAGAACAATCCATTGCTGATGTCAGAGCTCCTGCATTAATATACTTTGCCTAAGTGCATAGCCCAAGGACTTTAGTATTATATTTGGTTCTGAACAGAGTATAATCCTTTTCACAGTTCTTATGTCTATTAGTCAATTAAAGAAGGCATTTTTACCGGTTTTATAAGAGATTACCTCTATAATAGTTGTCTCCAATTTACAGTTGGAAAATGACATCATCATCGTCATATTTCTCCCAGGGTTCTCCACGCTGCTTTCCATAGTGATTATACAAGTTTACATTCCCACCAGCAGTGGATGAGTGTTCCCCTTTCCCCACAACCTCTCCAGCATTTGGTGTCTTTTGTGTTCTTGATCTTAGCCAGTCATATTGGAGTGAGATGATATCTGAGAGTGGTTTTAATTTGCATTTCCTTAATTATTAATAATGTTGAACACTTTTATTTATTTATTTATTTATTTTTAATTTTTTAAATTTATTTTTGTATGTGTATGAATGTACTGTCTGCATGTAGGTCTGTGCACCCGTGTCGTGCAATGCCGTGGAGGTCAGAAGAGGGTCTTGGATTCCCCTGGAACTGGAGTTCTCCTGGAATTGGAGTTACAGATGGTTCTTAGCTGCCATGTGGGTGCTGGGGATCGAACCTGGGTCCTCTGCAAGAGCAGTCGGTGCTCTTAACCGCTTAGGCCATCTCTCCAGCCCCTAATCTTGAACACTTTTTAAGATATTTCTCATCCATGTCTAAACTGAACTGAGAAATGATGTCTGAAACATACAAAACAACAATAAAAACATTATTTAAAACAAAAGAAAAAAAAAGAAAAATGGTTCTGGAGTACAGGCCATCAAGCAGGAACTCCTGTCAGCACAACCATCCAGTGGTGAGCATGTAAGAGAAAAAGGGTGCACCTTTCTTCGTATTTGGGGGGTCAGATCCATCACACAGAGATGTCCCACTTTTCTCAAACAGTCTTCACCTGCAGAGCTGGAAGGAGCCTCCTTCTGAGGTCAGGCATCTCCGTTGGGGCATAGCATAGCAGACCTCCCCCCTCCCCCCACATTAGCTGTGCCACTTCTGCCTCGGTTAGATGTTGTCTTTAGCAAACAGATATCATTATGTGGTTTTCCAATTAACACATCCCAAGGGGAGCTGGTTAATATGGATGAGGCTTTTTAACATTTGGCTTTGAATTCAGAGAGGGTTATACGCAGTTGTAACAGAAGGAGCCAGCATCTTGGTAATTGGCTAAGGTTTGCAGAGGAGCAAGGAAGTCTGGGGAACTTGCCATCCATGGAACACAGGGTCTTTGCAGAATATAGATGGCTTAAATGATTCTCCAGACAAACTGAAAGGTGGTGGCAGACAGCTCCAAGGTTATATCTCTGGATAGGAGCTGCACGCAAGGGAAGAGCGGGCTTGCTGGAAATCATGTGTGCATTGTTGATCTTAGGTTCAAGCAGGTAGCTACTAGTAGGGTTTGTTTACTCTAAATGCTACCTTTTGCAACCAGCAGAGGTAGGAGAGGCTTTATTTATGGAAAAGCTGAAGAACGTATTGGGAAGAGGTAATAGACAACATGCCCTGTAGTGTTAGGAGAAGACCCACAAATCTAGGAGGCAGAAAAAAGGGCTAAATTTCATCTATCAGCCCCCTACCCTTTGAGCTAAGAATCTGCAGCTTACCTGGCAAGACTTCTTCTTAGTTCCCCTTTCAACAGTTTAACTTGTAGAAAGAAAAGAGGAAATGTGATACTTCATAGCTTTGGGAAAGAATCCTTTGAAAATGCAGCATCTTTTGGTCTACGGACATTTGCAATGCACCTTCTGCTGGCAAAGCAACTGAGACTTAAACGATTCCCTTTTACAGCATGCTACATCTTCTCCTGAAAAGGAGTCTGAATTACCTTTCTTGCTTTGTGACAGAAATTCAGTCTTCTGAGTGTATAGTTAACTCAAAACACTCTGGTGTGTTCTCCTGACACTGCGTCTAAAAGTAAGCATTTTATAGATATCTGTAGAGAACCTGAATTCATTCTCTCTGTCTCTCCACACATCCTGCCTCCCAAGCTTCAGGACCACCACTGATTCCTCTTTCATTCCATCCCTGGAGCCCCCCCCATCCCCACCTCTTTCACTAACAAGTGTTGTTTTAGTCTTTTGCTCCTCTGCCCCATAAGACATGTCTCTGTTTCCCATAAGAAGAGCAGAAATGAATGGAGAGTGGAGAACAGGAGACCTCCATTTACTTCATTGCTTCTTCTCATGCTAATTTTATGTTCCCTCTGCTCTTTGGCTCTAATCTGTCACTGACTCTTACATTTTGATTGTGCAAATATCTTTCCAGACTCGGTGTTTCCCTCTGTGTAGATTCCATTGTCCTTATTTAGGATTCTTTATCTGGCCTTTGCCATTTTTGTCCATTCGGGGGTGGGGGGGCTGTAGAGTGCTTACCACCCCCCACCCCCACCCCCCGCCCGCCAAACAGGTTTAACCTGTTCATACATCTTTAATCCTAGCGTTCGGGAGGCAGGTGGATCTCTGTGAGTTCCAGGCCAGCAGTGGTGGCACACACTTTTAATCCCAGTCCTTGGGATGCAGAGGCAGGCCCGGAGGCTAACCATGGCAACAGCTGAGTCCATGATCACATATATACCCCTACCTTCCCTTGAATAAATGAGTCTGCAGCAGCTTGTGATCTGCTTGCTTTCACCCAACTCCTGGTGTCTGTGTGTTGACTCTGCATCTCTCACCCCGACTTCTCAGCCATGACCCGAACCCCTCTGACTGGACCGGAGAGGTTTCAAAAGGGGACCATGTAAATGGTGTCGATCAGTATAGGTTTTCAGCTGAATTTTATTCTTTCTTTCTTTCTTTCTTTCTTTCTTTCTTTCTTTCTTTCTTTCTTTCTTTCTTTCTTTCTTTCTTTCTTNTTATGTGTAAGAATGTATTGTCTGCATGCAGGTCTGCGCACCCGTGTTGTGCGATGCCGCGGAGGTCAGAAGAGGGTCTCGGATTCCCCTGGAACTGGAGTTCTCCTGGAACCGGAGTCACAGACAGTTCTCAGCTGCCATGTGGGTGCTGGGGATCGAACCCGGGTCCTCTGCAAGAGCGGTCGGCGCTCTTAACCGCTAGGCCATCCCTCCAGCCCAGAGACTTTGTTTTTAAAAAAAAATTTTTTTTTAATTTATTTCTGTATGTGTATGAATGTACTGTCTGCATGCAAGTCTGTGCACCCGTGTCGTGCAATGCCGCGGAGGTCAGAAGAGGGTCTCGGATTCCCCTGGAGCTGGAGTTCTCCTGGAATTGGAGCCTCAGACGGCCCTCAGCCGCCATGTGGGTGCTGGGGATCGAACCCGGGTCCTCTGTAAGAGCGGTCGGCGCTCCCAACCGCTAGGCCATCTCTCCAGCCCCCCGTGAGTTTTATTTTAACAAAATCTGTAGTCACATCACATGGATAGCCCTCAAACATTCCTTTTTTTTATTTTTTTTTATTTTTTTTTTTATTTTTGGTATTTTTGAGACAGGGTCTCCCTTTAGTCTCAGCTGGCCTGGAGCTTGCTCTGTATACCAGGCTAGCCTTGAACTCAGAGAGATCCACCTGCCTCTGCCTCTGCCTCCAGAGAATAAAGGCATGCACCACCATACCCGGCACTAAAGATAGTTCTTAGCTGCCATGTGGGTGCTGGGAATCGAACCCAGGTCCTCTGCAAGATCAGTCAGTGCTCTTAACCACTGAGCCATCTTTCCAACCCCTCAAACATTCTTTTTTAACAGTGCCGTTGAGTACAATAAAGGCCAACAAACATCCTTTAGTAAGTTCATAGGTTAAAAAGGAGTCCATCTGAAATCTCCTTTCTTCAAATTCTCAACCAGTGCCTACAACTATTCTTGGACACACAGGAGCTTTTTAGTGAAACACACAGGTTCTTTATGGCCACAATGCCCCATGACGGCCAGCTTGCGAGGATTTTCTTTCATGTAAATTTCTTATCTTCCTGTAACTTGTGAAAAGTCTTTATGCTTTGAAAACGGATTCTTCATCTTTGGCTATCTTGGTCTGTTCTTTCAATCAGTGTAGGTACAGCTGCATGCGTGCAGGTACAACCATGTGTAGGCACAGCTGGTAAAAACTATTCTATTCATTCTTCCTCCCATCTGGGTTTATAACAAGCTTGGTTAAATTTCTGTCTCCTTGAGTTTCCTTCAAAGGTTAAGATCGTGCCTTAAAAAAATATGGGCATTCAGAAGGCTTGGAAAGTGCTAACAGCTACTCTGGAATTACTTTTGCCTAACTTAGGTTGGCATGCCAGGACAGACACAGGTTTTGGATGTTTCTCTTCTGCTTGCATCACAATGAAGTCATCTGAGATGGGCATGGGCCATCACTCACAAGGACTATCCAGGTTTTATGTCATCCTGCTTTCAAATAGCCATGTGACTCATTCTATAGAAATCATCCCAAGTATTATCATATTCAGAAAACATTTTTTTCTTTGGAATGCATATTCTATGCATATAGAAGCAGCTCACTGATAGAGAGATGGGTTTGATTTTGATATTAGCTATTATTTTTAATTCCAGGGAAATATATTTCCACAGCTCCCAAGTGTCCTATGTTCAGGGTTTTAGAGCTAGGATCATTTTTTCATCACACGTTCTCTCTTTATTCTTGGTCTTCTGTCTAGAGACCTTGGTTTCTTCTTCATGACTACTGCTCAGGAAGGACTGATTCTGTGAGCGAGGAGTAGGCTGGATAATTGTTTGGCTTCTTCATATATGATGCATTACTGTGGATCTGTGGCTTTAGCTGCTCTGCATAGGGTCTCCAGACAACAAGTCTAAGACACTTTCTTATTCAGGGAGGTCAAGTCTAGTTTGGGTCCAGTGATCCTTTTCTTTTCCAGGAGTTTGCGGCCCAGAAAGAGTCAAATCCCTATCCAAAAAATGTAATGATCCTGACTCTGCAGTGGGGGCTGGAAGTGGTGCTTTACAAGAGTCTACTGTCTTCAGCATGCCAGATTAGAGATAATGTGGAGCAAAGCATGGTCCATAAATTCACTTTTCTAGGGCCTGAGGTGGGCAAGAGGTGGAATAATGGCTTCCCTTCATCCATTAGCCTTGGTTAAAGAATTAGGATGGGGGGCATTTGAAGCCACTAGCCATTTGTGTACTCACCATGCGGTGATTAGGCAGCGAGTTGGTCATCTAGGGTCTTCCAGTTTCCCACACACCATTTGTTAGCAGGACTTTTTTGGTTGTTTGTTTTGTTTTCTTTGAGAGGGAGTAGAGGATTCAGTTCAGATATAAGAAAAACAGCAGCAACAATGACAAAACAAACTTTCTTTCAAACAGAGTTTTTAGATGCTGCATGTTTCCTGCCTCAAAATGAATCCCAGGAAGCTCAAAGCTTTCTCCTTTCCCCTCGGTTCCTCTCCTTCTACCCTGTTTGCTTGCTCCAATGGTAGCCATCAATGGCATGCTTACTTCACTAGGTCTTTTGTTTCTTCATCCAGCATATTTTAATTTCCTTTCAGTCTTAACGTTTATACTCATAAAGCCCTTTAACAGAGATCTGGGTCACCTGCAGCAGCTGCAAGGTTTCCAGACAACCGCCCTGTCCTATGGGGAATAAGTTCCCTTTGGTAGTGTCACATATTAAAGGGCAGAACAGGGGCTGGAGAGATGGCCTAGTGGTTAAGAGCGCCGACCGCTCTTGCAGAGGACCCGGGTTCGATCCCCAGCACCCACATGGCGGCCAAGAACCATCTGAAACTCCAATTCCAGGAGAACTCCAGTTCCAGGAGAATCTGACATCCTCTTCTGACCTCCACAGCATTGCACGACACGGGTGCACAGACCTGCATGCAGATAGTACATTCATACACATACAGAAATAAATAAAATTAAAAAAGGGCAGAACAAGTGGAAAACATCTTACAGATAATTCAAGAAGAGGGAGGAGTTATTGGTGGGTGGTAGGGAAAGACAGAAGATGGATTAATATATTTTCTTCACCACTTGGCATATTAAACTTAATTATATTTCTTGAGAGACCTCTAAACACTCATAATTAGGAATTATGATAATAACTGATGTTACCTTACACATGTTCATTTTACTACTCACCTCTCTTTGCAAATGTGGGCTGTGATTAATACCAATCAACATTATTAGGATGAGACCTCTCCCTGCCCATGGGGACCCTTTTGACTTTGAACGGGTAGCTTCAAGGATCAAGGATTCCTTGACTGTCTCCATGACAGAAGAGTGACCTTCTTAGACTAGTCAGTGTCATTGGGAATGAAGCCATTTGGAATGCCAATCACAGCTGTGACAATTAGAATTTGGCTCCTAGAATTGCTATTCCTTGCTCTTTATCTTTCCCATCTTTAATAAAATGGACTGGTTGTGATGGTACATACCTTTAATCCCAGAACTCAGGAGGCAGAGAGAAGCAGGTAGATTTCTGTGAGTTCAAGCCCAGCCTGGTCTGCATAGGGAGTTCCAGGACAGCTGGGCCTTCAAGAAGACCCTATTTCAAACAGACCAAAAAATGAGCTCACAAATATTTTATACATTTTTTGTATAAAGAAGGCAAAGAGAATATCTCTAAATGCTTATGACATCATCAAACTATGGAATAACTCCAGGAAGAGTGTGAAATGAAGTCCTCTAATCAATGTTACCATTGAGTACTTGTGAGAAGCATGGAACCTAGTGTTAAGTTAAAACCCTTGTCAATATCTGCAGATCAGTCTTCTTCCTGGCAGTAAATTAAAAAAAGCATGAACTATCTTGCTTCCAAGCATGTTGAGTTCCAAGAAAGGGCTTGGAGATCCTCTTTGTTCTGTTTATTTTATTGGAGTCCAGAGCATTTTAGACATTGAGTGGGCAAAGGGCATGAGCATTTACATTAGGACCTGAAGTTGGCAAATCTCTGCACGAATGCTAAAAGAAACCTGTTTACCCTCTAAACCGTTTGGCTTGAGAAGTTTCTACTCTTCTCCTGGTAGTCAGATTTTGAAGGACAGCAATAGAGATCTACACTTTAGTTATTGAAAGCACTTTCCCCAAGATTCTTACAACATGAGTAAATGACAGATCAGATTCATATCAAGCCCCAACTCTCAACATAGTCTCCAGGAGTATCCAAGATCATGTTCAGAAAACACACGGTCAGGAACTGAGGAGATTTATATACAAAAAGCCCCCCCCAGATTATTTTAATAAAGGCATAGTAAGATGTAGTACGAAGCCAAGGGATTTTGTTTTTCATCACTCCTTCTCATCCCCAACACACACATTGACTTGCAGTTGTCTTTGCTCCTTGAGTGTTTTAAACATTTTTAATTGAATTTTTGCCATCTTTCTGTCATATCCTTCCCTCGTGCCTGCTGTATTTTGATGAGACAAGTCACCTTTGGTGTCACAGTCTTCACTCTCTAAGAACAAGGAATCATTAGTATCTTGACATCTAATTGTATAAGTTAAAGCACTTCTTGGGAGCTCACAGGGAAATGCTGAACTTTAACACACAGTTTCGCCTGCAGTAAATGATTATGTCCTGTAAAGGAGGCTGAAGGAGATGCCATTTGAGGGCTGCAGTTGGAATATTAAGGGAAATTGGGAGGGGAAAAATATTCAAGTTAGTAAAATATATTGGTGTCTGGCCCTTAATTTGACATTCAGGTCAGATCAAAAGTAACCTTGTGAAATCTTGAAATTTAATGTCATAAAATGGTACTGGGCAAGATTTATTAGATCCAACCATGAAACCTGTATAAGGCCTCATCTCTGGGTATTTTTTTCTATTCAATCTTTACTCATTTTGCATCCCTTGTAAACAAGGGCAAAAGTGTTATGTTTGAATGTCTGTATCCATTCCAATTTATATTTTAAAAATTAAGCAAACAGAAGCATCTCATTTCCCATGTGTTCTGTTGTGGAATAGTAAACTGTATTTAACATATTGGGAAAAGCTTCAATGTTCATTAGTGTATACAATGCCTATGTGTAAATACTGGAGCTGCATTTTAACTGAGGGAGGCAAAAATTGGGTTTTCTAATAGTAAAATGATCTTGAAGTTCAACAAAATTATGTGAATATAAGCATGTGTGTACATGTGTTTGTACATATTTATAACTCCTTAGCATTAGCACTGAAAATATGTGAAGATGATGTAGATGGTAACTATTTTAGTTCACACTGAATTGAAGAGGGAGATAGAGAATGAAAAAGAGAGTGACGAAAAAAGATTAATTTCTTTAAACCAGAAAAAAAAAAACACAACAAAGGAATGTGTTTCTTCTCCTGTTGATGATCACATATTGTTAGAGTTTTAAAAATTAGTGTATAAAAGGAGATTTGGTTTATAAACACAAGTTGTCTTTGTTGGATTTCTGTTAAATTACTTTTCTTTATGATTTCTTTATGATCATGTGATAAGCCCATGCCCTAGTTTGACACTTTGTGCTAGGAAATATCCACTTAAGTTTTCTTTGATTATGGCATTTGCTCTGCTGGAAACACTCCCTTATTTTCCCCGTAGCTGACCTTTCACCCCCTTAGGCATCCTCAGCTGTTTCAGACCCCAGAAACCCTTCCCTACCAATGCTTGTCTCCTTCCATGGCTTGGCTTATTTTGTTTTCTATTTATCCTGAGGCAACATTATATTCTCATTGAGATTTTTTAAAGAAAATATTTTATTATTTTATTTTATGTGTATGAATGAATTGCCTCCATGAATATAAGTACACCCACGTCATGCAGTGCCCAAGGAAGTCAGAAAAGAGAATGAGAAAAAAAAAATAAAAATAAAATAAAAATAAAAATAAAACAAAAACCAAAAAACAAACAAACAAACAAAAAAACCCAAAACAACAACAAAAAAAGAAAAGCCGGGCGTGGTGGCGCACGCCTTTAATCCTAGCACTTGGGAGGCAGAGGCAGGCGGATCTTTGTGAGTTCAAGGCCAGCCTGGTCTACAAAGTGAGTTCCAAGGAGCAGCTGGGGCTAACAGGGAGACACTGTCCTGAAAAGACCAAAAAAAAAAAAAAAAAGAGAATGAGATCCCCTAGAACTGGAGTTATAGACAGTTGTGAGTGCCATGTGGGTGCTGGGAATAGAACCCAGCTTTTTTGCAAGAGCAGCCAGTGCTCTTAACTGCTGTCTTTCCAACCCCTCAAATCAACACTATTATTTCTTCCACTGGCCTGCATACTTTTCTTTTTTTTTAATTTTATTATTTTTATGTGTATGAGTGTACTGTCTGCATGTAGGTTTGTGCACCCGTGTCATGCAATGCCACGGAGGTCAGAAGAGGGCGTCAGATTCCCCTGGAACTGAAGTCAAAGACAGTTCTTAACTGCCATGTGGGTGCTGGGAATCGAACCTGGGTCCTCTGCAAGAGCATCAGCGCTCTTAACCACTAGGCCATCTCTCCAGCCCCATGGCCTGTATACTTTTCAAGAGGGCAGCCATATCTTATCCAAATCCATGGTTTTTGATCCTGACAGTGTCCTAAGTGTTCAATGAATATTCTCAAATAAAAACTCACTGAAAGTTTAATGTTCTTGATCCAGTCGGAACCAGGGCTTCCTTTCTGAGGACACAGTCAACATGGTGGATATTTCCTAGTCAGCATATGGCAGAGCTTCAAAACACTGGATATAATATGTTGTAAACCCAGCATGTGTCCTTTCCCCACAAATGGGGTAGGCTTTTTTTGAGACTAAAACAGTAACAGTGACAATTTACAAGAAGTATGTATATCTAAGTGCTAGCAAAGATGGTAGTGTATTTATAGGAGAGACATTTTTCTTAGTATCCCATTGCTTTTGATTGTCTATCATTTCCCTGCGTACTATTTTCCTGAGATGGTTCTCTGATATTCTGGTTGGAATGCTTACACTTTTTATGGCAATAATCTGTTATCTGTTGCATCTTGGGCTGTTACAAACTTTACTGAGAAGCTTTTGGTAAGTTTCAGAGGTGTGGAGCCAGAGTTCCATCTTGGCCCGAGAACACATTGGACTATCCAGTAATACTTCTATAGTGAAAACCATGTTCTTCTGTGGCATAATTTTATCACAAGAAGCTTAGAAGTTTCAGGATTTGGAGCTGAATCCTGTAACATCTCATCCTTCCCTTCTGAGCTTTCATGGAGAGAACACTATTATCTTGGCTGTCTCTTTCAAGCTGGCTGGACCCCCTCCTCTGTGTGTGTGTGTGTGTGTGTGTGTGTGTGTGTGTGTGTGTTTCATGTGGGTGTTAGTGTAGATATGCGAGCAAGCATGAAGAGGCCAGAGGTCAAACATGAGTGTCATTCCTCCAAAGCTGTCCACCTTGTTTAAGATAGGGTGTTTCACTAGGACCTGGGACTTGCCAACTAGGTTAGACAAGCTGGCCAGTGAGCCCCAGAGAGGCTCTAAGAGTCTTAGTGTACATAGAAGTACTTTTAGTCAGTAGAGGTCTGGGGTAGCAGTAATCGGCTATGTGAAGAGATGTCAGAGGAAATAATTAAATCTTTAATATAGGTCTGAAACATCATAGCTTCCCATCTACTTAAGGGCTCGTAGATGGATACAGAGGTGTCTGTTGTTTTCTAGACACCATAACCTAGGAAATGCCTCACCAAAAACAAAGGTATGATACTGTCATTTTCCAAAGGTCTGTAGAATGACTGTGTCCCAGAAGTCTCCGAATATTAGAACATTTCTCTATTCTGTTTTACATACATAAATGAACCTGGTTGCATATGTATGTTCCATCCACATACTCATTTATGTACTGTATTACATCTCTACTACGTGGGGATGGTTATAGGAGAGCACTGTTTGGAAGACTGGTATGTGGCATGGATAAGGACACTGTTTTTATTGATCATTTTGTCACTTGATCTGTTGTATTTAATGTCTGGGAGGGATGTCCGTTCAGATTTAGAAATTGTCTTATATCTTTGTCAACTGTAAAGGGTAATTCAGTAATCATTTAATGACTGTAGACAGTGTGCTAAGATGCAGAATTGAGAGGTCCAGGCTGGGTCCCTGTCCTCAGGAAAGATCTCAATATGATAATTGCTACCACAGTGGTACACTGGGAGTACAGGGCACTGAGAGGAGAGAAGAAGCAGGTGAGTTAGATATGGAGATCACAGAAGGGGCATGGGAAAAACAAGGCTTTGACTGTGTTGTAAATGGTAAGATACAGAAGGAAATCAGGGATTGGGGGGAGGCATGTTAGGAAATGGATTTTGAATCTAGAGATCCTGGCAAGCTTCCATAGCTAGGGTCAGCCTGCTGGGATGAAGGATGCATGCAGTTCAGACTGCAGGTGACAGCATAGACCAGATCATGAAGCAAGTTGAATCGCAAAGTGTTTGAATGACTTGGGTAAGATGGAGGTTCACTCTGCTAACCTTGATTGGCTTGAGAGCAATGTAATTCCATTTGCAAATGGAAAAGTCATTCTGACTGTAATTTGGGAGCACGAGTACTTATGGGCAAGCTAGAGCTAGTCAGATACCAGAAGATAACCTCAAGGAGAAGAACAGGATGACAATAATGATGAATGTAATCTCTAATAAGTCAGGATTCCAATTAAAGATGTTATTAATTAAATTTGTTGCTTAGAGTGTGATACAATAAACCAGGCTCTGATAGGACTCACATCAATGTTTAGGGTAAAAAATGAAGTTACAAAAATATCATGAAAGTAGGTTTTGGTATATTTATATGCTTTGTGGGAAGATAGTATAATGTGGCAGTTAGGTGCCTGAAATTTGGGGTCTGACAAGCCGGGCTTGGTTCACAGCCTGTTATCTTACTAGTTGTGTGAACTCATGCATTATTTTTTTTTCCCACTGTCTGAGTCCCTGTTTTCTCAGATATGTCCAATATCTCATTCCCTGTTGTCTCAGACATGTACAAGTTCTGAGTCCCTGTGGTTTCAGACATGCCCACTGTCTCATTTCCTGTTGACTCAGACATGTCTACTGTCTCTGTCACTGTTTTATCAAACTTGTCCAATGTGTCAGTCCCTGTTGTCTCAGACAAGTCCAAGGTCTCAGACCCTGTTGTCTCAGATATGTCCCCTGTCCCAGTCCCTGTTGTCGGTGAACTCGTGCATTGTTAATGAACCTCCGTTTTCTTACCTGCTGAATGAGAGGGATATTAATATCCATCTGATTCAGATTGAGTTTATGAGAATTCAGTCAGAAAATATACAATAAGTAAGTTTGGGCAACTAGAGAGAGTTTGGTGAGTGATTGACAGTCTTATTTTTGTAATTGTTAAGAGTCCAACGAGAGTGACTATCATGGAAAAGGCTTGGCGTGGCTCCTTTTGGAGCTCGTTGGGGTTGGAAAAGCAACCTGTGACCTCCTGATGGGTGGCTCATGATTTTTAGAGTTCTGGGGAACCATTTATCCACCAGCCAAGTTGTGCTTATGAGACATGGTAGAAATGAAGCAGGGATTCTTCAGGAAAGGGAATTGAAAGTGGGAGTTATGTCACAGAAAAACTGTCATACCCTTTCTAATATCAAACTGCATGAATGAGGCGGGGAGAGGAAGGAAGATTATAAGAAGGAAGAAGAGAGAGGAAGGACAAGGAGGAAGGAGGAGCACAACACTGGGCATTATATTTAGGGTAATAAAGATATTGGTCAAGTTTTCATTGTCTCTGCGCCTCCTTTTCTTAAAATATGTTGGATTAAGCCCAATTATAAAAAAAAAAAACAGCTCACGTAACTAGCATTTATAAATATTTATAGCCAATATTTATAGTTTAGAAATTTTTACTCAAACATCAATTTCTGGATTCTGATCAGAAATCCAAAGATCATGCTCATCAGCCACCACAGACAGGTCGCTGCTCCTTTGAGTGATGTCACTTCTCCAAGTCCCTTGAGGGCCCGTCACTCACTCATTCTAGTCAACCTCTCAGTAACCCAACTGGCTCTGTTTACTGTTAAAATCTGAGATGTGGAGACGCACAGTGATTTCTTAAACCGTATGTAAACTAAAATCTGATGATTAGTAAATAACAAAAACCCCTCAAATACATTCTAGATAAAAGGAACAAACATGTGGACTGTGCACAGACCTGTTATCAACATCTTCAGTGAAATGAGTTTTCTGTCTTGCACGTTGGATGCTCAGAGATCCGGTACCATTCTCTGAGGGTGGCACCGGGGTAGGGCTGAGGCTAAGGAGATGGAGAGAAGGGTGCCAGGCAGGGGAGAAGGAAGGAAACTGAATGATCTCATAACCCACATCCACTGAGCTCCTGTAGAGTCTGCCTTGAGAGGCACTGTGGAGAAGAGTCTATGCTGGAATATAGATTGTCTTTGTGAAATGGCTGATTTATCAGGTGCAGGCAGAGCATGACAAACCTGTTCTGTGCTGTTCTTTTCTCCGCCACGTCCTGTGGCCCTGACCATTGGCCTTCCTTTGCTCTAGACCCTGACACCCCAACCTCTTACGGCACTTGCACCCCCTCTCATCTACCCCCCTCTTTTTCCTGGCAGGTTCACCAAGAAACAACCGAGTCTCCATGGCAACGTGGAGACAGCTGAAAAATGGCAGCTAAATGCAGCTGGCCCTCATTTAATATCGACTCTGGCACTGACAGAACAGATAATGGGCAATAACACACCATTATGTTGTGTGGGGAAATGAAATGCTTCAGCAGAAGGCTGTCATGCTGGGGGATTTATTTGTTACTGTACCAGCACCAGCTTCTCTCCACGTCTCTTCTTTGCTTTTCATTCTTTCTTGCCTGTGGCAGACTTTCTCTCTTGCCTTTTTCTCTTCTTCCATTGCTTCCTTCTATAGCGTTTCTTTCCTGTGCTTTGCTTTTCCATCCTTCCCTCTGTATTCCCCCTACCCCTGAATCAATTATAGATATGCATGGACACAAGGACACATAATAACAGCAATTGTTTGCATAATCACTTACAAGTTACAATGCAATTTCAATCACATTTTTCTCCAATCCTGGTGGTGAGACAGCTCTATGGGACAAGTAAGGCTTGGATGATGAAAAGTGAAACATACATTTTAAAAAAGGACTCAGAGAAGTTGAACAATTTGCTCATATTTACAGAAGGAATAGTCAGGGCCTTCATTCTAAGCCATCCATGAGGCTTTCAACAATATGGAAAGACATCGTAGCTACCAATGTCTACTCAGTTTAGTAGGATCTTATTTTTATTAGTAATAGTCAACATTAATCTGAGAACAAATCTCCCAAGTCTTGCATCTTCAGAGTTTTCCATCTTCATTATATTTCTAGTCTCTTATTACAGAGTCTCCCAGCCAGGTAGATTTAAATTGTTGATAAAAGATTGGATTATTTTTATTTTTTAAATACAATGCACCCATCTGCCCAATGTCTCCTATTATATCATAACATCATGAAATCTTTTTTCTTATTCTAATTTTTATGTTCTTAACTTTTTATTGGTGAACAGTAATTCTTTTTTAATATTTTTATTGACACTTTGTGCATTTCATAGATCATTTCTCAGTCCAATTTAGACTCATTTTCCTATCCATGCCCCCACCCCACCTGAGTTCATACATTCTGCCATACCTGCCTTTTACCTTTCCCCAAGTCTTTTTAAAGTTTTCAGAGTATTGTTTTGGGGAGAACTTTACTGTTTCAGTCGGTTCTTTGTCCCAGTTCTTTTGTTGCTGTTGTTCCTTCCAATTCATATTGCTCTATCATATGCATATATATATGTATATAATATATGTCACACCTATACTAAAATTATGTCATCTGAAAACAATGTTATTTCCAAATCATATTTTGGGATTCACATTTTCCCTTTTAAATTTATATTACTTTAAAATATGCCTATATACCCTCCACCCATATACCAAGATTACAAAGTCTGAAATAAGTGGTATGTCTACAGCCTTTTTTTTTTTTTTTTTTCTTTTTGGTTCTTTTCGAGACAGGGTCTCCCTGTAGCCCCAGCTGTCCTGGAACTCCCTCTGTAGACCAGGCTGGCCTTGAACTCACAAAGATCCACCTGCCTCTGCCTCCTGAGTGCTAGGATTAAAGGCGTGCGCCACTATGCCCAGTGTCTAGAGCCTTTTAAGGGATTCACATTATAAGAGCACAGTTGCTTTCAGAAAAAGAGGACTATAACATTAATGTTGCTCAGTCATGCAAAAGAAACAGTATAGTCTGATTTGAAAATGGGTTCCTTCTGGTGGTGAGAACTTTTTTCCCTCCCTCCCTCCCTTCCTTCCTTTCTTCCTTCCTTCCTTCCTTCCTTCCTTCCTTCCTTCCTTTCTTCCTTCCTTCCTTCCTTCTTTCCTTCCTCTCTTTCTTTCACATTCTTTCATTCTTTATTTTTTTTCTAATAACTATTGTATATTGAAAACATAGGGAGCCTTTTTGATAGACTGAACAAGGAGCCACCTGCTCCATGGATGTTGATTAATCTTTCTTTTGTAGATCTTTTTGGCAGTTCTTCATAGAATTTATATCTTTTCTTGAATTATCACATAATGGACTCTCTAGAGTTGGGAGAAATCTGAGATCAACTTTTTAAGTTCTTTCAGTCTTGGAGAGAAGATTGCAAATGTAACATAATGGTTTATTCCAAGTGTTTTCACTTCTGGTTCTGGTTGTTGAGGAAAAAAATGAATAACAAAAATGCATATGGACATCTGTAGGAGGTACAGTATGAGTAAGAAATATGGTAGCAGTTGAATCATGAGGCTGGAGGGATGACTCAGCAGTTAAGAGCACTGGCTGGTTTTCCAGAGGCCCCAGGTTTAGTTCCCGGCACCCACACATTGGACGTTGGCTAACAACTGTCCATAGCTCCAGTTCCAAGAGATCTGACATTACACCCTTTTCTGACCTCCACGGGCACTGCATGGCACAGGAGCACTTACATATATGCAGGCAAACACTCAAATATAAAATGCAAATAAATACAAAGTTAAAAATAAAAGTTAAAAATACACTGGCTTTTGAATCATAAGAATGATTTATGTGGATAAAGAAAGGAATGTTTGTATTTAAAACAAAGGTTTTTAACCTAGAAATCTCTGAGATTCTTTAAAAGGTATACAACATTTTGTGTGAACAAGGCAACATAGTATAACAACTCAACCCCCCCAGGATGAATATACTAATCAGGGTTTTCAGTCTGCCAATTTCCAGGTTTGTAGATTGGCAAAAAAAAAAAAAATATATAGATTACCTACATTTTCTTAGGCTGGGATTTTGAAGTCTGTGATTCAAATAAGAATTCATAGTCTGTACTTTTCTACTGCCTATATTTTTTAAACTTATATGGGAATAAAGCCTGTTGTTATTTTTTCAGTTTATTTCCTAATTGTTTTCATTCTTTAACAATTTCATATATGTGCATAATGTATTTTGATACCCCCTGTTACCCTCTCTCATCCCATTCCATATGAACCTCTTCTTCTAACAAGTTCCCTTCTTCTATTCAAGGCTTTTTCTTGTTGTTCTTGTAAGTGTTTTATGACCCACTGAGTTTAATTAAAGTTATTTGTATGAGTACAGATGGGCGGGGGGCTATTTACTAGAACTTGAGCAACTTAGAAGCAGCTACACCACTGAAGAAAATGACTCCCTCCCCCTAATAGCCGTTAACTGCTGACAGTTCGTCAGGGAGGTGTGGGCTCTCATGATCCCTACTTCCACGCATGAGAGAATGTTGAGAAACTCAATCTTGTGCAAGTCTTTTGCAAGTAACCACAGCTGGTACAAGACTTGTTCAGGAAGCCGCAGCTACTGTGAGTTCATGAGGGAAATGGTTCCTTCATGTCATGTCCAGAAGGCAGCACTTCACAGCACACCTTCTTCTTCTCCAGCTATGATGTTTTCTTCTGCCCACTTTTCTGTGAGGTTCCCTGAGCATGGGAGCGGAGGTCTAGATGTCCCATTTAGGGCTGAACAATCAACAGACATTTATCCTCAGGACTTTCATCTGTGATACAATTCTGCTTTCTCTGTTTCCCACTGCAGACATAAATTTTTCTGAGTGGAACAACACTAATCTATGAGTTTAAACATAAATATTTAAAAGGCAATTTGACAGCATATGCATTTAATAAAAGTAATATAGTTAAATTCTGCCCAAAATAATAAACCTTTGTAGAGAAAAACTTTAAAAAGACTGAGAGAAAGATGCAGGACATGTATGGCAGAATGCATGATCTGGGGTGGGGTGGGAGGAAGGGAAAGGGGAATATGTCTAAATTGAACTGAAAAATGATGTCTGAAATACACAAAACATCAATAAAAGTGTTATATTAAAAAAGTAATAGTACTAGGTTCCCCTCTAGAGACTATTACTCCCCTACCCAAAAGCTTTTGATCAGCCTTACAGTTGCAGAATCAGTTCATTCCTGGGAAGCAGGTTGGTCTCAAATCCAATCAGAAAGCAGTTGGTTATACCCACTGTGGTCATACCACTATTGTATCAGTGAGCATAACTTGGCTGGCAGCTTGTTATTGTAGCTGAAAAGTCCATAGGTCTCTGAGACCATTGATGACTTTTCTTCTCCAGGGCCCTGCACAGCCCCTTCTGGCACTATAAAAGTTAGCCAACAGAAAATAAATTTCCAGTTTAATTCTAGCTTGATTTTTGTATGTCCTACAACCAAATATGTGTTATATTCAGCAGAAGGATCTTACTATCTAGTCCTGGTGTCTGACTACTGATCACTTTTCTGGAGTCATACCCATATTTCTCTGAGGAAACTCAAGCAGGCTGCTGGCCCATGACCTCTGGTGGTGAGGAAGCCTAGGAAACCAGGCTGCCGAAATAGTGGCTGTCTCTGATTGCTATTTTGTATTCCCTGTGTAGTTATTTCCCATTGATAGTTCCCCAGGTTAAAAGGAACCTTAGTGTATCTTGTCCAATAATCTAATGTTAGAACAAGGAGGGAGCAGAGATTATTCTACTGCTAGAGTTTTCTATTTCAAATCCTGCCTGAACAGAAGCAATTCCTTGGCCAAAGTCCAGCTTTGCTGAAACAAAAACCCTTTGCTATATTGTCTCTCCTGATTCCTTTGATTTCTTTGGGTTCTGTAGTGATTTTATTGTCCCTCCAGCCAGATCTAGGGTTACTACACTATGAAGGCAGAAAACTGATGTCCCTTTAGTATTTATACTGTTTAAGAGTTATATTTTATTCTTACAAAGTGACTGGTTTAGAAAATGAGCCCTCTAAACTTTGAGAAATATTTTTAAATGTTTTATCATTTTAATAAATTTATAAATTACATTTTAGTATTTAGAAGACTGTTCAGAAATTGCCCCATTATCTGATTTTTATTCATTATTCAAGGAGCTGTAAGAATAATAAGCCCTTTATCTAGCTGCTGAAAGTTTATAAGTTCCAAAGCAGCTGTGAATCGAAAGCTAGTGAGAGATAAGGAGACAGAGCTTTTAAAGCCAAAGAAAAAAATTGTAGTCCGTGAGCTTTCTTCCACAGGAAAGGAATGGTGTTAGCTGGAGAACTTAGCACCTACTTTGAATAGAAAATACCAGAGCTGGGTTTAAGAGGGCACGTGTACTGATGGACAGTGCTGGAAGTGGTCCAATCCATACTAAGTGAGGAGCCCAGATGTGCCCGGAGAGAGGCCATCGGGGAAATCCTAGGAAGTCAGAATATTTTAAAGTACAAGCAGTGTTTCTAAGAAACCCTGGCATATTTTTTCTTTTTTTTTCTTTTCTTTTTTTTTTTTTTTTTTTTTCCTTTTCAGGCAAGGTCTCGCTGTAGCCTCAAGTAGCATGGAACTTGCTATGTAGACTAGGTGGGCCTTGAACTCACAGAGATCCTGCTTCTGCCTCCCGAGTGCTGGGATTAAAGGTGTGTGCTACCACGCCTGGCCTGGCATAATCTTAAACCAGAAAAAATATGACACTCAGAAATCATGGAGAACTGAAAAAGTAGACTTTCAGGAACTGACACTGTCAATTGCTCTGTTAGGGCAGCGATAACTCTTACTCCTGAAGATCAGATCCTGATGCTCTAACTTAGATCTTGGAGGTCATCTTTCTCAGGACTCGAAGTTTTCCCTCCAAGAGCCAATGTGAAAACACTTTCTGTTTCTTCTTTATGTTCATGTATGTAAGGATATCCCTGTGGATGTGAATGTGTGTGTGTGTGTGTGTGTGTGTGTGTGTATGCATGTGGAGAAGTCAATCTAGGGTGTCATTCTTCAGGATGATGCTATCCACATTATTTTTGAGATTTGGTCCCTCATTGGCTTGGAACTCATGACTGGGCTAGGCTGACTGAGCTAGGCTGAATGACTGGGCTAGGCTGACTGGGCTAGGCTAACTGAGCTAGGCTGACAGACTGGGCTAGGCTGACTGAGCTAGGCTGACTGACTGGGCTAGGCTGACTGGGCTAGGCTGACTGGGCTAAGCGGACTGACTGGGCTAGGCTGACTGGGCTAGGCTGACTGACTGGGCTAGGCTGACTGGGCTAGGCGGACTGGCCATCAAGTCATCCACTTGTCTCTGCCTCCTCAGCATGCGATTACAAGTGCATGCCAGCATGTTCAGGTTTTATGGCATTGATTCTGTGGATGGAGCTAGGTACTCACACTTTCATGGCCATGACTTTGCCAACTGAACCAGCTCCACAGCCCTTGAAACACTTTCATAGCAGTTGTATAGGCAGGAACATGAAAGTGAGTGATCAGTGTTTGGATCTTGTTTAAAGGGTAATGGTAAAAAAAGTTCAGTGTTTTCTTACCTACTTGATGAGTCACAGTTGGTATGAGCTGGTTGTAGAACAGGTTAGTTCTACATAGCAGGGCATGGACTGGCCTGGATGGACTGGTAATTTCAAACCAAACAAGGGAATGGAGAGTAGTTCGACTGTTAAGAACACTTGGAGAACACCCAGATTTGGTTCTTAGCACACACGTGGTGGCGGACAATCAACTGTAACTGCAGGTCCAGGGGATCTGGTGCCCTTTTCTACCCTCTGCAGGTACTGAACACATGGGATACACATGTATACATAGAGGCAAACACGTGTAGACATAAAATTTAAAAACAGTAAAAATAAAAGCAGACAAAATTATATATTTACTAAATAGGTTAGAAGCCCTGATTTAGTCAAAGAGCCTCCTTTTTCCATTTGAGATGTTAGGTGGATTATCCAAACAAGTCTAGAAATTTAGTAGAAGAGCCAGGATGATATAGCATCAATACATTTTTATTAATTTATCAAAATATGCCTTACTATTTTACCTAAGATAGAGAAAACATATAGCACATTAAAAAAATCCTTAAAAGCATTAAGCATTTGAAAACTTTGGGCTCTTAAAATAATCATTCTCTATAAATTCAGCATCTCAAATGAGGTTTTGCTATATAAATCCACAACTATGTCTCCTCACAGAAAACATATTTTTACACTTGAAGTTTGTCGATCTCTTGAGGCTTTTTTTTTTTTGTTCCCACGAATACTTAAAGAATATAGGACCATGCTAGATGACAATTTTCTGGGTCAATTTTGCCCAAGGCATTCCCTAATCGTAAATTAAGTAATGGAAGAGCTCTTGTGGGTCCTTATGATACAATTTAGTGCACTAGAGTGGTAATAGACTAGCTAGGGGCTGAGCAGCTAGTGGAACTCTAGGGACTGCAAAGTATAATGGAGCCGACGTCATTGGCCAGTTTTGTACTGTGGAGTGATGTGGGGCCCCAGTAGAACATAGCCTAGTTGTTTTCTTGTAATAACTTGCATGTACTTCTATAAGGGTTTTGGCCAGATGCAAGCTCTGACAAGTATAGAGATGCACTGGATGAGGTAGACTGCCTTCCCTTGTAGGATGAGATTTTTGTATGAACTGGAAATAGTGACTTTGTGGTCATAGTACAACAAAAGTAACAGTATGCTGAATGTATGAAATTGTACATTCATCTTGCTAGGTTCTTACTATAATCTTACAGAGTGAACAGAACAACTAATTCTACTTCCTTTGAAATTAACAAGGGCAGAAAAGGGTCTAATTGATGAACAGACATTGATTCCCCCCTCCAAATTAAAACTCAAATCTACCCACATATCTTCATCTTCACTGTCACTATCCTAGGCTCTGTGACATCCATCCCTTGACATTTGTGGAATCTTCCAAGAGTTCTATCTGTTTCATTCCTAGCCCCTCTGATTGGCTATTTACATAGCAACCAGAGTGATCATTTCAAAGCAGAATGTACAGTCCTATGCTTCAAATCTTTTGATGGTTCTCATTTTTCTCAGAAAAAGTCTAAGCTCTTTGACAGATGTACAAAGCCCAGCATGATCTAAGATTTCACCGTCTCTGCACATCCTCATATATTTCACTTGATAATTCTGCCCTCTGAATCACCAGGCACTTTTCTACCTTTCCTAATCTCTTTCCCCATTCCTCACAGGCCAGCTCATGTTCATTTGCAGCCTCGAGTTTAAATATCCTTCAGTTTAACTTAGGCTTGTTCTCTGTCTTTTTTTTTAAATTTTTAAAATTAATTTTATTTATTTCTGTATGTGTATGAATGTACTGCCTGCATGCAAGTCTGTGCACCCGTGTCGTGCAATGCCGCGGAGGTCAGAAGAGGGTCTCGGATTCCCCTGGAGCTGGAGTTCTCCTGGAATTGGAGTTTCAGACGGCTCTCGGCCGCCATGTGGGTGCTGGGGATCGAACCCGGGTCCTCTGTAAGAGCAGTCGGTGCTCTTAACCGCTAGGCCATCTGTCCGCCCGTAAGAACCATCTTATCAGGCCAGGTGAAGTGGCACACACCTTTAATCCTAGCACTTGGGAGGCAGAGGCAGGCAGATCTCTGTGGGGTCAAGGCCAGCCTGGTCTAAAGAGTAGTTCCAAAAAAAAAAAAAATGACAAAAAAAAAAAAAAAAAAAAAAAAAAAAAAAAAAAAAAAAAAAAAAAAAAAAAGAAAAGAAAAGAATGAAGTCAAGGTTCAGAGCAATTTTGCATGCCAGTCAATATTCAGTGTATAGTTCACTGCCTGCTTCAGACCTGGCTACTGTAAATATTTGTGAAACTTGAAAATGAGAGGATAATAACCCCAGGAAGGCATATATGTGCAAGGACAGTGTGAGACAATCCCAATCTGCCTCTGTAATAATTTATAATTCTTTTGGGGTTTGCATTTACTTAATGTACAACTAGGGGGTTTTGGATAAGTACATAGATGGGCACATAGTAGAAGTTTAATTATTGTTTGAAAGTGAATCAGTATACAGCAAGGAAAGAATCAATGACACCTGTACACCACTATGAAGGAAGTTGAGTTCTCTGAGAACTTGTGGTGTTGGAATGTGGCTTCCCCGGGCGGTACTAGTGACATCCCTGCTTTCTGTGGACAGATGTCTCCATACCCATCCTCCACAGCACTCAAACTTGAACAGCTTCCGACCTAACAGTTACCCTTTCTTTTACCACTACTGAATTATGTTCTGAGTGAGGAAGCAACTTGGTTAGAAAACAGAAACTCTGAGATTTTTTTTTTTCTGAAGAATACCATCAGGACGAAGGCTATGATTAATATCCATAATTGAAACAAATGGCAGCTAACTGCAGAAAACCATCTCCCAGCTGTTGGAGGAAGGAAATTGCTGACAGGCGTTCCCTACTGAGCGGCTACCAGAAGAGAGGAGCCGGTAGAAGCAGGAGAGAATACAGATCACCAACTCACATCCTTTGGAAGCTGCGTGGGGCCGGAGAGGTTCCTTTGGGCTCTGCCTCGCACAGGAGCTTCATCATGAAAGGGCAGTTTTTAGGGATGAGCTTTGTAAGTCTGGAGTGCATACTTTGCTTGCAGGAAACTACCTCCTCCTGAATGAGAACTTAGAATCCCTGCTTGTCCGATGTCCGATAACATTAACACAAACTTCAGGTTAAATCTCCCTATGAGACAAGCTGCTCCTTGACCTGGCAAATTTCTTCTTTCATTCTTTCCTTGTTCATCTGCCCAGTGCCAGTGAGGAGGAAAGAATAAAGCAGAAGAAAAACTTGGGTTCCTGCTTCGATTTTGCTGTGGAACCTCGACTGTAGTCTCCTCAGTCTACAGCTTGAAGTATCAGATAGCAGCACAAGTTCTTGAATTACAAGAGTTAGTATTAGAATGAAAATAAAGTATGTATATGTTATAAATATATGTATATAATTATAACCATAATCTACATATATATATATTGCATATCTATCTATTGATTATCCATCTATCTGTTGTGTATAGTTATCTATTTTCTTGTTTCCCTTCCCTGTGTATACTATGATATAGATAGCACCTTAAGCGCTTATATGCCTTTTATCAACATTATGCATCTCTCTTTGCTGGTGCATAGTTCTGGTTCAGGAATTCATCAACATATAAACCAGGGGAAGAGAAAGCTCATGCATACTGCAGCTACCCTATTTGTTATGCGTATGCTTTTGCTCTGGGAGCGGCACAAATAAAACAACTCAGATGCCAGACAACTGAGAAACAAAGCTCAGGCTGAGGTATGTATTGGATGAGGCTCTTTTCTCTAGGTCTTCAGGGCCATCTGACATAGATTCACTCAGCAAGCTGATGTGTAGAACTGATTATGCTGGGTAGTTCACTGAAGGACAAGGTCAACACATCAGCTTTGGAATTAAGCACACAGAAGGCACCGTCCCTCTGGAAATCTGTGTTCTGTAAATGCTGACTCTGGAAGTGTATATGCTGAGCCCTGGAGACTGGGAAATAGCAGAGAGGGAGGAGAAGGCTCTCCCGGAAGAGCATTTCCTCCACGTGCTCAGTGTGTTTGCATCCTCTTATTTCATCATCGATCAGTCCAAGAAGTAGCATTGTCTTCTTTATGTGAAAAGGAAACTGAAAATCAGGGAAACGAGCTCATTTTGTCCAAGGTTACCCTGTAATTCGGGAAGCACTGGTTGAAACATTATTTTTACTGCTTTGGTGCCAAAGAAGAGAAAGCAATTTCTTTCTCCAAATAGAAGAGGACTTCTACAGGGACTGAACAAGGAAAAAAGAATTCTGAGAACTTAGGCAATTTTGCTTCCCTCTCTTGCCCTCTGATTAGTCCTGTGACCTGTTGTGACTCTCAAGTGCAGCAGCTGTGTTGTTCTACCAGTCGATTTGGAACCTTACACAATTGACCTTCAAACTTCTTACCAGCCAATTGAGGTCATTTCCTTGAGCAATTCCACCAAGAAGTGAAGAGCTTGATCCAGACCCAGAAGTCCTTGCTTACTGCTTACATGCTCCGCAAAGATCCTCTTGTATTCAGATTACAAGGTGCGAGAGAAATTAGAAGCCACTTAGTAGCAACAGAGTGATCGATATTCACCTTTTCATATGGACCACCCCGGGTCTAATAATTTTATTCTGTGTTTTCCATTTATTCTTTCTGGATAAACTGAATGTTTGAGCCCCACTCCCAAAATTCATATACTAAGACCCATGATTCTCAAAATGATATGGCTTTGATTTGGGGCCTTTTGGGGGCAATTAAGATCAGATGAGCTCATGAGGGTGGTACCCACATGATGGAATCATCTTCCTTATAGGAAGAGGAAGAGATCAGAGCCCTCTATCTATGCCATGTGAGAATATAGCAAGAGAAGGGCTGAGTGCATGCCTGGATGAACTCTTCTCAAGTACTGAATCTTCTAACTGGATCTTACACTCTTCAGCTTCCAGAAATGTGAAAAATGAATATTTACTGCTTCAGTTGCTCAACATGTATTGTTAACCATGTGATTCAGACCAAGCTAACTAAGGCTCTACTTTATAAGTGAAACAGGAATAAGAGCTATTTTATAGGCATAAGTTTACTTATCTTCTTCCTTTTGGAATCAGCTGGCAGGTTGGCACAGAGCGGTAGGGTCTGAATAAAGACGAGAAACACCACTGAAAGCCTCCCAAGTTTTGCACACTTTCTTTTATCATTTTGGATAAATGCAGATAGAATGTTTGCCGAGGCCCTGCTCTGGATGTTTATTACAATATTTGGATAGCACCGTCCTTAGCTGCATGCAGATAACATGTTAGGCAGCTAGAAAAATAACCTGCTTCAACAGCTTCTGATTTATTCCCCCTCCCTCCCAGGCCTTTGTTCACAGTAAACACATCAATACAGAGCAGCCAGCAAATAAACACCTTTTTATTTAGAGGTAGCTCTGGGCACCATGTAGAAGAGACAGCTGATCAAAGGGGAGTTACTGATAAAGTAGACCCACCCTTTTCCCAGAGGAGATGGTATATATTAACATCAGGGAGTCAGACAATGAGGAAGAAGATGAAAGGACTGTTTTAACTTATGGTGCTAGAGATGATGTTTAAAGCAAAATTAAGTGAGGATGAAGCTGATGGACGTGTGTCAAGCGTTCACATTATACTGGGCTCTGCTCGGAGGCTTGCTACACATTATTTCATTCCAGGTGAGAGGTACAGTTATTTTTAAAATAAGTCTATTTTATAAGTGAAGAAATGGAGGCTCAGGAAATTCAAAGAACTTGCCCAAAGGCACATCATTAAAATTAAGTAAGGTCTTGTCTTAACTCCCCAGGGGTTCTCAGCAAATTGCCCATCAACCTTGCTTTTGGAGAGATCACGATTTTAGGGCTTTAATCTTTCTTCCAAATTCAGAAGGATTTGCCAGTGCTTTTAAGGAATTTAGAACCTTTTGTGAGCTGGGATGTTGGAGTTAGGAAGAAGGTGGGTTAGGAAGAAGACAGAATCGGAACCAAATTTGGTTGAGGCACAAGCCCAGAAGGACAGAGAGTTAGGACCATCAAGGAAGCACTCTTGGGTAGGAAAACAATGCCTCCTGTGGCCCAGCAGTTATTTGAAGCACCCAGAGAATCCATTCCTGCTGTCTAGTTGAGAAGCAGAACAAAGTAAAATCTCTTTAATTTTTACTTCGCTAATTATGCATTTTAAATCAGGGTAAGCTAAGAATTTGCCTGTGCCTGGTGCAGGTTAGGAGAAGCTTTCAAATAAAAACTGGTTAGTCCATTCTGTGATGTCAGGTCAGCAAATTACTACTTCTCTTACCTCAGAACAATCATTTATAGTCAAATAACAAATGTACTAATTACAAAAAATATACATTTTTCAAATGGTTTGCAAGGAGTCTTCTCCTATGCCACTCCCACGGGATAAGTTTTTGTTTTCTTCTCTTTGGAGATGATAAATTAGTATTTCTTCCAAAACTGCCTCTTAATTATTTTAATTCAGTCACACCAGTGTCTCTTCCAATTATAAAGAGTTAGTAAAATTTTATTCTAGTACATATATTGAACAGATAGGCACACTTGTCTTGCCTTGAATAATTAGCTTTTACCTGGACATCCTCTGCCTGTTGGTTGATGAGCTTGCTTACTCATATTTGCGGTTTGTTATAGCTTTTAAACAGCTGCTATTTCCTAGAAGGATAGATTAATGTCTCTGAATGAATCAGGGACATTTGAATTTGTGATGGTAGCATTGCTGCTTTGTGTGTGGTAAACTCAAGATTTAGGCTCTATCTGTAACCCTTCTAGCACTAAGAGAGTGCTAGAAGATGAGATGTTTGTTTTTGGCAACACTGGAAATTTCTTTTATATTTCAAGTTAAGATAGACTAGAAGAGAGTTGAGCCAGTATTTCGTGGCCTTGTCAAATAAGTTACAAGTTAGAGAATTTGGGCACCTTTTGGAAGTCTAGATGCTGGTTTGAAAGCTTTTGACGACTGTCCAGCTTTTAGTTCTTACCCAAGACAACGCATGCACATGATGTGGGACAATAAACAAATACACTGCTAAAGTGGCCATGAGAGAAGTACTGAAAACTGACTCCATGGTTCTGGGACCATAGTCCACAGACCTTTGGACTTGTGGTATTTCTGTGTGTGAAACTGCAGTATGCAAAATTCATCCCATTTGCCTTGTTGTCCTGAAGATCTTCTATCATATGACATGGATTTGAATCCCAGGAATCTTTCTACTGTTTTTTTTACTTTTGATCCCACAAACAATCTCAAACTATGGAAAAAGAGTCAAGAAAAACTGAGCAGTTTTCTGATTGATATCCACAGTCTCTTATAGTTCACACAGAACACTGCTCCATGCAGAGCATCATAAAGTGGTATACAGAAGGCATCTATGGGAGTGCAGAGTGATTGGGCAAAGAGATGGAAGGAAGCGAAGGCATTTAAGGAAAGCAAATGCTTCTCTCCTGACTAAGTCCACACGAGTGAGGTTTGTGGGAGAAATCTGAATCTTGTATTTCTTGACCTTTTTGTATTTTCATTTTATAAATGTTGCAAAGCAGAAACTTTGTCTTAGTATTTGCTGTACTTTTGCGTCAAGTTTCTTTGGATGAATTGATATGGCACTTAGTATAGGGTGCTAATGGAGCTACCATTTTCCAGTCACTTGCTAATAATGCTAATATAGTGCTTTCTGCATTTTATGTCTCTCAGTCTCTTCAAGTCTAGGAATTACAAATTACTGGGGGTGGGGGGTGCTACTTATTTATTTATTTATTTCACTAATTTGCAGATAAGTAAACTGTGAAGCAATTTTAGGATTCACATGATTTGTAAAGCAAGATCTGATTCTGAGCAAGGTTTTGGCCCTGTCTTCTTTTATACTTTCTCTTTGCCTTGCTCCAGAGCTATAGGACTCAGATTTCATGAGAATTTGTGGTTCTATTCTTCAGAATTCTTCAGTGGCCTTAAGTATTAATTCATCCCTCTTTTCAATAAAGAGGAAGAGCTGATTTAAAATGGGTGAGTGTTTAAGAAAAGCCTTTTGCAGTCTGTAAAGTATGAAAAGCATCTTGTACCTAAAGAAGTCTGGGGATTCAAATTGTCAATTGACTTGTTTGCAGGCATGTTTAACTTCCTCCACTTCCTGTACAAACAGCATGGAGGAGTGGGTAGACTGGACAGAATTCAACTATTGTAGATAGGTATGTGTATTAGTCACTTTTCTGTTGCTTGTGATAAAACACCATGACCAAGGGAACTTATAAATGGAAGAGTTTATTTGAGCTTACTATTGACGGTTCCAGGGAATCAGAGTTCATTGTGGCAGGAGGCATGGTGGCCGGGGCTGGAGCAGCAAGCCAAGGTTCACATCTCATAATGAGCACAGGAAGCAGAGAGAGAGACTGGAGACCGCAAGGCTTGTTAAACTCACTAAGCCCACCCCGAATGATGGACTTCCTCCAGCACAGCCACAACCTTCTAAGACCTCCAAGAACAGTGCTGCCAACTGGAGACAAAATGTCTGAATACTTAAAGCCTATGGAAGACACTCATTCAAACCACCACAGTATGCTAGAGTGGATATTATTTTTCACATTTTCACTGTCCCTCCCACTAGGGAATCATAGGGCAGTGATTGGTAAATAGGCTTATGGTCCCAGGGTGGGGCACCTGGTGAGCCCTTGATGACCGTGCCTTTTCTTTGATCTTGATCCCAGTGTTGGCTATTACTCTGAATTATAGTTGAGGGCAGACACCTACAGATTTGTTTGTTTTATTTATCTACAAAATTAGTTAAAATGCCATATACTCCTCAAATAGAATCGGGGTGTTTTATAGAGTCAGAATTGAAAATTGCTGAAAGGTATGATTTGAATGACTCCATAAAGCCCACCCGTCACCCCACAAAAAGCCTACTGCTGATTGAAATTCCTATGGCTTTGTGCCATTAAATTGATCAATGCCTCCTCCTTTAAAAATGCAGATTCTTCTGAACAGAGAAGTATTATATCCCTCACACATGCCTCCATCAAACACTTGAAGGAGAAGAAAGTATGTGGGCAAAGAGAGGGAGAGGGTTCTTCACTGAATAATTCTACCCAGAGCTGATCTGGCAAGAAGGTAGAGGTTTGCCTACCAATCAGGGAGGGATAGGACCTGGTGGCCCTGGTGCTACATGGTGAGGACGTGTTCCCTTCTTCCATCTATTCCTAGTTTGGGGGAAGAGAATTGTGGGATGGGGCAAAGTGCACAAGTCCCTAGGGGCAGAAAGGGATTTGGAAGTTAGGTTGGCAAGATTGTAGGGCAATAAAAAGCCCGAGCGAGAGCTCTGACCTAGAACTCTGTGGTACAACTGGAGCCCTGACTTTGCAGCTCACTAGCTCTATGACCAAGGTCAAGTCTCCCAACCTATTATCTGTAAAAATGAAGACAATTTGTTTGAAGAGATTTTAGCATTTATTTCTGGTTATTAAGGATAAGCTAGAAAAACGGTGTGTGTGTGTGTGTGTGTGTGTGTGTGTGTGTGTATTTTATGAAAAACATGAACTATTTTCTTCTTCTTTCTGAAGATCCGTTGGTGGTGGACTGGAAATCAAACAACCTTTGGGCCTACCACCCTTGAAGGTTATTAACTTCAGTAAGATTCTACAGCCAGAAGTCTGCTTTGTCAAGAAAGATTAAATTTGTATTCTTGGTTGTCAATTTGTTTTGTTTTATTTGTCTGTTTTGGTCATGATTGATAGAAAACGAGGGATTCTAACAATATCCAAGCCATGGACGTGGCCATGTCCTTGTTCCTGAAGACCCCGCCCACGGGCATAGAATGCAGCAGTTCTTGCCTCCACACTGGGAGGACACAGGTTAAGCCAGTCCTTCATTCAACATGAAGGAGAAATGGTGCTCAACATTCAATCACAAGTTAGCACTTCCCCATCTTGAGTCACTCTAAGACGAAAAGTCCGCTATGGGGTTTCCGATCAGACGCCCACTCATCAGTCCTGCTTGTATGAACATAGGGCCCAGAAAAGGCTGATTGAAAGCTTTAAGTCAAACAAATATGTTTTGGAGCCTTGATTCTTCCCTCTGACCTCGGGTAACTATAAAGCTTCAACCTCCATGCTTATAGAAGAGTGATGATAATCTATGAGCGTTGTGATGGATCAAGGAGATGGTCCAGGAGAGGAGATGAGCATGATGATCAACATGTGGCCAGGTCTCAAGAGTCAGGAGCCAACACTGCTAAATAGTGCAACCACAGGACCAGTGAGAAGCAGCTTATAAGAGAATGAATCAATTAGAGTAACCGAATTGAGGGAAATGCTTTGAGCCCTAGGAGAAGGACCCTACCCCTCAGCAGCCATTGATGTTTTCAGCTTTCCTCCCTTTATGTAGCTCAGGGGAGAGTAAGGTCTAACCACAGGGAGTGTCTCTGTTTTACCTTTCAAAGGATGAGGAGATGGGGCTCCAGCTCTGTCTGCTTGATCTATGTCACGAAGGGCAGGGAAAGGGGTCATGCCCTTCACTGAACTATGGAAAAGCATCTTCCTGCATGGACGCTTCCAGAGCTTGAAAAGCTTACCAAAACTTTGAAAAAAAAAAAAGCATCTTTTTACTTTTTGCTTTGGGGGATGTTTGTTTATAATTACCTGTACTGAAAATATTGGGAGTCCTTAGACTTCTATGTGGATGAACTTATCTCTCCACAACGATGGGGATCAGTGTCAACTTTGTGCATTTCAAATGAGAAGGAAAAAGGGGTGCAGATGGCCAAGCAGTAACAACGTAGAGGAATGTGTTTCTTGGGACTTCTTGGGCTATCTCTATTTTCAGAGGTAGGTGTAAGGTCAGAGGGTCGGATCCTGGTGTTTAGTGAAGAGAAGAGCTTCTATTTAGAGAGACCCAGGTGGAGAGCAATGTGGTCATTTTCGAACACTGGTCAGGGCTCGTAGAGGGTGGGGGGCCCAAGTGATGCATGCTGCAGCTTCTCCTTCTTCTCTTGTCTGCTTTATTTTCTCCTCCTAGCACAGTTCTCAGATTTATTAACAGTCTTTTCATGTCTCCTGCAGCCATCAAGGACAGAAATAGAGAGGACCAGGAGAATTCAGGCTCCTTTCGCTTGTCCTCTTTATCCCTCTCTCCCTCCCTCCCTCCCTCCCTCCCTCCCTCTCTTCCCCT